>OW386292.2:21464649-22177494 GCA_936432065.2 Rutpela maculata
ATATATATATATATATATATATATATATATATATTGTCGTGACATTTGCAAAAATATATATTTTAGGGCAAAAGCCAGAGAAAATAAGCCATCGTAGCAACAGACAGAGGTACATAACTCATTGCACGATATTGTTACCTTCGTGTATGAGGAACTGCACTTACAACCCTTCGAAGAAGCTAGGGGAGGTCAATAACCTCAAGTAAGACTTAAAATGTGATATGGCAACTTATGTAAAACACCTCTATTTGAAAAAGCTCACATGCATTATGTTTAGTATAATTTATGATAGTTAAGTATAAAAGGATACACCCAGTAGGGTAAACCATATGTAAAAAGTAGACAAACCTTATAATATGTTAAAATAACTAATTAGAGAGACCACAACAAGGACTCAAATGTGTAGAATCAAGCTTTGTTTTTGTAGAAACCATAAACTCTCTAAACACTCTCGTAGTGGACTCGTCAAACTAAAAAAATAAAACATTTTATTAAAATAGTGCTACAAATTAGACTAAAGGACAATAATAGTGGACAATGATGACGTATTAAGTACTAGAATACGTATATGAACGCTAATAAGGAGCAAAATTAACATAAAATCTAGTTATAAGAAAATTTAAAAAAATCTCTCTCGGCAAACATACATATAAGAAGGTTTTACAAAAAGGACACATCGTAATGTGATAAAACTCACAGAAAACAAAGACTAGTACCTGTTAGTGAAGTGCAGCGTAAAATCTCTGAACTGTGACACGTTGGGAGGTATTTCTTAATAAATCTTTGTGTATTCTAGATACCTTCACATAAAATGAACTGCAACTTTTCTTAAAACCCATGTAGATATAATATTTCTTATCCTGGTGTGAGTTCAGGACACCAGTGTTGTTTTGTGTAACTTTTGATAGGACACTATGTATTAGTTTAGGCACTGCTCACCGATGAACTTGGAGGTGGGTACCTAAAATATTTGTTCACATATAATTATGTTTTAATCCTACCTAGGTAATAAATGTTTGTAGATAATTAATAATTAGTGTGTTAAGTAAGATCTGGGTGAATTTTAAGTAGTTTTATGTAATAATAAGGTCAGAAAATAGCAATATAGAATATTTATCAAAGTGTCTTAAAAATCATTATGGGAGTACAAATGGGGTACCAAAATGATTGGGAGTGCATAGTAAAGCTCATTCCAATGTTAAAATGTGCATATAATAAATAAAAGGCATAAAAAAGTACATGTATAAAAAAATCAAAATTCTTTATTAAAATCATACTATCTGATTTTTGGATTCCTGTCAATCTCAGCGAATAAAAACGCGAGAAGTGGCAAAAACAGTCTAGTAAACGCGGTCGTAGAGACAACATGTTATAAAATTACTCCTGAAAAGTCCTAACCTAGAATTTGTTAAATGAAAATTTACCCTATTGTTTGAAACCGTGTGTTTACGGAAGTAACCATATATAAAATTTTGAAAAGAGTTAGGAATGATAATTTTTGATAAGTATTCTATGCTTAAAATATAAATGTTATGAAAAATGTTGTAAACTAGACTCAAAGTTTCCAAAGCCGACTCGCATATTTATCCATTTTAAATATCTAAGGTACTTACCTTAATGTAAAATTTGATTCTTTTAAAAACCCGTGCTTCGAAAGTGATTTCCTTAAAATAAAGTGTCCCGAAGGAAGAAAATAAGGGAAAATAAATAAATCAGCTTTATCCAATCATCTGAACTTCTAGTAATCTTCAAGCACCTGCGGTTGGTAACATCAGTGACCAGCTTTGAACGAGAATCCAGGGGCGTACTCACAGCAGTTGTGCGCGATTGAGCTCAGCGGCGTTACGATAGCGGTAAAGTATAAAGGTACCTTATCGGTTATTATTTTCACTGATCAGTTGATAAAATTTTGAATAGATTTGCAAAGGCCAATAAATAAAACGCATAATTATCCATTCATCTTAAACTTTATTTATGTAAACTGTGTATTTGTTAAATTCATAAATTTACCTCGTCCAGATCATTAAATTTTGTTAATCTTTGTTTGAAAAATTGGTGTATTATTTCAGTTGCTAGAGAGTACATTGCATTTCAGGAACCGGCTATCTGAGAGGGAGTTGTACTGCACAGTTGCGGTACCCTCATGCTCTGAGGTGTGGCAGCATCGAGTTCTCTCTCGACTGTCGCATCTGATGGTTTAGGCCATCTTCACAACAAAAATTGGCGCCCAACGTGGTAGGCGACGTTGTTAAACGGCATTTTGACGCTTAACAACGCAGACTATTGATAACAGTGTACTCTAGCAAATTAAAAAGGTTAAGTTTGATATTTTATAAAAATAACCGAAAAAAAAAAATACTAATCATTTGTTTTAAAACTGTAAGAATTGTATCTAATTTCATAAGTATATGGATCTAAGATCTGGAAAAACAATAGTCATGGCTGACCAAACAAACACTACACCAGAACAAATCGAACAAAATAACACTACACAAGAGCAAACACCATCCACATCACAACAATCTGATGATACAGCACTTACACAAACACACACAGACACAAACATGTTGCATCAACTAATGAAAATGGTGGCAAGTATCAGCTCGAATATGGAGCAAACAAATGCGAAAATAGAACAGACAAATATAAACGTCATTGCAACACAAACAGAAATGAAACAAACAAATATAAACGTCATTGCAACACAAACAGAAATGAAACAAACAAATGCGGAAATGAAACAAACAAATAAAAACGTCATGGAGATACAAGTAACAGTACGACAAATTGCCGAAGACAATAAAAAATTTGAAGAACGCATATATATATATATATATATATATATATATATATATATATATATATATATATATATATATATATATATATATATATATATATATATATATATATATATATATATATATATATATATATATATATATATATATATATATATATATATATATATATATATATATATATATATATATATATATATATATATATATATATATATATATATATATATATATATATATATATATATATATATATATATATATATATATATATATATATATATACAGAAGTAGGTATTTTCATAATAAATAAAAAAGTGTGTAAGTTGTGATTTGCATAATACTAACTAATATTCTCTAATTATATACATATATATATATATATATATATATTGTTGTGAAAGATGGCCTATACCATCGGATGCGACAGTCGAGAGAGAACTCGATGCTGCCACACCTCAGAGCATGAGGGTACCGCGACTGTGCAGTACAACTCCCTCTCAGATAGCCGGTTCCTGAAATGCAATGTACTCTCTAGCAACTGAAATAATACACCAATATTTCAAACAAAGATTACAAAATTTAATGATCTGGACGAGGTAAATTTATGAATTTAACAAATACACAGTTTACATAAATAAAATTTAAGATGAAAGGATAATTATGCGTTTAATTTATTGGCCTTTGCAAATATATTCAAGAATTTTATCAACTGATCAGTGAAAATAATAACCGATAAGGTACCTTTATACTTTACCGCTTTCGTAACGCCGCTGAGCTCAATCGCGCACAACTGCTGTGAGTACGCCCCTGGATTCTCGTTCAAAGCTGGTTACTGATGTTACCAACCGCAGGTGCTTGAAGATTACTAGAAGTTCAGATGATTGTATAAAGCTGGTTTATTTATTTTCCCTTATTTTCTTCCTTCGGGACACTTTATTTTAAGGAAATCACTTTCGAAGCACGGGTTTTTAAAAGAATCAAATTTTACATTAAGGTAAGTACCTTAGATATTTAAAATGGATAAATATGCGAGTCGGCTTTGGAAACTTTGAGTCTAGTTTACAACATTTTTCATAACATTTATATTTTAAGCATAGAATACTTATCAAAAATTATCATTCCTAACTCTTTTCAAAATTTTATATATGGTTACTTCCGTAAACACACGGTTTCAAACAATAGGGTAAATTTCATTAAACAAATTCTAGGTTAGGACTTTTCAGGAGTAATTTTATAACATGTTGCCTCTACGACCGCGTTTACTAGACTGTTTTTGCCACTTCTCGCGTTTTTATTCGCTGAGATTGACAGGAATACAAAAATCAGATAGTATGATTTTAATAAAGAATTTTGAATTTTTTTCACATGTACTTTTTTATGCCTTTTATTTATTATATGCACAATTTAACATTGGAGTGAGCTTTACCATGCACTCCCAATCCTTTTGGTACCCCATTTGTACCCCCATATTGATTTTTAAGACACTTTGATAAATATTCTATATTGCTATTTTCTGACCTTATTACTACATAAAACTACTTAAAATTCGCCCAGATCTTACTTAACACACTAATTATTAATTATCTACAAACATTTATTACCTAGATAGGTTTAAAACATAATTATATGTGAACAAATATTTTAGGTACCCACCTCCAAGTTCATCGGTGAGCAGTGCCTAAACTAATACATAGTGTCCTATCAAAAGTTACACAAAACAACAACGGTGTCATGAACTCACACCAGGATAAGAAATATTATATCTACGTGGGTTTTAAGAAAAGTTGCAGTTCATTTTATGTGAAGGTATCTAGAATACACAAAGATTTATTAAGAAATACCTCCCAACGTGTCACAGTTCAGAGATTTTACGCTGCACTTCACTAACAGGTACTAGTCTTTGTTTTCTGTGAGTTTCATCTCATTACGATGTGTCCTTTTTGTAAAACCTTCTTATATGTATGTTTGCCGAGAGAGATTTTTTTTAAATTTTCTCATAACTAGATTTTATGTTAATTTTGCTCATTATTAGCGTTCATATACGTATTCTAGTACTTAATACGTCATCATTGTCCACTATTATTGTCCTTTAGTCTAATTTATAGCACTATTTTAATAAAATGTTTTAATTTTTTAGTTTGACGAGTCCACTACGAGAGTGTTCAGAGAGTTTATGGTTTCTACAAGAACAAAGCTTGATTCTACACATTTGAGCCCTTGCTGTGGTCTCTCTAATTAGTTATTTTAACATATTATAAGGTTTGTCTACTTTTTACATATGGTTTACCCTACTGGGTGTATCCTTTTATACCTAATTATCATAAATTATACTAAACATAATGCATGTGAGCTTTTTCAAATAGAGGTGTCTTACTTAAGTTGCCATATCACATTTTAAGTCTTACTTGAGGTTATTGACCTCCCCTAGCTTCGTCGAAGGGTTGTAAGTGCAGTTCCTCATACACGAAGGTAACAATATCGTGCAATGAGTTATGTACCTCTGTCTGTTGCTACGATGGCTTATTTTCTCTGGCTTTTGCCCTAAAATATATATTTTTGCAAATGTCACAACAATATATATATATATATATATATATATATATATATATATATATATATATATATATATATATATATATATATATATATATATATATATATATATATATATATATATATATATATATATATATATATATATATATATATATGTATATAATTAGAGAATATTAGTTAGGTATTATGCAAATCACAACTTACACACTTTTTTATTTATTATGAAAATACCTACTTCTGTATATTGTTGCCCTAATCTGGGCACGCTAATATACTAGTTAGGTAAATATTTTAAAACACTCATTATTGGAGAACCGATCGAAACAACTACTCTTCTAGCTAATACTGACGAAGTATTGAATTACATGATAGGATTCTTAGCATTTTAAAGAAAAAAATATATTGAAAATACTTAAATCATTTATTTACATTTTGTCATTCACACTTTTTAATTAATATGAAATGATCTACTTTCTGTATATTGGTACCTTAATCGGGTCACGCTAATATACTACTTAGGAAAACACTTTAAAACACTCATTATTGGAAAACCAATTAAAACAACTACTCTTCTAGCTAATACTGACGAAGTATTGAATTACATGATAGGATTCCTGGCATTTTAAGGCAAAAAAAAAAAATATTGAAAATACTTAAATTATTTATTGAAATTCAGTCATTCACAACAATTATTAAACCTTACAATCTATTTCAACTCTATAAAAGTTGTACAAGTTTTTTCTAACTCGTTAATTCTCATCAGTAGAGTATAGAAACATTCATTCATTATTACAAGCCTATTCTTGATTTATTTTTACAATTGTTTATTTTTTATTTATTTGCTTTTATCATGATTAGAGAATATTAGTTGGGTATTATGCAAATCACAACTTACACACTCGTAAGAAATTATGCTTATTTTGTAGGAAATCGGGCCTTATAATCAAAGGTTCCGAGAAATCATTTGCAACATTTGATTGTTTAAAACTCCATGAAAAAATAAGCAACCAAAGAGAAGATGAACTATATTCTAGAATTATGTCATTTTGAAAAACAAACAGTTTTGACGGTTTTGACAGTTCAGATGGATCTAATGCCTGTCCATCAACTTCTCCAGGTGTGTCCTCACGTAAAACTAATTTTTTTTATAGAGAAATATATTTTTTGTCAAAAGGGATCAACAAACAAAAAAAAATTCTTTAGTAATGGCTGACGAACACAGAAAGAAAAATAAGACTAACAGCTCTCCAAAATCTCATAATTTTCGAAAGAATTGGTGCTGAAGATTTAATAGCTTTGGAAAGTAAATATCATGTTTCAAGTCACAATAGAAAATGCAAAGGTCTATCTAACAATAAAAATAAAAGTGGAAAACGGATAATCAAAATATGTAAAAATCTTAATAAAGGTTTTTTAAAGCAAAAAGGGTATGGTATTTCTGAGAAGTATTTAGAATTGGACGGATATAAGTTCAAAAGACAGATCAGTTGACTACTTAAAAATCCATTTACTGATAAAGAAAAGGAAAGGAAAATATACATATGAGTCGAAAAGAACGTTGCACACCAAATTCAGTATTACGAACTTATACAAGTCGCTACATATTTGATGTTTTAAAAATTCATGGGGTATTCTTTCTTTTAGATTGCGGCAGTAAGGTATGTTCTTGTAAAAAAAAGGACATGCCATGGATCTAGTTATGCTCCTCCATGGAAAAAGTCTTGCAAGGACTCTTTGTTCAGAAGAAATGAAAAACTACTTAAAGTTGACTACATGATTATGCGTGTAAAAAATGTCGGCTTTTTTGGCGTTGAGGTAAAAATCAAAGACGCCGACATTTTTTACACACAAGATTGTGTAGTCAACTATATCAATAAGAATATATTTTAATTAGATGAAGAAAGTGAATAGTGTATATCTTTAATTGGCATTTAAATTTTGTTATATTATTTTTAATTTTTCATGACTTTTTATTTTGATATGGATTCTGTTATCTGCCCACATTGTATTTCAAAATTAATAAAATTTGAAAATCAATTGTGAATATGTATACACTTATGTTATTAACACAATATTATATAAATTAATAATTGGTAAAATATAAGTACAAATCAGGTTCGGTTAGATTCACCTCGACAGTACTTCCTTATCACATATGACTATAAATTCCTTCCCGAGTGCACCAAAGATACATCCCATCCTAAAAAATTTTTATTTGAAATATTTTTAGATCCGACAAAAATTGCTTTTAGACCCTTCCTGGAGCCGCCCTGGTGCACCGATTGCATTAATATTCAACAACGTTCTACCTTAAACCTCCCAGATCTCATGTCTAAAATTTCAGAAAGTCCATTTCGTCGTAATCTGAAAGAATTTTTACACGTCAATTTACCTATAGATGAAAAAGTAAAATAAATCAGTCTGAAAAGTTCACGGTCCTGTGTAGGTATTCATTCTAAGTGGAACTTGGGTGCTCCAGGAGTTAGAAGGGGTTGTTGAAGCAGAGTAGCAATGAGTGGCAGACAATTTCAATCCGCCGATAAGCTTCAAAAATTGACATCAGGCTACACATTATTAAATAGCTTGGTTATTATATATCCAAAAAATCTGATTTAAGAACTATTGTAATCTGAAAAATATAACAAACATTTTATAAAGATTTTTTTTTAAATAAGTATAATAGTTTGGGAGATATCATCGTGGGAAACAAAAAGTGTTCGAAAAATAATTAGTTTTCAGCTGTAGTCGAATGGAAAAAACGAGGATTTGGTCTTTTACTGTCATATAAGCCCATTTAAAAGTTCGTTTCTTTCTACAGAGAATTTAATGATTTTTGGATAAAATATGCTTCATGATTGACTCTATCACGTGGTGTGGTTAGTGAATATAAGGGCACAAATCAAAATTTTACAATTTTTATTTGTGCCCTTATATTCATTATGATTTTTTTACGCAAGTGGATTCCTAATCTACAAGGTGTAAGCCACATATCTGGCAAGGTCATATATTTTACTCTAAAAGTGCCAATGGGCTGAAAGATCGAAATTAAATTGCACTACAAATCTACTTCAGAAAATATATTTAAGATCAACACTACTTCCGAAGCATGCGTATGCTAAGAACGCTTTAGAGCTGTTTAATTTGTCATCTGTTTATAGTTTTACAAACCTCTTGCGACCAGAGAAGTTACACATTCCATACTTGCATTCATGTGGATTGTAATATTTTGGACAGCGAATGTGGTCGAAGCAACAACGATCTTCCTCGTCCAACTGCCCCATATCTGAGTAATTTTTGGGACCAGCTAAAAAAGATAAAAAGGACACAAGTAACATGTTTAGCATCTTTGAGATAAGAACATATTATTTAGGTATTAAACATATCACAACTTGCACTCTTTTTTATTCAATATGAAATTACTTTCTGTGTATTGGTGCCTCAATCTGGTCACGCCAATATACTAGCTAGGTAAACATTTTAACTTGTTAGAGAATCAATCAAAACAACTACTCTTGTAGCTAATACTGTCGAAGTATTGAATTACATGACAACATTCCTAGCATTTTAAAGGAAAAAAAATATATTGAAAACACTTCAATCATTTATTGAAATTCAGTCATTGGCTGAATTTAAATAAATAATTTAATTTTTTTTCTTTAAAATGCTAGGGATCTTGTCATGTAATTCAATACTTCGTCAGTATTAGCTAGGAAAGTAGTTGTTTTGATTGGTTCTCCAAAAATGAGTGTTTTAAAGTGTTTACCTAATTAATATATTAAAGCTCCGATATACAGAAAGTGGGTAATTTCATAATAAATAAGAAAGTGTGCAAGTTGTGATTTGCTTAATACCTAAATAATATTTTCTAATCATGATAGTTATACGTTATCACTTGTTTACTCGTTATTTTTATTTTGATAACAATACTAGTAAATGTCATAATAAATATAGTTATAAATAATATTGATAGTTTTACGCTATCACTTGTTCACCCATTATTTTATTTTGATTAGTAAACGTCATAATAAATATAGTTATAAATATTATTTTGAATTATCAAATGGCCACAAGTTTGATAAACCGGACATATAAATATCCGTACCAAACTCGCAGCCATCAGAAAGTGTTGTAAGCTGTTCTAATAAAGAAGTTAGTCCAATATTGCAGTTTTCTTCTACCGAGAAATCCTCGTAAACTTATTTGGCGCAGTCGGTAGGATAGTGCCCTTTTGGCAAGTTGTTCAGTGCATCGAGTCACCCCCTGAGAAAAATCCTGCATCGAGCAAGAAGTCCCAGAGGTACGACGCCAGAAGTCAATCTTTATTGTTGAGGCCTATCCAAACAACCTACGTGGAGGAGAAGAAAAACGTAAGTCAATACTCAGCTCCTTAGAACGCTCTCCTTTCTCAAATTCAAATTGAAAGTCACTTAATTGTTTAATTTTCAAACTCTTGTGATCCTTTCGGTCTTGAAATTAAATTTTTCTAAATTCACTTACTACCTCTTAATAGAATTTGTGTGATATTTGGAAAAAAAATATATTAGTTGCTAAGTCAGTCTATCGTAGACAACTAAAGAATTAAGTTGCTGTTTATTACATTCTTTAATTTACAGACAGGGAAGAGTCAGATCCTCGACCCTATAATTAAGTAGACCACTCATATGTCATTCATTGATTTACTCGAAAGCCTAGAGGAAGCTATTGCATCTCCTGGCACAAGTAACGAACCAGAAAATAATACTTATACACCTATCCAAGCAAGATTAAGACCCAGTAAATTAAATCCTATTCTTTCTGTTGGTACTCACAATACAGATATGGCTCAGGTTAATTATCAATTATTACGAATGTATGTTGATACCATAAGACCATTTGACGGCAATGTTTTCGCCCTCAATGACTTTGTCACAGCCTGTAACGCCCTCGAAGCTAACTACGCGAAACTAAACGATACCCCTGATAATATAAATTTAAACAATTTTCTACTTCAATCAATTAAATCAAAATTACACGGGCAAGCTCTCACCATAGTTGGTTGCCGCTTTGACCTAAATTCTTGGGCAGACATCCGCAAAACGTTAATAGACTATTTCTCAGACCCAAGATCAATTGCAAATCTTGAACATGACCTAAGACAAACGACCCGACACAATAATGAATCACTACACGACTTTGGGTTAAGATTGCAAAACTTACAAAGTTTACTATTAGCAAAACTTTCCCAATCAAACGACGGAGCTGCAGAAAAAACAGCTTATACCAAAATTTACGAAAAACTAACACTTGATACGTATACCCATTCCTTACCACAAAACTACCAGGTCATGATACGTTTAAGCCCCTTCACAAAACTGGAGGAAGCTATAAATTTGATAGCCCGAGAAGAACAATTTAACAAAACATCAAGACAGACATCGTCGCAAAATTTCATAAAAAATAACTTCCATATCAACCAAAATCATAGCTTTAAACCCCAATTTCCATCTCAACCAATGAATTTACCCCCACGTCAAACTATTCAAACACATTTCCCTACTAACCAACAAGTATTCGGAAGTCATACAAATCAAAATCAAAACGTCATATAAGCCCACTCCAATGTCTGGTGTTTCTGTCCAACGTAGACAGAATTTTGCCAACCCTTCAACGAGCAAACAGAATTTTTCGCCCCAATTTCGACCACACACGAACTCCCAAATCAAACGACAATTCCCATGGTTCAAACAATCGAGTCCCCAAAACTTCGTAGCCCAAGAACTACACACAGCTGAACTTGATCCAACAGTAGAATACTACTATTACCCAGAAGAATCTCCTGAGATTCCTAACCCTCGATTTGCAGACTTAAATATTTCCGAAAACATCAATCTCACTCCAGAAGAGCCAGAAGAGTTCCAAAATCAAAATGAAGAATACAATGAGGACGTAAATTTTCTCAACGAGCCTCGGAACGATCAATCGTCGAATTGAATTCAGTACTCGCCCCTTGTAGCTTACCATATATACAAATTCAAAACCCAACAATACAGGTTGCTCCAAAACTATCATTAGACCCCACATAATTGAAAACTTCTATCCCGATTGTATGTACACTAGCTCTACAAAAATTAAAACGTGTCACGGAGAGACAGGCATACAATTTCATGCTGAAATCCCCGCCTTTGACGAATTTAACTCAGACGACACACTTGACGTATTAGTATACAACTTTCACGAATTTTACGACGCTCTAATAGGATTTGAAGACTTATCAAAATTTAAATTTCTATTAGATTTCAAAAATAACGCCCTCTTTAACCATGATGTTTGCATACCCCCATTATTGAGAACTCCTAACGACACATCACGCACCTATGATTTAAATTCACATGACGTGCTTGTAAAACAGATACCTGAAGATATTTGCAGTGGAGAAATTCTAGTTCCATAATTCTCAAACGGCACAGTTACTATCCCTGAAACCCTAACCACTGCAAAAAATGGGTTAGCGACAGTAGAACCTCATAACATGAAGGAATTCTCTACACAAGCTACCTTCGACCAGCCTTTCGATGTTCCAGCATATCCAGATTTCGAAACTTTCATACGTCCCCTAGAAAACTCCAAACAAAAAATCGATCTAAATAAAAACTATCCGCACAGATCATTTAAATTTCGAAGAAAAATGCACTCGTTTCAGAAAACTTCCAACCTAGAGAAACATCCCAACATGCTCTACTTTCCTGACGACAAACCTTCTTTCGCTAACCAGGCAAAACTCAACGTAAACGCAGATTGTCTCTCACACGACCCCCTATACAAGAACTTAATGCCATCAACAATGATGACACTAATTCCATGATTGTAAATTCTCCAGATCTACAATCAATTCTAGATGAATTACCCGAAGTAGACCCAGAAATCGCAGACAATTTAATAAAAGACATTGACGAACATACTTTCGACAACACTGTACATACAGCTCTTTCAAGTTCCACATTCACAATGCCTTACTCAAAATCAGCCATCAATATTTATAAAAACCAGATTTTTATAAAAGAAAGCGACAACGCAGTCACTAACACCCATATCTTAGAAACACCTTTCCCCGGATACAAGAGACACAGAATTGTACCAAAATCACGGACATCCGATGAGGAGGTATTTAAATTTGTAAAACAGTTCTTACGTTCCACTCAAAATACTCAAAATTGTTTTAATTTCAACGACGAACCTATCAAACACAAAATAATTAGAATATTTCAAAGGTTCTTAAACTCCAACGACTCAATGAGTTGTATAATTTCAAATAAAGTTCTTGAAGATATTTCTCAAGAAGATAAACAGAATCAAATAATAAAATATATGCACGAAGGAAAAACTGTACACCGCGGAACCAAAGTCACAACTAGTTTAATAATGAGAAAATACTATTGGCCTAATATCAACTATCAAGTTGCCCAATATATAAAAAATTGTCACACGTGTAACACTTGTAAATACGACAGGCACCCACAGAAAATTAAATTCCAAAATACACCAATACCCAAGAAATCTCTAGATGTTATTCACATAGACCTTTTTCACTTTTCAAATGAATGTTACCTTACTATCTTCGACCCTTTCTCGAAAATCGAACAAAGCTATCCCTTAAAGTCTAAAACAGGAATGGAAGTACAACAAAACCTCTTAACCTTTATTCAACACTACGGAAAACCTTACAAAATAATTTGTGACAAAGGAAAAGAATTCAATAACACCATGATCATTGACTACTGTGACCAGCATAAAATATCTTTACATTTTACCAGTACCGACAGTCATACATCCAACAGCCCTGTTGAACGCTTCCATAGTTCATTAATAGATAGCATGCGATGCCTAACCTCAGAAAATCCTAATTTCCCCAACTACTACCTAATGAAATTGGCTACTATCGGATACAACGAGTCGATACACTCCCTTACTAAACACACCCCTTTCGAAGTTCGTTTTGGACATTTAGACAAACCCTCTCCGGTTGAAATATCAGATGAAATTATCACCTCAGACTACATACAGGTACACAAAAACCTTACTCGAGAGCTATACGAACAGCTCAGAATAAACCAAGTTCTAGACAAAGAAAACATAATAGCAAAAATCAATAAAAAACGCAAAGAACCAAAAATTTATAATCCGAACGATATAGTTTATATTAGAAATTCCCAAGCTACACGCGCAAAGAATCTCCCTAAATTTATATCAGCAACAGTAATAAAAGACGACGGACCCGTTATCATCACCAATAGAGGACGATTTACAAAAAATCAAGTACGTGACAATACACTAGAACAAACCCCAAACAATGATTCTGACGATGAACCTTTGTTTCAGGTGAAACAGAGACTAATCCAGGACAAGATCAACAAACATGTCACCACTCCTATTAGTACTACTGTTGCTTTTGAGGAAATATTGCCTAAAAATCAAGTCCATTCATAACCTCATCTACCTAATGACTTACCAACCAACCCGACTTATTAATAACTATCACTCATTCTCTTACATCATCGACTTAAACATAGTCGAATATCAAATCCAACAGACTACCGAAAATATGTTAGATTTCCCGAATATATGTACTAATTATTCAAACACGCGTTTAACCCAACTCTCGAAACTAGTATATTCAAAATTCCTAAACTTTCAACCCATGAATCGAAGAAAACGAGGACTAGTTAATGCTATTGGAAAAATTAATAAATTCTTATACGGTACTCCTGACGCAGATGACTTAGAAGACATATAAATTCAAAGTTAAATACTCTTATGAGGAATCAACATTCTTTAACGGCTCAACTAAACCTAAGAACCTCTCTGTATACGCAACTAATAGATAGAATAAACAAAATTTTAGGAGTCATTGAAACAAATGAAAAATCAATCATGTTTCACTTGAACACGACAATAGATCAACTTAATAATTTAGGAAAAAACGTATATTGCCAAAGCTTAGCAAACCAAATATCACAGAACTTTCTACTCATTTTAAATCACTTAGAAACTTTAGAAAATGCACTAGTAAACTCCTATTCAGGAATTATACATCATTTCTTCATGTCTCACTCAGACTTAATACATATTTTGAAAACTTTAGTAACTCTTTATAACTCTAGAAATCTCTTAAAAATAGACACTGATGAATATTACAGATTATTTCACATTCAGGCTAAAGTTAACAAGAATTTAATTCATGTTCAATTAACTATCCCACTCTTTGACATTAGAGACTTTCAATTAGTCCAGTTAATTCCTATTCCCTTAAATAACACTATCCTCATACCACCAAAACCCTACCTAGTACTGAGTATTGATCATTCTGCCCATTTATGGAAAGACACTGCCTGACAAACGATCAACAAATACCATATTTGTGATGGAGAACCTCTACCTTGAACTTCCAGTTGTTTCCTTAACTTGTTAGAAGGAAAACAACCTAACGACTGTGTCCTACAAAAGATCAAAGTAAATATCGATCTTCTATTAAGGATTTCCAAAGATAAAATTATTTGCTTCCCTCGAGAAGAAGTTGTTATCAAAAGCTCATGCCCAGAACAAGAAATAATTCAACTAAATACTCTCAGCGAAGTTACACTCGAACACAACTGTAGCATTATTATTAAAAACACTACCTACTCGATAGATAGTACTAGACTTGAAGGACGCCCGTTCTATCTACCGAAAATCGAAAGATATACTATGTCCCAACTACCAGACCTTCACTTAGAAGAATTTCCCGCAGACTTAAGCAAAATGTCTGAATCACTGAAGCAACTCCAACCACTGGAAATTGAAGACTTCAAGACTCCTACTCATCATACTTGGATTCTCTACTTTCTTATTTTTTTGATTATTTTTATAATTTTAATTTACGTTTTCTTTAAATATTTCAAGACAAAGCCATTTAACTTAAAAATTCTAAATAAAGGCAAACCGCCCAATGAACCTATTGAACTCCAAGATTCAAACCTTCATGTAAAGGATATGAATCCATTTTAAGAAGGGAGGAGTTATACGTTATCACTTGTTTACTCGTTATTTTTATTTTGATAACAATACTAGTAAATGTCATAATAAATATAGTTATAAATAATATTGATAGTTTTACACTATCACTTGTTTACCCATTATTTTATTTTGATTAGTAAACGTCATAATAAATATAGTTATAAAAATTATTTTGAATTATCAAATGGCCACAAGTTTGATAAACCGGACATATAAATATCCGTACCAAACTCGCATCCATCAGAAAGTGTTGTAAGCTGTTCTAATAAAGAAGTTAGTCCAATATTGCAGTTTTCTTCTACCGAGAAATCCTCGTAAACTTATTTTGATGAAACCAAATAAATAAAAATTAATTAATCTTTGAGATAACTGAGTTTAAAGTTAACTAATTATAACTAGATCTGATAATGAGATATTTCAGATATTCCAATGTTTTTAGTTGTCGAAAATGGTACACTAGCAACCGCATATGTGTAGCCGTGCCAGTGTACACGCATGTGCACGCGCTCTGATTGTTTAACTTAATAATTGAAAGATAATATCTAAAAATGAGTCCGACAACGCGAAATATTAAATTGACTAATGAATCTAAAAACTGTGGTGCAGCAGGAGATGGAAAAATGTAGTTATAAACTGTCTCAATAGTGAACTAAAAGATTTCGTGAGTGAACTTGTAAAAAGTCAAACTGAACTATTACTTAAGGAAATTAAATGTCTAAGGGAAGAAGTGTGTTTACTAAAAGAAAGTAATATTGAATTAGTTAACCTACTAACTAATGGTAAAAATCTGACAAATACTAATAACAAAGTATTGCTAAATAATTATTGTGAATTTAGTGAAAACTTAAATTTAAATAATTCAAGTAATTCGTGCTCTTCGACTGATACCGTTATCATAAATGGACAAAAACCATCAGTACAAAAAGACGATAAAGAATTTAAAGTAGTGCAAAGTAAACGACAAAGGAATCAGCGCCAGCCCTCACATACTCGGGCTAAGAACGCGAACAGATTAAATTGAGGTTAAAATGCATTGGAGATGTCTTGACGAATCGGTCGCGGCTACTCGGTCGCAGTTGTCAGCGACTGGCGAAGGTGTAGGAAAACCTGCCTTTAGGGGGAACAGTACAGACGTCCAAGATGATGACTTCAGCGGGGCAGAACCTCGGCTCTGGCTATATGTCGGCCGGTGTAAACCACATGTTACGAAGGAGAAAGTAAGGTTGTACCTTAAAGGCGCAATTACACGGCGCGTGATTAGGCGAGCCTGGCTCAACGAGGCACGAAACAAGCGCCGTGTGACATAGGCAACTTGGCATGGCTTGCGACTCGGGAGACGTTGCTCGCGCCTTCCATCTAGGTGTCGGTAAAGTTTGGCGAGTCAAAGCCGCTAATTAAGGTGGCGCGTGCAAGATTTGTGTAGGATCGTGTAGGATCGCGTAGGATTGCCTTTTCGCGAGCCTTTCCCGAGTCGTCTCCACTTCAGAATCGAATTTTCATGTATTTTTTAATGTGAGAGAGTACTTAGTGCTTTATTTATCGTGAGAAACTACCTGTAACTCGGAAAATTGGCAAGTTACAAAAAAATTTCAAGAAACAAAAAATTTTTAGGAGGCCTCAATGCATACGTCAGAATTTTTTCAAATTTCTAAATTACATATTTTTAAAGCGCTACAATTTCAAAAAAGAGGTGGTTTTTCGTTTTCCGGAAAAACTCGGTGAAAACGTACTTTACAGAAAAGTTGCAAACAAAAAGAGCCCTGGATTTCGATGATACATTCACCTGAATTTTTTCAGATTTTTTTTTTAACTTTTACATTTCCCCTCCCTCACTTTTAGGAATTTTCGAGTGGCCATATCTCAAAAAATATGCATTTTTCGGAGAAATTCACAGGAATAAAAACATCTTATTTTGGGCCAAAAATATAAATATATTGTTTTTTCTTTTCATTTTTTACCTAATTCTACAAGTTACGAAACCCATGATAAAAGCCACATTTTCTACCTCTTCCGATTATTTTCTACTGTAATCTTTTTTCAACTTTTTTATTAACGTCATTAGGCTTTATGGTCACAATGGGATTCACTTACGGTCGTAGACGGGCTTTTGAGGAGAGCATGGGAAAGCCCAGATGGGAAGCAGGTTGCCATGCGTCTAGTGTCGTGTACCAGAAGTACTTCAGGAAACGCATAATGAAACGTCTAGCAGACACTTCGGCATAAACAAGACATTGAGTAGAGCACGGGAACGGTTCTATTGGGTTAATAGTCGCCAGGATATGGAGGCTTGGTGTTGCAAGTGTAAGAATTGTGCTGCCAGAGGGGAACCATTTTCCATGAGCAACTACAGAAATGAAAGTCGAGAACAGTCGAAGAATGACCGAGAGCAGATGACCAAAGCTAGTAACCGATTGAAGGCTCATAATGATCAGAATGCCAGTACAGGGGGATTTATGGTTGGGGATCTGGTTTGGCTGTACAACCACAGCGGAAGGAATGGAGACCCCCGAAACTTCAACCTCCTTGGGATGGACCGTATACTGTTATTATCCGAATTAATGATGTCGTCTACCGGATTCAACGAAGCAAGAAGTCCAAGATGAAGATCATACACTTGGATAGACTGGTGAAGTATGTGAAAGAGGCTGAATTGCCTGACCGGGACGTTCAGGCTTAAGGAGGGGGCAGTGTAATGTGTTGTAACCCCTAGAATGTATTTGCACCTACTCAAGAAAGAACCTACCAGAAGTTCTAGAGTGATGACAATCTGGAATTATCTAGAGAATGGTGGCGTCATCACAGAAAAATCGGGATCTGTCATTTTTAGGTATAAAAGACCGCATTCTCGGCGGGTAGTTCAGAAAGTAAAGAAAGCAGAAGTCTTGGATTTGACAAGTGAGGTTAAGACTCCAAAGTGAAAACAAAGTCATAAACATTGTTATTTTTAGTCAGTAAAGAGCATTCAAGTTAATAATAGTATTGTGAATTATTTAATAAAGTGTGTTAGTGGTTATCTCTTGTAATAATTTTTGGAACCCACGGAATTTGCAAGGGTGGTTTCCTAGGGGTGGAAACACGTTACAATATTTTAAAAATCATGAACTAACAAGAATTTTTACAAATGAAAATGGCCAAACGTCCATTTCGAAAATTGACTATTTTGTCACCAATATGTCTCAAGATACTTACTCTGAAAAAATAGAGGACTTAAATGTGGGAGACCATTTTGCATTAATAATTGAATTTACTCAAAAGAAATTACAAAATCAACAACCTGTGCTTACTACTAACATGTTTCGCAAAACTAATCAATATAGCCTAAATAGCCTAGAATCATATATTTCAGAGGAAGCATTTGAGTCTGTGTATGATGCATGTTTATCAAATATTAATGATGTATATAAGGAATTTTTAAACTGTTTGTTATTTTATGTTAACACAGCTTGTCCGGTAATCACTCAGAATAAAAGACGACAAAATAGTAAAACTTGGGTTACAAAGGAAATTATTGACTTGGGTAAAGAATTAAAAGATTTATTTTGGCTTTTTAAGCAAACATATACTGACGAAGTTCTAATAAATAAATATTTATTACTGAAAAAGGCATACAAACAGAAAATAAATCTGGCAAAAAAATCGTATAATCAAAAATTACTTAGCACCGATGATATGGCCCTAAAACAGAAACGAGTATGGAACATAGTACGGGAGAAAACTGGGAAAATTATGCCTGAAGTAAGTCCAGAAATTATTGTTGAAAATAATCTTACTTCTGATAAATATATAATAATAACCAATAACTTTGACGAATTCTTTTCGGTAGCAGCTGATAATGCAATAAAAAATCATTTTGGTGCTAACATATCCACCGAGTGTACTACTATGATCAAGAATTCAAATTCCTTCTTTTTTACATCGGTAACTGAGGAAGAAATTATCGCTGCAATAGATAATATGAAAAATACGGATTCGTGTGGCACTGACTGTATTCCTACCAAGATAATAAAAACTATAAAATATTATATAGCAAAGCCCCTAGCATATATAGTAAATCGTTCTATTGAGCTTGGAGAATTTCCTTATGACTTAAAGGTTGGAACAGTTGTGCCAATTTTTAAAAAACTTGATTCCACCTGTGTAGAAAATTATCGTCCAATTACTATTCTAACTGTGTTATGTAGAGTTATTGAAAGAGTAATTTATGATAAAATAATGTCTTTCCTAAATAAATATCATATAGTAACAAAGAGTCAAAATGGCTTTTACCCTGGAAGATCTACAGAAACCGCAGTATATGAATTTTCTGAATATGTACACAAATGTATTGAAAATAATAAATCAGTGGGAGCACTTTTTTTCGACATGTCACGAGCTTTTGACTGTCTTGAATTTGATTTTATTGAAAAAAAAAATTATATGCTATAGGCTTTAGGGGTAAATTCCTGTCATGGATAATCTCTTATCTTAAGTATAGGAAAATATCAGTTAGAGTCGGAAACATTTTTTCTGATAAATATGAAACCCATCTTGGTGTCCCGCAGGTATCTGTGCTGGGGCCTCTTATATTTTTATTATTTATTAATGATTTACCAACATATATTTCTGCAAATTGTGTTATAATGTATGCAGACGATGTCACTTTAGGAATTGATGCAGAAAATCCAGCGGATCTCCAAGATAAATTTAATATTATTTCCAATCAATTTACTAAATATTGTTGGAAAAACGGTTTAATTGTCAATGCAGATAAAACAGTCGCCATGAATTTTTACAATAGGAAAAAAGTGATGATCATTTCGATATAAAAGTCAATAATGTGATGATAGAAATATCATGTTCTAATAAGTTTTTAGGTACTTATATTGATGCTGACTTAAGTTATACATGTCACATTGATCATGTCTGTAAAAAAATTAATAGTAGTATGCTATACTACATCTAAAAAATTCTGTCGACACAAAAAGTCTGATTAATATTTACCACGCACTTATTAACTCGGTGCTTTCATATAATGTTATCCTGTGGGGAAATATCACTGTTGGCAATTGTAATAGAATATTTATTACCAAAAAAAGAATTATCAGGCTTATTTTCTCATTGAAACCAACAGATTCGGGCCAACCAGTTTTCCGGGAACACAAAATACTAACTTTTCCGTCCCTTTATATTTATAATTGTATTTAATATGTAAAAAAAAAATATCAACACGTTTCAAGCTAATGCCGCCCATAATAATTATAGCACGAGACATGGTTCTCTCCTCTAGTTACCCAGACATCGTTCTTGTTTATTTGAAAAGACCCCATCGTGTGCTGGAAGAAAGTTCTATAATAATTTGCCTGAAGATATAAAGTTAACAATCCCCCTGCACCAATTCAAAAAGAAACTACAATCATTTTTGATTAATAAATCTTATTATACTGTGACTGATTACCTGGATGATGCGTGATCAGCAGATTTTTAGATAATTCAGTTTTACTAATATATTTACATGTTAGTATAGTTCTGAGTAAAATTTTGTTTAGTGTGTAAAATTGTCATTCACATATTAATATTTTAAATAATGGATGTTTTTAAAAATTACTAATTTAATACCTATTTAATTGTGCATTAATGTAATGTATTTCTTTGACCTGTCCAATATCATGTATTGATCGAACGGACCAATAAATTATTATTATTATTATTATTATCATTATTATTATTATAATTATGATTTTTGTTTACATAGAAAATGTACTTGTACCCTTTTGATCCCAAACAATTATATTGTTACTTTGGTAAAATATAAAAAAATTAATAGCAAACCTCGAAGCAAACTGATATTCAAAAACTAAAAGTAATAGAAAAAAATGTAAAATTACTTAATATTCTCATACTCAGAAATCATATCTCACTATCATTCATATTAAAATTCATATCCTGAATGGTACGTATTTCAGCAAGGATTGCACAAGACTGGAATATCGAATAAATTGTGTCTCTGTGTGTGTTGTCACGGCTTAAAATGAGGAAACAATGTAATTCATGAAATTTAGTTAAGTTCCGAATACTGCATAGATTCTACCATGCAGCGGTTACACTATTCACCAAAAAATAATGGCGAAGGCTACCACAAACTTTAATTACACAGGCTACAAAAAAAAGGTCTTGTCCTAAAGTTCTAATCTAACTTTTCTATATTTTGATGCGCTGAAGCCAATTTTGGACAACAAATTTTTTCTGAAATCGATCGGTAATGTCTACATTCTCGACGAGATTTCAGATCGAAAAATGCACAATTCCAGTATTTTAGTCCGTTGCTAAGAAACTATCAGAAAATAGACCGGAAGAAATCCGTTGTCAAGCAACGATCAACAAAACCGTACGGGAATGTTACTTTTTCTGAAATCGATCGGGAATGTCTACATTTTCGGCGCGATTTTAGAGCGAGAAATGCACAATTCCAGTATTTTAGTCCGTTGCTAGGAAACTATCAGAAAACGGACCGGAAAAGATCCGTTGCCAAGCAACGATCAACAAAGCCGTACGGGAATGTTACTTCCCGGCCTAAGCCGGGAAGTAACATTCCCTTATGGGTTTTTATACATATTTTAATATGTTAATATTTTTGATTTTCATACGTTTAAAATAGTATTGATTGTGATTTCAGAATTTTTTTTTTAAATGTTTATATTTTTGATTTTTATACGTTTAAAATAGTATTTATTGTGATTTCAGAAAAAATAGTGTGTGTACTTCGGTGTGAAAGCACATTCCCAGACTTCGATGCTTGTTGTCCTCGGCTAGCGCCTCGGCCAAAAATTGCATCGTCGTCCAGGAATGTATCGCTTTCACACCTAGATACACAATATACTATTTTCTGAAATCGATCGGCAATGTCTACATTTTCGGCGCGATTTCAGATCGAAAAATGCACAATTCCAGTATTTTAGTCCGTTGCTAAGAAACTATCAGAAAACAGACCTGAAAAGATCCATTGCCAAGCAACGATCAACAAAACCGTACGGGAATGTTACTTTCCCGGCTTAGGCCGAGAAGTAACATTCCCATACGATTTTTTATGTATATTTTAGACAGTAAATAAATACACGTAGACAAACCAACTCACAGGAAAATTGCATTTATTAGTAAGCAGTTAGATTGTAATGAAGAAATGTTATGCATTAATACAAATTCCTTAAGTTATAATAATATTCATTGTGATTTCAGAAAAAATAGTATGTGTACTTCGGTGTGAAAGCACATTACCGAACTTCGATGCTTGTTGGCCTCGGCTAGCGCCTCGGCCAACAATTTGTATCGTCGTCCGGGAATGTATTGCTTTCACACCTAAATACACAATATACTATTCTCGGCCTAGGCCGGGAAAGTAACATTCCCGTACGGTTTTTTACGTGTATTTTAGACAGTAAATAAATACACGCAGACAAACCAACTCACATTAAAATTACATTTATTAGTAAGCAGTTAGATTGTAATGAAGAAATGTTATGCATTAATACAAATTCCTTAATTTATAATAATATTGATTGTGATTTCAGAAAAAATAGTATATGTACCTCGGTGTGAAGGCACATTCCCGGATTTCGATGCGCCTCGGCCAACAATTTGCATCGTCGTCCGGGAATGTATTGCTTTCACACCTAAATACACAATATACTATTTTTCTACCGTATCACGTTTTCTCTACCACTCCTCTTTTCCTCTAAAAAGGGCAAAATAATGGTCTTATCCTAAGGTTCTAATTTAACTTTTTTGAAGTATTTTGATGCACTGAAACCAATTTTGGACAAAAGATTGTCAGTTTCCCCCTACCACCCCCTTTTGCCACCATAAAAAGGCAAAAATGAGATCTTGCTTGTCCTAAGGTTCTGATTTAACTTTTCTAAAGTATTTTGACACGCTGAAGCCAATTTTGGGCAAATTTTTTTTTCTACCATGTCAGTTTCCCACCCCTTTTATCCCCCAAAAAAGGGCAAAAAACTGGTTTTGTCTGAAGGTTCTGACCTAACTTTTTTGAAGTATTTTGACGCGCTGAAGCCAATTGGACAAAATTTTATTTTATCGGGTCAGTTTTCCTCTTCCACCACCTTCATTCCCTAAAATTTTTTTGCCCAAAATTTGTTTCAGCGCGTCAAATTACTTCTGAAATATTAGATGAGAATCTTAGAACAAGATCTTTTTTTGCCTTTTTTAGGGGATGAAAGGGGTGGTAGAGGAAAACTGGCAGGGTAGAAAAACTTTTTTGTCCAAAATTGGCTTCAGCGCATCAAAATACTTCAGAAAAATTAGATCAAAACCTTAAAACAGGACCTCTCTTTTGTAGACCTGTGTTATTTAACTTTAATTAATTTCGCTTTGCAATATGACAGGTATAATTTCTTTTGTTAATGAAATTGATGCCTAATGATTGTCGACAATATTGGTATTAAATCACAATTTCCTCTCGACCCTATCTTTCCGAAGGCAGGCAGACCATCCAGGCCTGTAGCTAGGGGTGGAGCAGGACGGGCATAGCCCGCCCTGGAATAATTTTCGCCCGACCTATGGCGACCGCAAGGGGGGCAATTTCAACTGCCCTCCCAATATTTTGAAAGAGAAAATTTTTGGGCTAAAAAAATTTTTCTTCGGATTTCTCCCCTCCTCTCCGCTCATCAAAAAATTTTTGGCCCAAGGGCCCCCCCTGAAAAATTGATTGCCCGCCCTTAAAACACTTTCTAGCTACAGGCCTGAGACCATCGGAAGAATACTGTCATTGGCTCGAACGGGTTTTTTCATTAAATCTTTTCCCATATCAATAATCCAATTTTCTAACTTTATACTTCTCCATTTATCGTTTAAGCTGGAGTTAAACCCGTTTCACCCGACCACCCATCTACCACGACGTTGCGCGCCGTGGTGGTGTGGTCAGCTCTGAATCGGGACTTGACTCAGGCGCACTTTTGTATTATTAATTATAATAAAACCTTTTTGAATTGAATTGAATTGATTGGTACTAATAGTGAAATATGATCGAAAGTGCATAATATAGATATGGTATTAAAAACCTAGAGGTTGGTGACTGTTTAAATCACTGCAAACTGTTAAAGTACGGGAAATGATGGCCGATCATCCATGTGTTATTTTTTGTGAAAAGCAAAGCCTATAAATACTGAACAAATAGTGGAACTCATTCTTTTTCTATCGATAATTTGAAACTAAACGTTGCTAAGTGATAATTAGTCAAAAAGCCCACGTGGCTACTAGTTGTAGATTAATGGATCTGGGGCCATATTTTCGAGCTCAATCGATATTTATCGCATGCGAAATACTTGGCACCCGACTCGTTTAAAAAATTTCGCTTATAGTTCTGAAGTGGTATTTTCGAACACCATCCGAGATTTGTTTTTCGCACACGTAAAAATGTCGTATGGCAAATGTGGCAACGCTGCTTTGTGCAACCAAATGGACTTGAAACCCCTAGAAAACTCTAATGTCACTAATACCAGTGGCGCAGCCAGAAAATTCATCTGGGGGGGGCAATAGAACTGGCCTCCCCAGAGGTTGAAAACGGATGTGTACAGATTCCTCTACTAGATAATATTGGCATTAATTACAATATATTAATTTCAATAGATAATTTCGATACTGCTTTTAGTCCCTTCAAATTAGTAAAGAAATCGCTGTTTTATGGAAAATCTTCCCACAATTATGAGACCTGTAAGAAGTGAAGTATTTGGGTTGTCTAATCATGATTTTCACCCCCCACAGTTCTAAAAAAGGGTGGTTTTTGAGAAATATATACATATTATACATATATATGAATTTTAGCGTTTTTTCGTCTTTTTCTCTATTTTGAGGAAAAACTATACATTTTGGTGAAAAATATCAGGAGAGCAAAGTTGTAGAGCATAAAATTTTGGTCTCATGTAATTTTTCATAAAAATGTATAATTTTGGCTCAAAAATCTAAAAAAAGCGCAAAAGTCTATATGTATATTTATTTCTTTCGCGCCCTCTAGCGTCGAAACTAAGCGCAATTCGAAAAAAAAAAGGTAGAGACAAAAGTTATAGGAAATTTTATGCTCTACTACTCTGCTCTCTTGATATGTTTCACCAAAATGCATAGTTTTTCCTCAATATAGAGAAAAGGACGAAAAAACGCTTTATTAGTTATTTATGTACCAAGAGTCGTAAGTGCCCCTTTTTTGGTCTAGAATACAGTTTGAAATCCGAGGCCAAAAAATCGCACTGTACGACCCGCGGTGCATATTATATTTTTCGTCATACCCATGAATCATTAATCTAGAAAAAACTTGAGAAAAACTAGTGGAAAACCATAATTATTTGAGTAACATCATATGTGCTAATAGTAAAGGTAGCGATGCTTGAAATATCCATGGCAACCGTCAATAAAATAAATTTAGGACTCTGCTTCTATTCAAATGGCAACTACTGTCAAGACAAATTAAATCATATTATAAAATCTCTGAACATATTTGAAAAAAACGTCGGATATAGAAGATATAGTAAGTAAGGCTTGTCTGGATTTACTTCCAATAAAGTTAAAACATTTAATTTAATACTTGTTATAGAAAAGCAGAGCTGGGTAATTACTTGTAATTTAAAGATAATTACAATTACAAATTACTTTTTTAAAAAAGGAACTAATTACAATTACAAATTACTTTTTTTAAAAAGGAACTAATTACAATTACAAAGTACATATCTTTAAAAAAGGAATTAGCAATTACTTTTCTAATTACTTTTATGATAAAGTAAATTATAGTGACCAAACAGACAAAAAGGTAAGTTAAAAATTTTAATTAAAAGTGTTGTGTAATATTGCGTTTTAATATGTATTAGAATCGTTATTAGAATGTTTGACCTTACGAGTAATCAGGAATAATTAAATAAAAATATAGAAAATGCAGCTTAATAGTGGAGTCGGTTTAGGAAAGGATTGGGAAAATTTTTAAGATGGGTGCAGACCCTGCGGAAATTATTTGTAATGACGAGTATAATAAAACCCTAAAATTTTAATTTCCAAAAACGGGTGAAACCAAGACGAAAAGGGGTATTTTAGACATTTTAAAGGTCAAATTTGTTGTTTTAATTTTTTTTTGATCACTTAAACAACTAGTTAAGAAAATAAAATGGTATCCTTTTATTCTCAATATTAAAGGAACCTTCAGTTTAAATTTGGGGAAGATATCTGACCATCCCCCCCTCCTGATATTTATGTATATATACGAAAGAAACTGAGAAAATCAAATTTCGGCTGTCTTGATCAGATCTCAACCGGTTTGGCTGAAATTTGGAATAGAAGTAGTCTTTATCACACAAAAACTGTTAACCAAATTTCAGCCAAAAATGTTAAATAGTTTGGCTGAAATTGCAGTTTCAGTCAAATTTTCTGAAATTTTCAAATCGAAATATCTTTGGACTATGGAATATCTTTCGGATCAAAATTTGCTTTGTGGCAAAAGGTAGGCGAGGTATAATATCAAAATACTCGTTTTGAAAAGTAAAAGATAGGCCACGGTTACCCTTCGATTATACATGAAGCGGCTACCTGAGTCACGTAAAAATAAAAAAAAATAAAATTGTAACACATTTACATACAGAAATAAATACACGCACGCACACACATATATAATATAATATACATTTATCTATACCTAGTCAAAGCAGTAGGCACGACTATACAAATAAAAAATATATATATTTTTTAAAGTTTTATAAATAATAAATACGATTGTTTTCTGCTTTAAACCAGTGCGCGCACACATAGTCACTGAGTACACATATATTATATATACAATGCAAATGACTAAAAAACGACCGAATGTAAAAAAAAGTGATTCTTGACTTATATCGTGTAAAAGTACATAAAATAACCTACCTTTTACCATAAAGCAAAATTCGATCAGTCTTTTAGGTCCGGAGATATTTCAATTTGAACATTTCAAAAAATTTGACTGAAACTGCAATTTCAGCCAAACTATTTAATATTTTTGGCTGAAATCTGGTAAATAATTTTTGTGTGATAAAGACTACTTCCATTAGAAATTTAGCCAAATCGGTTGAGATCTGATCAAGATAGCCGAAATTTAATTTTTTCAATTTTTTTCGTATATATATAAAACTGCAGATTCAAATTTGCAGTTTAAAATGTCCAAAAAACCCCTTTTCGGCCAATAAAACACTGTTTCACCCAAGATTTGATAGAAAGGTCGTCCTAATAAAGCCATCTATTGCGTCAGCGCAAGATTCTGGGGTTTTGTTATACTCGCCATGACAAACAATTTCCGCCGGGTCTGCATCCATCTTAAAAAATTTCCCAACCTCGCTATTTTATTTACAAAATCGACTCCACTATAATAACAATGCCTAATAATAATAAGAATGATAATAATAAACAGTAAACACATTTAGTTTTTAAAAGTTTATTGAACAAAAAACATAAATGTGCAGCGGACCATGGCAAAAAGTCGTTTTTAGTCAGTAACTTTTTTTGAACTCCTCAGATTCATTTTAAACTACGGAACTGTAAAATTCTGCTTTAATGCATTCTTGTTTGCTAAACCACATACGCGTGTTCTTAAAGTAATTGTAATTGAAAAAAGTAATTGTAATTGGAAAAAGTAATTGTACTTGAAGTAATTTGTAATTAGATAGTTCAAATAATATAATTACAAATTACAATTCCTTCAACAATTTTCCTGCAATTACAATTCCAAATTACTTTAATAAAAAAAAGTACTTAATTACAATTACAATTACATGAAAAAAAAGGAATTGTAATTGCTAATTACTTTTTCACCAGGAATTACCCAGCTCTGTTGAAAAGAGAAAATTCTCCCAAAACTTTATTTCCCTAGGGACGTTATGAAAAATAACGACCCGTTTGGTACATAAAGCGCCACTTACTGTCGACAAAACAATGGAATTAGAGTATACTTTCGAGGGAGGTATGACGAAAACATATATTATTATATAATACTTAACTTTTTATGGGTCCCATAACTGTGGGAAAATTTTCTTAAATATTTCCTAATTTGAAGGGAGTATTTGTACTAATAGTGACTATGCTTCTTTATTTTTTGGTTCACGGAAGACGGCTTGGGGGGGGGGGCGGGCCCGGGCCCCACGGCCCCTCCCCTGGCTGCGCGCCTGACTAATACTAATTAGTTGTTATATGTGAATGCAGCGATATTTTCAAGTTATGATATTGTATGTCATTATTATTGAATTGATTTTGGATTGATTGAATTACAAGACTGAATATTATAATTTATAACGCACAAGCAATCAGCGGATAAGCGGGTGGGATATATTAGTGCAAACCAGAAAAAATAAATGGTGGATTTTCTTGAGGCTCACCCGGAATTGAAGAGTGGTAAATTTACCTCAAATAAGTCTGCTTTAAAGTCCCTTTGGGCCAGTTGCACGAACTAAGTTTAGCCAAGTTCAGCTTGAACCAAGATCAAAATCCATGGTTACGATTATTGTAACAATTGTAACGTTGGCTTTTAATCCTGGTTCAAGCTGAACTTGGCTCAACTTAGTTCGTACAACTGGCCCTAAATGATAAATAAACCACAGCAAAAAACTAGATTGGAGACATTGACGTTATGTCATAAGAAATAAAACAAACCAAAACGATGACTTTGCCTACATTCGTACACGAAATCGCTTTATCGTGTACTAAACCCCCATCCGTTGCATATCGCCCGAAATCAGTGCATGCGGAAGGTTCGCATCCGAGTTCATAATGTTCGAAAATACGAAACGTATATTTTCATGCGATAATCTCACATTTTCGTGCACGACTTCGCCTCTGTCGAGCTCGAAAATACGGCCCCTGGACTAAATTAAACACAGTTGTCGATTAAATTTTTGACATATTTTGATTTTCGATATTTAGATCGGATTTCGTTTAACAAGTTGCGTACAAACTGCGTTCTGGCTAAGTTTTACCTTGATCTACGAGACACGTTCTCGAACTTAGGTAAAAAATTTGATAATTGTTTTGGATAATTTATTGTAGACGTTTTGGATACGGTGGAGAAAAACTGGCCAACCGTTATCATATACCTTTTGGTTTATTTTGAGTTAATTTTTAGGATATTTTAGACTTTGGATCATATGAAAAACTATTGTTTACTATTTTGGATTACGAGATAAGTCCTGACGAATACTATATAAATTTGCTTTTGGCGGAGAGTCACTTAAGGAGAACTAGGACTTGTGAGTTTGTCAATTGGAGAGTGCTGCCAATTGGAGATTTATCTTTATATCCAACGCTGGAGATTCTAGTCGATGGTCTCAAATTTCCAGTGAGCAGAGCCACCTCTGGATCTATATGCTGCTGGATTTCGTTTATTTAAAAGCTAAGCTGTCCCCCCTTCTTGTTTTTCATGCATACTTTTTTTTCTTATATTCAGTATTGTATTTAAAAGTTAATAATTTTCGCCCAGCTTCAAGTGTTGAACATTGTTATTAATGTTATTATAGAAATTGTCGTAATGCTGTTAGGCATAATTTTATTTGTAAAATTTCTTTGTAAATCGTCTGGAAATTGTATAATAAATTGCATTTCATTTATCTTGTTCGATTTATTGTTTCATTTACTCTCTCACCAAAATGGTTAGTAATATCTGGGGCCTCTTATTTTGTTTCATAATAGCAGTGGTGCAGCCAGGGGGGGGCATGCCCCCCCCCTAAGCCATCTTCCATGAACCAAAAAATAAAGAAGCATAATCACTATTAGTACAAAGCAGTATCCAAATTATCTCTTGAAATTAATAATTTGTAATTAATGCCAATATTATCCAGTAGGGGAATCTATACACATCCATTTTCAACAATTTTCTGAAAAGTTTTCCTCAACCTCTGGGGAGGGCGGTTCCATTGCCCCCCCCCCCCACCCGATGAATTTTCTGGCTGCGCCACTGCTTAATAGTGTGTGGGTATGTGGGTGTGTGTGTCGTTTGTCTATGTATGTGTATAGACCATTTCTTGTAAATACGATAACTTGTTTTGTACTTAAGTTTTTGTTTCAAATTTGGCAGATGGATGAACATGTTTTATATAAATTGTGTTATAATTTTAAAGAATAGGTAAGGTTTTTGATTAAGCACACAACCATATGAAGATGTACATGATATATAAGCTGGAATATACAGGGTGTCTCTTAGGTTCGAAGTAGTTAAGTAGTGTCGAAATGAGCGTAATTCTTGGTCAAGCTGGGCGTGGCAATCCGAAGCGCCGCGGGGAGCGCTAGATGCCAGTACCCCTTGACTTCCAGCTCAGATCAGCATCCAACGTCACAACAAGAGATAAGCTAAACTTACTTATTCTCTCGGAAGATGTTTATTCAGGCTTTTTTTTGGTCACTTTACATTGCATTGTACACATCGTCATAATAAATTGTTACTTTTTTGTATTTTTGTTCTTTGCTTGTGAAAATTTCTAATTGTTTTTAAAAAAACAGTTTTCCGGACGGGAAAACATTAGTGGCGTAGTCGTGTGGAGTTACGGAAAAGTCCTTTTGTGATACTTTTTTCATTTTCAAACGTTAACGTAAAGAATCCAGCCCCAACCAGAACCAGCATCGAGCAAGGCCCAGGGATTAAAATTCTCCAAGTGAAGACAAGTGCAACGGTTGAAGAATGCATCGAGCATCGCTGATACTGTAAGTAGCAATCATTGTTTATTCCTCCCCTTTGCCTAAAGTCAATCACGATACTTAAAGCAAAATAGGGTAAACCGAGTACTTCTCCGAGGAGCTGTGAGACCTTGTCGTTGGTGGAGAAGCTTAAGTAACTGCGATGATCCTGACAGCAATGCCGGCGGGAGCTATAGGCTCCCAGCAGGGTCACCCATGCCGGTAAGGTGAGCGGTAAAAACTAAGGACAGCTCAACCTCAGGATCCACACCACGAGTGGTGTGGCTACGGGAAATGGCGCACCCGGGGGTAATCCGAGCTACGGGTGAGCGCTGCCACTCGCCCGCTAAACACCGTAATCACGGGCCACACTTCAACGACCTCTGCGGAAAAGAAAAAATGGCACCGCAGAGGAACGTCGGGTGGTAGCTGTGACCGGGGGGCTTGCCTTAACCGGCCGACCTACCAGGAGAAAACCTCTATAAAAGAACCGACAGCGAAGTCGAAAAAAACCTGCGGAAACCGGACGACCTCCGCAGTATTTAGTCTTACTCCCGGAATGGGCGTCACCCGGGGGTCGACCGTTCACCGACCCGACTCGTGGGAATATGTATGGAGGCTGACAAAAAAGATACTGTGACAAACAAAGAACCAGAGGCGACGACATGGAAAGGAAATGGAAAACCGAAAAGCGGATTTATCGACCTAATGATGGATGAGCAAGAAGTCTTCAAAAGACGAAACTCTATAGGGCGAAGCCCAACAAGAGAGAGAACATATTCACTAGACTCTAGTCAGCCAGGAGGAGCGGGAAAATAAAAGAAAAAGAGTGGAATCTCCAAGAGGGGGAGACACTGAGCTGACTAAAGTAATAACAGATACAATGAAATTTGTAAAAAAGGTTTATGAAAACGCAAAGGCATTAAGAGCCTTAGCTAAAAATAACCCGAATACAAAGATGGAAATAAAGACCATGATCGCAGAGATAGACCGCAACACGGACTTCCTGGAAAAGAAGAGTCAGAAATGGCTTGTTCTGACGAAGGTAGAAGAGAGCGTCAGCATCTTGAGAAGGGAGTCAGCGAGCATAGGCACCCAAGTCCATTTTGAAGAGACTGATAGCACCTCGACAAAGGAGAAAATGAACATAGGCATCCAAGTCCCAGCGGTAAATGATAATTTTGAAAGGACGGTCGAAGAAGGGGAAACTTTTAACGATTTACTCGAAATTATGGATATGGACTGGCCGGAACAGTTATACAAAAAAACGAAAATGGAGGAGAGTAGCCTAAATAGCGTAGACAGTAACGAGGACTTAGCCGTGGCAATAGACATAACAGACCAGGGGGGCAAGGGCTTCATTAAACAGCTGGTCATGAAATATCCGGAGACTAAGGACCTTATCAGCGAAGGAGTAAATGATGGACAGCTTGAGTACATCCGGTGTGTCACAAAGCTAACTACAAGCAGGAATGCAAATCAGCCGGAGAAGATAAGATATATTTTCTTCCTTCCCTATAAGGGTGAACAGAAGCAGGCACTGGGAGGGGTGTACAATATGACCCGCAAATGTGCGGAGGAAATGGATAAGCAAGGACGGACACATATTAGCTTCTTTATTCCTGAGGGGACGATTGACAGGAAAAGCGTGAGAAAGACGCTGAAGTATGCTGGAAGAAAGGGAAACCTTAACATTAGGCTACAGAATCCACCGGGCTACCTAGGGAAAACCAGAAGAAATAAGACTGATGGTGCCAACACCCGGCAACCAAAAACCAGTGACGTTATAGTCAAAACGGGAAACCTGTCATACGCGGAACTCCTACGCACAATGAAGGAGCACGTCAATATAGAAGAGATCGGAGTAAAGGTAAAAAATCTTAGGAAGACAGGGGCAGGCGACCTGTTGGTCACTGTAGAGGGAGGTAATGATAAATCAGGAATACTGAAGAAAGAAATGGAAAATAAATTAGGCCATTTCCAGATAGCCACTAAGATCAGGGAAACTACTTTGTTCATCTATGACATTGATGCTGCAACTACAATTTATGAGGTCCAACTCGCCCTAGATAAGGCTGTCGGTGGAAAAGACGGTGATACCATACAGGTTAAGTCCCTCAGGGATAACAACAGCGGTAACCAAACGGCAACCGTAGTGTCCGGTAGATCGGTGGCGGCCGCACTAGTAAAGATGGGACGGATCAGGATAGGTTGGTTAAATTGTCGAATTAAATAACGGATAAGCGTTGTACGGTGCTTTAAGTGCCTATAAATAGGACATAGAGTTCAAGACTGTAACGGAGCGGAGGATCGCTCAGGGGATTGTCTGAAGTGTGGGCAGCCAGGGCACCGGGCCAAAGACTGCAAAAGTGCGGAAAGTTGCACAAAATGCAAGGTGGACGGACATAGAGCGGATTCCACCAAATGTCCACATTTTAGGAAGTGGATAAGAGAGACTGAGAAAAAGGGAGGAGGACCCAAAACACGCCCCTCTAAATGAAATTAAGGATCTTACAGACTAACCTAAATAGGTCACGAGCTGCACACGACATGGCGTTTGCAACCGTGGCCGAAATTAAAGGCGATCTGATCATGTCCAGTGAGCCAAATCTTAGTGTTATAAAAAAGCCAGGATGGATCGTCGACAACCGCAAGGATGTGGCGGTGTACAGACGTAACAAGAACATCGAGATAAGAGAAGTGACCAGGAGGGATGGCTACATCTGCCTGACTATGGAAAAGATATCTCTAATATGTTGTTACTTTTCTCCAAACGCTCGTCTTGGAGAATATAAGGAGTCCCTCGAAGCACCGGGAGACGATATAAAGGAAATCCAGGGGGAGAAAATAGTAATGGGAGATTTTAATGCAAAGTCCCATTTATGGGGCTCCCCAGTTACGGACCGCAGAGGCCGATTGCTTAACGAATGGGCGGCAGAGCTAGGTATAGTGGCGGTAAACAGAGGGGGAACTCCCACATTCCAAAGAGGAGCGAGTAATTCCTACATAGATATTACCTTCGTAACAGAAAGAGCAGTCCGGAAAGTGGTGAACTGGGAGGTCTTAGACACCGAAACTCTCAGCGATCACCGACATATTAAGTTTGATGTGGTAGGTGCTGGACACAGCTGGCAAAAAGAACGTCAGAAAGTCTTAGTAGGCAAACAGCGTTTTGAGACAGAATTAAGAGCCCGCATCGAAGGGGCAGCTCATATGGGGAGCACTCCAACAGCGTGTGTCGATATTATAAGGTCGGCACACGATGCGAGCACAGTGAGGAGAGGAAGGGTAAGAGCTATACTCCCCTTTTGGTGGAGCACCGAAATCGAGGATAAGCGGGTCGAATGCATATCAGCAAGAAGGATACTAACGAGGATCACAGGCAGGATTCCGGCCGATGACCCAAGACATCTAAACCACAAGGAGCAGTATAGGATTAAAAAAAAGGAATTAAAAAAGATCATCAACGCCTCCAAAAAAAAGCACTGGAATGACCTTTGCGGAGACCTAAACAGGGATATATGGGGAGATGGATACAAAATAGTGGTAAAACGACTAGTAAGCTATCAACCACTGGAATTAACGAAGGAGAAAAAAAAGGAGATAATTTCAAGCCTCTTTCCGAAATACGATGATAGGAGAATGAGATTACCGGCTATCGAGAGACCTCCTCCCTTTACAGAGGAGGAACTAAAAGCGGCTATCGAGAAAATGAAAAAGGGCACGGCCCCGGGGTTAGATCGCATCCCGGCGGAAGTAGTCATGGATGTAGCGGCTATGGCCCCAGATTTGCTACTTGAGACTTATAACCAGCTTTTAGCTAATCAGGAATTCCCTAACATCTGGAAAGTAGCAAAGGTGGTTCTAATATGGAAGGCAGGAAAACCACCAGAGATGGCATCATCGTATAGGCCAATTTGCCTACTGGACACCTTAGGTAAATTGTACGAAATATTGATCAGAGAGCGACTGGAGGAGCAACTGGAGCAAGGGGAAGGCTTAGCCCCTAACCAATTTGGTTTTCGCAGAGGGAGATCGACGATACAGGCATTACAAGTGGTCAGCGAACTTGCGAGGGGCACAGATAATAGGTGGTGTGCTCTTATTACGCTCGACGTACAGAATGCCTTCAACTCCGCACAATGGAGCCTGATTATGGAAGAAATACAAAGACGGGAAATACCAGACTACCTGGCGAAACTAATAGCTAGCTACCTGAGCGACAGAAAACTTGTAGTAGAAAAAGATAGCATGCCTATGTATGCGGGTGTTCCACAGGGATCGGTCCTGGGGCCGATATTGTGGAACATTTACTATGACGGAGTACTTAGAATGAACGTACCAGCAGGCGTCAACGTAGTAGGTTTTGCTGACGACTTAGCCCTTGTGGTGACTGCTGACAATGGTGATGACCTCAAACATAAGGCGAACATAGCTCTAGAGGATATAAACGAATGGATTGAGGGGCGAAAGCTGAAACTCGCGCCGCATAAATCGAAGGCCCTGATCCTTAGGGGACCAAGGAGAAGAAACGACATATATTTTGAACTAAATGGTACACCCATAATACCCTCAAAATCGGTTAAATACCTAGGTATCACCTTCGATAAACAAGAGCTATATGGCGCACATGTAGCTAATGTAGTAAAAAAGGCGGAGGATAGAGCAGGCGCGCTCATGCGAGTAATGCCTAATGTTGGAGGCCCAAGGAGTGAGAAAAGAGAGGTGTTATGTGGAGTCGTCCACTCCATAATCCTACACGGAGTCCCCATCTGGTACAAAGCGATGCGAGTAAAAAAGTATTAAAATATGCTGGAACGGGTACAACGTGATATGCTTCTGAGAGTGTCGAGTGCGTACCGCACAGTATCCACTAGGGCGGTACAGGTGGTAACAGGCGTGGTTCCTATCGAGATCTTGATAGAAGAAAGGTGTTATCTACATGAGTTAGGTGGGAGGCACTTGAAGACAACTCGAAATCTAGCAAGGGAGAGATCTATCACAGCATGGCAGCAAGTGTGGAAACGGATTATTACCTCACCCAATTCCTTACGGGGCACGGGTCCTTTCGGGCATACACCAACAGGATCGGAAAAGAGGAAGACGACCTTTGCATATACTGTAGGGACACAGATACGGTGGAACACATAATATTTGAGTGCGATAGATGGACTAGGTATAGAGATACGGCTCTGATTGAAATAGGAGAAAACATTTCCCTAAACAACATAATCGAGCGTATGCTGAATAGCAAAAGGGAGTGGGAGGTGATCTCAACTATGATCAGAAAGATCATGAAAGATAAAGAAAACGAGGAAAGGGAAGACCAAGCAAGAAGAAATCGAGGCCCCAATCGTAGACAACGGCAAATGGGGGACGTTGGCGACTGGTAGGATTGTTCATATCGACCACTCAGTATCTCTGAAGTTATGCCATGATTAGGCGGTACCAGGATACAACGAGTGGAGACAAGGAGGGGTTTTAGTGGGTTAGAGTCCCACACTACCTGTTGTATAAGATGCATGAGCTGAGGCACAGGTGTTCATGATGAATTTCCCCTCCAAAAAAGAAAAAAAGGGTAAACCGAGTAGTTAGTAGCATCAAAATAAAAATAAAATAATTTTTGAATACAATTAAACTATTTTTAACAATAAATAATTATTCATTCCTTTTTACAATAAAGTTGTTTTCCATTAGTATTAATTTCCAGAATTAGGAATATTTTGTTATATCATTCATATAAAATTATTATCGCAATTACCTAGAGCGAGTTAGTTAAGATTAATGCAAAAGTGATTATATTACATTTTACATTCCGTCGTTGAATTTATCTTGTATTCCAACAAGCGCGTTTCTAAGCCTTCTAAAACTTGACAGTTTTATGCACATAAATTAAATAATATCATATACTGAGTGTTTATTTTTGTTTGACCTTACTTTTATTATTTCTCACAAACCTTTATGAACGTATTTATAAATTTTATTTTATTTTAAAATTACTATCGTATTGCCTATATTAGTGTAGTTCTAATTAAAGTATTTTTGCTTCTAATTTATCTGAAATGACACCGCCAGTTTTTGACGTAAAAACTCTATGCATTTTGCCCCCTTTCGACGGCATGAATGAATGTACGATTTTATTAAAGTTTCGGTAACACTATTAAATCATTATTTTGACACAAGACCAGAACATATTGGTTGTATACAAAATGTATTAATTTTACAAGGAATTATCAGTAAATTAAGAGGTCGTGCCAAAGAAGTCGTTTCAATTTAAGGTTGCAATGACTTTGATAAAATAAAAAAGACGCTCATTCAAAATTTCGGAGACCAACGTGACGAAAATTCATTAACTAGAGACCTTGCAAATTTAAAGCAGTTACCAAACGGCACTCCTATGCAATTTTATGAAAGGGTAATGGGACTATTAAATACAATTAATAATTGCGACGACCTTCATAACAGTAATGATGTAATAACAACAAGTAAAAGGGACTTTCTTAAACAACAAGGCCTAACAACATTTCTAGTCGGACTTCGCGAACCTATCGGATCAGCAATACGCGCTATGAGACCAAAAGATTTAGCAGAAGCAATACAATTTATTCAAGAAGAACTTAATATTAGGTATCTGCAAAGAAGTCACCTTAGCACACAAAATGTACCATCCGGAAGACCTATTTCAGAAATTCCGAGACCACAATCACAGCACAACTTCACGCCAAGATTTCACCAACAAAACTTTGCACAACAACCTCGTGTCAATTACTTCCAAAATCAAAATCAATCAAGATTTCCTCAATGACCCATCCATGTCAGACCCCGCATGCATTTCCAACAATCACGATTTCCAACAAATCAACAAGTATTTGGAAAACCAATGAATGTATGGAAACCAAACCCTAACACATCTCAACAACTATCACGGCCCACGCCGATGAGCACAACATCAAGGCTAACTTTGCCTAGAACATTCACTCAACCAAATCCTATCCGAAATCAACAGCCACAAGGACAAAAATTTGGTACCGAACAACTTTTTAACATAGAACAAGAAACACTAACCGTAGAAGACGAATACCCTGAAGAATATGAACAAGAAGCATATGGTTACGACTAAACTCAAGAAATACCGTCAGAAAATATTGAAAACACTCAAGACGAACAAAATGAAAATTTTTCCTACGATCTGTACCCGAACAACGAGACATAGCTGAACTACATATGTACACCAATAAAAGAGAGCTTCCGTATATCGAAATAAAAAATCCACCCCTAAAACTTTTCATCGATACCGGTGCTACCAAATCATTCTTACACCCCCAAACAGGATTTAAATATTACAAAAATAAACTAATACATGAACTATTTGTAGTCACTTCCATATTTCAAAATCATTCGCAAGAATATTGTGTTAACATTCCGACTTTTTCAGAATTTAATTCAGACTCAAATTTAAAGTTTTATCTTTTTAAATTTCATGATGTCTTTGATGGTCTAATAGGCCTAGATAACCTAAAATTACTAAATGCTCATATCAGTTTTCCCCAGTCAAAACTAATTACGGAACATTCAACTCTGCCTATCAGATATTATGAAGCTCAAAAACCTCAAATTTATTCAATAACCCTAGATCCAAACACTATAACTAAAGTTAAACTTCCCGTTGACAAAATGGCACTGTAATCATACCCACGTAAGAAGTGCAAGGCGCAAAAATCAATGAAACCTTGACACACGCTAACAATAATTTCACGTATGCAGAATTGATTACCGACAGTGAATACGAACTTCAAATATCTTTAAAAGAACCTATAAAAACCTCGTGCGTCGACTTAGAAAATTTCTACCTTTATTCAGCTGACATTCTACCCCTAGACACACAAGATGTACAAATTCACCAACTAATTCGCACAGATCATATGAATAGTGAGGAAATGACGCAGATATTAAAACTATGCCAAAAGTATTCAAACATATTTCATCAAGAAAATTCACCCTTAAGTTTCACAAATCAGGTAAAACATCAAATAAAAACGAAGGACGAACTTCCTATTTATACAAGATCGTACAGGTACACAAAACAGAGGTAAACAAACAAATTTCTTCTATGTTGAACCAAGAGATTTTAAGACCCAGCAACTCGCCATGATCATCACCGATATGGATAGTGCCGAAAAAACCGGACGCCTCGGGAAAAGTTAAATGGCGCATCGTGGTCTACTATAGGAAGATTAACGAATATCACAGATATCCTCGACAAACCTGGCAAATGCCAATACTTCACCATGCTAGACCTCGCAAGCGGCTTCCACCAGATAGAAATGGCCCCAGAAGATATTCCAAAAACGGCGTTTAACGTGGAAAACGGGCATTTCGAATACACAAGAATGCCATTTGGGTTGAAAAACGGTCCAGCCACTTTCCAAAGGGTGATGGACAACGTTTTGAAAGGACTTCAAAACGATATATGTCTCGTATACATGGATGACATCATCGTATACTTAACATCTTTAGCTGAACATATTTTAAATTTAAACAAAGTCTTCCAAAGATTAAGAGAGTCCCACCTAAAAATACAGCTGGATAAGTTCGAGTTTTTGCAAAAACAAGTAGCATTTTTAGGTCACATCGTGACGCCAGAGGGTATAAAACCGAATCCCGAGAAAATAAAGGCGATATTGAAATATCCGATACCCAGAACAACCAAAGCGATGAAAGCCTTCCTTGGGCTACTTGGCTACTACAGAAAGTTCATCAAGGATTTCGCCAAAATTACCAAAACGCTTACTCTTTGTTTGAAGAAGGATTCAAAAATAGAACACACCCCGGACTTTATCGAATGCTTCGAGATTTGTAAAAATGAACCTCTGCTACAGTACCCGGATTTCTCGAAACCATTCAACCTTACGACCGATGCTAGCAACTATGCAGTAGGCGCCATTTTATCTCAAGGGCCCATCGGAAGCGACAAACCTATAGCTTACGCATCTCGCACCCTCAACGACTCTGAAACAAACTACTCAACCATCGAAAAAGAAACACTTGCAATAGTATGGGCGACCAAATACTTCAGGCCCTACCTGTTTGGCCGAAAATTTAAGATCTTGACCGACCACAAACCACTCCAGTGGTTGTTCTCCCTAAAAGAACCAAACAGCAAACTAGTGAGATGGCGGCTTAGGCTCGAGGAATTCGACTATGATATATGCTATAAAAAAGGAAAGAAGAACACCAACGCTGATGCGTTGTCCCGTATCGAAATTAACACAAATACAAAAATATATACGAGATTTCAATGCCGAAATGTCAACACATGAGGAAGAAAGTCAAGTCGATGACGCTTCTCTTTATAACAACCAAAATAGCGCAATTGCAGACCCAGGAGATGGCGAACGACAAGAAGAAACCCCTAACCAAACTCAAGACAACGAAAGCAATCACTCAAATCAAGAGGAACCCATATTAACTATTCCAATATCAGAAAAACCATTAAATTACTATGACAACCAAATAATATTTAAAATAATACTTTACGGTACCGCCATACCAAAAATAAAGAAACCTTTTCCGAATAAAAAAAGATTAACTGTTTCCATCGCACTTGATAAATTCGAGTCCAACGTTGTCAATTTCTTTAAAGATTATATACCACCGAAAACTAAACATGCTATCTATTTCGAGAACAACGATAAATACCAAGAAGTTTGCGAAATACTACGACAATCATTTTTAAACTCTTCTTTTGACCTAGTTAAGTGTAATACTTTACTACCAGACGTAACTTCTGTGGATGAACGAAAAGAAATCATTCAAAAATACCAGGAAAGTAAGACAAATCACCGTGGCACGCTCGAAACCGAAACCCGCATTAGAGTAACCTATTATTGGCCGAAACTTAAAGAGGACATACAAGACTACATAAATCAATGCGATATTTGCCAAATTAATAAATATGATCGAAATTCGATTAAACCTAAATTTATGATCACGCCTACTCCCTTCGAAATTATACATGCCGACGTATTCTCAGTTGAAAAACAGAAATTTGTAACTCTTGTTGATTCTTTTTCCAAATACGCTCAAGCATACCCAGTAGAAGGAGCTTGTAGCATAAATATCGTTAAAACACTTCTAATCTATATTAATCACCACGGCTTACCACATTTATTCGTAGCGGATAGCGGAGGTGAATTTAAAAGCAAAATGATTCAAGAATTCATGGAAACCCATAAAACCGCGATTCATTATACAACACCCTGTAACTCACAATCGAATGGATTAATCGAACGGTTTCATTCCACACTGATAGAATATTTACGGATACTTAAATATGACAAAAATAATTGAGACATTAAGGAATTAATGCTATATGCAATTTTAGGTTACAATAATTCGATACACTCAATAACAAAACAAAAACCAATTGATGTTATAAACGGCCACCTAACAACTAAAGATCCTTTTGATATAGGACTAGACAATGCTCTACTAAATAATTATATTTCTCAGCACCGCGAAAAAACAAAAGAACTTTACGCGAAAATACATAAATGTTCAGTCGAAAAGAAAACTGCAGCCATAAACAACCTAAACAAAAAAAAGGCAAAAACCAATTAAGTATAAACCCAAACAAAAGGTCTATGTCAAAAGATTCAGCAAAATACGAAATAAAATGTATCCAAAATATACACCCCAAGTGGTTACAAAAAATAATAAGATAACTATCGGCATCCCCGGAACAACTAGACATAAAAGACTTATAAAAAATATTCCAACCAAACAATCTGACAAAAATATATCCTTACAGGTTGACGCACATCCTAGTACAAGTGCAACGCCAGGACATACGGATAACTAACCTAGAAACTAACCCCAGAATCCTTCCACTAAAACTTGGACAAGCCTGAATTCAAACAAGCTTACATGACTTCGTACATTACTACGATTTAAAACCTATATCACAAGAAATCGAAACAATTTCCCTGCAATATGATTTAATAACGAAAGCAATAAATAGCTGTCAAGCATACCATTCAAATTTACAAAATTTCGATCTAAGTTTAAAGTATCAACTCAAGAGCGCGAAACGGAAATTAGACACTATTTACCCAACTCACCGGACCAAACGCGGACTAATAAATGGGTTAGGAAGCATAATAAAAGCCATTTCAGGTAACTTAGACCAAGAAGACGCTGAAAGATATAATAAGGCAATTGAAAGATTACAAAACAACCAAGAAAATATTGTGCAAAATCTTAACTCGCATATTTCCATTACACGCGATTTAATTGAAAACTTTAATACAGTTTCACTGAGTCATAATCAGGAAGAAATCACCGCGCAAATAAATGGAATAAGCTCAGACTTAAAGAAATTCGTATTTGATTTCAATCATTACATGAGAGCTAGAAACATACTTGATCAATTAAACTTAGCCTTACAAACCACCTTGCAATTATTAACAGATATTGAAAATTCAATAACATTTGCAAAAATAGGTATCTTAGATAATAGTATAATGAGTTTTGAAAACTTAAATTCAATTGTTGATATAATGTTAAGTCATCACCCATCCGAACAATTACTTTATGTACGGAAGGAAGAATTAATAAAATATTATAAGATAATCACAGTAGATGCCTACTACTCGGATCACAGAATAGTTTTTATTCTGCATTTTCCTTTGTTACAACCTGAAACCTTTACCCACTAGCACTTATATTCGATACCCATAAAAAATTCCACAACCATTATACCACCTTCACCCTTCTTAACAATGAATGCTGAACTTTATCAGTATGACAGCACGCGTTGTATGCAGTTGGAAACCATGTACTTATGTCAAAACACTTTAATAATTCAGGACGTCGATAAGAAAGACTGCATATTCCAAATATTACAACTAAACAATAAACAAGCTAGTTGTCATCACACGAAAATCGCGATGACCACACCTCTAATAGAGCAGTTAACAGAAGCCCATTATGTAGCTATATTTCCAAAGCAAACCAAATTTCTAACAAAATGTACTTCAACAGAAATTCAAACGCTACAGGGAGTATAATTAGTTCAACTTCCCAGAGGATGTCAGTTCCAGACGTTAAATTTCGTTTATCTAAATACAAAAACAGAAATTCAGGAACAGCCCTTAACACTACCGAAAATTGAAACGGCAGTCATCCAAGACCCGGAAGAACACCATCTCAATATCAACAAAATCCCCTTAGATGGACTTCAGAAGATTCAACAGAACCAGAAGAAGCTTCTGCCCTTATCTATTACCAAAAGAGGAGAAAGCTCTACCCACTTCTGGACCATTATTTATTATTGGTACCTTACTGATAATATTCGTCATTTATAAATGCAGAGAACTGCAGAAGAAGAAGAAGACCTCAACCGGCAGACAAGAAGTTTTCTTTCATCCCCATAAAACTTCTTCTAAGGATGGAGGAGTTATAGATGCCAGTACCCCTTGACTTCCAGCTGAGATCAGCATCCCAACGTCACAACAAGAGATAAGCTAAAGTTACTTATTCTCTCGGAAGATGTTTATTCAGGCTTTTTTTTTGGTCACTTTACAATGTATTGTACACATCGTCATAATAAATTGCTACTTTTTTGTATTTTTGTTCTTTGCTTGTGAAAATTTCTAATTGTTTTTAAAAAACAGTTTTCCGGACGGGAAAACATTAGTCGCGCAGGTGATAGGTCATAGGACCTAGGTTCTAGTGTGAGGCGAGATATTCTCCCCTAGTGGGAGGTGGGAGGTGGGAGGAAGGAGATAAGAGTTCCAATCACCGAGCTTAGATATGAGATTATGGCTAAAAGATAAGAGATTATATCTAAAAGGTCGGGGCTAAAAGTATACAGAGTGTATCTAGTAAGAAAAATAAGATGGCTACCGTTTATTGTTTGTAGTTATTGGAGAATAGCTTTGCATGTTTACGTTAGAGGGCGTTACTAATAGGTTAAAAAATGGCTACTGACGTCCACCATTGAGATTAGATAGACAAGCCTCATTTGAGATAAATATTCGTCTGTTTTATTACATCAAGAGTTTAATGTAAAAACTGCAGTCAAATGCGAAGACGTTATAGGATTCCAGAAAATTGTTAATGTAAATAAACGCCGAACGTCTACGGCCATATGTATATTTAAAATGAGCTTAATTATATAAATAACGACTAGGGCTAGATCAAGGAAAATATCGAAACCAGATATAAACGCTTTTTAGACAAGTCTAGACTTATCAGCTTATATTAGATAAATGTTCGTCCGCCTCTCTATGTTTAAATTTAAATGTAAGAATAAGAACAAAATGCAGAGACGTTATCGGATTGCAATAAATTGTTAATGTATACAAATGAAATCATTTCTGATAGCCGTAACCCACTGACATAAGATAGGTATGCGGTAAAGATGCTGCTACAGGTAAATAATTTTGTGCCTCCTAATACGTGGTTTCTTATTGGAATATGTAACCACTCCACAGCGATATAGCAAATTAACCTTGATTTGTATGTAAGAGACGAACAGATTATGAAAATTTGGGGACGTTTTAGAAATCATACATCGCAAAGACACGTGACCCTCTGTCGCCGAGTATAAAAGCAGCGTCATCTGCCCACTGTAAGGTGTTGGTGAATAACCTGATATGTTGATTTGGTGTACCCCTGAAGTAACATTCAGAACAAGGGAGGAACTTTGAATCGGGGGTGTTCCACGAAATCTGCAATTTATTGGAAATCCACAAGACACGGACGACAGCTCTTCATTCTCACTCAGATGAAATGGTGGAGCGGCATAACAAAACTATGAAGGAACATCTTTCTAAGGTTGTACATAAAAATTAGCGATATTGGGATCGTCACGCTGTTCTTCCTCATGGCATACAGGACGAAACAGATACCGGCTTGTGTGGTATTTGGACATGAAATCAGACTGCCATGTGATTTGATGTTTGGAGCACCAGGCAGGGAACCACTCCCAGTGAACAATTATGCAGATGGGATTAGAGAACGGTTAAGAAATGTTATTAATTGATTCGAGGCCAAATCAACAGTGACCGAATGAAAGCTCGTTATGACCGCAAGTCCATATCAGGAGGATTCAAGGCAGAAGATCTGGTTTGGCTGTATAACCCACGGCGGAAGAAGGGAAGGTCCCCGAAGCTTCAGCCTCTTTGGAAAGGGCCATATTCCGTCATCACCCGAATAAATGACATTATTTATCGAATACAAAGAAGTAAAAAGTCGAAGATGAAAATCGTACACTTGGATAAACTGGCGAAGTATGTGGAAGAGACTGAATTGCTTGACCGGGACGTTCAGGCTTAACAAGAAGGCAGTGTTGTGTTTCTACCCCCCCAGAGACATCTGTAGGAATTTCCATGTATACACAGCAGAAAACTAAATTAGTTGGTTGGTTCGGCTGTTGTCCCAGAGATGACGCGCGAAGTGTCGTGCTCTGGGCATCTAGAAATATCTAGTGAACTGGTGACATCTGCTAGAGCATGGTGGATCATTCCAGAAACCAATTGCCTCGGACTATATAAAAATAGAGAGGCCGTGTGTAAACAGTTTAGTTAAAATAGCAAGTGCAGAGAGATGAAGAACAAGATAGCAAAGTGTTCAAGTGACTATTGGAATTACTATAATTCCAATAATTAGTGTTAATATTAGTGAAGTAATTATTTACTGTAATTAGTACGTAAATTAATAAATTAGTGTTACCCCGCTGATATAATTTCCGGATCCACGGTAGAGGGTGTTTACAAAAGAGGTGTAAAGGTGTAAACCCATAACAGTATTTAAGTTTATTTACCTGGCCCACACCATTTTGTGCCTGAAATGATGGTTGGTGCACCATACCTTCTGGTACCTATGGAAAATGACCGTACCTTTGTTGTTCGCCCCACGCGATGTGGATTAGACACGGATAGCTTGTCTTCTTGTCTTTTGTGTTCCCTGAAATTTATTACAAACCAGTGAATTAAACTTTATTACATAATATTGATGTTGAAGTATTTAAAATACATTTGAATGCACCTTTCTTGTTTAAATTTATTTTTACACCGAGCTTAATAATAATAATTCGACAGGGGAAGGACAAATTCACGCGGATAGGTAAAGAGCATGATAAGGAAGAGAAGTTGTACTGGATCCAGAAGGAAGCGTAAAAAATCCAAGAAGAATATCCGGGTGCCGAAACCACAGACGGATACGCCAAGAAGAAAATTAAAACCAGCATCAAAAAGAGGAAGAAAATGTAACTGCTCTGCGTAAAACCGATGCATGGAAAATTCGTTCGCGTGTTGTGTGAATAGTGGGCATTTCTCCAGCAACCTACCGACTCTATAAGTATTCGGTATCATTTTTGTTGAGTTTATTACTAATAAGCTAAGCAGTATATTCAATAGCCATAATGAACACAAACTTTAAACTTTCATTCTCAAGACATTGTCCTATGATGTTAAAATTTTAGACCTGTATTGGTTGTATAACAGTGTAAGTCAGATCTTGGGATACTTAACTTCTTGGGCAATTAGATCACCTCTTGATATCACGCTTACTAAGTCAAACCTGCCGAACTCTAGTACTCATTTCTTCAAAGTCTCAGTTACATTTATACTGACGGTGGTAAAGAGGAGATACATCATTGGTGCCATTACAGATGAAACAAACATCTTTTTTTAAATAATTTGGTGTATTTGACAATGGCCGGGTTTGTGTAGATGACCTGGGTAATTCACAGCCACACTGAACCAACAATGTTCATAAACAGAATTTTAAAAAAAATTGAAAAAAACTAACCTCCTTCAAAAAAGATGGCAAAAAATTATTAAATAAAATTTCACCGTTGGCGTCGCCTGGTTAATTGAACTTTATTAAATAATATGAATATTGAATTATTTATTTAAAATACGTTTGAATGAGCGTTTCTTGTTTATATTTATTTTTACATCAAGGTTAATATAATAATAATAATTCGACATGGGAATGACAAATTTACACGGCTAGTTAAAGAGCATGGCGAGGAGAAGAAGTTGTATTCCATGCAGAAGGATGAGCGAAAAATCCAGGAAGAATATCTGGGAGCCGAAACCACCGCCGAGGACGCCAAAAAGAAAATTAAAACCAGCATCGAAAAGAGGAAAATAGAAGTACTATGCGCAAAGCCGATGCATGGAAAATTCTTCCACGACCTGGACCGAACAGCAGTAGACAAAAAGGTGTCTATGCAGTGGCTAAACGGCTTAGGTGTGAAGGGGGAACAGACTGTTTTGTTATTCTCCCGATATTATTCGGTTATTTAAATACTTTCCAGTTAGAAATTATGAAAATAGATTTGATAATTGCTAATGTTTAGTAACACTATATTAATATATATATATAAATTAATTTAAAATATACGGCACATGCAAGAGGCCTATTATATACTTAATGTCCTACAAGTCTGTTATTTTACAATAACCACCCCATTTTGAGATACATTAAATGAAAAATAACGCCCTAGGGCGTTATGAATATCTATAACGCCCTAGGGCATTATAAAATTATAATACAACCTAAAAGAAGCAAATTATGATAGCGTTATTGACAAACAAAATGCGTTGCTATGCAACGGCGACGTTTACAAACAATTTTGATTTTTACTCTCTTTTAAATCAAATCGTTCTGAACATAATAGATGTCAAATTAATAAATCGTAAATGTCAAAAAAAAATTCGGATTAAATAACAGACTTGCAGGACATTAAACGTTGAAGGCACCACGGGTGTTATAGGATAATGACGCCCTCGGTCGACGTACACTCCCTCGGGCCAGAGGCCCTCGGGATTGTACACTGCCGACCTCGGTGCGTTATTATCCTTATAACACCCTTGGTACCTTAATAACTATTTTGCATGATCGAGCTTTTGTTTATTTACAAGATCTGTTTCCAAGACGGTAGATTATGTTTACTGGTTGCTAGGCATAACACGTCGGTAAGTGATTTACTTACCGACGTCTGAATGGTAAGTAAAATTAATATAATCATATGTTATTGCACAAAAACAAGAACAAAAAACCGCTGCCCAAGGAATTACTACTTCCACATCCAGATTTTCTATCCAAGTCACTCACAACGAAAAAAATTTGTTTGTGGAAATAATTGTTTATGGAACTTTAATAATATAATATTTGAAATCCTCTACCACAAAAACCCATAAAACGATATCCACATCGGGGTGTGGGTGGTGATAGGAGGTGGTTGGTAATGGGGGTGGATGAAGTAAATCACGCACTAAATCACGCACTAAATCTCAATTTTTTTTCATCCCCTTTAATAATGGAGTGGGGGTGGTAATGGGGGTGGCTAATGCCAAAAATTTTTACGAGACCTTAGCTTCTCTTGTATATACTAAATACCAATTTTATGGACTTTTACCTGTTTGATTTACCTATTTACCCCAAAATTTACCCCAATTTACCCCCCAACTCTTCGACGGAACAAGATGAAAATATAATCTAGTTCTAGATCTCGTTAAAGTACATATGTGTACCAAAGGGGGAGGGTCAATAAGGCCGGTTTTCGGCCCCCCTCAAATTTGGCAAAAAGAAAAAGAAAATATTTTTTAACAGTCTAGGGTCAATTTAGAGTCGATTCGACCACAAACGAAACCAACCCCACCCCCCTCTTAGGGTCATTAAAAAGTCAAATTATGAAAAAGCCGTGAAATAAACTCGCCTTTTCGGAATGAGTGGGCTTATTATATATATATATATATATATATATATATATATATATATATATATATATATATATATATATATATATATATATATATATATATATATATATATATATATATATATATATATATATATATATATGTATATATATATAGATTTTTTGGGTCGCTGATTCCGGATCCGAGGTCAGTTTGTCTACAGTGTGTCCCAGGATAGATGTAACAAGAGGTGTAATGGACCAAAAATGTTGGCATTTTGGAATGGTATTTGGGGATTGAGTCCCGCTTGTTGTAAAACTAAAGTATACCAAAAATGACTTGATTTGGTATTCTACATGGTGTTTATAAGCAAAGTTGTAAAAATCACCACTAATAAAGTAGCCTGATAGCCAGCTACGGCTAATTTCCTGTGCCTGCAAGGCAGACTGCGGTGCCCGGTGCGAGTGCAGGAACTCTCGTCTGAACTTAAGCACCATGTGCCGAAGCTGTAAAGAATCCAGCTGCACAAACAGCCAGTCGTGGATATGGATGATGATCTGGATGACCATACTTTCCAGTAGATCAATAATGTCAATTGTCTGGCCGAATAAAGTCATTTTCTGAGTCTGACAAGTTAAATTCCATTCAATAAATCTTATAAAACACCAATAATATATAAACAGGAATTCGTACCTGGTCTCATCAGCGCAGCCAGGGCAGTTCCACCGGGCATATGATGGACACTCAAAGTGGCGTAGCTACGTGACGGGTGACGCTACAGAGAAGGTAGACACACCGATGAAAAGCCCAAAATATGAAGAGAAATATTTATTAGGGTACGTTTTCCCCGCCGAGTCTTCATTTATCAGCAATAGCTCCATTTCGGAATTTTTTAAAATTTTTTAAATTTTTTTAAAATTTTTAAAATGTTGACAGAATTAGAACGGAAAATTATGAACAAACATATGCATGGAACATCTGAGATATGAGCGGATATGCTTCTCCTAATCTTTTATGATCATTTCGACCTAAATCAGACCAGTAATGACCTTTCTGTTGTACTTTGTAGCCAGCACTGCAATTTTTGCGACTTAGGCCTTTGTTGCTTCGAAAAACAGGGAAGCCGACGGGGGAAAGTAGGGGACATTTTAGTATGTGTTGTCCTGGACCAACACTACAATCCAGCAAATTTTCAGCTTTGAAATAATTAATTCCGGGTCAAAAACTAAAATTCCTGGGTTAACAGCTCTCTGCTACCGAAGAAGATCTCCACCCCCTCCCGTGTCTTTTGAGCCCTAATATGTCAACACCTTTATTGGCCAACAGTGTTGCCGAGGTGCTTCTAAAAGAATGGCCAGTATAACTTTCAGGGTGCTCTAATTTCAGATATTTGGCAATTTTTGATGGCCAACTTCCAATATTCCCCCTTCCCCCACCTGCGTACTGCATTTTCCACGTCGATAATTTAAAAATAAATGTTTGCTTTTCGTATCAATTTGGTCGGCGCTCACTGTATTTTCTCAAAAAATCTATGTAGTGGATTTCTTCATCTGTTTTATTTGTTACGGTAAAAGACCGTTGTATATTGGTTTTTGTATTTGAAATTTTTACAATGACATATTCGTGATGATCTTCTGTCATCTATCGTCATACTATATAATTCGTCCCTTCTGCATGCCCCTGCTATTCCTAGGATCAGTCCTACCTAAAAATACAAATATGTTTAACTTTTGTTGTCATATAATACTAGTATAACCATAAATACCTTAAGTATTAGAAATTCATCATCGAATGCTTCATTTAAAAACTGTTTAACGTCTTCTTTGGTAAATACACTAGCTTTCTTAGGTCTGTGTCCAATATTTTTCTTTTTCAGATAAGCAATCAAGGTAGAAAATTTTGAAATATCAATAACATCTTTAAGGAAAGTTGTGCTTTTTAACATTGAATATTCCGCCCAGAGACTACCAGGCGATTTTAATGCATTATTCCGATGAACAAAATACGCCAACAACACTTTTTCATTTATGCTAGCACCACCCTTCTCCTAACACCATTTTTTGAATATTTTATAGACTTTTTCATAGCGATCCTTGAATTTTTCTGGATTCTCTATTTCACTGTTGCCTTCAGAATCACTCATTGTAACGGAAGTAATACAATAAAAAGTTATTGTCAAATTAAATGTGTTTGCTTGTTTGTAAATAACACCAAATATTGTCTTGGAAACATATAGCACAGCTGTCTAATTTAATAACAAAATAAAAATATCACATTTGACAAGGTCGCGTGCGCTGACGTCACAGATTCTGAGACCTTAGGAAAACAAACAGCTGTCATTAAGTGACATGCCGATTAAACGTGTTGTTTTAAAGTATATTTTGCCGTTTTTGTGATATTTTAAAACTTATTTTGGATTATTTAACATCCACAACTATCCTTAATTATTGTGTCTAGGAAATTTTGTTTGTTAATATGGAGATAAGTTTATATTTTACGAAATCGTCTCATAATGTAGAGGAAATGTATGGAAAAAGTTGGTGTCATCGAATTAAATCGCTTATATTTTGAGAAATGATGACTTCAGTACAAATATTAGTGTATTTCATAATATTTCACAAAGGGATATTGTGAATTACTTGGTTTTTGTGAGAAATGCATAGACAAAAGGATGAGTTCAAGGCATTCAAAAATCTTGAAACTATTTGTGGTTGGGTGAAAGCAGTACTCTCCAAGAAATTTACAGGATAAAAGCTTTTTGCAAGGGTAAGAATTAGTTGCTTAATGAATAATTGCTAACATACAAATTCATTTTCAGGTTATGAGCTCTTAGTGGTGCATCTTGAACAAAAGTCATCGACTCCTTGAACTATTGCTGATCCAGATGATCCTTCAGTACTCATTGTGACTGTGTTACTACTCTAGACAAAATTCGTTCACTACCCAGTTTTTCATTTCAATTTTTTAGCAGTAAACGGTGGCTATGGTCGAAAGGTTAACTTCGTTTTGAATTTTATGAAAAATACCACATAGATTAAACAATGAAGGGCTGAAGTACTATGAACTACTTGAAATATGTTAAGAAGTGTACACAATTTCATAGGCCTTGCCTATGATATGATATACCTATAGATCGAACCATACAAACCATTGTAATTTGTGCAAGAACTTTTTCTTATCGTGTCTTGCTAATGTTATATAATATGTCTAACATGTATTTTATTATTTCATGTAGGTAGGCCAATAGTTAAATATCCCTTGTATTTTATTAAATATGTATATTCACTTTTTATTGCTTTATTTATCACTCGTATTATTGTTAGCAGTAAATTGAAATAGTCGATTATGTAGAACTTATATATACATGCATCTTTGCATCTAACTGAAAGTAAAACAAAATATACTTACTAAATATCAAACTTTATTATCCAACATTCCATTAGTACTCATAAGGAGAATCAACAAAAAACTTACAGGAGATGTAAAAGAAAGATCTATATTGCAATAAAAAATAAATGATAAATAAATAAATAATCTTAGTTTCATCCAACACTGGGTTTTTAAACACCACACAATATACTTCAAAAGGACGTTTAGTTTCCAGATCAATCAATGACAGCAATACTTTGAATTTTCTTGATTTATGCACTTCGTCAGATATCTTAATGTAGCCTGCGTATTTTCCTCTTGAGATGTACCTGATTTAAAACAATTTCTGCTATTGCACTTCGTTCTCCTGCATCAGCTCTAGCCTCGCTCAACTAAAACTTAAACACAAGAAATTATTATTAAAAATGCTGACAAATCAATATAAAGTATTATTTTTTATCATGAATTGTTTATTGTTTCCTTTAACAGCAGTTATTATTATCACAAGCACTTTTAGTTTCACATTTGGGTTTTAAGTTGTATCCCATATTAACAGAGAACACCAAACTGGATGGATCATCGTGGTCTTGAATTACGGCCGTCTTTCCTATAACATAAATCCACACTAAAAATCAAATTCTTAAATTAAAAAGTAACAACTTACCATTAATAAAATGCTTGGAATATCCCAGTAAAATAATTCCTTTCAATTGATTGGAATCTTTTAATCCTAACCTCTTCTGGCTGTAAATCGACGATATTTTATAAAAACTGATGTTGTCTCGGATTGCGGCACTGCCACAACTAATAATACAACAAAAACTTGCCATTTTGTGTGATATAATGTCCATAAAAACTCTAATATTATGAAAACTTTCAATTTATATGTTCAGTCAGTTGCCATTTGACAGCAATGACAGCGGTTTGTTTTCCTAAGGTCTCAGCTCTGTGACGTCACGCGCACACGACCTATTGGACTCGCCCCGAGATGTAAATGTCACTTTTGACTTTTTGTTTAGAAATAGACCAAATGCATGTAGGCGGCGTCAGAGTCGCGTTTGGGTACTGCAACATAACCTCATTTTCTGTGCATCTTTGTTTACTACTTCTTTAAAAATGCCAAGCAATTGTTGTGCCTCAATGCACTTCCTATTAGAGAAAAAATAAAAATTTAAAGTTTCACCAGTTTCCAGTATGCAGCAGTTTTAGAAGAAAGTGGATAGTTGCTCTCAAATTACAAAAAAGCCCATCTAGTGTGTTCAAAACATTTCACAGACCGAATGCATGTAGGCGGCGTCAGAGTCACGTTTGGGTACTGCAACATAACCTCATTTTCTGTGCATCTTTGTTTACTACTTCTTTAAAAATGCCAAGCTTTTCTTTTAGTTCACTTAAACTATCCATTTTCCGTAGGTTTCAAATAAACAAACTTATTTCAACACACCAAAACTACAAAGCACAGAACACAATGAATAGTGTACCCAAAGCCGATCGGTAACCGCCTGGCGGCGAAATATTTTACTAAACCTATGCATTCCTCCTATTAAATCATTTTAATTGAAGTGTAATTCAATACGATCGTGCAAAAAACAGAATGAGCATCACGAACGTTAAAACACTCAATTTATAAACTTGACGTTACCGTTCCCATTCGACGTTCCCGTTGCCCGTTCGACAATGAAACATAAAAAACAATTGAGGACGTGCACGTGACGTTACACCTAACCTGAAAAATGCATATTTCTTAAGTTTTACAAATATTTCGTAGCTATTGTTAAAATTCCTGCCTGATTCCCGTACTTTAAGATTAAATCTAGTTCAATGTAATGTTTATAAAGTTTTAAATAGTTTGTTGCAATAAAATAAGACACTTTTTGTAGGTTGGAAATCTAACTTATAATTAGCTGTCTATTTTTATTAATCAACAGTTTTGAAACAAATTTTGCGTGTATTTTTAAATATTCGTTTGGAGCCAGTATGGCCCCAAGTTAAATTGCGGATACAAATATTAAAGATAAGAATAAACTTAAAAAACTTGAAATTTGAGGTTATGTTAGTTACATAATGCAATTAGGCAATCCAACGACCTGTCAAAATTATTTTTCAATATGGCGCTGAGGGCAAACATGGGGTTTATTTTAATTAACTCGCGGAAACGTAGCCAAGGCAACCAAAAAAAAACTCATTTAACGAATGAAAATAAAGGATTGCCGGATGTTTGCCCTCAGCGCCATGTTGGAAGTCACGTGGTTTGGATTGCCTAATTAGGCAATCCAACGACCTGTCAAAATTATTTTTCAATATGGCGCTGAGGGCAAACATGGGGTTTATTTTAATTAACTCGCGGAAACGTAGCCAAGGCAACCGAAAAAAAACTCATTTAACGAATGAAAATAAAGGATTGCCGGATGTTTGCCCTCAGCGCCATGTTGGAAGTCACGTGGTTTGGATCGCCTAATTAGGCAATCCAACGACCTGTCAAAATTATTTTTCAATATGACGCTGAGGGCAAACATGGGGTTTATTTTAATTAACTCGCGGAAACGTAGCCAAGGCAACCGAAAAAAAAACTCATTTAACGAATGAAAATAAAGGATTGCCGGATGTTTGCCCTCAGCGCCATGTTGGAAGTCACGTGGTTTGGATTGCCTAATTAGGCGATCCAAACCACGTGACTTCCAATATGGCGCGGAGGGCAAACGTTCGTTTTCATTCGTTAAACGTCTGTGTTTCTCTGTTGTCTTGGCTACGTTTCCGTAATTTAATAAAGATAAACCCGTGTTTGCCCTCCACGCCATATTGAAAAAAGCTTTGACAGGTCGTTGGATCGCTTAATTGATCAATGAAAGTCATTAATATTGGCGTTGACATCGTTTCTCACTGGATCAAAAGTTGCCGTAAGTTTGAGATGCCCAACATTATCCGTTCCCGTTGGGCGTTTCCGTCGCCGTTCAAAGATGAAACATGCAAAACACTGATTGTTTTTATATCCTAAGTTGGCGTTGATATTTCTCACAGGATCAAATGTTGCCGTCCGTTCGAGATGAACAAATTTCATGTTTTTAACGTTACCGTTGCGGGATCTCCAATGAAAGTGAAGCGTTTTGTCACGTGAATGAGTGTTAAAGTTTCATTCAATTCCATGTCAACTATATTGTCCTAAATGGTTTAGAGTAAATCAGAATATATCTACATAGTACACGCAAATTAGATTAAAAAACAGTGAATAGGAGAAATAATTTATAAAGTAATAATATTTTTGAGATGTGTACTCTAGATAAGGTTATAAATATCTATTTCTCTATATCGGATATCTACCCGAAAAGTTCCCCCTCAATTTAGGGGTGGAACGTCTCTTTTTTTTTGCAAAAAAACCACCCCTAACGAGAACTTAAAGCTGGTTTTTCACTATTGTATTGTAAACCGTTCATCGGCAGGAAAAAAGTATAGGAAATTAAAAAAATGTCGTTAAATTCTGCATAAAAATGTCCTATTAACCTTGTAGCTTATTCTAACCTATTTCACGCTAACAGCGTCCGAACAGAGGGGTAATAGTTTGGAGTGCACAGGTAAAAATCAATCCTATTCGAAGTTTAACAGCGAATATCTAATCTCTGTATGATATTTTCAATAAATAAAAAAGTAAATACAAAAAAAATTTAAAAAAATTCATTCCTGTCCATTTTTCTCGTTAAACTAACCTGTTTTAAGATATTCGCTGTGAAACTTCGAATGGGAACTTTTTTGCTAAACTCAAAATGGCGGCTCCAATATGGCGATCAATCTATATGTATGGAAGGCTATACTCACATTAAAATGAAGACGCTACCAAAATGGTAAGAGATATAAGAGCAAGTTATTGTAGAGAATTAAATTTTCTACAAAAAATTCAGTTTTCAACTTTTATAGAATATGCACAGGAAGTGTGCAAAGTGCGGCGTCGTGCTGATTTATCGCGTTTAAACGCATATATTGCCAAAACAATAAAATATTTTCATATATGTCGCTACTCACTTTTTTATGTGAAATTTTATTCTCCACAACTTTGTTCCTATAGTTTTTTTACAGCTCTTACCATTTTGGCAGTCTTCATTTTAATGTGGGCATTACCTTCTATATAATCATTGGCCGGCATATTAAAGTTGCTATTTCGAGTTTTGCAAGTTTTGGAATTTTCGGCTTATCGAGAATGTAGTCGCCCAACCTCCATGCCAAAGTTCCCAATTCATCGGGAAGTACAAAAAAAATTTACCGGACGGACTCAAAGTGCCCGTCCCGTTACGGCGACCTAACGTTGAGTCAACTTTTCCGGAACTTCCAAATTTTTATAATTCATAGATGGTCATTATTTGAATAGTTTGGTTTTTGTTTAATTCCACACGGGCATTTTGATAGTACCTATACGTCCATAAATATTAAGAAATGGATGATGCAACTGGTCAGTCGTCTAAAAACACAAACAGAATATTCAGTTTAAATTAAACACACAGAGATTCAAAAATAAAGTAAATTTATGCAAAAAATGTATCACAAATACAATCTTTCAGTTTGACATTTTATGTAAAAAATGCAAACGTGCAAACGACGAACGTGAAAGTTTATAAATGGACCAATTTTGTCAACGTCGAACGTCGAACGGGAACGGGAACGGGAACGTCGAACGGCAACGTCAAAGTTTATAAATTGAGTGTGTTGTACCGGTCTCCGGCAAAATTGCCGTCAACCGGTAAACGTCCCTTTCCGTTCTTGATACTCAATATACTATAGTTTTTATTCTAATTTACAACATCTCACTCATTCTCACACACATTCTCCCCTCTTGAAAATCTAATCTAGTTTTCGCGGTTCTGTCATAATAGTAGATTATAATACAAGTGTGGCAAGAGCTTCATTGCAAAACGATGTATGAAAGTAGGAACACGAGCGCAGCGAGTGTTCCTATCATACGAGTTTTCCAATGAAGCTTGCCACATGTGTGTTACATACTATTTTTTCTACGGTTGTGAAGTTATTTCCATTTTTTAAAGTCTTTCCAAAATTTTAAATTTGCTACCTATCAGATTTTATTTAAAGTGACATTTTCCGCAGTCATTCTGAAGTTAGAAAATTTGACTTTGTAATTGAAATTCATGTGTAATTAATGTACATTTATAGAATTTAATTGTTATTACCAGTAAGTAATATAAAATTCTTTAAGGTAAACACACTATTTTATTCCGATGTGTGAAGATGTAATCAAGGCGTGTGGCAAAGTGATATTTTCTGCAGTCATTTTGAAGTTAGAAAATTTGACTTTCAGCACAATCGTAGAAAAAATATTTTATCTAACTTTTTTTTATTTTCAATTTTTTGTTTCAATAAGGTGTTATTGCAACTTTTAGGAACCATTGTGTTGCTACTCATAGGGAGCTTAGATTTCAGCATTCAGTTAAATTCAACCCAGAAACCGGCGCGGCGTATTTCTATATTCCAATAAGCTTAACTGAATATTATCTGATTTTCTCAAGAAGTTTTTTCCTATGCCTACCATTTTTCAGCAAAACCATTAGATTTTTTATAATGAGGACTACTAGTTGTCAGTGTAAATCCCCATTCTTGTACAAACTATTTAAAAGCATAAGAATTATATGGCATATTATCTGAGACAAATTCGTTTAGTATGCCATGTGTTGAAAATATTTTTTTAAAGTTTTCAATTACATTACCAGCTGTTTTATTTCGTAATGACAAAACCTCCAACCATCTTGAATAATAGTCTGCAATCACCATGTATGACTTACCACCAAAATCGAATATGTCGCTAGCAACTTTTTCAAAAGGTCTGCCCGGGACACTGAGGAATTATAGGCTCTTTACAATTATTATTTATAAACTTTTCACAAATTTTACATAGTCTATTCATTTTTTCAATGTCGTGATACATATTAGGCCAATACTTTAATTTGGCTCTTGATGTGGTTTCTGTGATACCCATGTGATTCTCATGTAATAATTCAAGCATGCCACTTGCTAAAACTTTAGGAACTACTAATCTGTCATTTAAGAATAAAAGGTTATTTTCGAAATAAAAATCATTTTTAAATGCCCAGTACGGTTTTAATGAATTTTTCAGTGACTTAATCTATTAGGCTAACCCTGTTTAATAAAACTTTAGGCTCTTTTTCTATCTGGGAGTAATTTTTTTCAGCATTTGTTAAACTTCTCGAAGCATAACAAACTGAACGGTTGTATTGTAGCAAAGCGCATTCTAACCCATTTTGTGACGCATCCGCTTCTATAGTTTATTTCTTTACTTGAATCAAAATTCCTTAATACTGGTTCACTAATTAGTATACTCTTAATTTTATTCAAAACATTTTCATGAACTAATAACCATTGAAATTGAACATTCTTTTTCAGTAACTACCTCAAAGGAGTTATTAATTCTGCAAATAATTTACTATTCCTAAAATTCGTCGTAACTCTACAACACTTTTTGGACTTTCAAGACATTTTATTGCTTTGACTTTACCACTATCAGGTTTAATACCACCAGCTCCGAATATTAACCCAACATATTTAATACTATTTTGTTTGGACTGTAGTCTATTTTTATTAAATTTAATGTTTAATATTTTAGCTCTTTCCATTACTTTTTTAATATTTCATTATGCTCACTTTCATTATCAGCCGCTATAAGTAAATCATCAAAATAAACTACTAAACCTTGTATATCTCCAAAATTATTTTCTATTATTTTTTTAAACAATTCAGGAGCATTTGGTATGCCACAACCAAAAGGCATTCTGTTAAATTTGTAACAACCAAAGATTGTACTAGAAGTACAGTAATCACTTGCAAAGCTTTCCAATTCTACTTGATAGAATCCATCCATGAATCCATCCTTAAACACTGTAAAGTATTTTTTACCAGACAACTTTGAACAAATATTCTCTACGGTAGGAATTTCATAGTAGCTTCTTTGAATTGCCTTGTTTAGGTCTTGTGGGTCAAGACACATTCTAAAGCTACTATCAGGTTTTTCAATGATTTCCAAACTGTTGACCCACTCACCTAGATTTTCCACTTGACTTATAATATTTAAGAACTCTAAATCATCTAAGTAATGTATCTTTTACTTTATTTTTTTAAAGTAAGCGGTATGCGTCTAGGAGGCTTAGCAATCGGTACATAATTTAGTTTTAATTTAATTTCACATTTTTCTTTAAACTTTCCAAGACCCTCAAAATGTACATTGTTTTCCTCTATAAATTTTCTTTTGTCGTTATCAACAATCAAGTCTCTATCCATTTCATTTACACTTTTTATAAAGCCTAGCTCAGTGCAAGCATGTAGTCCTAATATTGAACTTGACTCTACATTGGCAACTAAAAATTTTAATATTTTTTTATATCTTGATACCTTGCATGCAAGATATAAGCTACCTGGTTTCAGCTTAAAGTTACCATATGTCTGTAATGTATCATTAGTTTTACACAATTTAATATTTCCAAAATACTTATCATATAAATTAACTGGTAAAATATTTACCTCTGATCCCGTGTCAATCTTAAATTTAATCATATTATTTTTTACCTTAATAGTTTCATACCAAGCTGTCATTGAATTTACATTTTTGACAATCTCATTCAATGTACAGATATTTATAACACTAATGTTTAAGTCTTCGTAATTATTTTCATTCATTTCTCTTTCTTGACTTTCTTCTGTATTTACTTCTTTAACATTTCTGACTCTACAAGCCTTTGCAAAATGATTTAGAAATCCACACTTATTGCATTTCTTTCCGTACGCCTTACGTTTTCTTGGTCCATGTTGTTCGAGACCTATAACACAAAAACGCATTTTCCCTTTCTGTTCTTTCTTCTTTTCTTCCCTGGTCATTATTCAAACATGACCGACCTTTTATGTTTTTCATTTCCCCGTTTTATTTCATAAACACTACTTTCTTGGTGAATATTTCTTACTTGTCTTTTAGTTATTTCTGCTGACCTACATTCTATTTCTGCCTTTGTTAAATCTAATTTGTCTTTCGACAAAAGTCTTTCTTGCAATGTTTTGTCATTTATGTAACACTATCCTATCTCTGATTAATGATTCTTTTTAATTTTCAAACTCACATGAGGCAGACAACTTTTTTAGGTCCGTTAAAAATTGATCAAATGGATCTCCTACTTCTTGTTTTCTACTAAAAAACTTGAATCTTTCGTATACAACATTTTTTTTTTGGATTAGCATATTTTTCAAAAGCTTCAATTACCACGTCATAATCATTCCTTTGTGCCTCAGACAAATTAAATGTATTAAATACCTCTACAGCCTCCCCTCCTATCACATTTAGAGGAAGTGCCACTTTTACATCACTGGTCTTTTTAATTACTTCCACATCCGGTGGAAGTATAGTAACGACAAAAAAATTTTTAAAAATTTTTATTGTTCAAATAGGCTTAGAATGTCATGAAACGTCGAGATTTTAAGTTTGAGCGAAAAAAATTTCTGTCTGTTTGTCGGTCTGTAACTTTTGTTTTCTGCGCACGTTTATTCTGGAACCGTTTGAGATATTGACTTGAAATTTGGTACACATATGTACTTTAACGGGATCTAGAACTAGATTATATTTTCATCTTGTTCCGTCTAAGGGATAAATGGGGGTAAATTTGGGGTAAATAGGTAAATCAAGCAGGTAAGAGTTCATAAAATTGGTATTTAGTATATACAAGAGAAGCTAAGGTCTCAAAAAAAATTTTGGCATTGGTCACCCCCATTACCACCCCCACCCCATTATTATTAAAGGGAATATAAAAAAATTGTGATTTAGTGTGTGTACAAGAACCAGAAACCTCAAAATAATTTTTTTACTTCATCCACCCCCACTACCACCCTCCATCACCACCCCTACCCCACTACCGATGTGGGGTATCGTTTTATGGGTTTTGGAGGTAGACGATTTCAAATATTATATTATTAAAGCTCCATAAACAAGTATTTCCACATACAAAATTTTTTCGTTGTGAGTGACTTGGATAGAAAATCTGGATGTGGAAGTAGTGATTCCTTGGGCAGCGGTTTTTAAAAAAATGTCAAGTGAAGAAGACCTTTTTTCAAGTGAGGAAGAAGAGGAGCTAGCTATGTATTCTTATTTAAGAAATCGGAAAAAAAGACAAAAATATTGGGTACACCCCTACAGGGTGTCCCGAATTGCATAGGCCAAACTTCACTAAGCAATATAACTTTTCAAAATAAGAAGAAAGTTCCTATAAACATGGGTCGGGAAGTGCTTAGTTTCCGAGATACAGGGTGTTCAAGTAATTCTCCTGAAAATGTTTTTTATGAATATTTTCGAAACGTCTAAAGATAAACAAATGATAATTTACACAGGAATTTAACTTTTTATGCTTTTTAAGACAAAATGACAACTATGTACGAAAATCATTCAGGAGCGGATGAAACTGGGTGGGGCCTAGGTATAATTTAGCCCCAACTTTATTGTGTGACACTTTTACATTAATTTATGAGCAGAACTTGAAAATTTGAAGTTTCTACACAAAAAAAGTCTCTTGTGTTGTTTCTCTAAAATTATCAGTTTTTAAGTAAATCTTATCTGAACTTTATTAATTAGTAACCATTATTACCAGCATTCCTGGTATGTAGGAGTGTGCCATGATTGTAATGTTTGTAATAAATGAAAAATAATTTAGCATGCAATGCTAGAATGACAATAATGACGTTGTTTTTTGTGTTTTCTGTAGTTCATTGTTCTGTAGTTTTATTACTTCCTTTTGGAAAAAGTGTTCTATTGAAAAGTAAAAAATGGTTAGTAATGTGAAGTACACGGATATTCATTTTATTTATGGATATTGTAATGGAATATCGCAGAAGATTTTCTAATAGTAGGAACAGGGCCGGATTATCCATAAGGGTAAATAGGCTATAGCCTAGGGGCGCGGAAGCGCGAGGGGGCGCTTCAGCAATTCAAAACTCACTAATTTTATCTCCCGATGGCCGACGGATGACATTTACTATTTACCATTAACCTTTGAAAATAAAATGTATTGTAGAGTCGTATAATGCATAAGGGCTGGCGAAAAAAGCAGCCACAAATATTCTTGGAATAATGAGCCTAAAAAATTGTTTATTTAAGCAAAGACAAGCATAACAAGCTTTTGTACCCGCCGCCGTCTTATATGGGCCGAAACTAATAAATTTGTATAATTTATGTAACTATTTTGGTTGCATTTTATAATTATATCCATATTAAAAATTATAAATACCATAATACTTTACTATTCATTTACTTATATTTAATTTTCAGAGATATCAGAATCTGAGAGAGAAGTAAATAATAAGAAATAGAAAATGTTCATACGTTTAAAGTAATTATCGATGTCTGAAGTTTTTATCGCCCTAATCCTTCCGGGTATAGCCTGAGGCCTTCCTTGAGGGGTCTACAGACGATCCAACCAACCAACCGACCTTCGCGGTACACTTTGATGATTGCCATGCGAACTCGTAAAATTACTGGAGCCAACATTGTCGACGCTTTGAAGACGTTGGAATTCCAGCAGACCAGCTCACTTTTACGAGTTGTCATGGCAATTTTCAAAGTGTACCGAGAAGGTTGGCTGGTTGGTTCGTCGGGTTGTCTGCAGACCCCTTTATATCTACGTCGCGTCGGTACTTTTTTTTTATACAAGAAAATTATTTATTTGTTATTTGATTATTTTATTTTGATAAAATTATCGAATTTATTACCTCTGTATTGTATAGATCAGCGAAGAGATGTTTACCTAAACCCGTAGATACTACAAAAAAATACCCGACCTGCGCTGCACTTTATATAGGGTTCTATAGACGGTCCAACCAACCAACCAACCGACCTTCTCAGTACACTGAATATTGCTATGCGAACTCGTAAAAGTGAGCTGAGACGCTTTGAAGACGCTGGAATTCCAGCAGACCAGCTCACTTTTACGAGTTGTCATGGCACTTTTCAAAGTGTACCGAGAAGGTTGGTTGGGTGGGTGGTTGGGTGGGTGGTTGGATCGTCTGTACACCCCTTTATACCTTCCGCGCCGGCCTCATTGTCCGTCCGAAAGTGCGAAAGCGAAAAACGCTTTGACCGACATGTACCAGATCAATTTTTTGTGCCAATTAAGGAAATGTCTACTTCTCTTATATGTTCCTTTCCAACTATATCAACATTTTACAGGATTATTTATAGGAAACTAGAAACGGAAAGAGATAGATATTATATATTTCCGCTCCTGTAGTAATGCCCCTGCTCATTATTGTAGCCGCTGGCCACTCAGGGCCGGATTATTCATATGGCTAACTAGGCTACAGCCTAAGGGAGACAATGCAATGTTTCTCCCCTCTCCCGCTCGATTTCTCCTCTCCGCTCATCATTTTCTTCATATTTCTACCCCCCGTCAATTGTGAATCTGGATAAAAAATGTTTTTTAGATCCCCCCCCTCATCAATTTTGAAACCGGGACAACCCTCTCGCTTAACATTTTTTTTTCCATTATGAATAAGAGGGCGCAAGTACATGATTAGCCTAGGGGCGCGTCGATCCTTAATCCGGCCCTGAGTAGGAAACCATCTAAAGATGTTTTTATTCGCACCCACCTAGAATTTAGAAATGTTGGACTTAAAAGAGGTCCAAGAAATGAAGAACAGGGAAATGAGCGATTTTGAAACATAATTTTGGCCAAATTTAACAATAATAATAAATTAAGTATCAGAAGAGCGGTCCAACAGCTGCGTGCGCAAGCTGTGCATGTTTCCAAAAATAAAGTTTTTCGGATTCTGAAAAAAAAACACAGAAAAGCTTTTCGAATGCAGCCAGTCCAAAGCCTTCAACCAGGTGATCCCGAAAGGCGTATCAATTTTTGTAATTGGTTTATAAATGCCATGGAACAAGATCCCGATTTCGGAAGTAAAATTATTTGGACTGATGAAGCTACCTTTAACCATAATGGATCGGTTAATTTTAATAATAATTTAAGAATCTGGGCTCATCAGAATCCTCATATAATTCGCCCTAGGGCATTTCAACAGGAGTTTAACGTTAATGTATGGTGTGGTGTTATAAACGGGACTTTTTGTGAGCCCCACACCCTTCCTCCCCGTTTAAATGGACCATTATTTAATGATTTTTTAAATAACCATTTTTTTCAATATCTCGAGGATATTCCTGTTAATTTAAGAAATGAATGCTGGTTTCAAATGAACGGAGCTCCTGCACATTTTGCTGTTGAGAACCGTTTGTGGGTAAATAATAATTATCCTGAACGGTGGATCGGTCCATTAGGTGCAAGAGCCTGGCCACCCCGTTCACCGGATTTAACTCCAGTTGATTTTTTGTCTGAGGCCATTTAAAGGACAAAGTCTACGCAAACCCTGTAAACACAAGAGCAGAGTTAATAGAAAGAATTCTCGAACAATGTGAAAATTTGCACACACTCTGTACGGTGCAGATGTCAGAAATGTGTTGATGCTGGCGGAATGCACTTTGAACAACACTAGTAATTTGTAATTTACCTTACTTTAATCTAATTCATTGTTGTTTAATAAAAAATAATGTAATTAAATTTCAGATAGGATTTACTCAAAAACTGATAATTTTAGAGAAAAAACACAAGAGACATTTTTTGTGTAGAAAACTTCATATTTTTATGTTCTGCTCATAAATTAATGTAAAAGTGTCACACAATAAAGTTGGGGCTAAATTATTCCTATGTCCCCCCAATTTCACCCGCTCCTGAATGATTTTCGTGCATAGTTGTCATTTTGTCTTAAAAAGCATAAAAAGTTAAATTATCATTTGTTTATCTTTAGACGTTTCGAAAATATTCATAAAAAAACATTTTCATGAGAATTGCTTGAACACCCTGTATCTCGAAAACTAAGCACTTCCCGACTCATGTTTATAGGATTTTTTTTCTTATTTTGAAAAGTTGTAATGCTTAGTGGAGTTTGGCCTATGCAATTCGGGACACCCTGTATATTATAAAAAACAAAAAACGAAGGGTATTTGTGGCAGCAAAAGAATTAACACAAAATGATAGAAAGTTCCAGTGTTTTTATAGGATGTCTAAAGAAAGCTTTAAACACCTGTTATTGCCATATTTTACAATTTTTATTTAAAAAAATGCATAAAACCCAGGCTACAAATGTTGAGCGGCGACTGAGTAGGAATGTTGACTGGCAACATGTATCTCGCATATCGTATCCCTTCCATGTCGTACCGCGCCGTGTGCATGACTGTATTTAATTACATGGTCGCAACACCGAAGCAACATATCACTTACATGTCGTGTTGATGTCGTGTAGCGCCGTGGGGATAGGGCCTAAATTGAGCAAAACTATACGTTAGCACAGGTACATGAGAACGTATTAATATACAGGGTGCGCCACTTAAAACTCCCCAGACTTGCAACATTTTTATTTTTGAAGCGATGACCATGTTAGGCACATCAAATTGTAGACACATGCATACAGAGTGATTTAAAAAAAAAAATGTTTGAAAAAATTCTTAATAAAGGAAACTTAATTTCCTTGAATAATTTTTTACTTCATATTAAATCATATTTTATTGACACACCAAATATTATTGTCCTTATTATTTTTTTCATTAAATAATTTTTTTCTGTTCTATATTTTTCACACTGAAAGTAGGTCTCTTCCTTCGCCACATTATTTTATTAATTATATCCTAGCTCTTCGTTGGTAGTAACGTCAACTATGTACCAAATATTATTTTTCTTTGTCAAATAGTTTTGAAGGTATAGCGCCAACAGACAGGCACCAGATCATAAGACGTGCCCAAAATCTACTTACTTTACTTACAACCAAAAATAGAGCTAGAAGTACAGAGGCCACTTAGAGGGTGATCAACATTTAAAAAAATGGAACCGAATTCAAAAAAGGTCGCTAAAAATTATGAAACAATATTTCACAAAAAGAACAAATAACGAACTCAAACGTATTTTTAACAAACTTTAATATCGATATTAGGTAATGCGGTTCATTAACTGGACGACTCGCGACAGTGAAATATTATTTCACAATTTTGAAGGCAGCTCAGTTTTACTTTATATCAGGAAAAATGAATTGTTGAAAATTTGAACAAATACTTTAGCCCATTTTATACTTAAGCCGAAATTATAATCTGCTAATAATTCTTTTCATTAAATTTTGAATGCATAAAGCACTTAAAATCTTGCTTAAGTGAGAGTAGTATTATTATGAGAAGATGACAATATATTAAAACTTGCCAACTGTTTATGAGGAACCTTTGTTCAGGAGAAGTGTAAAAATAGTAATTTCTACTAAACTTTGCCTAAAAAAGTTGTTTTATTATTATTATTACCGCCACCGCAGCTCTACTGCAGGCCACCACCACCCTGGTGTCGACATTGAATACCACGTAATTCGTTCTCATTGGCTTAGAATGATGGAATGCACAAACTCGTTTCTGCGCACTTTTTTGCTGTCATCTCATAGTAATACTACTCTACATGTCTCAGAAACAATCAATTTTCAAACCATTTTTATAAAAATGCTAAGATTTAGTACGTAATATATGTACAATCTAAAATTAAACACTTACAGATTAATGAATGAAAGAAAAAGTTCAATGAAATATTAGTGGTGACTCCCAAAGGAACCTTACGGTGCCTCAACTTACTAGCAATTTACGTTTGTGACATACCAAAATTGTACACCAATTTGGAACCGTGTAAATCAAAAAATTTTCAAAATACTTAGTTTTTTTTTTTTTTTTCGAAATTTTAATTAGGATTTTAGAGTTTCCTCATTGGTTCAACTTAGTATAGAGGTAGTCAGGTTACATAGTTATATTTTGACTTGATCTACACATATTTGCTCTATGTCAAGGCTAGAGATACACACTCACCAGTCCAAATTATCCTTTATGAGGAAAGTGTTTCCAAGTACTTTGTGCACAAATAATATACTGCACACGGTTATGACTGCCATGGACTGAAACTGAAAATAATAATTATTGATTTGATACCTTTTGTGTAAGATAAGTACAAACTGCAAATCATGAAAATAGTTTTGTGAGGTAACAAGGCGGCTATAGATCAGAGGGGAGCTGGGAGCAATGCGCCAAATGAAGACAGATCTTCCTAATTAACGAATGTTAGCTAAAGTATTCTTCGACAATCCCATAGTATTCATTTATTTACAAGAAAATCGTTTTTTCAGGTTAAAAACATCAGCCAGTTTACAAAATATAGCTTATTACTATTCACCATTTTAGTACAAGGCTGTTTTATAAAATGAACCCACCTCTATACAATTTAACAACACATACACGTGATCGATCACACCTCAATCGTACTTTATCTGTAATTCCGATGATATATTTATAATGCTTCTGAACGACAACTAATAAACAGATATAATGTATTGTTACGTGTTTACATCCTTTTTGTAAATACCCTGTATCGTGGATGCAGAAATTGTAACACCAGGGTGACACTAAACACTAATTTATTAACTTACTAATTACAACAAATAACTACTTTACTATAGTACTATAATTCACTACTTGAGTCACTTGATCGCTTTGCTTACTTCTTCTTTTATCTTACTGACTTGCTATCTAAACTGAACTGTCACTCTCAGCTTCTCCATGCCTTTATATACCCAAAGATGAGGAACTTAGAATATCCTCTCATGATGTCATCACTTTCTAGATGTTTCCAGAAGGCTCTTTACTACACTCAGATGTTTCTAGTAGATACTTCTGCAAGTCTCTAAATTCAGACACCGCGCGCCATCTCTGGGACAACATCCGAACTAACTAATTGAATTCTGTGTTGCCTACATAGCAATATCTACTACAGCCAGGTGGACTAAATTGTAAGTGAAATGAATATTTTTGTTGAAAATATGCTACCTATCATACAAAAATTACAGAACAAATTACTTAGAAACCTTAACATTGTATATACAGATGGAATATGAGCACCTATGCCATCCCGTGTGCTCTTTGGTTTGAGATATTTTTTATTTTCTTTTATAGGCATATAATAATACGGAAACTATTTTTGGTCATTCGTCAATCTATGCTGACTACCTAGGATGCCGTCATCAATTTTGAAATTAATAAATCTCAGCTTTTAAATCGCATATATTCATCTCTATTTTTTACTGTAGGCATTTACGTAGCTTGTCGTGAAGAATTTAATTTCTCTAAATTTTTTTGGAAAAAAAGAGATAAAATAAAAAAATATTGAAATCAAGTAAAATAAAAAAAACCGCTGCCATAAGAGGTCTACACACGATCCAGCGGCAGGGAACCAGCCTTGTCGGCATGCTTTGGACTCATTCGTAAAAGTGAACTGGTCCGCTGGAATTCCAATTATCTTCAAAGCGTACCGAATATCTCAGGTCCCTGCCGCTGGATCGTGTGTAGACCCTTCAAGTGACTATCAACTCGTGTCCTCGTCGATGCGCGCTCTCTAACAAAAGAACGCGGCACTTTGAAAGAGCCGTATTACCGTATTTGATGTTTAGAGGCGCCGACATACACGAATATAAAAGCCTATCCCAACATTCCAGCAGTTCTCAAACCATTTTACGGAAAATTTTCGAAATTTTTGTTTATTTTTTTTTTCTAAAACTATGTGTTATAGACCTCATGTTATATAAGGTTTTTTTGTTCGTTTAGTCGTTCCCCACCACCAGTTTTTTTCTTAATGACATGAAACTGATTACACCCTGTATATATATATACCGGGTGATTCAGTTTGGTATTCGCCCCCTGTATCTTTTTTATTTTAACAGAAAACTACAATAAACCATATATATTTGTAAATCGTTTGTCAAGCTCCATCGAATGACGTCCTTAAATCATCTCTTTGATCATATATGCCAAAATAAAGATAGTCAACTTTTTTTTTTCAAATGGTATACTATACATTTTTTTGCCGATTGCTGTAGAGCTTCTCTTTCTGCATTCAACCATGTGAAAAAAGTATGCACTTCCACAAGGAAAATTTCGAGAAAATTAATAAAATACGAAAAAACTTCATTTAAAGGTTTCGTTTCTGATTCAACATAGTTAGCCATGGAAACGATTGAATTTTGATATTGTTAGTAATGTCAAATTGAAAATACTGTTATTTGCGACAGTGTTATTCATTTTTGTTTTATGTTATACTTCTAAATAGATTTACACAATGGTATCTTTCACTAATGAAGAAATATTGGACATTATATTAATTTATGGATAGTGCGGAAAAAATAGTAAATCAGCCAAACGTTTATATCAAGATCGCTTTCGAAATAGGCCGGTACCATCAGACAAAATGTTTGCAAAATTGGCAAGAAATATCAGTGAAAGTGGAAGTTTTGAGAAAAGAGGAAACGTTTTCAAACACCATTAGATTTCTTCCTGTGGTTCTATCTAAAAGAAAAAGTTTACTTTACACCTCTAAATGACTTCTAAGATCTTAAAACTAGAATACGAATTGAATGCCGCAGATTAAATGTTCAAATTCATTCTTCAACATAAGGAAAATTTCGAGAAAATTAATAAAATGTGATAAAACGTCATTCAAAGGTTTTTTTCTGAATTAGCTTAGTTAGCCAAGGAAGCAATTGAATTTTGACATTTTAAGTAATGTAACTAGTACCAAACAGGCAAATCAGGTTCGAAAGAGAGGGATTTTATCGAGGATTGTTTACGGCACTGATGAGGCGTAAAGATTTCGAATAAAAATTTTATGTTTTGACCAAACAAAATTCTGTTTTTAAATAATTATATAATTCATTTTTATATAAACAAACATTTAGTGTCGTATCTTTAGTTAATTAATGATAACAACACTCAACAATAATGTTAAAATAACAACTAATAATAAATAACAATTACCAATAAAAAAACTACCAATACTTGAAAACTAACTAACAATTAAGAAAATAAAAACATTATTTATTTCTTCATATGTTCGAAAAGTCCTCCGTTCGCTTCTAAACATAATTGTCCTCTGTTTATCACGCCTTGAGTACATACATATTGAAGAATTTCAACATTTAATCTGCGGCATTCAGTTCGTATTCTATTTTTAAGATCTTCGACATCATTTAGAGGTGTAAAGTACACTATTTCTTTTAGATATGGCAAAAGGAAAAAATCTAACGGTGTGAGATCCGGTGATCTGGCAGGCCACTTAATCCCTCATTACGATTTCCGATCCATCTACCTGGATAAGCTGCATTTAAGTAATTCGTTACAATTATAGCATTATGTGGCGGTGCCCCATCTTGTTGTAATATCATGTTATGCCTAATATGTAATGGAACGTCTTCCATGAAATTTGACAACTCTTCTCTTAAAAAGTGTAGATATCTTTCTCCAGTAAGCGTGACTTCGAAAAATTTTGGTCCTACAATTTGTCCGTTGAGAATTCCACACCATACATTAATTCCCCAAATATTTTTGAAATTAGTTTCTCGAAGCCAGTGAAGATTATCCTGCGACCAATAATGGCAGTTATGTCTATTAACTATTAAATTATTATGGAAACGGAATTCATCTGACCACATGATGCGATCTAATATAGTAATTTCTTGAGCAACTGCCATCCACGCTACAAAATTCAGGCGTCTCTCGTAATCTCCTGGAAGCAAGCCCTGATGTAAATGTATTTTATATGGTCGCAGTTTCTGTCGCTAACTGACGAATAGAAATATGCGGGTCTACGAAAACACGGGCTAAAACTGCAACTGTATGTTCCTCATCTCGTGCGGTTCTCGGTTTAAAAACGTTTCTTTTTTTCTCAAAACTTCCACTTTCGCTCATATTTCTTGCCAATTTTGCAAACATTTTGTCTGATGGTACCGGTCTATTTCGAAAGCGATCTTGATATCAACGTTTGGCTGCTTTACTATTTTTTCCGCACTATCCATAAATTAATATCATGTCCAATTTTTCTTCATTAGTGAAAGATACCATTGTGTAAATCTATTTAGAAGTATAACATAAAACAAAAACGAATAACACAGTCACACATAACAGTATTTTCAATTTGACATTACTAACAATGTCAAAATTCAATTGTTTCCATGGCTAACTATGTTGAATCAGAAACGAAACCTTTAAATGAAGTTTTTTTCGTATTTTATTAATTTTATCGAAATTTTCCTTATGGAAGTGTATACTTTTTTCACAAGGTTGAATGCAGAAAGAGAAGCTCTACAGCAATCGGCAAAAAAATGTATAGTATACCATTTGAAAAAAAAAAAGTTAAGTATCGTTATTTTGGCATATGTGATCAAAGAGATGATTTAAGGACGTCATTCGATAGATCTTGACAAACGATTAACAAATATATATATATGGTTTATTGTAGTTTTCTGTTAAAATAAAAAAGATACAGGGGGGGGGCGAATACTAAACTGAATCACCCGGTATATTATTATGATATCCATAATATTGTATTTATTTAGTTATAACAATAAGAAAACGTATTTACATCATATGAACATTGCATTGTTTGCAACCAGTATTATAACATTTACATTCATGTTCAAATATATGTAGATAAATCAAATAAATTTAAAAGTATTGTATCAAATAAGTATTCTGATTCGATAAAAAGTTAACTATCAGAACATTCTTAGAAAGGACTAAAAGTGAAACGAATAGAATCAAATCTGAAGATTTTCATGAAGTAAAACCAAGCAACTTAAAACATTTTTAATTAAATAAACTAGTGCTTCGCTAAAAGGTTTTCTTAATCAATAAAAAAGACATTTCGGTAAAGTTATAGACTTTTGAGCCGAAATATGAAAATCGGGTTTGCAAATTTTAGCTGTGTATAAAGTAAGTATACAATTTGAACTGTACACAGTAAAGAATTTACAGCAGCAATTTTATTTACAATGAAAGACAGTTATGAACTGAACTATAATCTTCTTAAAGGAAATCATTGTAAAAATGATATAAATAGAATTATTTTCGTTAATGTAATAGTTAGTATATAATTGTTTAACTTTGATCATTAATCTGCTTTAGGAAACTTTATGTAATTAAGTAACTTTAAGAGTCTTTGTTGAATTGAAAATTTTATTATCAGTTTAAAATATTTTAAATCATTTAGGACAAGACCCATATCAAAAGATAGATAATAAAACATAGAATTTTATTATAATAAATCTTGTAATTGAAAAGTATTCCTCAAGAGGATTATTTGTTTTTCAATTTTAAAAAGTCACTTAAATGTCAATTTAAGTAGGCATAATGTTCCAATTAACGTCAAATTTCGATATTTTATTCAAAATGGACGAAATCCGGACAGTCTCTTTCCAATCGTCACTGAAGGCAGTCGATAACATATTTTCATATAACCCTAAAATATTGAAGACATGTCAAAATTAAGGTTAAACTTCAAAATATTACCACGAAATTATATAATCAAATCTGATAGTAAAAAGTCCAGTAATTGTCCATATGTAAAATTAAAAGAAGAGAACATAAAATTGTAAATTAAATATCACTTAATAAAAACTGGAAGAAGGTAAATTTAATAATAATTTAAATTATTAAATAGACATTGAAACTAACGTCAAGTAAGAACAAATATTCACTGATGTCAAAATATTCAAGAAGATAATTTCAAGAGGAAATGTAAAAGGTGCCAACTATACCAGAACTACAAATAAAATAAAAGTAAGCTTACTACAAATAAGTCTGGAGCATTTATCAAATAAATTATTATTATCAAATTTTTAGGTTAAGTTATTTTTGTTATAAGGTTTCCTAAACCAATTTTATATTTGTTGTTTAGTATATTGTTACTAATCTACATTTCTTTATTTATTTAAACCCTGAATTGAACAAAATCGAATTAAACTGAAACTGCTCCTGAGATTTGAATAACTGAATGCAGGCAATGCACAGTTCATTCATGCTCTTGATTTAGGTATACCGAAAGGTATTGGTGCTCTGGGCTAGTCATTTAAAGAAGGTAGAGTATGGAAATAAGTTTAAACTTGTGAAATTTCAATTTATATTTTATTCTAAATTAAATAAATACAATAAAGAGCATATCAGATTGAAGTGAAAACAAAATATTATATTATTGATACAGTAATTATAACATTCGACTTATAATTTTCATTATATATCTTAACAAATATCAATAACATAATAAATAAATATATATATATATATATATATATATATATATATATATATATATATATATATATATATGTATATATATATATATATATATATATATATATATATATATATATATATATATATATATATACAGTGTGTTTCACTTCTCGTGAAGACACTCTTGTATCTTTTTTATTTGTGGCCGAATTAATTTCAAATTTTTATCAGCCATACAAGTCCATAAGACGACTTTATTCAACACATAAATGCCGTCTCAATATAAAACGCCGGCCTACTACGATAAAAAGAAAATGTCAATTTTCGAGAAATCATAGTAGGTTTAGAGATAGACAAAAATTTTGTTAATGAAAGTTGTTCAGGATCACTTCATATGCCCCTCTGTAAAATTTTGTAGCTACGGTTGTAGCTTATGGCGTTTTAAACATCTCCAAATTTTTGATGCCGACAAATTAAGATCACGAGCCATATTTCGAAGACTGGTAGTGGGATTGGCGTTAAACGCCGCTAATTTAACATCATCTCCGTGATTTCGATTAAGATGTACTTTCGGTTTAAGCACATTGCCAGTTGTATTGAACAAGTGACATATTCTTGCTACGGTACCATGGTGTATTGGTTGTCTTAGAGGATGTCTTAAATTAAATTCTTCTGCTGCTTCTCTTGAAGACCGTACAGTTTCACCGACTATCTTTATTATTTCAATTTTTTCATCAGTAGTTAAAAGTATTCTAACCATTATGAGCAAAGATATGAAATAAGGAAACTTTAGTATGAATTAAATTATTAAAACAAGAAAACTAACAAACTCCACAGAAAATAACAACAATCACTTCTGTCATGAAAGCAATGACGAAATAAATAAAACAATACATATTGACAGTTAATTTCACGGCACTCTTAACATTTAAAACAATAAAATCGTCCATGGTCCTAAATTTCTGAGCCGATAAGGAGGAAGGATATGAGGAGAGTTACTCCTCCAGAACAGAGATAACAAAAATAAAAAAAGAAAAGATATTACATTCAACTTGATATGTAAAAATAAAAAGCCCTTTTAGTGTTTTATTGAATGCTGATTTTTGTTCACAACTTTCATTTGTTGGAAAAAGTTCTCTTTATGTGTTCTCTTTTTTTGAAAATATTCCGATTTTCGCAAACTTTTACAGAGGGGCATATGAAGTGATCCTGAACAACTTTCATTAACAAAATTTTTGTCTATCTCTAAGCCTATTATGATTTCTCGAAAATTGACATTTTCCTTTTATCGCAGCAGGCCGGCGTTTTAGATTTAGACGGCATTTGTGTGTTGAATAAAGTCATCTTATAGAGTTGTATGGCTGATAAAAATTTGAAATTAATTCCGCCACAAATAAAAAAGATACAGGGATGTCTTCACGAGAAGTGAAACAAAAAATTTTTTTTTGAAAATATTCATTCCGATTTTCACAAAATTTTACAGAGGGGCATATGAAGTGATCCTGAACAACTCTCATTAACAAAACTTTTGTCTATCTCTAAGCCTACTATGATTTCTCGAAAATTGACATTTTCTTTTTATCGCAGTAGGCCGGCGTTTTAGATTTAGACGGCATTTATGTGTTGAATAAAGTCGTCTTATGGACTTGTGTGGCTGAGAAAAAATTGAAATTAATTCGGCCACAAATAAAAAAGATTCACGAGAAGTGAAACAAACTGTATATATATATATATATATATATATATATATATATATATATATATATATATATATATATATATATATATATATATATATATATATATATCGATCACTTTTTTTGTGACATAAATGTTTGTTCTTTATATAATACCATTAATTGGTAATTGATTACCTAATAATCAAAGATTAATCGTATTCGTCATTGTAATTGTTTCATCACTAGATATGCTCAATTAAAAATAATAAAATATTTGGAGCACAGATTGAAACCACCCATATACAGTACCTACTGCATTGTATCAATCGTGAGTAATTTTTGTATCTACCAATTGTTCAAGCCACTTTATCAAATTTTAAGACTTCTAGTAGTTTCTTTCTATAACATACTAAATTGTGGTACATATTTGATTGCTGATTAATTTAATTTGTAATAATTTGCCCGTTTGTGTTAACAGATTTTAAGAAGACAGAAATTGCAAAAATTGGAGGCTCTAATGGTAAGTTAATGACTAAGAGGATGATGAACAAGTTATTTACGAACCAGCTTGGGATGAATTATATAGCTGGATTGGTTTCAAGTCCAAAAAGATTTTTTCTGTCCTACACATCGCTAGCGTTATAATAGGTTAAAAGATTATTATTTTTATTTCAACGGGTTACTAAATATTTTGTATTACAGATGCTGTGCAAAAACTCACAAGGAGATTGAGAGTGCCATAAAAATGTGGTTGGTTAAATGCAAAGAAAAGAGAAAAGAGAAACTAATCAAAAGAGAACAATAACTCAAATCTGGGCTAGACTTCCTCGAAGATTTTGTATATTTTGACTATTAGGTAGTGTTTTTATGTATTGTGGTGTCATTCCATGCCAATTAAGCCTGTACCACCAAAATTCTGAGAGTTGATTTTTTTCTTTTGTTTAGTTGATTCGATATAGAATGAACCTATGGTGTTTCTTATTTTTTGTTTATATTACTTATTTAAAAGCACTTTTATTTCTAGAGTTTTACAGATACCATATGACGGACTTAGTTTAGATAAATTTCATTTCTAGTTTTTGTGCATTTTTAATCTCGAGCAACCTTGGGTTTTTTATAAAATAATCCTGTATTCTTTACTTTTCTGCTAGTAAAAATTTGTCACATTAGAAGAATGTTAACTTTTTTCAAAGTTATCCAAATAAACCTTGGAATTTAGGGCAAATTCTAACAAGCCTTAAAAACTGCTTTAAATGTATGCATACATACGTCAATTCCGGACAAACGTTTTTTTTTTCGAACAGGAAAAGGTTATTCTAATTTTAACTTAATAATTAGTAATTAATATTAGTTACTTACTTCAACTTTATTAATGAAAAATGTATAAAAATATAACACCGACATGGAAGCGTGATTTCCCATGCCAATTTTACCACATATTGACGCTGACATAACAACAAAAAAATGTGAGTTGGACCATTACGGTGCACTGTGGGGAAATTCCGGATTTTGCTGTTCAAAAATCTCTAGAGACCTTAATATCCATTGGATCGGGAACATTTTTTTTTTAATTAAACGTAATTAAATTCCCTGCACATCTGTCGAGGCAAATTTTTGAATGACTCGGTCAACTTTTATAAATGACATAATAAACTGTCAAAAAACTGAAAAGAAAAATATTAGAAATATAAATAATGCACCAATATATCGCTATATTCATATGAAAATTACATTTTTAACCTCCCCACCATAAAATTGTGGGAGGTTACTACAATTAGTCCAAAATCGAAAATTGAGATAATATCAAATCTTTACGTTTTGAGGTCCCAGGAACCCAAAAAAGTGGTTTTTGAAAAATGTCTGTGTGTGTGTGTGTGTGTGTGTGTGTGTGTGTGTGTGTGTGTGTGTGTGTGTGTGTGTGTGTGTGTGTGTGTGTGTGTGTGTGTGTGTGTGTGTGTGTGTGTGTGTGTGTGTGTGTGTGTGTGTGTGTGTGTGTGTGTGTGTGTGTGTGTGTGTGTGTGTGTGTGTGTGTGTGTGTGTGTGTGTGTGTGTGTGTGTGTGTGTGTGTGTGTGTGTGTGTGTGTGTGTGTGTGTGTGTGTGTGTGTGTGTGTGTGTGTGTATGTTTCCCTATATTTATGGTATCTTGTGTATACTTAAACCACTGTTATGGCTGCTGCCGGAATTATGGCAACTTACCCTCGTTGCCATAATTTTCTGTTGGTGTGGTTCCTTAGTTTATAGCTACATATATTTCATAATTGCCACAGGTCTTCTGTTATTAATTTTATTAACCAATGGGAATTTAATTGGTGTTATTTTCTTATTCAATTTCTTCAAATTTAACAATTTGTAATAATCTGTGTAAGTTTCCACAATAATGGCTAAAGCAAGTTTTTTACCCTCACCCATTTGTGGAAACGGGGGCGTGGTAAGACAGTGGTGCCCTCTTTAAGGAATGTGCATTGTTGCCATTTCATTAAGCTCTTAATATAATTGATAGTTAAGATATTCCTTTGTTGTACATTGAGGTTGCCAGAAGTGATATTAGAGAGTGTAAGATGAGCCCCTGAACATAAAAATGTTAGAACAGAAAACATATCAGTACATAACTTATTAGTACATATTATCTTCGCTATTTGTTATAGTATAGTATTATTTTTCAAATTTTACATGTTTTACCGTACATTTTTAAATGGCATTAACGAATTTTAGAAACGATTAAAATTTACAACAGGAAAACGCAAAAATATTGAAATTGTAAATGATCGTTGGTCGGATCAAGAAATAATGAATGTGGTACATTTGCTAGGTTTTCCTACAAATCATTGTTTTTATTCATTTCCTCTGTCATACTATATTATTTCTCGATATTCATTTCTAGCAATAAATGTGTGTTTTGTTTTATTTTCGATATTTGCGGCTTTCTTTAAAATTTTCCATATTTTCTTATTATCTTTATTTCAGTCTTTTACTTCCCTCCCTTACCCAAAAAAATTGTTATAATAGTGAAAAAAATAACTTCCGAGATTTCCTCGGATATTCACATTTCATGAAAATTACGAAAATTAAAATCTTTTAATGCTTTTAATGGCCGTCAGCCTGTCAGCCTGTCTGTCTGCCTGTCTGCCTATCGGTCTGGCGTGTTTGTCTGCTGGCTCTAGATTTACAAAACTACTTGAGGGGAAGAATATTTGGTAGGTAGTTGTCACTATTGCCGAGGAGGAAACATGATGCTTTTAGGGAAAAATATACAGGGTAGACACTGAAACATAATGAAAAAAAAGTGTAATAGTTTTTAAACAATATATTCAATATATTCAATTTAGGATAGGGAGATTTTTTTCTACATATTAATAATTTAGCCTACTAGCCTACTTCTCGAGTTTGTGACAGATATAAATTTGCACTATGAGAGAAAATTATGTAGAAAAATTATCTTTACTAATAAGGTAATATATCTTAAGATAAAGCTCTACATGGCCAAATTATAATTAATTTATGGTTAGGAAAAATCGCGTGCAACCGTAAAATGGAAAATATATTACTTAAAACCCATTTTAAAAATCTTATCATTTTTAAAATTATACGTATACTTAGCATCAAATTTAAAGGAATTTTATAATAGTAAACTTCGACTGTGAAAAAAATCTTGAAAGAAGAAGGTTTTTTTTTTATTCAGAACACCCTCTGTTTTTAAAAAATTAAAAAATTATAAAACATTACTTAGAAAATTTCAAGAACTTTTAACTCGTTGAAATGTCATTGTCCCAAATTTACTGGTGTTTACGCAATACTTACCCCTCTATTTAGCATCTTTCATTTATTCATTATCTTTTCTGTAGAATGACGACCCTGCATATTTTTTTAACTAAAAGAATATCAGTATTTCTTCCTGGTAAGTGACAACTATACTCCAAATATCATTTCCTTCTGCCGTTTCTTAATTATTTATTTTTATATAACCACCCTGTATACTTTTCACTAAAAGTATTTCAGGTTTAATGCTCGGTAATTGCGTCAATTACAGGCCAAATATTATTTCCACTATAATTATTTTTTATAGTGACAATCCTGTATATTTTTCATATTTTCCTTCCCTGACAGCTGTGTTAATTGCATGCGAAATATCGTTGTCCGTCACATTTTACTTCCACGTCCAGTGGAAGTATAGTAACGACAAAAAATTTTTAAAAATTTTTATTGTTCAAATAGGCTTAGAAAGTCATGAAACGTCGAGATTTCAAGTTTGAGCGAAAAAAAAAAATTTCTATCTGTCGGTCTTTAACTTTTTTTGTGCGCACGTTTACTCTGAAACCGTTTGAGATATTGACTTGAAATTTGGTACAAATATGTACTTTAACGAGATCTAGAACTAGATTATATTTTCATCCTGTTCCGTCGAAGGGTTGGGGGGTAAATTGGGGTAAATTTGGAGTAAAAGGTAAATAAAGCAGATAAGAGTTCATAAAATTGATATTTAGTATAGACAAGAGAAGCTAAGGTCTCAAAAAAAATTTTGGCATTAGCCACCCCCATTATCACCCCCCCTATTATTAAAGGGGATGAAAAAAAATGTGATTTAGTGTGTGTACAAGAACCAGAAACCTCAAAATATTTTTTACTTTATCCACCCCCCACTCCCAACCCTGTCACCATCCCCACCCTACTACCGATGTGGGGTATAGTTTTATGGGTTTTTAGGGTAGAGGATTTCAAATATTATATTATTAAAGTTCCATAAACAATTATTTCCAGATACAAAATTTTTTCGTTGTGTGACTTGGATAGAAAATCCGGATGTGGAAGTAGTGATTCCTTGGGCAGCGGTTTTTTTTATTATTTTTTTTTAGGTTGTATATTTTTTCATAATTTTCGTCTTTGGCAGTTATGTTAACTACCTGCGGTATATTATTGCCCTTCGTCACATTTTTCATTCTTTTTTTGTAGTGACCACCTTGTATATTTTTTCATGTTTTTCTTTGACAGTTATGTTATCTACATGCGAAATATTATTATCATCTGTCACATTTTTTCATTATTTTTTTATGGTGACACACTGTTCTTTTAGTTTTTTTCCTTGAGAGTTGTTGTGGTAATTACATGCAAAATATTATCGTTCTTCGTCACATTTATTTTATTAAATTTTTCAGGGTGACCTCCCTGTTTAATTCCCTCATATTTTTCTTTGACAGTTGTGTTAACTACATGTAAAATACTATTGCTCCGTTACATTTTTCATCTTTTTCTTTTAGAGTGACCGCCCTCTGTATATTTTTTAAGTACTTTTCTTTGACAGTTGTATTATCTATATTCAAAATATTGTCATCCTCCGTCACATTTTTTCTTTAGTTTTTTTGGGGTGACTACTCTGTATATTTTTAAACATTTTCTTCCTTGCCAGTTAACTGCATGCGGCAATATCATTGCCCCGTCACATTTTTCAACTTTTTAGAGGGTAACCGCCCTGTATATTTTTTAAATGCTTTTGTTTAACAGTTGTGTTATCTATATTCGAAATAGTACTATCCTTCGTCACATTTTCCCTTTATTTTTTTAGGTGACCACCCTGTATATTTTTTAAAAAATTCTTCCTTTGCAGCTGTGTTAACTGCATGCGAAAGATTATCGTCTTCCGTCGCATTTTTTTCATTACTTTTTTTAAAGTGTACATATTTTTCATATTTTTCTTCCTTGACAATTGTGTTAACTGCATGCCAAATATTAGTCTTCCGTCACATTTCTTTCCTTAATTATATTTTTGATCAACAGAAAATATATTGTTGTCATAATTTTCTGGTGTAAAATAAGTTTGCCCACTTGCCCAAAGGAAAACTACACAAAGCATTACAATTTCAAAGTAAAATTATAGTTTTACTGTAAATGAACAACGATATGTTAAATCTACACCTGAACATTACTTACACCGATATTATTCAGAAAAAAAATATATTTCTCTAGTCATATCATGGGAAATTTCCTGAGTGGAGTGCTCAATTACTCGGTAATTTTACAGGTATTTTTATCAGTGTATATTGTATATTGCTTAAAAAAATCTTTTAATGCAAAATTTTTAGTGAAAAAAAATCTTGAAAATGGAGATTCTTCTTTACTTAGAATACCCTCTATTCTAAAAGATCAATAAATAATGCGAATTACTTAGAAAAATGTTAAGAGCTTTCAACCTGTTGACATCGCATTGTTCATTTACGGTGCTAAGAGCAAACAAAAGAAATCAGTAAAGGCGTTTACCCAAAACTTCCCTTACTGGCTCACAGCCTCATTAAAAAATGCACAGTTTGCATCATTTAGTCATGAATTATTTTTTCTGTTGAATGACGACCCTGTTTATTATTTTTAACTGAAAACTATGGTATTTTTCCTAAGACTTGTATTATTTTCCTCCATCTCATTATTTTTTTTTTTTTTTTAGATTGACCACCCTGTATATTTTTCATAATTTTATCCTTGAGAGTTGTGGTAGCTACATGCCAAATATCAGTGTTTTCCGTCTCATTTCTTTCATTAATTATATTTATCGTGGGGTCTACCCTGTATATTTTTGAACATAACTGTATCACAGTTCTTCGTTGGCAGTAGCATCAACTACCTGCTAAATATTATCATTCTCCGTCAAATGATTTTATAGATATAGCGCCAACAGACAAACAGATACCAGACCGACAGACTGATGGAATTAAATGGATTTAATTTTCGGAATCTACATACTCTGAAACCTGAAAATCCGGAAAAATCTCGGAGGGTGATTATTTCACAATTACAATACTTTCAAAACCAAGAATATATCTCGTGAGTTCACTTATTTTTAACAAATTCCGAACAATCAGACACTGAAATTGAAAATGGATCAAAATCAGCAGTTTTATTTTAATATTGACACACAATAAGACTGTACTAATAATTATGGTAACCCACTTCATTTGGCAACAGCGCAGTTTACGCACTCTTTGTTAAGCTATAATAATGGCATCCTGCTTACACATATTCCCATATCTACATATTTAAGGCAACTTATTTACACTTGCCCAACAGTGGCGACCGTTGCCAAAAATAATTTACCGTTATAAATTGAGATGTATGGAGTGTAAAAAAGTAATTCCTAGATTTACCCGCTCCTTACAAAAGCGGCCATAAATATGGCAAATATTTCATGAAGTGCCACAATTGAGGACTATGCACGGCTGCCATAAATGTTGGCGAACGTGTAATGGTGTGTGTGTGTGTGTGTGTGTGTGTGTGTGTGTGTGCGCGCGTACGTACAGACCCAATTGTGGCCTATTTCGCGTGCATGAAAGTGGATTGTGACCTAGTTTGAAACTGTGACCTATTTTTTGATAGGTCACAATTTTTTAGTAGTATATTCATAATCTACGACCCCAAATTAGTCTAAAAAATATAACTTCAAAAAATCGTCTATTTTATGCCACTATTGGGTTTTGTGCATATTGTTTAAAATGCGTGTACATAACCGACTTGTGACCTACGGTAAAAATAATTAACAGCGCCCTCTACATAAGGGTATAGTCTAGAAATTGTGACATATTTCGTGACTTCATAGGTAGGTCACAATTCTGAAAAATTAAAAAGAAAGCTTCCGATAATGCGCCTTATTTTGTTGAATGTTGCAACAGAGGATGTCCTACGGTAGACACTGTATAGTAAGCTGCTAAAGTATGGAATGAATTAATTATTTCTTGAACAGACTATTTTTGAAAAAATCCTTAGACAAGTCGATTCTTTCAAATGATTTCTTTTGAAGGATCTTTTAATTCTTTATCAATCCATATCAATTTTTAATTAGATATTTCAAACGAAGAGATGGGCTGAAAAAATTATATATTATAATTCAAAGAACAAAAAAATTTTAGTAAAAAATGAAAGAAATTAACGTTAAAATTATTCAGATTCATTATTAATTTGTTTCATTTTTTACTAATATATTTTTTGGTTCCTTGAATAATGGCACTAATTTTGGACAACATATTTAATTTCTTTAGCAGCCTGTAGGTAGATACGTTTAAAATTGATATACTTCAATAGAAAACTAAAAGACCTTTCAAAAGAGGTTATGTCTCTTAAAATAAACAAAATTGCCACACCTAACTCATTCCTAACAAATCTTATAAGAGCAAAAATATTTTATCATTATTATAGTGCTCTTCAAATTCAGGAACTTGTATTTATTCTTTTTTCTACGGCCACTAAGATATTTACTCATTATATGATATTATATGCGGAAAATTAAATATCCTACAAAAAATTGCTGATGGCGAGCGTCTAGGTTAGAATTTTCGGGTGTATTAGATTACAATTTAGGTTGTGTTTTAGGCCACTATTTTATTTACATGTGGACTATGCCACTGTCTTCATAATTGGTGTGTCATATACAGTTAATTCGTTGAAAGAAATGCTAAATTGTTATAGTATTCCAGTGTTTATATGTACATGTTAGATTTAGGTAAGTAATAATTATATATTTCTGGATGAAAACCTATTGAGTATAATAGTAATTCATGGACACCAAACTTGATAACAACTTATATACTGTATGTTAGTATGGAGCATACTCACAGATTTAAATTTTTTAAAAGGTATCTTTAGTCTCTAATATTTTTAATTTTTTTAAATCTTTTTATATATTATAATAGTGTAGCGTTAAGTACAAGTTTTTAAATAATGTTCAAATAATTCATTTTTTTTTATAATTGTTATTGACTAAATTTAGTATTCCCTAATTTGCTATAAATAGCAAGCTAGTTTTTGTAAATATTTTTTTTATTAGTATGTACCTATTTTAAAATGTATTTTAAAATGTTCCCTCACCTCGAGTAAATATAAACAATTTTGAAAACCCAATCGTACATTGAAACTTTAGGAAAAAAATCACTAGCAAAATTCAAAGTATTTTGGATACTCTAATAGGTTTTTGCATAGTAACATTTTAATAACCTTGCCACAGGCGTCGTTATGGGAATTTTTAGAAAATTATATATTTTTCAACATTTACTGGAAGACCCATTACTTGTTAGGGAAAGTACTACTTTCCCTAACAAGTAGTGATTCCCCTAAACGAAATGAATGCGCAAAAGTAAGATTTTTCGATACCAAATTGCAAATGGAAATATAAGTATATGTTTATTAATTTTAATATGTTTATAATAATAGAATAGCAACCTACTAGTTTTATCTATAGTAAATACTAAATAAAGTACACAGTATGTGGGAGGAGTCCTAAACCACTATAACTCTATTCCTGCACATGTTTCCCATTACAGAACTAGAAGGTTTGGCTAAAATTTTCCAAAAGGCCAGCGACCGAGGTCTTTCAGCCTATGCATTGTATATTCTTTAATTTTTCGATTCTTCATTGTATTCTAAAGGGAATTTTTCCAGAATACCCTCTGTCTATTTTCAACTATTGTAAATACAATGTCATATTCTCTCAACGTATCATTTTTTTTCCGAAAACGAGAACCGTTGGTTTTGGATTCCATCTTAATTTTTTAACTCTATCAACTCTGTTTGACTTTTTTATTTTGATATGTTAAAAATGTCGAATTGAATTCATATTTTCTATCAAACTGGAAAAAGGTAATGTTACTCCAATCGATACAGCTCAAAAAATCAGGATAGAAAGCAAAAGTCACTCTTTTCTAGTTTTAGCAGTTTTCGAGAAAATGTAAGTTCATGTAATGTCAACTATAATTATTATCTCGTAAATAAATGAAGGTTTCCCGCCCTTTATTTTTCAGTATTTGTTCGTTTTTCTGAAGTAATTGTTGATCTAAGACCCATTGCTTCTCCGCAATTTTTTAAGCCCATAAGTTATCAAATGAACATAAGTTGTATAATGTACAATGTTTAAAAATTTCTAATTGACCTCTGAATATCTATGAATGATGCCACCGATCAAAACAAAAATATGGTTGGAACGTGTCCCCCAGTCCAAAATCTTAAACTCCTGTAATAGAAATTTAAATATATCTACAGTTTCAGAATTATTTAGAATGGCTTAGAACTTCTGGCACATATTGTACAGTCACGATTTTTGTTGGTGTTTGCTTACGAAAATTTTCATAAAATGATAATTAAAGGGGAAAGCACTTGTCTCAGTAATGTATTTAAGTCGGCTAATCAAACAAAAAATGCATTATAGTGAACAGATCAAAATTATTCAAGATTATTCTTCTAAAAAGATTTCAAATCAAAGATAAATGTTATTTCCTGTCATATATTTAGTTTCAACCAACCTTAGACCTTTCATTTAACGGTAGATTTGCCCGATATCGACGATCAGCACACACAATCCGACGAAGAAGCTGAGGAAGATTCTACTTAAATAGCTAATGGGGAAGATTTCGTTCAACCTGCTGCTTTTCAACTTTTAGCAAATAATGAGGAAACATTTTCTAGCTGTGAGTTTAAAATTTAATGAAGTACAGTTGCGTTTATTTTTTCAAAAAAATATTATGATTCGTTAAAATACCATTATTATAGGTGATGAGAATGAGAATGATGAAGATTACATTCAACGGCCACTTAAGAGAAATAAACAGAAGAAAAGAAAAGCAACGAAAGAATTTAAGCAGACAAAAAAAATATATAAAAAGAGATTATGGAGCACAGAAGAAACAAAAGCTGTTATAGAATTTTTTCGAAGTGAAATAAAAAACTATTCCTGGAAAGAATAAATGCGAAGAATGCATAAAAAGTGGTCGTAGCACTCGCTCTTGGAAGGATGTGAAGTTTTGTTTAAAGAACTACATTACAAACATATCGAGAAATAACGAAAAATGATCTGGACATAGTACAAACTGTACAGGGGTACTCACGAAAGATTTTACCCCCTTAACTTTTTTATTTTTTGTCCTAGAAATAATGACAGATGACAAAACAAAATTTGTGGGTTTTCCTATCAACGCACTTACCGTGGAAACAATTGAGAATCGCATTTCGGAGAGACACCAAATTTAATTTTTTATAAATGGAACATTCTGTGTATTTTTAGCTTTTTGAAATTGATACTTCCCCCATGCGTTGAGATGATAGGATAATTTCTTAAAACTTTTGTTTTTATCATTTTTATCTAAGACAGAACATAAAGAAGTTAAGGGAGGTAAAATTTTCCGTACAAATCGTCACTATAGTTCGTTTAGTAGTCTTTTTTTTTGTTTATTTCAATTTGTTTATTATTATAATCATTATTAATATTTTTGCTGTAGGACGAATCTGAAATATATTTGTTTTTAAGTTTATCTTATTCCTTTATTTTTGTCAATTCGAAAACTCAACTCACAAAACCAAAGGAGATCGATTCAACGATCTTCTTTGGATTTGTCGTTTAAAACGCAAAGTAGTTCATTCCTTCAGTTAATTGTGACCTGATACACTTCAAAATTGTGACTTAATACACATTAAAATTACGATATTATAATATCTATTCAAATATTACCTACATACTAAACTCTAAAAAATTGTAACCTGATACCCTCGAAAATAAAGACGTAATAACTAATGCAATTTTCACCTAATACACTGTAAAAAATTGTAACCTGAAACACTTCAAAATTCTGACCTAATAAAACAAGCTAAAAACATAGTACAACTGTACAGGGCCAATTAACTGAGCTTTTTATATAATTGTTACACATTCTATAGGATACTCTTCGCAGTTTTCTTGTAAATTATGTTAGTTTTTGGACATCCTAAATTTTGTGACACCAACTTTGTTGTGAAAAAAAAATATGTAAAAAAAAGAAAAGAAAAAGCAACTACTCTGTGAGGAATTAGAACAGAGAACCTTTGGATTGCAACGAAATGCAAGCAAGCAAGCAATAACAGGTTTATTAAAATTAAGGGTACAGGTATGTACCTCCCTAGGCAGTTTGGCTTAAGTTAAAAATGAAATGTTAAAACTCCTGCCTAAGAATAAAGCTTAAAATTAACAATTTGAATGAATAATAGTACACAAAAATACTTAAAAAATAATTAAAATTAGTACTTTAAAAACTAGCGGTTTTGCGCTCAGACGAACACTTTGGAATTTTGATTGCTGCTACGGGAAAACAGAAACAGAGCTCAACGAAAAAACCCGCTCGAGGTAATTCCATCCTGGTGGTCTTCCTGCCAGGAAGGTGAGGTGGGTAAAAGGTGTGGCTTAAAATATTTGGATTTTTAGGGAATTTTTTAGCATAGACGGAATTTAGAAACAAAAAGGACAAAAGATAAGAAGAAAATTGAACAAATATAAATAAGGAAGAGGGGATTGTAAAGTTGCAAAATTGAGGAAAGATAAGGAGTAGGGTAGAAATAAGTTATGGTAGGGGAAAGTTTGGCTAAGGGAGTTGCCGAAAAACAGGCAACGCCCGGTATGGTAGGGGGTGTCCGGTATTGAAAAGTATGATTCAAGTTACGTTGCGGGTTAGCGAACTATCGCCCAATATGAATTGATAAAAATTTTTGTGAAATTTCTTGGACGTAGTCCGCTAGTGGGGTTATGTCGTGACAATTTGCATATAGATCTCTGTCCAAACTAGAGATAAGGCGCATAAATTTGTGCTCAAGAACTCGAATTTTTCTCATTGTCGTGGCCGGGATGCTGCACCATACCGGCGCCGCGTATGTGATTGCCGGCCTGATCACCCTTGTGTACAACATTTTTTTATTTTGTCTGTTTAGTCCGCTAGCCCTGGCCGGGAGTGGATAGAGACTCCTGGACATGAGTAGACCTTACGTACAATCTCGTTAATATAGGTGTTAAACGTCAGTCGTTTGTCTAAGTTAACCCCCAAATATTTCATGCACCGATCGAAAATGGCGTTAAAATCCGATTCGGTAAATCGGCGCGTGAAGAGAATCGACTCGGACTTCTCGGAGTTGATCCTAATTTTCCATTTGTCGTAATATGCCGTGGCACGGGTCATGTGTGCCTTCAATAGCATATTGGCCGCTTGAGCATTATGTGAGTGCACGTACATGGCCGTGTCATCGGCGTACTTGGCAAGATTAGAATTTGGGAACTCCGAAAAGTCGGAGACGTACAAGTTGTACAGTTTCCGTGAAAGGCACGACCGGGGGAAGCCCGCGCGAATGTCCCGCCGAGTTGATAGTTTATTATTCACCCTGACCTGCAGCGATCTATCTGTCAGAAAAGAGTGAATAAGTTTGGTTATGTACATGGGAAAGTCCAGTGCGTTTAGTTTGTGAAGCAGCCCCGAAATCCACACGGTACCGAAGGCTTTCTCAACATCGAGGAGCACCACGACGGTATTGACGGTGCTCTTCCCGAGGTTGTATTGTGCCTTGACGTCATTCACGATCCTGGCGACCTGCAGCACAGTGCCCCTGCTCCGCTTGAAGTCGAACTGGCACTTGTCGTCGATGTGGAGATCATCCTGAGCAGAGTCTAGTCTAATCAGGATGACCTTCTCAATCAACTTGGAGATCGCCGACAGCAACGAAATGCTTTAACCATTGGACCAATACAGCTAACTACTAAAATTGAATGTCTGTAATAGATATCACTCGAGATACTTCAACGGATTGATATATTATTTTAAAATATTTATATTAGTAAAAATGTATAAACAAAAAAAAATTATAGAGAACAACATTTTGCAAGATTTCTATTTAAGTACAAGTTACGAAAATCAAGAAAATATATATATTTTTTTATTTAAAGGACCCCGCACAAACCTTATGGGTTTGAGTTCCCGGTGGATTCGTCTGAATTTTTGATATGTTGTACTTGACACCCTCCTGATCAAAAGTGTCCATAGGCCCAAAGTCCGTAAATGAACAGTTTTCGAGATATCAAGGACGCAAGGTCTAAAAAAATGGGATATTTGCATGAACCTCAAGATGAAAAAAAGTGCTCTGACCTGGAGGTCAGACATGTTCTCATTATGTTTTTAGGGTCGCTGAATCAAAATGCGGGGTCCGTTAAGCTCCATCACGTCAGGGTCAAGGGCATTTGAAGGACAAAATGAGGAAATACAGTCAAAAAATCTGAAAAAATTCATGTACGTATTTTTGAGGTCGCTGAATCCAAATCCGGGGTCCATTAAACCCCATCACGTCAGGGTCGAGGGCATTTGAAGGTCAAATTCAGAAGAGACCGTAAAAAATCTGAAAAAAATCATACACATATTTCTGGGGTCGCTCAATCCAAATCCGGGGTCCGTTAAACTCCATCACCTCCGGGTCGAGGGCATTTGAAGATCAAATTCAGAAGAGACCATAAAAAATGTGAAAAAATTCATATACATGTTTCTGGGATATCCGAGTCCGAATCTGATATATTCTCTTATTGCGTATATTCCTAACAATGACCAAGAAAGAGACGACGGAATGAATATAGATGATATGCAACCTATTCAAGGGTATTACTGTACATGTAAGGCGGGTGCTCGTACATTAGGTAGCTGTGCACATGTTGCTAGTGTCCTCTGGTTTTTGGGATTTGCCCGTCATGAAAATAATATACAATATCCTTCCGACGTATTGATCAGAACAATCAAAGATCCTGGTAATAGACTACCAGCGGGAGACCCAATTAATTAAATTAATAAAACGAATTATCAAACCGGCCCTTTTCAGGGCCACATGACGTGCAAAATCTGATTATTAGCTTCCTCCACGCCGGTGCACGTTGGGTAACGCTAAAGCTAACAGTGAATAACATAAGATCGTGGAGTAAATAGGAAATAAAAATCACATGTCATGATTTAGGAAGTGAATTAGACCCCACTCATGATACCACAACTAAACTTAGAATATCCTGTTCTTAACGAATCTGAAAAATGAGGGTGCCTTCTTAAAACACAAAAGTTGACCTTCAAATAACCTTGAGCATCAAGCTCAAGGTCAAGTTTGAGGTAACCATCAGCTAACCCCCTCTGAACCATACAACTTTTGCACAGGTCATATCTCGCTACCATGCACCGTAGTTATTGGAGCTACTGTCTGCTGTTTTGCGTCCCCCGGGTCTCGCGGTTATTGGCTCTCCGGTTTTCTGTGTTAGTTTATATGGTTGTGGTGTCGGTTACCTCTCTGCGATGTGAGGTTGTACATTTGTGGAGTTAAGAGAATATATCAGATTCGGACTCAGATATCCCAGAAACGTGTATATGAATTCTTTCATATTTTTTATGGTCTCTTCTGAATTTGATCTTCAAATGCCCTCGACCCGGAGGTGATGGAGTTTAACGGACCCCGGATTTGGATTCAGCGACAACAAAAATATGTGTATGGTTTTTTCAGATTTTTGACGGTCTCTTCTGAATTTGACCTTCAAATGCCCTCGACCCTGACGTGATGGGGTTTAATGGACCCCGGATTTGGATTCAGCGACCTCAAAAATACCTATATGAATTTTTTCAGATTTTTTGACGGTATTTCCTCATTTTGTCCTTCAAATGCCCTTGACCCTGACGTGATGGAGCTTAACGGACCCCGGATTTTGATTCAGCGACCCTAAAAACATAATGAGAACATGTCTGACCTCCAGGTCAGAGCACTTTTTTTCATCTTGAGGTTCATGCAAATATCCCATTTTTTTAGACCTTGCGTCCTTGATATCTTGAAAACTGTTCATTTACGGACTTTGGGCCTATGGACACTTTTGATCAGGAGGGTGTCAAGTACAACATATCAAAAATTCAGACGAATCCACCGGGAACTCAAACCCATAAGGTTTGTGCGGGGTCCTTTAAATATTTTTTTATTTTTATTTACTGATTGATTTTTTTCAAAAACAATAGAGTTTTTCCTCTAGCTAACGTTAAATTACTTTCCAAATTTCATTACAATCGGATTTTTCTTTCTTAAGTTATCGTGCTTACAAGAAACGTGACGGACGGACAGACGGACATTTTGAAAGTTGTTCAGAATTCGTTCACTAACATAATGATATGAAATTTTTTTCTCTACGAGCGATATTTACGGTTTTAGAAATGTGCCGATCAAATGCAATATACTCTTCGTTTTTGCGAAGAGTATAATTATAATCTAATACCCATCGCTATTTTAACCTAATACAGTCTAAAATATTGTAACCTGATACACTTCAAAATTGTGATCTAATACACATTAAAATTATGACCTAATACCCATCGTAATTCTGGCCTAATACCTCCTAAAAGAAATTGTGGCCTTTTAGTTGCACGATTTTTAAGGCGTGTGTAAACATCTTAAACAAGTGTGTATCGAAATTCTACAAATACTGGTATATTTAGCATTGAGAAATCTACAATTCCCGGCAAATTAATTTTGGTAGGTCACAATTGGGTTCTGGGGTACATAGGTCACAAGTGACCGAATACGTGTGTGTGTGTGTGTGTGTGTGTGTGTGTGTGCGTGCGTGCGTGCGTGCGTGCGTGCGTGCGTGGGTGTGTGTGTGTGTGTGTGTGTGTGTGTGTGTGTGTGTGTGTGTGTGTGTGTGTGTGTGTGTGTGTGTGTGTACACACACGATGCCATAACTTTTTATAACTTTTTATACACTCGATGCCATAACTTTTTATGTCTTTATTCGACTATTCAATGGGCCCACCGGTAAGGCCGAGTGCACGTGACCGCAAGCTCACCTCCCTCTAAATAATCCAGATCCATCCAGACTATTCATTCAATGTGCATACTCAGAAACTCAACTTGTAAAAAATTGTGTATTTTTTGCCACAGTTATTCCTAGTTCATGTGTCGATACACACAGTATTGTGGCACGCATTTATTTCAACCAACAGCGCTGCGGCGGCAGAAACATGAAGTTCATTTTACTGTTGCAGTATCTTTACGTTCGGAACTCTTCGGCTCGAATGTTCTTCTGTCTCACTCTATAGCATTCTCAAATGATTTCTTTTAGATTAATATTTGACTTCTTATTTCGTGTACGTTGTTTATGAGGCGCGTTGAAGAAGTTATAATATATTTTAATATTGTAATTCGTTTACCACTAATTTGACAACGCTAACTGGAGAAAAATGAAAAGATTATGACTTGAAAATGCAAAACTAATATTGTTTTATTAAAAATTTACGGAAATGAATGTTTATTTAATAAAATAATTTTATCAACTGGCATTTTTAAAAGGTATTTTTATTCATAGCTTTAGTGTCATTGAATTTGAGAGAATTCGTGCCGTTTTTAGAGATAGTATCTGAGGTATGGGTTACAATTTTTTATAATTCTAGAGATTTTGTCAATTCTAAAAACGTATATACTCAAAATAAGTTCTTCATGTCTTGGCAGACGTTTCGGGGCCCATGCTTTATTTTAGCTGGACTTCTTCTGCTGTATGGCACGTCTGACCATATTGGGTATATATGTTGATTAAAATTATTCGTAGAGATAAGGAGTTGGGTAAACTTTGTAGAAAGTTAAATTAAAATCACTCGCGCGTATAAAATAATATAATTAGGAATAATATAATTAGGAATATTATACAACGTGTCCTCGAATTGATTTGACCACAGGAAAAAAAAATTATTTCTGATTTTACGACAAAAAGTTATTCATGATAAAAATGTTGAAAAAGCAGTATTGGAAGCATCAAGAGTAATGTTGGACATACGGGGTAGGCGAAAAGTTACTATATTTTAAAAAACTTAAGGGAAAAGTACCCTTCCCAGACAGCACAATATAATCTTAGAATATTCCTGGAATATTCTCTTGAGAATGAAGAATCATTCTTAGAATAGGCCGTGAATATATAAATTCTCCAGGGAATATTCTTAGAATCGGCCAATGGGAATATCCTACATAAACCTAGATTATTCCTTTAAGAATATTACCAAGTTATTCCAAGAATAATCCAGGAATATTTATATGTTTCAAACATATTCACGGCTTTTGCTTGGAATATATATATTTATATTCCTGGAATAATCTAGGTTTATATAGGATATTCCCTTAGGCTGGTTTCAGGAATATTCCCGTGAGAATGTATACAGGTCCTCTAGTATACGTGGGTCACTTTTGGTAAAAGCAGAAATAAAACTAAAACATCATCAAAACGCACCTGTATGAGGAAAGACACTCGCAATTGTTTACAGCAGTTCCTTCAGCTTGATATCTGATTATCTTACTTTTCGATTTAAATAATTATATAAAAATTAAAATGTAAAATAATAACAGTAATCACCTGAAAACTCCTTGCATATTAGTGCCTTCTTCCTAAAAATTCTAAAAATATGGGAAAATAAAATATTGAAAATATAATATTGCAGAATTATTTATTAAATATTTAAATAAATATATTTATATTTTGAATCTATCTTAAGACTAATCTTCTTTGTCCGTTTCATTGTTTCTAAAACAAAAGAAAACATTTTATAGGATTTTTATTTAGAATTTAAACTTGTGTATTGAAGAAAGCTAATGGTAAAACCAAGAATCAACTCATATTTTTGTATTTTGTAATTACTTGGAAGTATAGTAGCGCAAAAAAAAAATTTGAAAAATTTTATTGCTCAAATAGACTTAGAATGTCATGAAACGTCGAGATTTTAAGTTTGAGCAAAAAAAAAAATGTACGTCGGTCTGTAACTTTTTTTTATGCGCACAATTACTCTGGAGCCGTTTAACATATTGACTTGAATTATATGTATTTCAACGAGGATTATATTCTGATCTTGTTCCGTTGAAGGGTTGAGGGGTAAATTGGGTAAATAGGAGTACATAGGTAAATCAAGCAAGAGCTCATAAAACTGGTATTTAGTACATATAAGAGAAGCTAATATTTCAAGACATTTTTTGGCATTAGCCGCCCCCATGATTTAGCGTGTGTACAAGAACCAAAGGATTCAAAATTTGTTTTTACTTTATCCTCCACCTACTAAAAAATCAAAATAGAAGGATATTATTCATGTTTAAAAAAAAAAAATTGCTGATATGATTTACTGTTTTTGGTGAAAAAACGCTTCGCAGGAGGCCGTGTATGTAAATTAAAACCAAATTAATGTCACTTACACATAGAAATATTGTCACTACATAAAAAAAAAAAATTATTTAAATCGTGCAAAAGACTTGTTTCTCATTTAAGCAAGTACAGATCCGAACCGCAAACAAATATATTATGTTGAATAATTACCTGTAACTGTTGCGAAAAGTGCTCTTTTGGAAAACACTTTTGTCCGTGTAAAGCTTGGCCAAGTCATCACTCGTTACTTTTCACATAAAGCGGCATGAACATTCCCTGTAATTATCGCCACCCAATCTACGCATACTATCAATCTAGAAAAAAAAATACAAACAGGTAATTAATATCTTTTTACAAAAAATAATAGAAAAGATTGATTAAAATGAAAACTTGTAATAAAAGTTACTACAAATTATTTGTCCATTACCTCTAAGCACAGAGGGTTATCATTTGCTAGTCACATATTCCAGAAAGTATATTATGTATATTATGAAGTTTCGAACGATCAGTTGAACGAATTTAAATTGAAAATTTGAAGTTAATCGACTTGGACGTACAATTTTTCTGGTAATATTTGCTGGCAACGATACTATCGTTGCCAACAAATATTACCGTAAAAGTGGTACGCCTAAGTCGATTTATAATTTTTATTAATCTTTCCTTTTCAAATGAAATTCGTTCAAGTGAACGTTCGAAACTTCAGGTACATGGACATGTGCGACAGCTCTGCTCATCAAAACTAGCGCTACAATTAAAATTTTCGCCAGAATCGCTTTCCAATAAATTACTTTCACTGCCACTATTTGAAACATTACTTCTAACAATATTCTCTAAAGAACACTACTTATTAAGTTCGTGGTGCCTGCAGTACTATGATTAAAAGTTTGGGAATTATTTTGACTGATGCAATCATTAAGTACTTTCTTGTAAATGTGAAGAATTTGTTGGTAAGCTTTGGTTCAACTGTAATAACTGTCTCTGATTTAAATCATCAGTATTATGGTCTAATGGAGTTTTAGAGTTCTATTAAGTTCTCTATGAAGCTGCACCAGTACCAGTAGTATTTCTATCCCTTTTTCTTTTCATTTAACTAAGAAAATATACAAGTGACGTGATGCCCTGTTAGATTTTCCCAATAAAAAAGATTAATGTACTTACTCATTGTTCATCGGTTACTTATCACTTATACTACACATAAAAAACACTTAAGTATCTCAACAATAACAAACGATTAAAGCACGTAAATTCTCATATTGAGGTTATGTTATGAGATACGTAAATAGGAAAAAATCGCGGGTAGTTTAAAACACTATATACATGTGCATGGCTTTATTTCTGAAGTCCTTGGCTGCACTGCTCAAATCTGATAACCTGATAACAAAAATATGGATTGAGCTTTTGTTTAAAACTGGGAATAACATCATTGTATAATATAATCATTATAATCATATTAAATATTTTTTATTAATTGAAATAAATAATAACACGCATATATTTAAGTTACATTTTACAGGAAAAATTAAAAGCTTTTATAAAACGTTGATTTGGTTGAGTAACAATTAATATTATTCTTTCATTCTCAAAGTGTTAGAATATTCTTGACCCAGAAGGGAATATATATATTCCAAAATGAATAATACTGTCATATTCATGCTGAATATTCCAGATATATATTTAAAATTATATTACTAGAATAATCCGTTATTTTATATATATTCCAGGATTATTCCAGAATTAATCAGAATATATTCATTCTTTTTTGCATAATTACAGAATATTCTTAGAATATACGGTGCTGTCTGGGTTATTTTACTTCCACATCGTGGAGGTATAGTAACGCAAAAAAATCTGTCGGTCTGTAATTTTTTTTGTGCGGACGATTGTTCTGGAACGGGTTTTGATATTGACTTGAAATTTGGTACACGTATGTATTATAGCAAGATTTGCAAGAACAAAAGGCTCAAAATTATTTTTGGAATTAGCCACCCCCACTCTATTATTATAGCGGGTAAAAAATTGTGATTTAGTATGGTGTGCAAGAACCAAAGGCCCCAAAAATTTGTGTTGACATCAATCAACCTCTACCAACCCCAACACCACCCCCACTCCATTATTAAAGGGGATAAAAAAATAATACTGTGATTTAGTGTGTGCAGAAGCACTAAAGGCCTCAAAATATTTTTTCGCATTAGCCACCTCACCACCACGCCCAATACCATCCTCACCCCATTATTAAAAATGGCGAAAAAATAAAATTATGATATAGTGTGTGTACAAAACCAGATGCCTCAAAGTTTGTCTTGACGTCAGCTACCCCCACTACCACCCCCACCGTAAATTTGGATGTGGAAGTAGTGATTCCTTAGGCAGCGTTTTTTTTATTTTATAACCAGGAAAGTTGTTTAAAATTACAAGTGTATTCTAATAATTTTCTTTTAATTAATTTTTTATTTATTTATTTATTGCCTATTAAAAACGTCAATAGCATAACTGAAACTTACATCACCAATGCCATAAATAAATAAAAATCAATAAAAACACTTTATAAATAAACTTGTAATTTTAAACAACTTTTCTTTATATTTTCTCGTTATAAGATGAAAAATAAAACTATAAATTGCTCTATAAATTTTTTTATGGTTTATAACTGACAATAAAAAAAAAATAATAACTTCTAAATTAAATGTAATTAAAACTACGACTCAAGCTGATGGCTACATATTTTTTTACAATTTTAGTAATTTTACTTCCACATCCAGTGGATGCACAGTAACGCAAAAAAATTTTTGAAAATTTTTATTATTCAAATAGGCTTAAAATGTCATGAAACATCGAGATTTCAAGTGCTTGTAATTACGGACTGGGCATTACTCCACGTAGCGCGAGAGATATGACAACCCAGGTAACAGCAAATTCGCCCGTCGGTGGCACAGATTAAAGAGTCGGCGTTAGACAACTGAAGCATTCCCGTTCTCAGTTATTTCATTTCAGCCAGCTGGCACACGCGATGTTGCAATTCTAACTCCCTATGCCCAGCCCGCCACTACACACAGTGTATAACCTAATAAGAGTAGATAAAAGTCCTTTTTTTCGCTCAAATACAAATGTCATGTCAGAATTATATATTTAATTTTCTTTTTTCGTGATTTTAGTAATGAATTGAAAAAAATCTTGTATGCAATATGGTACGAAAAAATGTTTTTTCACATGTTGTAATTGTCCAATTCGCTACGCTTGTAATTATCAAAGAGAGTAGGTGTTACTTTCGCAACTTGTTACATAAAGTAGCTCTTTATGTAACAAGTTGCTTATTATTATTATTATTATTATTATTATTATTATTATTATTATTATTATTATTATTATTATTATTATTATTATTATTATTATTATACTATTGCACGGACATTTTACAGGAAAATCACCATTATGGCATTTCATTAGCATTTTACACATTATGTTTGTTTTACCCCAATATGCTTTTCACTAGATAGCTACTATACTTATGGAATCGCAGTTATACAATACATGTTAATGGCATCTGGCATCTAATTCCACAGTTCGCGTTTTTTAATATGTTAGACTTTATAACGAGTGTAACGAACAATAATTTATCACCCAATCAAATGCACAGAGCTATACGTTAGACGGCATAGTAAAGTATTACAATTGGGTGCGGTAAATAATTTGCTGGAAGGAATTTGTGCGTGCATACGCCTATATTGTGGAACCAAGTAATGGCGTCATGCACTCGATGGCATATTTTTGTCCTTATTTGATTATCCGTTTAAGGTGCATACTTAAAAACCTAACTTGTAAATAGTGTGTATATTTTGTCACAGTTGGTAGCATTTCATGTTGTGAATACACACAGTAGTGTGGCACACAATAATTTAAACCAACAGTGCCGCGGTGGCCATAAAGTGAACATCAATGATAATTTAGCGCTATTACGTTTGGGGATATTTGGTTCAATGATCTTTCTGTCAGACTTAAACTACATATTTTTTATCATGGTTTAACTCAAATGCGGACAAAAATAGTCCATTGAGTGTATGCTGTCATAACTAGGTTCCACAACATAGCCGTATGCACACACAAAATGCTTGCAATAGATTATGAACTACACCCCCAATTGCAATACATTACGATGTCGTCTGTCCGTCATATAGCCATATGCATTTGATTAGGCAATAGATTATTGTTCGTTACACTCGTTGTTAAGATTAATATATTGATAAACGTCAATTGTGGAATCAGATGTCAGATGCCATGAACAAGAATTGTGTATCTACGGTTCCTTAAGTATAGTAGCTACCTAGTAAAAAGTGTATTTAGGGTTCCACAAACATGATGTGTAAAATGTTAATGACTGGTGATTTTAATATAAATTACCCGTTCAATAGTAAAGTGTAACGCCGCCGTTACGATATCTGAATTTTGGCCAAAAATTCGTAATCCGCGTCCCCGAAAATCCTCAGATATCGATCTTGAGTAGAATCAGACCATAAATGACGAAATTCGATCGCCATATTGACGTCGCCATCTTGAATTTTTACATTTTGATATATCAAGAATAAAAACCACTACTTCCACATCCAGAGTTTCTATCCAAGTCTCACAACGAAAAAAATGTTGATACTATATTTTCACTCCACTATGTGGAAATAATTGTTTATGGAACTTTAATAATATAATATTCGAAATCGTCTACTCCAAAAACCGATAAAACGATATGCCACATCAAGAACCAATTTTTTTATTTCATCCATCCCCCATTACCACTCGTAGTGGGGTGGGTGGATGAAGTAAAAAATATTGTGTTCCTTGGTTCTTGTACACACACTAAATCATAAATGTATTTGTTCATTCTCTTTAATAATGGAGCCGGGGTAATGGGAGTGGCTAATGAAATAATTTTCGAGACCTTAGCTTCTCTTATATATACTAAATACAAATTTTATGAACTCTTTCTTGTTTGTTTTACGTATATACCACAATTTACCCCAATTTTTCCCAACCCTTCAACAGAATAAGATCAAAATATAATCTAGTTCCAGATCTCGTCAAAATACATATGTGTACTAAATTTTAAGTCAATATCTTAAACGGTTCCAGAGTAATCTTGCGCACAAAACAGTTACAGGCCGACGGACAGACAGAACGAGAGACAGAATTTTTTTTTACTCAAACTTAAAATCTCGATATTTCATGACATTCTAAGCCTATTTGAATAATACAAATTTTCAAATTTTTTTTCGTTATTATTCCACTGGATGTGGAAGTAAAAATAAGAAAGATATAAGAAATAAGCTAAAAAAAAAATTAATCATATGTATATATCGAATTTAAGTAAAAAAAAAGTAATTATAAAAGGCGCCTATATAATTGTTGTGGTGGGTCCTGTATATATTCTAAAATAATTTCTGGTAGTGCAATATTTAAAGTTTACATTAGTTCTCTCCTGGTCAGAAAAACTCCTAATGCAGTTTGCGCACCGAATAATTTCTCTTAGCCTTTCTTATATTCCAACTGTATTGTTAAAGTTCATCAAATAAAAAAATATTGTGTTCTGCGCAGGTCAAAATATTCCTTACACTTCGGAAATCTTCGGGATGCTATCGTTATGGCATCTCGTGTATATTTTACGGTGGGGTATATATTTAAGGCACCCTGATACACTTTTAGTTGAAGCTCCTATGCTTATGGAATCGTAAAGATACACTTCAGTTTAATGGCATCTGATTCCAAAATTGATTTTTTTATATATTGGTCGTTAGAGCGAGTGTATCGAAAAATCATTTATTACCCAATGATACGCGCAGTTCAGGCTACCCTCCGGACCAGCCGGTTTCATTAGTGTCACAACTGTGTGCAGGCATTGCCATACACGTATGTGTGTGTGTGTGTGTGTGTGTGTGTGTGTGTGTGTGTTAGCACGATAGCGGCGAAGCTATTAAACGGATTTGGATGAAACTTCGCATGAGGGTTTCTTTAGTGCTCCAGAAGATCTGAAAAGATTTTGGTTGAGATCGGATTACATTTAGTGCCGTTTTGGCACAACAAATTATTTATTTTATGATTACTTACAATTTGTAATCGAACCATTGAAAAGTAGTAAAAATTCCAATTTCAACGATATATCACACTTGCACCCTTTCGATTTGGTTTCCGTTAAAAAAATTAAAAAGAATTCGTTATATGTGCACACCTGGCAGCATCCAAAATATATTATTGGTATTATTGTTAGGGGAAACTGTATTTTGCCATCTGTCAAAAATATTTGGGTTGGTAACCTTTGTGAATGTTGATTTATAGGTTATAGTACGTGACGTCACAGCTAACCTCGAAAATATATAGTTCTTAAGATTTAAGAATATTAGGTAGCTATTATTAATGTTTTTGCCTGGTTCCCGTACTTTCAACTAAAATCTAGTACAGTGTAATGTTTACGAAGTTCTAAATACTTTGGTCCTAATAAAATAGGACTCGTTTTGTAGGTCGGAAATCTAACCTGTAATTAGCAGTCAATTTTTATTAATCAATCATTTTAGTTGTTGTTTTGACAATTTTGACATTTTGCTTGAGGAACAATCAAACGCAGTTTGCGTAGTTTTATATATTTATTTCTAGTTTTTCTTGACAAACTGTGTGTTTTCGTAATAATGTCATATAGTGAATATTATTCAACCTTTATGGCTGATGTATAGTGTCGCTATGATGAGAAAATCAAAATAATAGACAATATTGACCCATACACCATTGGAGTGGAGACTGGAGACCTTTCTGCAGATTTGTCTATTTTACCTTGTGTGCATAATTAATATGGTAAATTACTTAATGTTAACTCACAGCTCCAACAGGCCAACAGTTAAAGGCATACAAATCTTTACAAGCATTTAAATATTATGAGGCTGGATTTGTGCAAGAAAGATAAACTCAAAGGTATTCATTGTTATGGGCAAGGCAAGTTTACATTTAAATAACTAAGTGCTAGATTTTAGTGATAAGCATGTTATATTACGCGTATATGTAGTATTCAATAGACTCTACCAGAAAGTGATATCTTTACCTTCCTCCTAAGCTTTTTTTACATTCAAAATAAACCTTATCTCACAATCGCACCTTATCGCACAAAAGGATGGCATTTTATTTTTATTTCACTTTTAAAACTGAGATTACTTCTTTGTTTACAATGGAATAAAAAGTTTGGTTGTACCTCAGGCAATATGGCTGACTTATCGTGACGTCATCCTAAAATGGTCTATATTGAAAAATTATTTACGTGAATTTTTAAATATTTGCTTGGAGCCAGTACGGTTCCAAACTTGAAAAACTTAAACATGTTATGTCCCTAAATATGTTTCATAACCTAAAAATCAACATTTGTAAAGGTTACCAACCCAAATATTTTTGACAATGTCTAAGCTTATTTTAGTTGGTTTTTTTAAATAATAATTGTTTATAGCCGTGTTCGGTTATTACATCTGATTGATGGGACGCGTCACAATCGTTAATTTAATGCAAATCGAGCTAACTGTAATGACATATTAGGCGGGAAACCGCCTTTGGCCATTAACTAGCGGCGCGCTTGAAAACCGCCAGCAGTGTAATCTTAATGGCCAAAGGCGGTTTCCCTCCTAATATGTCATTACAGTAACTGAGCTAAATTTTAAACGTTCGAATATTACAAAATAAAGGCCCCGGACGAAGCTCGACTTGCTCGGACCTTTTTGATGGAGTAGGAAGATTTTACTTTGACGCTTGCGTAGTTTGCTTGAACTGTCCATAGTGTTATTGACTTGTTGAGGTTAGAGTATCATTTGTGCTAAATTCTGTGTTATTATTTTTTTTTCGCTATCTAATCTTCGAAACGTTCTCTGTTAATACCCTTATAATATCCGGCAATTGATTAACATGCAACATAAACAAACATGAAAGGTTATGTTTTAACAGATTGCTTGTAGTCCACTTCAATTCGTTCGATATTTGTTTATGAAATAAATGGCTCCAAAGTCACGTGTAATTTATCTGTTTGCTCAGTGCTCTGATTTTCGATGTAATATCCAAATACAGCTGATAAGGATCCATCGTGTGGGGAGGTTCCAACCGCTTCCAGTAGCTGCCGATTTTTTTGTCTACACATATAGTACAGTTTATGTATTATATGTGTAGACAAAAAAATGTAATTTTCATATGAATATAGCGATATTGGTTCATTATTTATATTTCTAATATTTTTCTTTTCAGTTTGTTGACGGTTTATTATGTCATTAATAAAAGTTGATCGAGTCATTTAAAAATTTGCCTCGACAGATGTATAGGGAATTTAATTACCTTTAATTTAAAAATAAATATCCCGATCCGATGGATATTAAGGTCTCTGGAAATGTTTGAACAGTAAAATCCGGAATTTCCCACAGTGCGGTGGTCGGGTAGGTAACAAAAGATAACGTTTTTGTGGTTGACTCCGATTTCGGAAAGTGGCACGTGGAAAAGGAGCGTAACCTAAATTCTATAAAAGGATGTTCCCAAAATATTTCGATTTCAGAATACTTGAACATTTATAGAATATTCTGCTTTGTTACAAAAACGTACTTTTAAAACATATCTGAGATATTATAGGAACATTTAAAAGACTCCACTTTGTAATATGCATGGCACATTCTATGGTAATAATTTTCATGTTGTGAGAACATTCTCAGAATAGTGAAACGTTCCGAGCAAGCATTCTGTGCACATTCTTAGAATATTTCTGTGCAGTGTGGGATGGGACCAAGGTCGAAAAATTCATAGTTTTTAAGTTATAGAGCTTTGAAGTTGTCTATCCGGGGAATAGTCGGGAATCTCAGCTCCAATTTAAGGCTTAGCTTTTGAAGCCTAAGTACCTGTCAGACATACTGCTGAAAAGTGTCGTACTCGATGTAAAATTGTCTGCTGAATCCAAAGGCGCATAAAAATCGGGGATTGCCTTCAACCGTTAATCCACAATTTCGGAAATTGTGAAAAATTGAATTTTTAAAATATGACTTTTATTTTCTCCCACAAAAAATAAGCTAAAAATCCGTTCTTTTTTTCAAATTGAAATATAGAAATTTTAGAAAAAAACATGTCGTGAACCTCTACGCAGCCGGCGCATTGAAAAATGTAGCATGTGATTTTTTTTTATTTTGGGAAATTGACAAAAACTAGATCATACAAAATTATGAGAAAAGACTAAAATTATTTTTAGTTATTGATTCATACTGATATTTTGAGTGAAACGGAATACACGACTTTTAGCGCTACGAGTCGAAACCGACATATACGGGCACTCTTTTGCATTATATTTAGTTATTTGGTACTGTATTAATATTCCTAAGCCAGATTTTACTGGCTTAATTTTGTTTAAAAGATATAGTTATTAATATAATTGTTTAAAGTTCCTTAGGTTTAATTACTTCTACTTCATGGAAGTAGAGTCAACAATAAAAAATGGAATTTATTTTGTTCAAATAGGATTAGGATGTCATGAAACGTCGAAAGGACCACGCACAAAATACATGGGATTTCATACAGCCGTCGATTTGGCTGAAAATTTGGTTTGTTATAGTCCATAACTTTCCTGATCAAAAGTACTTATCGCCATAAAGCCCAAAATGTCCTAAATTTCCAGATATTGAAGGTCAAAAGTCGTATGAGCTATCACTTATTATAGCGATGGCGACTCAGTCCTTTGGTAGAAAGTCAAATTGGAGTAAGAAGGTGTCGTTGATCATGACACACTAACCCTTGAGGTCAAGAGTCAAGCCAAAAAAAAAACTGTCGGTAACTTTTTTTATATGCCAGATAAATATTACTATGGTTTGTGTGGCACTTTAAGGTAACTTTGGCCATGATCCATGGGCCAAGGCCATAGATCTGTTCAAGGTCGTCGAGTTTTATACCAGAGTAATATTTCTAAGATCAAAGAGGCACCTGAAGGTGACTTGGTAGCTATAATAAGAGATAGCTCATACGACCTTTGACCTTCAATATCTCGAAATTTAGGACATTTTGGGCTTTGTGGCCATAAGCACTTTTGGTCGGGAAGTTATGGACTATAACATACCAAATTTTTAGCCAATTCGACGGCTGTATGAAATCCCATGTATTGTGTGCGTGGTCCTTTAAGTTGGAACAAAATTTTAAAAATTCTGTCGGACCGTCTTGTCTGTAACTTTCTGTGTACGATTACTCTGGAACGGTTTATGATATTGACTTGAAATTTGGTACAGTCTTGGATAGAAAATTTGGATAGCGAAATACATTACAATTAATAATTAGAAATTATTATAATTATAAGTTTCCATCAGTACATTTACCGAAACATAATAATAATGCAAGACCAGTTCTCCAGTTCTCTTGCAGCAACACCTCATGTTGCAAATATTATTCTTACACTTGCAAACGACTACTTACAAGTGACTGGCTTCGATTGTTTCTTACACATGGTAGGTATCAGTATCAGTGCACCTTTTGTCAAGGTCTAATCATACTGAAGAACATCTGGAAGTTTTGGAGACATGTTACCTGTTTTTCCAAATAAGAAGTGTATACAGGCACATATCTTGGCTCATAAAATGCGTCTTCAGTGGTGGTAAAACTGTATATCGCTATTGCAGTTTAAAAATAAATATGCCCTTAGTTCTTTAAGGCTTACGTGGAAATGTGAGTGACCATACAGGTATTTAAAGAATTTTGAGCCAGTGTTTATAAATTCTATGACGTTGCAATCGTCCACGTCATTTATAGGAGAGGTATGAGTGTCTGTTGCTGCGTCTTCAATTATTTTATTGCAGAACAAATACGAATCGAACTTTTGAAGCCACTTTACTTTCATGTTGCTGTACAAAAATAATGACAACAAAAAAATATCTGTTACTTGCCACTATTGCTGCTCTTCCAAAACACAAAAATTTTAGTATGGAGAATATAACTATATCGGCTTCCTCGCGGTTATATGAATCTTCGCATTTTCAAGATATAAGCTGATTCTAATTACAGTAATTTCTAATTATTAATTGTTATGTATTGTAGTGCATATTGCTGCTTGATAAATTAAATCATAATGTAGTTCAAACATGGTAACACCGTGGAGAATTCAAATATTATTTCTTAATTTTTTTATAAACATGCACAACTTTATGCAACCGAAGTCACACTTAAGTGTACTCAAGTAGCCTATATTTTATTTTAGAATAAAAAGGCAAGGGCACTATACGCGAAACGGAAAGCAACCTGCATAAAGATGGGTAGATTAACATCTCCATTACGACGATATACTTGATAGTTGCTGCTGTAACCTAGTGCTAAATCGTTTGTGCCAAAAATATGGTAATTTTCACTAATGCTACAACGAGCCTAACCTTTTATTTTATTTAATAATTAGTGGTGGGTCACCACTGATCGGATTTGTTGCTTATACCACCGAATAACATCCGAGGAGTTGATAGCCCCTCTTCGTAAGTTATGGAGCAGGCCTTTTAAATTATTCATCACCGGTTTAACCCGCAAGTAATTAATAAAGAAATAATCTTTGTAATTCAAATTTGGCAATCGCCATTTTATACCAGCCATGCTATATGCCTCATTTCTTTTCAGGGTTTTAGATACGGATTTTAAAGTTAGATGTTAATTTCACATTTCAAGTTTGGATTTAATTTTCGTATTAACCTCCCATGTTAATTCCGTTACATAATGGGGCTAATTTTCTTTTCATTTACGTACTTGGAGACGGGATGTACATATCAGACTAGGACCATTTTTTTTGGGAGGCCATAGACCGTAATATGGTAGAATAAATGAAAATTTTCTTCATGGAAGTTCTGGAAGTTGCTAATACGGTGCCAGGAACTCCTAAACTTGATATTGGTCACATCTAGAACTCGGCGATTGCATCACAGTGGGTTGGACTTAACCATCTTCATCCCTCATCTGGACGTACCATATAAAATCCCTTGAGAAATTCAGATAAGTGTCACAAATAATTTCTTTATTTTATGTTTTACAAATCTCGTATAATTAATCATTAATTTTGGGCGTTCTATCAATATCAAATTGTAAAATGTTTTTTTTTATTCTTAAGAAATTATTCCAATCTTAAACATTTACCTTTAATATGTTTTGACAAACAATTCTTAACTTTCAAATATTAATTGTGAATATACTATTTGCGTAGAGGTAAATTTGAAATGAATATATGAACGACCTGTAAAGACATTGTGATCCCAATTTCTACGAAACGTTTACATTTAAATAATAATAATCATTAATTTTAAAACACCATACTGTCGATTTTATGTCAAGACAGTATTTTAAATATTTATTTAGCAACATATTATCGTTCATTCGTCTTCTCTTATTTAAATACTCATTTATATTTAACTTAACAATATCTTACAAACTATACAAACAATATCTGTCAAACTAAATAATTCACCTTTCACTTAAAAGAAATATGATACAGTTTAGGAATTCTAGCAGTATTCATCTAATTCTAATTTTCACTAAATTTAGTTTCTTAATTTACACTTTTTCATAGTCAACATTTTATACTTTCACCATAATTTGATTAGTTTATCTTTCTTATAATCAAACTCTCTTCTTAGTGTAAACTTCGAATATAGAAAGATTGGCGCCCGGCCTTCTTTAGGAAAATTATCAACGTTATTTAAATTAAATCATTAAAAAAACATCTGTGATTTATTAACAACAATCTATCAATGCATTTGAATAGTGTTTTCTTACCCATGACTCATCTGCCGAGTCTCTGAGCCACTGGTGTAGTAAATTTGTTCCCTCTAAATTAAATAAAATTCATTCTATAAACTCAAACAAATAAAAAAAAATAATAATTTATTAAACAGCGAGGGTAGCATGTTATAGTATTTTGTTAAGCTGATATAAATACATTCATATCTTTCATATTTAGAGACACTTTCATTTATACAGGTTAGATACCCGCATACATAATAATTTGTGTTTCTAAAGTTATGATGAAAATTAAACCTAAGGCATTTTAAACAACTATATTAATAACTACATATTTTAAAGAAAAAAGCCGGTAAAACCTAACACAAGAATATTGTACCTACTAAAACAGTACTAAATACCTAAATACATACAGTATCGGAAAGTGTCTCTTTTGGGTACGGCAATAAGAGCAAGCGAGAGCAGCAACTCTTGAAGGGGTGAGTCACTGTTTGCTTTTGCTAGAGTACTAGTAGATGTCTTTATTGTGGATGGTCGGTTAATACCGCAATGCCAAACGAAGTACTTTCTGATATTGTATATTACGCAAATGAGTGTCCGTATCCGTCAGTTTCGATTCGTAGCGCTCTCTTAGGACGGCCAAAAAAAAATCATATGCTCCGTCCTGCGTTATTGTGGTCCATATCTGGTGAGGGGGGCCTGAAATCCATTTATTTACCCACTTACCAACTTAATGAGCAGGTTTATACTGAGACTAGAAAATTGTTCACCCTTAAAAATAGACTGAATCATGCTACTTCCGGTTTGCACTTCTGCGCTGTGTTAGTGTGGTCCATATCTAGCGTGGAGGTCTGAAACTCGTCCATTTACCCTGAATACGTCTATATATACAGTGAAAAAGTTGTTACCCTTAAAAATGGACTTAATTATGCAACTTCCGGTTCGGACTTCAGGCCTTTGTTATTGTGGTCCACATCTAGGGAGGAAGCTAATTAGTTTGTTGGATTTCTAATTTTGAAAATTCATGTAAAACTCGAGCTGTTCTTCAGGCACATCATAATTCGTTACGAATTTGATATACCCCGGATAGACAACTTCAAAGCTCCATAACTTAAAAACTATTAATTTTTCGACCTTAGTCCCATGGAGACTTTTATTCAGGATGATTTCATAAATAACATATTTTAATTTCAACCAAATCTACCGTGCAATATTTTACATAAGAAACGTGCGGGTCCTTTATAAAAATGGTAAAAAAAGTATGTTTCTATTTAAATTATTCTAATGATTCCAGCTTCACAAAATTGTTATTATCAATATAATTGAATTTATTTAAGTCATACTTTATGTTAGAAATGTATGTACACAAATAAGCCTTTAATTCAGAACTTACCTTCATGATCAAGGGAATCTACGAGCACTTTAATTATACCTATACATTTACATACACATATTTATCGAATGGATAAGGCGAGTTTTATAGACATAAAACATGTAGGTGGTTTACTTCTATCCCACGCCGCAGTAAATTTTGTGGCTTATCAATTGAGGATATAATCAGCTCCGTAGCTAGATAACTTTTTTGGGAGTTATTTTTTAACTCGATGAATAAATAATGAAAAATATTTCTCTTTCACTTTTATTGGTGAATGAGGGAATGATACATGTAGTATCTAGTCCTATAGTCCTCATCCGATTGCCCATCCGTTTGTAATGAAGCTCTGATGCATCAACGGTAATAGTTATAATTTAGAAAATTGGCTAGATTATATGTCAACTTTACCCCGAGCTGAGCAATTATTATTTTATTAGGAGGCAAAATGGACGACCATGTGTATCATTTAATATGAACTGTGTTTAGTTATTTAATCTTCATTAAAGTAACCTACACGTTGGTCTAGTGGTAAGTTGTTAGACTTCCATGTTGTTTGTAAACGTACCATTACTAAGTCTAAGTTTTTAAGTTTTCATTTTGTTACCTTTTCTTTCTGGGATTTACTACCACATATGTATTTTCTTCTAAAAATAATGCCCAAGAAATACCTATATAAAATAATACAATTATTCTGTATATCACTGGAAAATACTGAGACTTTTACATGAAAGGAACAGTTAAAGGGTATTTTTTGACAAATGATATACAGTATGCCGCACTTAAGAATTTAACACACTTATAACTTTTTATCTTTCTCCAATTTGAACCAAATTTTACTCAAGATAAAACAAGTTAAGATCTATATAGCAAAAGCTATAATAAAATAAAATTTTGTTGGAAATATATTACAGTTGTTTTTATAACATCGTTTTTATTTCATGTACATATAAAAATATTTTTGTTTCTTGTTGTATATTGTTTTTCATGGTCTCCACAGAAATTTCTGTCTTCCGTAGTAATAAGAAAACGAGTGAGTGAGTGAGTGAGTCGCTATCGCTATATACACCCCCTCGTTAAAAAAGAGAAGAATCAATCAACCAACGTGTCGATTGCGAAACGTACTTTTTTAATCGGGGTAGGCAAAGTGTCACATCTGTCAACTAATACGAAAGCTGGTTTAACCCTATCATTGACAGTTATGACTTTGTTTCCTTTATTAAATGTAAATAACTTATCTGCACGCGATAAAACTTTAAAGGGTCCTTCATATAGAGGAGTAAACGAACGCTTAAACCGTTCATTGCGAACAAAAATAAAATCGCAAGAGGAAAGATCTGAACTAACAAAAGTTTTGTAATTGACATGCGAAATTGGAGGAACACATTTTAAATTATTAAAATAAATGTGTAATTTGTCAATGAAATAAGGAATATCTGGAGAATTATACGATTCAACGAAAAATTCGCCAGGTAAACGAAGGGTTTGACCATACACAAGTTCAGCAGGTGAACATTGCAGATCTTCCTTGGGAGTTGTCCTAAATGCTAATAAAATGATGGGTAGTTAATCTGTCCAATGTGATGTATTGGCTCTAGATAACAAGGAAGTTTTAAGAGAGCGATGAAATCTTTCAATCAAAGAATTCGCTTGTAGGTGATATGCAGTTATACGTATATGAAAACCTAAGAACTTTGCAAATTCATTAAATAATCTTGACTCGAAGGGAACACCGAAGCGACAAACAAAATTTTGAAATAAAGTACGCGCAACTGTTTCTGCTGTGATGTCGTGAAGAGGGTACGCTTTCGGCCACCTAGTGAATCATTCAATCACCGTAAGAATGTAAGAGTTACCTTTGGATGGAGGTAATGGTCCTACCAAATCTATATGGATGTGGTCAAATCTGCTTTTCGGGATGGTGAAGCTCCCAAGAGGACTTCTCGTATGTCGGCTGACTTTGACAGCTTGACAGTTAATGCAACAATTTTGACCATAAATTGCAATCTGTGTTCATTTTCGGCCAAAAATAGTTATTTGAAATCAACAGTCTAGTGGCTTTAATACCAGGATGAGATAAGTTGTGAAAAATATCGAATATCGTTCGTCTGTAAACAAGTGGAACAAAAGGTCTAACTTTTGTACGTGAAATATCACACCAAATAAATTCATTTGAATCTGGAATTTGTATCTTTTTTAAAATGAAATTGGTTTTAGTTAGTGATGATTTATCTGACAATAAGTAGTTGAGATTTGAATCTTTCTCCTGAGCTTCACTAAGCAACTTTAGGTCAAAGTTAACATTAAGGAAGGGAGAATTTTTAAGTTGAAGTGGTAAAATATCTTGTTTTAGAGAAGAAGTGTCGTAAATACTTGACAAGCTGTCGGCTATTACGTTATGTTTCCCTTTAACATGTTGTATTTTACAAGAAAATTGAGCTATGTATTCTAAATGACGTATTTCACGGGGAGATCTTTCTGCTTTAGTGAATAAAGCGTTGTTAAAGGTTTGTGATCTGTAAAACAATTAAACTTTCGACCTTCAAGTATAAATTTAAAATGTTTAATTGCAGTATATAATGCTAAAAGTTCTTTGTCGAAAACCGAATAATTGGTTTGTTATGGTTAGTTTACGGGAAAAGAATGCTAACGGAGCAAGAATTCCCTTATTATATTTTTGCTCTAAAACCGCACCCATGGCAAGGTTAGAACAATCGACTGAGAGTGATAAGATAGTATCGATAGTATCGTCATTATTGTAAGGATGTGCTAAAACTACTGCATTACTTATAGCATTTTTGGCTTCCATCTAAACATTCATCAGGCCAACTATTTATCTTTGTAATTTTATCATGAGATAAACTGTTACAAAGAGAATATAGGGGAAGTAAAATTTCAGCAAAATGAGGTATGAAACGATGATAAAAATTTACCATACCTATAAAACGTTGTAGTTGTTTGAGAGTTGTCGGTAAAGGGAAGTTATTAATGACTTCGACTCTCTCAGCTGATGGTAAAATACTTGATGAAGAGATGTGATGACCTAAAAAGGTTAAATTGTCAACTCCTAAGATACATTTAGAAGGTTTAATGTTTATTCCGTATGTGTCTAATCTTTTAAAAACTGTTTCCAAATATTCCAAATGTTGTACATCTGATTGACTTGCGATTAAAATATCATCCAAATAGATGAAAACGAAAGGTAAGTTGACAAGTACTTCATTCATAAACGTCATTTTCAGCGACAGGTATCTGATGGTATGCTCGCACTAAATCAATCTTGGAGAAAATAGTGCAGCCGTGCAACTGAGAGCTAAAGTCGTGAATATGAGGTAACGGATATCTGTCTGGAATAGTAATTGTTATTTCGTTGTCGATAATGTCCACAAGGCCTCCAATCGTTATTCTCTCTTTTTTTTTAACTAAATGAAGTGGTGAAGAAACTTGGGACGATGATGGTTTGCAGATACCCAATTCTAAGACCATGTCGTTAAATTCTTTTTGAGCTATTTTAAATTTAAGATTGTCTAATCTACGAGGTCGTGAAAAAGGTAAATGACCTTCAGTAACTATATGATGTACAACAGAATGTTTAATAGGTAAATTGTAATCTGGCGAACTGATTAAATTAGGAATCTGTAAAAATAATTTGTTATATTTATCTGTTAAAGGAAAAAGTTTAAGTGTGTCTAATCTATGATTGTCTAAAGGACTATTTTTAATAAAACAATTATTTGACAAATTAGTCTTGTTATCAATTATTCGAGCTCCTTTAAGATCGACAACTAAACCAAAATGAGACAAGAGTCCGCTCCAATAATCGGAATGCCGATATCTGCGATATTGAAAACGAAAGGAAATAATCTGCGTAAGTTTAGATTGACTTTTAACAATTTCTTTCCGTATGTATAAATAGGTGAATAAAAATAGGTGAATAGGAATAGGAAAATAAATAGGTGTGAAAACATTACGTGGCACTACAGATACATCGATCCCAGTGTCGATTAGGAAGTTCAAGTTATTAGATCTGTCATAAATAAAAAGACGACGTTTGCTGCCAGAAAAGTCAAAGTCAGACGTCATAAAATTATCAAACTTCAGTCATCATTGATGATTATCAAATTTTTTACAACTTTTACAGAATTTACACCATTCACCTCCACAACGATAAGCATTGGCACCATAAAGTTGATGGTAGTAACAAATAGTATTATCCGTACGATCAAATTTCCTGGGAACATTATTACGGTTGGGTGAACGATTGCGATTAGAAACACGAGTTTGTGAATTGCTTCTACTTTTGCAATTGTTGCAGTATGAAGTAGAAGGTTGAGACTCGAAAGATTAATTGGAAAATCTGGATTCTAAAGAGTTTAATTGAGAATGAAAAATTTCTTGTCTTTGTAAGGCTTGATTTATTGAATCTTGAAAGGTAACTGAAAAATTCTTGATGGTAGTAGTTAAATCCGATAATGTGGTTGATGCGGAGTCAAGAGGATTCTTTGAGTATGACGCGACCATCGAATTTTGACAAGACTCCCATATTCGATCTGCAATGTCGAGAATCTCTTTGGTGCCCGTTTTCCCTGACGCTGAAATTGTGATATACACGGTTTGAGGTAAACGTCCTTTCCATAATTTCATTAATAACTCTTGACTAACCATGCTGAAACCTCCTACAGTATTCAGCATGGATCTATAGAAGTCTGACGGCTTCAGATCACCCATCTGGGAACCTGAGAGTAAATCGTTTAGACGTTTTTCCTCACTCGATGATAAACGTGAAATCAAAATTTTCTTTAACTTGAGATATAAATCTGTTTCAGGAGGATTAGATATTATATCGTACATATTATCTATCACATCTAACGGCAAATTAGCTATAACTTGGTCGTACTTTTTTTTGTCATTGACAATCTTTGCAACAGAAAACTGTGATTCGATTTGGGTAAACCAAATTTCAGGTTTTGATTTCCAAAACGGGGGTAGCTTGACAGATGTGACATAATGGGTTTGAGGAAAATCCTCGTCTGCAGGTTATATTGGCATAATTAGTTGATTGACGATTGGTTGATTGACGGTTTTCTTAAGTTAAAAAGGGAAATGTACGTTAACTCACTTACGAGTTTTCTGTGTATTCTTCTTTATATTCTTATTTATATTCTTCTTTAAGTGAAAAGGTTAACATCATCTGGACTCAATTTATAGTAGTATTATAATGGTTTCAAATCTGGGATGTTGATGTGTGTCAATTTGTAGTAACCAAATTTATAAAATAAGTTTTAAGCGTTTCTTTTTGCTTTCTAACTTCTTTCAATGGGTTGGGAAAATTCCAGAATTCTCGGAGTTGGTTTATTGGTTATCAGGTATGGGTATTCTCTTGTGCTAAATTTTAATGAGATCTTCTTTTTGAAATACCGTCTATATCTCTATTTGCTTGGGTTTTTGAAATAATTTATAATTTCTTCATATCGATCTTCAAGTATAGAAATGGTTTTTGCTTACCCATCAACTAATTTCATTAAATTAATATGACCACGTCAGATCAGAAGATTGTGTGCTCATCGGGGTCACCAATTTATAGCAAAAGCTATAATAAAATAAAATTCTGTTGGAAATATACGTATATTACAGTTGTTTTTATAACATCGTTTTTATTTCATGTACATATAATAGTTATTTATGATACAATTGTTAAAAGTGACATTTTATTTTGTGAGTGGGAAATATTGCGGAACGAGCGTAGCGAGTGGAGCAACCCCACGAACAAAATAAAATCACTTTTAACAAATGTATCATACAATATTTTTTGTAAAACTGTTATTAAAAAAAAATGCCGTCTGTGGGGTTGAACTCTCGATCTACCGCTTACGTGTCGCACGCGTTGGCATTGAGCCACCCACCCGTTCGTTTCAATTATATGTGACAATAAAGTGTAAATATCAAGTCAGGTACTGGATAAAGGGTAACTAAGTAAAACAATTGTAAATTGTTTAGTGTTTATTAGTCACTACAATTGAAGCTGTCTTTAAATATCGTAAATTTTGTGGCTAAAAAAATGGATTTTGAAGAAAATACGGGAAATAAAAGTGATTTCATTATTCCACCAGATGTTAAAGAAGCCGCAGAGAGGGCAACTTTAGATCTGTTGCCCCAGAAATAGCGGCAACAATATGGTATAAAAGACTTATTGAATGATGTAAAATGAAGAAAGTAGTAGACAAGTTCACTGAAAACTTTTGGCTTACTTCGAAGAAAAATCTAAATTATGAAAGGCGTCAGCAGTGTGGTCTAATTTCTCTATGATAAAAGCTAGTTTGCAAATCAAGAACAACGTGGATGTAAGCAAGTGGTACAAGCTAATAGCGTTTTTAAAACGAAAAAGTGTAGGATATCGGCCAAAAAAATCGAACATATTTACTAGCGAACATATTAATACATTTTTGAATGAAGCTCCAGACATCAAATATCTAAATAAATAATTTATAACTATTTGAATAAATATGTATTATTTCTAAGTAATATATTTCTTCTAATGTTATCAATACAGCTTTCTATTATCTTGAGAAGAATGCATATTACTATATGGTATATTCCATTTTTAACACTAGTGTTAAAAGTTTTTTCGACACTAGTGTTAAAAGTATTTTTAACATGTAACATTTTAAAAGTCAATTTTTAGTTCACCTATCAATGAATTAAAAATGTCATTTTTAATGACAGTTTTACAAAAAAATATTTTTGTTTCTTGTTGTATATTGTTTTTCATGGTCTCCACAGAAACTTCTGTCTTCCGTAGAAATAAGAAAGCGAGTGAGTGAGTGAGTGAGTCGCTATCGCTATAATCTACTATGGCTAAAAAACATTCGCGTCCTACAAAGGCAAAGCCACCTGCGATACCAAAATGAGTTATTCACAATTGTCCGAAAACCTTATATTCAAAGTTTCATCAAAATTGGTTATAAAATCGGGCCGCCTCAACATCCAGTGGAAGTATAGTAACGACAAAAAAATTTTAAAAAATTTTTATAGTTCAAATAGGCTTAGAATGTCATGAAACGTCGAGATTTTAAGTTTGAGCGAAAAAAAATTCTGTCTGTCGGTCTGTCTGTCTGTACTTTTTTTGTGCGCACGTTTACTCTGGAACCGTTTAAGATATTGACTTGAAATTTAATACACATATGTACTTTAACGAGATCTGGAACTAGATTATATTTTCATCTTGATCCGTCGAAGGGAGGTAAACTGGGGTAAATTTGGGGTAAATAGGTAAATCAAGCAGGTAAGAGTCCATAAAATTGGCATTTAGTATATACAAGAGAAGTTAATGTCTCAAAAAATTTTGGTATTAGCCACCCCCATTACCACCCCCACCTCATTATTAAAGGGGATGAAAAAAAAATGTGATTTAGTGTGTATAGAAGAACCAGAAACCTCAGAATATTTTTTTACTTCATCCACCCCTCTACCACCCCCCTTCATCATTCCTACCCCTCTACCGATGTGGGGTATCGTTTTATGGATTTTTGGGGTAGAGGATTTCAAATATAAGTTCCATAAACAATTATTTCCACATACAAAATTTTTTCGTTGTGAGTGACGTGGATAGAAACTCTGGATGTGGAAGTAGTGATTCCTCTGGCAGCGGTTTTTTCTCTTTACCATCATTTAGTGACTTATTTGTAACGATTTGTAACTTATATACCGTAATTTGTAACTCACTCCATCAGTAGATAATAAAAAATATATTTTTGGTGTAAACTTTCCGGGAGCCGCACAAATATTATTTTTTTTTAGTTTACACCTGACCATCACTTAGTACCTTATTTGTAACACATAAATTAGAATTTGTAACTGCGTTATGACCGAGTAATAAATTATTAAATCATGGCGGCCAATTTCTCGGCAGCCGCACGATCTTAAAATTTTTAAATTCTTTTCCTGTCACCATTTAGTAATTAATTTGTAACCCATAAATTAGAATTTGAAACTGAATCATTTCCCAGTAATAAATTATTATTAAATCATTCATAGATATATATTGATACCCACCTTTTTCAGTTCAAAGTTTTGCATTACTTGAAAAAGGTCGTATCAATGTATATTATGTAGTTAAATCGTTAGAGTAATACATATTTCTGAATTTTGCTTTTGTTATTTACGGTATGTCCCATTTTGCTTGGAACTGCCCCCATAAAAAATTAGGGACAAAGATGCCGGTAGTGTCTACAGCTGACGTAGGCTGTAGGCCCTACCGGCATCTTTGTCTCTGTCTTTTGCAAGGAAATGAGATATGTCTGTCTCTTTCATTCGATTCTCCGCTCCGCGCGTCTCTCGTCTAAAAGCTGCTGATCAAGGTATAGTTTATTGACCGTGCATTTAACCAACGTAATATTTATTCTAGCAGATATTCCCTTGTCATATTTACGCAGCCCATATATAAGTCTACAACAGTGGCGGCTCGTGATATTGTCTGCAGAGGAGGGCTTGATATTTTGAAAGACAATTAGAGAAATTTCTACAAGTAAAAGATATTAATTTGGAAGATTGGAAGATATGCTGCTTCTTCCATAGTGAGTCTCAGCCTCCCCTGCCTCCCCTGACGAGCCGCCACTGGTCTACAACATGAATTTTGATCTGCTTTAATGTATTGTGTCCAAGCAGAGTTCATAGGTATATGAAACTACAATAATTTAAGTGTGTTACTTAACACCAACGCTTTACAGAGATTTTTATGCGTATTGAAATCTAATATAGTCCGGTAAACTCTAAGGTGGCGTATGTATGAGTTGGTAACACGACGTACGATTTGATATGCGATGCGCATAAAGCTATCGCAGTGACATAGAGATGAACTAGTTGCGTATGTCTTATTCTCTTAGTTTCTATGATTAAGCAAGCGCGGATTTATGGGGGGGTAACGGGGTGATTACTCACCCCCCCCCCCCCCCCAAGATTCTGTAAACCACCAACTTTCGTTTTAAAATGTTATCATTTTTATTCATTTTGGGAAGAAAGAATTTTTAACGGGGTAATTACCCCCCCCCCCAGATTGTGTAAACCAGCAACTTTCGTTTTAAAATTTTATTTTTTAAGTTTGGGATGAAAAATTTTTTTTCGGATTTCTTTCCCCGCTCATTAAAAAAAATTTTGTGATGAAAAATTTATTTTTCGGATTTTTCTCCCCTGCTCATCAAAAAAATTTTAGGACGAAAAAAATTTTTTTCCGGATTTCTCCCCCCGCCCATCAGAAAAATTTTTGGGACGAAAAAAATGTTTTTCGGATTTCTCCTTCACACTCATCAAAAAATTTTGGGTTCAGTTCCCCAAGCTCAAGGTCCAGATCCGCCCTTGTGATTAAGCGACCTTTGAGTTTACTCGACTATATATGTCTGTTGGAGTATAAAAGTTTTTAAATTCATGTAGACTGTATTACTTTGTTTACTTGTGAATTGAATTTTAATGGGTTGTCAAATATTATACATCCACCCATCACTTTTTACTGATTTAACTATGGAAAGAATTTCTCCATTTATTTTGTTTCCATTTAACTATTACATCTATGTCATTTATACCACTGAATATCAGTAGCGTACCTGTATGTTTTTCTGTTTGTCGGTGACTAATGGGAAATATCTTAATAACGTAAAAGAACATTAGATGTTTTGCGTAAGTTTGTCGCAAATTTAAGAAAAGTAACTCTATACCTAGATAGCAGCATAAGTTTCTAGAATTTTATACAATACTGATTTTATTATGTTGGAAGTTCCCCAGAGAAGCATTTTGAGATACATAATTGGCTTCGTGCCTTGCCAAAAATCCACTACAGATGTAGAGAAAATAATATATCATTATTGGTCATAATTGCACCGTATTGTTTTGACATGTCTAGTAATGCATAAAATACAATAAAAAACATTTTCACCATGTATGTGTCTAAGTATATATATATATATATATATATATATATATATATATATATATATATATATATATATATATGCACATAGGTGCTCACGTGTGGAATAATTTTTTCACCAGAAATGTAAAGATGGTAATTCATTTAAAATGTACAAACAAAGATGTATATAAGCATAAAAGTACACAACAACATGAACAAACTTTTGTTGTGTTTAAGTTAAACCAAAATTTAAAATGATTTATATCACAATAAGCATTCTCAATTAAATGATTCTTTATGACTGACTTGTACTTAATTAGCATTAGCATATTTTGTAAACAAGTTGAAAGAATGTGATGTTTTATTCCGACTCTAAGAAATAATGAGGAAGCTTTCCCTGGTCGCAGGATTGTTGTGGGACAAACCTTTAATAATAACAGTAATAATAATTATTAGGGGATGAGGTACGATCACCGGTTTAAGTTCCGTCGCTCGATCGACGAGGCGCAGCAACGGTATGCGAGTCCGGCACTTGGGTGACCCATGATCTTGTCATTAATTAAATCATTCTGTCACTCTGTATAAGTTTCAGTTCATAAAAAACATTAGTTTCCATTTTACAAATTTTTAAAGTATTAACATTACTGAAATCCTCTCGCTACAAAGAACTCTGACCATTTGAACCTTCCGTCACCGGAGTGACATTGATTCCAGGGGCGACTTTGATAAAAAATAAAATTTCTTATTTCAGTTCAAATTTCGCCCTCAAATTGAGTGCATACTAAAGAAACCTCGTTGAAAGAAACGATTTGCGTCTAGCATGATGGCCGCTTAGTTTTGAGCGCGAAATTTGAACTAAAATAAGAAATTTTATTGTTTATCAAAGTCGCCCCTGGAATCAATGTCAGCCCGGATGACGGTACTTGTAGTGTTTGCAGATGCGTAAGGCTTCCATCTCTCGATGCTTTCCTCGGGATAATTATCACATACATTTCGATAACTTGGCTCTTATGGCTGTCTGGCTTTTGGGTTATTTTTAAAGTTTATTCTAGGGTTGTTAAGAGTGTTAGTGTTGTTATTAACTTAACTCGCGTCGCGATCATAATATCGAAGAGCATCATCATATCATAGTTGACCAAGCGACAGCAGCGAGCGTACACACGATAAACGTAAATAGTTGTTGTTTGATCTTAACATACGAATCAGTGAAAGTGTTACACCTCTTGAATAAAAGGCGGAAACAACTCATAATAATGGCCAGGACTAAGAAAAAAAAACCCCTGAAAGGGCCGCTAATAACTTATTATACACTGAAAACGACCTAAGCATGCAAACACACATACCAGCAAAAACTACACAGATAACGAGCAAACACAAAACAACCAGGTATCATATTTAAAATCTAATAAAGCTAAATTAAATATTACTAACAAATCTAACACACAATGTAGCAATGTAACATTAGTTCCAAATCATCCCCTAAGCAGTTTCTCATAATCATCTCACTCAACTGTAACCGAATCATCACCCATAAAACTTCCTTTACAAACCCAATATGCAGAATTACATAACCTTCCAATTCCCACAATGATAAGCCCCACAATAACCACCACTACTTATACTTGCACAAATACAATAACCACAACCGCAATTATACATTCCATCCCCATTTCATCCCCAACAACATCCTACAATATCAACCCAACCAATACATTTTTTTCACTGGACCTGCAAATGAGAAACGATCCAACAGACGAATCCAGCAGATCCTACAGATCCACGCAAAGCTACAAAAAAAACCCATCCCAATAAATCAACCAAAAGGAAAAGAGCAATCATAGTGATTGCCAATGAGGACGACCAAAATACTCAACTGCGGGTACCAAAACAGAAAAAAACAGCCATCACACCACCCCCAAACCTGAATAACAAAAATAACCAAATAATTAGTTTACAATTTAATGCCAATGGCATAATGAGACAGAAAGCAGAGCTAGAAAATGCATTACAAACACACAATACTGATATTTGCTGCATTAGCGAAACATTCTTGAAACCCCATATGCATTTTACAATTCCTGGCTATGTAACATATCGCCTTGACCGCGCCGGACGTCGGGGCGATGTGTTAATCATGGTCAGGAAAAATATCAAACATTATGAAATACAACTTCCAACCCTCAGCTCGCTAGAAGCGTGTGCAGTGGTAATACACCTGCCACAAACTAAACTATTGATAGCTTCAATATACAAAAAAAACAATTCAATACTTGACATCACCGATTTAGACAAAATTAACCAGTTACATCCTACAAATTTGCTGTTTGGCGACTTCAATGCAAAACATCCGCCCTGGAATCCAGCCAACCCCATTTCTAACAGATCAGGCCTCATATTACAACAGTACCTAGCCTCTAACTTGAACACTAATCTAATTGCTACCGACGAAGCAACCCATCCTCATCCGAGCCGATCAGTTATAGATCTCTGCATCACAAACAATTTCAATCACTCATACGAGGTCGAAACCCTCCACATTATGAACAGCGATCACTACCCTGTAAAAACTACAATATATACAAACATTCATTATCCGCCTAAAACTCCCAAATTAAAAGAACATGACTATGATTGGCCAACCTTTAATTCTTATATAGCCCGCAATATAACCACCCCCTCACCCAGAATGCAACTCCCCCGAAGAAGTCGACCAAGCAGCAAATTATCTTACAGAGCTAATTACTAACACGTTACTGACTAGTACAAAACATACCCCAGAATACACTACGCAAAAGATACCAATATACACGAAACCCCCAACTTATACCAGCCATTAACGAGCTAAAAAGACATATCAATAGCGAGATAAAACTATATAAGGATGAATTACTCAGAGAACTAGTTGCCTCACAACCCAACTACCCCCACTTTGCCCCTCGTATTCTGAGTAGAAAACCTACTCAAATTCCCCCACTATTAACCCAGGCTGGGGTCGCGAACATCGACCAGGAGAAAACTGTATCCTTCTCTAACTACCTTACCAATGTTTTCACTCCCAACCCCATCCCTTAGGACATACAGGATATTGTAATCCCCTATACCCAACATCTTACCAAAACTATCCTACCTACAGACACGGAACCACTATCTCCCCCCCAGAGGTGAGAGCTGCAGTTGCACCCCAGGAAAGCTCCTGGACTTGATAATATTCCGGCCTTTGCTTTAAAACATATCCCGCCAAGAACATATTTATATCTAACTAAACTTTTTAATCTTGCACTAGGCTAACCTACTATCCAAAAAAACTGGAAAAAAGTAAAAATTATTAACATACTAAAGTCAGGCAAACCTAAAAATAACCCGGCCAGTTACAGGCCTATTAGCCTAATTTCATCCCTGGCAAAAACATTAGACCTTATATTAAATCGAGTCCAGGAGCACATTAACACACCTGGAGTATCAAACGACTACCAGTTCGGCTTCCGTGCCTGTCATTCCATAACCCAACAGCTTTTCCGGGTAGGTGAAATCGAAACCACCAACCTAAATCGAGGTCTATCCACAGGGTTGGTCGCCCTAAACCTCGAAAAAGCACTCGACAAAGTCTGGCATCCTGGACTGCTTTATAAACTCCACATCGCGGGCATCCCGACTCGTATTATTAAATTAATACAGTCATACACATCAAACCGCCAATTCAGAGTTGCAACAATCAGGAGTGCTCTCCAACATCCCCTATCCTGTCCGGCATCCCCCAAGGGTCATCCCTTGGTCCAGTACTATTTAACTTATACATCAACGATCTACCACGACAGACAGACCATAGAACTACCCTTTGCCTATACGCGCCGATGACACGGCAATATTAACTACATCTAAAAACCTCAATATAGCTGCTAGACTACTTCAAATGCAAACAGACATCACAACCACTTTTTATCAAAACTGGGGGCTAAAAGTAAACCTCACGAAAACACAAAGTATCTGCTTCTCTAGGAAAATATTAAACAGTACCTCACCTAAAATAATAATAAACAATCACAGTATAGACTAGTCTGAAGACATAGATTACCTTGGAATAAATTTGAATAGAAAATTCAAATTTCATAAACAAATTAACAATATAACATGTAAATGCTGGGCGCGCTTTAGACTACTCTGCCCACTCATTAAAACCTCTCCTATGCATATTGCCACCCTCATCTATAAAGCATACATAAAACCCATCCTTACCTATGCCTCACCGATATGGTACCCCCTAATAACCATAACACAACAAAAAGCATTAGAGACAATACAAAACAAAATCCTTAGAGTTGCCGCATTCCTTCCCACATACACCCCTATACAAACACTACATGACTTTACAGGAACCCCCAAATTTGACGCATTTATCTTACTACGACTCATACCCAACTTTGCCGAAACACTTATAAAATCCACCAACTTTACACTCATCAACCCCCTCATCCCCAAATTTGGACAAGCTCCCATTAACTACATTTATGCCCCCTGAACTCTGAAATATTGTTAAACTCAAGTTGAAAAAATACAAAAAAATACAAAAAATACAGAAAAAACATAAAAAAAACAAAAAAAAACAAAAAAATGGAAAAAAGGTAAAAAAACACTACCAATGAAGATCAGAAATAAAAGAGCCACAAAACAAAATAAATCAAACAAATAAGCAAAAAAAAGAGCCATAACAACAAAAACAAACTACACTGTGCATTAACTGTACATATACAAAACAACATATAATAACTTATTAACATAAACCAAAAATCTAAAAACTCTACTGAAAACAGCCAGCCTAGAGCAAAGACGAATTCTACTCCATCACACATCGAGGAAAGCATCGAAAACGAATGGGAACCTCAGCAATTAAGCGCATACTAGAACAAGTCGCGATCATAGTTCACCAGCGTTGCCAGCGTCAGCCCGTCCGTGCATTTTCTAGCCCCTTTTAGCAGTTTTTAGCACGTTAGCACCACATTTCAAAATCTAGCACGTTTTTAAATCGCCGCTTGGATAATATGTGACTATTGCGATGTTTATAACAATCATAACTCTATTGGCATTTAACAAGCTGTAAGTTGCTCCATATCAACTTTCCAGTGACGAATCAAACCAATACAACCAAGATATTCGCAAAAAATTGTTTCGGCTGTTCTCTGAGAACTCATCGGTAAGTGAGTGTTCGTTTTTGCTGACCGGGTAAATTGTGATTCTGTCCAAGGTTTGTAGAGTATGAGGTGGCCTAATAACAGTAATGGTTGCGTTCATCACAATGAGCGATCAGGTGGCGCACACTGATCATTTTATATGAGTTTTGTTTATATCTAATTTTTTCAAGTTCAAATTGATGAGTAATCACGTATCATTATCACAATTATTTTGCTGCATAAAATGACTGCCGGTCACCTGTTATCAGTCGAACAAATGCCATTCATGCAAAATGATCAGTGAGCGCTACCTGATCGCGCTCACCGTAATGCACGCAACCAATAATTCACTATCCCCACCAAGAAATGCCATCCCTAATAACACACACATGTCCATTGAGTGTCCAATGGACATGCTTGTCCGGATATCTTGTACGTCCAATAACTGCCCAGATTAAGTAGTGATGATATCCAGTGAATGTCCATTCGACTGTAGGGTGGCCACTTTTTTGGACATCCATATAAAGTCCCGCTATAGCTATCCAATGGAAGTCCTGTGTGGACAATTGTATCCATTACGGACGTCCATACATCCATTGATTAGAAAATATTATTTAGGTTTAAGCAGATCATACCCAGATAGCATTTTTACATTCAGAGCATGTGCATGGAACGTACTTTATGTACCATGGAACTAAGAATGAATATTTATTTTGTATTCCGTGTAGATAATCTGAATGTTAGAGAGACGTACAGATGACCGCCTCTCGATATACGAGTATGATTCCTACAACATACCCATAGACCAAAACGGAACTTGATATGAACCAGAAACGTATATTGATATACTGATAGATACATGAGGTATATAGGAAGAAGGTCCATCCTACATTCACAATGTACACTGCATGTTCACGGTATATGAGTACTACCTTCGTAGGAATTAAACCGTAGGTGCCTGGTATGTTACACATGCATCATAAATCTATGATGCATGTATATTGTAGGAATGAACATTATGTATCAGTGGCCAGTGGCGGTCTGGGTATCTAGGGTTTGGTCGGCATTTTGCAATAAACATTCAAACTCAGTTCATCAGCGATTTGAATGTTTTTGCTTGGCATGTATATAAGCACATTACGTTCTCAGAAGGCAAAGGGCCCAGTCGGCATTTGCCGACTCGCCGACCTGGCCAGGCCGCCACTGTCAGTGGCAGCTATAAGTACTTCACTCATGCCATGTATTTTCAAAGTTTTATTATTATAATAATTTATTACTTATTATAATCATTGATGAGTCGCTGCTTATTATTAGGTACTTAGTCTAATTTTCCACATTTCACATTCCTTGTGAAGAACATTATGTAAGTAAATATGGAATAAGTAGATGATTTTGGTGTGTCCGAGACCCGCAATCCCGCAATCCTAAACTGCGCATGATGATTCATACTGACGTAACCTAACGCAATCTCGTAATCCATAGTGCGCATGGCGGCATATAGCCAGAAAAACATGGCGGCATATAGAAAAAAACATGGCGATGTATACAAGATGGTGTATAGAAAAAAACATGGCGGCATATGGAAAAAACAAAAGCATGATGGTTTATAATAAAAAAACATGGTGGCATAAGCTCAACCTAACCTAACGTATTTAAAAAAAAAATTGATTCTCCTCTACCATATGTTACGTCTAACAGTAACATGACACTCCAGACCTGACCTAATGTATTTAAACATACTGACTTAACAAAAAAAACATGGCGGCATGTAGCAAAAAAAAAACATGGCGACATATAGAAAAAAAACATGGCGGCATATAGAAAAAAAACATGGCGGCATATGGAAAAAACAAAAGCATGATGCTATATGATAAAAAAACATGGTGGTATAGTCTAGATCTAACCTAACCTAACGTATTTAAAAAATTGATTCTCCTCCACCACATGTTACGTCTAACAGTAACATGACACTCCAAACCTAACCTAATGTATTAAAAAAAAAATGGTATCCCTCTGCTGAATGATACGTCTCACAGCATCATGTCACTATTCTTTTTACATCGCAGTATATAGAAAAAATTGATTCTTCTCTACTATATGTTACATCTAACAGCAACATGACACTCCAGACCTGACCTAATGTATTTTAAAAAATGATGCCCCTCTGCTGAATGATACGTCTCACAGCACCATGTCACTATTCTTTTTATATAGCAGTATACAGAAAAAATTGATTCTCTTCTACCATATGTTACGTCTAACAGTATCATGACATTTCTTCACCTTACCTAATAATTTAAAAAAAAATTATGCTCCTCTGCTGAATGATGCGTCTCACAGCATCAATGAGGCGTTTACATTTATAAGATATCGAACCACTTTGCTGTATGCTGCGTTTAAAAGTAACACATAGGCTAGATCTAAATAGGAGGTAGGTAGGGAAAAAGAAAAGTCTACTTGGATACTATTTTTTTTATTAACGAGTACACATACATTTTTAATAAGAAAATATATTTATTTACTAATTATACATAGTAAACTAAAGATTTATAATAATAATAATAAGTAAAGAAGAATTAATGTAATCCATTGAATACAGAACCATCTAATGCATTATAAGTTACACATGAATCATGTAGAATAAGTGCATAAACTTTAACATTCTTAGAAAATTTATTCTTGCGTGTTTCAAATTCCAGTTTAATATCCACAGTGGATGACTTCACCGCGTCAGATTGATGGCAACAATCGATCACAAATAATGGATTGTCTAGGAATTCTCCTATACTCAGCATCGGATCATTGATCTCCTTGTTATAGTAACTGTTTTGAAAATTCTCATATGCATAATAAGCGGCAGCGTAAAGTTTCTTGGAGAAATCCAGATTCCACCGCTCATATGGGAATACTGCTGAATTTAGATATAGTCTAATACTACTAATTTCAGCATGATTAAATTTTGTTGAATCCTTCGTTCTATTGTCAGAGTTATCAGTGCTTTGAAAGCCAATAATAATATAGCGAGGTCTTTCTAAGCTGGTACTGGTTTTTATTGCCCAAATATCTGCCGATGTCTCACGCAGAGCAGGCAATTCATAAAGGTCCCACATGCGATAGGCTATCTTAATATGGGAATTACCTCTATTTAAACGAGTCATTAATTTAAGTTTTTGCCTATCTTCGGGCACAATGTGGCGGATCTTCCATTCAATCTTGCTGATTTCAATCTGTGCATCTACTTCACCAATATAACAGTTTTCATAGGAACGAGCAATAATTAATATCAACTCTTGTTTCACATTTAAAATGCCTTTAGTATAATCTTCAGCGAAACCCATAAGATATTTAAGCGGTAGCTTACCACTAAAAACATGATTGGTAGAGTCTAATATGTCCTGATTAGTTTGGTTAAGACCCCAGCCTAACGTTAGAAGGCAATGTGATTGTATTTTACCAAACGATGTCATTATTTTCAACGTAGTGGTTATACCGGGCTTTCTCACTACAGCCACCTGTTCACCACCCATCTCATAGCGGATTTCATCAAAGAGAAATGCCAAAGAGTTATTGGCAAGGTAACATGTTTTTGTAACATCACTAGGTGTAAATTTCCCTTCGATATATATGTAACTATCGGAAATGTCTAATATGAGATCTTGAAAATGTACTGGAATGCGTACTTCATCTGAATTTCTATATAACGGTGACCCATATGGTTTATATGTATGCTCATGTAGGCTAACGAGTGAGTGGTCAAACACAGGTTCATCAAATACTTCCAGTTTTTCACTTGTACTACTGATAGACATCTTTTCTTAATAATTGCGAACTTTTAAACCAATCGATTGGAGAAAAATATAGTCTTGAAGTGACAGTCTATACTCTGCGACGTTGGCAGCAGGAATGACTCGAATATTTTCTGTTCTATCACTTGTATCAATGTCATTTAATCGTCGTACAAAACGTGACTGGCGTAACTGGCGGTTATAGCGGAAACCCATTAGTGAAACAATAAGATATTAGAGTATTTTTTTTAACTCTAGCTTTATAATAATCTTCTCGCCTTGAAAATTTATCAATTCACCATTATCATCCAATATTCGAAGAGTAATGTTTTCGATAAACTGATGTGCTGCGAGTCTGACAGGCATATAAATAATGTTCTGAGGCTCCTTCGATAACTTGTAGCCAGGTTCAACATCAATGTCAAACTCGAATAGAGTATGAGCTTTCTCTCCATTTAAATAGGCACCATATATAATATTACAATCTACACGTATAATTCTAACTTTCATAATATCAACGGGCTGCGTAGATTCATGGATCTTATTCGGTTTTAGACGTATCGCTTCAAATCCCAAAAGTTTACCTATCGAATTTTCTTGATCAAAGATAATCTCATACTTTGATTGAATTTCACACTTTAAAGTATTATTATTTGCTCGCAATGAAAATAATCCTTCATCATCATCCTTTTGCATGTCAACTTTACTCCTGTCTGATTTTAACGATTGCAGCATTGCTTTATGGATTTCATCAATTTCATATGCGCCTGGTGGCAAATGATGAAGTATATCATCAGTCCTACTGTTAATCTTATAGGAAAACTGATTATTTTTCTCATCTACATTAAATATGGAATTATACGAGTAGAATCCTAATAGCCCTAAACCATAGCTAGCGGTGATGTCTAACTCGATTGGAGGATAGAAATCAGCACTCAACACACTCGAATAACTTGATATAGTGAACGTATGCGACATGACTGATAACATTTACAAGATTATCATGGTTTTATTGATGAATACAGCATCGAAGAGGGTTTATCTTTCTCTTTTTCGGTGGACTAGGCAATGGAATATCTACCTCGTTACTAGACATTATATTCACATCATTCATCTTACAATAGCAGCAAAATAATTTTTTAGTGGGCGGTCCATCATTAATATCAGCATTTGATTTATCATCATAATGTTCTATGCAATATTGATACTTTAATATATCGATATCATTTTGCAAATGTTCTGGCAGTTTATCCCACACTAAGGCAATTTCATTTGGAGCACACGCAATCATAACTTCTTTTGGCATATTTGCCAATTGTTGTCGGCTCATTTTCATGAGACTACGCAGTCGAGAATATGCGATGAGAGAATGTCCCATTCTTTTAATGCATTCACGATCCATTTCAGGTGTTATATTCAGATTCATTATTTCTCTCTTGTTAGAAACATTAAACACAAATGTCCACACCAGACTGTGTTAAAATTCTGCTGACGATCATAATTATATAATATTTTCACATTGCTGCCCCTCGGTCCCCTATTAAGGTATCGTATTAGCTCTTTGGGAGGCGGTAAATCACCAAAGCTATCATAGTAATTAACTAAAGATTTACGTTTCTTATATGCCACCCAATGAGTTCCCATACCATGCACACTATCCAAATTGATGATGGCTGATTCGTTATGATGCGGTCCTGAAGCGGGTAGGGTATCACGCATGAATACACCTCGAAAATAAGGTATTTTCATCATCTTAAATGCATAATGATTAAGATCCGCATCGGACAGAGCTCTGCGGGGTAGGGCATTGATTAGTTTTTTGAACTGGGATACGGTTTGAGATAGAGACCTAATCCACTACGAAATGGTTTCAAGTGTATTCCTTTACCACTCTTGCCTACTGCAATCGCCTCCATACTTCTATTATGACGCTGAGCCTCTATCAATTGCTGCCTTCCATTTCTTACATCATGTACAACTTTTGCTACACCTGCTGCTCCACCTGCTAGCGTCCCCAAAGCAGATAGTCCAGCCAAAATTGGTAGTAGTGGCAAAATACCACCTACTTTAGGAATGGGAATTATACGGGGTGTTCGAATATTCTGTTTCCCATTTACAGTTTTCAATGATTTCTTCGCAGCATGTAATGCAATATCAGCCGCCTTCCTCATATTTTCAGTGATGAATCGTTCACCGCCAGCCTTTTGTAATGCAACGCGTGCTTGTCTAACTATTCCACTTCTAAATGAGACCATTTTGTTCTTTTTAACTTTCTCGGTTCTCTTCTTTTTTTTATCGCTCTTTGAAATTTCAGATTTACAACCCATACCAAAGTGACGTTTCGCCTTCATTATATTGGTAACTAACCAGGCATCTGCTTTTTCTCTCCAACCGGCGTCTTTCGATTTGACACGCTCCCAAGCACGCTGTTCAAGTTCGTAGTCTGCCTTATGTCTTGCGATTAAATCCTTATTCTTATCATATGCAATATCATGCACTTTACAGGCGGCATCAAGATGATTTATACCAGCATCACCTCTCGCCAATCTTTTGTACAACTTGGTGCCTGGACCACAATACTGGTATGAAGGTAAATGTAGTTCGAATGGAAGTTTATTAATCAATGAATTAACAAAGCCTCCACCAGTTTTTGAGCGCGGTTGACATCTGTATCGTATGATAGTCGACATTTAAATAAGGTAAGTATGATGCATATATATTTATATAGTTTTTAACCATTGTGCAATGCAGATAGTAAAACAGAAGGAGGAGTTCATAGTGGATAACTTAGATGAACGGATTGGATGTGGGATAGGTGCTGCTGTTGATAATCAACGTCATGGTCCGCTACTTCCCTCAACTATTCGATGTATCATAGCTGGCTCGTCAAATTGTGGAAAGACCAACGTTATGATTACTTTACTTACCCATCCTCATGGACTACGATTTACAAATGTCTACATATATTCCAAGTCCTTACATCAACCCAAATATGAATATTTACGTAATGTGATAGCACCGATTAAAGGGTTAGGATATTACACGTTCAATAATAATGCAGATATAGTGGAACCCAGTGCGGCTAAACCAAACTCTATCTTTGTTTTCGATGACGTTATATGTGAAAAACAGAATATTATAAGATCATATTTTAGTATGGGTCGTCACAGTAATGTCGATTGTTTTTATCTCGCTCAAACATATTCCCGCACGCCAAAACAATTAGTTCGCGATAACGCTAACCTTATAATCATGTTCAAACAGGATGATATGAATCTTCAACATATATTCCATGATCACGTGGCACCAGACGTAACATTCAAGGAATTTCAAAAAATGTGTGCTGAATGCTGGAAGGATCGATATGGATTTTTGACGATTGATAAGGATAGAGAATTACAAGACGGACGATATAGAAAGGGGTTAGATAATTTCATATATGTGTAGAGCCCATAGCTCATATGGATTATTTGTTTAGCGAATAACGGTGAAGGTGTATCGCAAGAATGAAGAGTACCGCAACAAAGAATGGTGACAATGATATGTTCAATATAAATAATGATGAAATAATCTTAAAACGTAAATTGATTGAGGCAACAGATGCAGTTAGAAAAAAATTCAAGTCTATTAAAACTAGACACATTGAGGGTAGGCAAGCACTAGAAAAAATTTATGAACCTATAACGATACCTTTAAAAGTATTATCTACAGCAGCAGCAGATAATAAATCACAAGTTAAGCCGATGATACAAACATCACAGTCATCAGATAGTAAGAGTATGGTTGCATCTGAATCTGATAAAGATGATGACGACGTTTTACCTATATCATTGCCTACAATGGAGACACCACCAACTTCGACTTCATTAATAACTACACCAGGTACATCAACTACTCCTTCATTATCAACTCCTTTAACAAAAAGTGTTGGGAAAATAAATAGCATGATTATGAAACATGTTGAAAGTTTAAGGAGCGGTGATCCCTCTTATGACACAGTTTATGGAGTGCGAGTGGATCCCAACACAGAAGAACTACGCATGGGTTATGCTGAAGTACGTTTCCCATCTAAAAATGTTTCTTTTTGGCATGCTAACAGAAGACTTGGAACTTTTCGTGGCAATCGCGAACTGTATGAGTTATTATTTCTAAAATCGCCATCATGCTTAACTAGTGAAGAAGGTGTTAATGATGCAAATAAAGAGACTTATGGGGAGATATTGAAACTAACGAAAGCAGCGCATAAGAATTATGATAGTAAGCGGGGTTATAATACGAGTAAATCGAGAAAATATCAAGAAATTATCAAGCCGTTAGTACAATATAGAATAGTGACGCGATCCAATAAAAAAGGATTGGGACTACCTACTAAAAAACAATATAGCAGTAAAGCGGTGGATTATGTATATTGGAATAAACCCAAAGAGCTAGTGGATCGTCTACGTCTGCTATGGAGTTCAAAACAGGCAGGACATACTGGACATGATAATGAAATACTAAGTTTGATATCAGAATTGAGAGAGGAAGGCATAGTATATTAGCAAACCCTAACCTTACCTAACCTAACCTGACCTAACCTGACCTAACCTTCGAGCTACCGCGGCCCCACACGCACAGACAGACAGGCCGGCAGGCATAGGTGGACAGACGGATAGGCGGACAGGCATAGACGGATAGGCGGACAGGCACAGGTGGACAGACGGACAGGCACAGATGGACAGACGGACAGGCACAGATGGACAGACGGACAGGCACAGATGGACAGACGGACAGGCATAGATGGACAGACACAGGTGGAGAGACGGATAGACGTCCAGAGAGGAATTCATTTTATGCATATATATACATTCATGCATAGTATATTAACAAATATATATTTATATATATTATTGAAATGCTAACAGTTGTTATTCAAGATGGCTGGCATAAACAACACTATCGATAAATTCGGACGTAGGAGTAAACGACCTTCATCGAGTGTAGTAGTGGGTCAGCGAGGTATAGGTTTTAAGCTTACCAATGACAATCATTTCGATATTCAATATAAACGCTTAACTAAAATTGGTGAACCGAAAGATCCTAGAGATGCAGCAACATGTTTATATGTAGACGAGCATATGCAAGAAACAGTTAAGAAAATTAATGATAGATTGGAAAAATTCGCAGCTGAACACAATAAAACAATTAAACAATCATACACCACATTTGTAGGGAAACAGTTAAACTCATATAGTGAATTTACACATGGAAAAATTGTTGAAATGTTTAGCGATATGAATAGAGACCTTAGCGCACAAATTAAAGAAATTAAGGTTTCTGAAAATAATTTATTAGCTAGAATAAGCAAATTAGAACATTCAGTTGCAGAAACTCTTACAGTGGTGAAGGTGGACGTACCCGAACAGCGTGTTCAAGGAAAGCAAAAACTATGAGTGTCAGTGATGTAAAACTACAAGTTGTTGATGAACTTCATAAACCCGCCCGGCGAAATTTTACAAGAAGGAAGACTATAATTAAAGGTTATGGTGATTTATGGCAAATCGATTTAGCTGAAATGCAACCGTACGCTCGTGAAAACAGAGGTTATCGATATATTTTCGTAGTGATCGATTGTTATTCTAAATATATGTGGACACGTCCCCTTAAAAATAAAACTGCTCGAGAAATTTTAAAAGCAATGAAGGGGGTTCTCAAAGATGCCGATTATGCACCAAAACACATACAGTCAGATCAAGGAACCGAGTTTTACAATAAACGCTTTAGTAAACTGATGGAAAAATATAGCATCAATCATTATTCCACTTATAGTACAAAGAAAGCAGCGATAGTAGAACGAGTTATACGAACACTTAAAAATCAGTTGTATAAAGAATGTTCAATTAGAGGAAAATATAAATGGTTAGAGATTTTACCCGAAATTACAGACTTGTATAATAACACAAAACATCGTACGATAGGAATGAAACCGATTGATGTTACCAGACGAACACAAATAAGTGTCTACACGCAGTCAGAGGTTATACCTTTAAAATTTAAATTTCACGTTGGCGATATCGTTAGGATCTCTCGACATAAAGGAATATTCGATAAAGGATATACTATTAACTGGTCCACAGAACTCTTCAAAATAGTCAAAGTAAATTTAACTAACCCAACTACGTACCTTCTTGAAGATATGGATAAGCAACCAATTAAAGGTTGTTTCTATGAAGTTGAATTACAAAAAACGAAAAATCCCGACGTATATTTAGTGGAAAAAATTTTACGTCGTCGTAAAAATAAAATTTATGTGAAATGGTTTGGACTCTCTAGTAAATTTAATTCATGGATAGATGCTGCTGATTTTGTTTAGTTTTATTATTTTATAATTATTTTCTTATATTTTATAATGTATTTTTTCTGTTTTATAAATATTATAATAGCATTAAAATAAAATAATATATTTTATGCAAACATTCTTTATTTTATTCACATATAAACATGAGGATCGGGGAAGGGAATGCTAATAATTAAAAATACATGTCACATCATTAAAATATTCAATATTGATAAATATTTACCAAAAAAAATTCAACTTGTATATAAAAAGAAATTTTCAACTCGTATAAAGAAAGAAATCCATCTTATATAAGAAATTTTATAAAAATTATTCAACTTTAAGAATATAATGATAAATAATTGTAAAAAAAAATTACTTATAATTATATAAAAAAAACTTCTATAAAAAAACATTCAACTTGTGTAAAGAGAAAAAATCATATCACATATTTTAAAAAATTACTTATATATAAAAATATTCAACCTAAAAAATAAATAAATATATAAACTAGAAAACAATTATGGGCTTCGATGATTGTCCCATGCTAAAAAACATTCAACTTGTGTAAAGAGAAAAAATGATATCACATATATTAAAAAAATTACTTATACTATATAAAAATAAATAAATATATAAACTAGAAAACAATTATGGGATTCGATGATTGCCCCATGCTAATGTGCTTATACCATCTGGTAAGATGTACCTTTTATCATCATATGGAGATAATGCGACTTTATTGATTGTCTGTGTATGAATTATATGTTTAATAGATCTAAAAACATTCTGACGGCATAATATAATTTTCTTCTTCAGCAGGCAATCCTTATATGCTTCATGCTGAAGCCTTTTAACCACGCATTTTTTAACTCCTTTAGCCTTTTTAATTACAGTTCGAGGACCTACAACGAAATCATATAATTTCGAACGTAATCCGACGAATTCAAGCATGGGAATGCCAGCATTCTCATCCTTGAATACACCCAATACTGCCTTATTAACCAATGGAATATTATATGGATTGTTTAAGGCATAATTAGATGTGTCGAATTTTTCAATGTTTGCCTTGATATCATTGTAGATATCCTCGCACTGTATATTATACACCAACGAATCAGTGTCCGTGTATAAGAGTTTCGCATTATCTCCATACTTTTCCTTAATAAACTCATAATGGAAAGAGTACATCGTTGTTTTCGATATATCTAGAACGCTAAATCCTACATATATGGGCTTATCATATCTGCATTTCGTTTTATTCATCTGAATAGCAACAAAGTTTTCATTAAAAATGGACAAGCTATGGAAATTAGGTCTAGCAATTAGTTCTTGAGCACCCTTTTTCTGTTTATCATTCTCCCAGTGATTGATGAGTCTAACATCTACCCGCTTTTCCACAGCCTCCATACATTTACCAAAAATAGCATTGTTGGCTAATTTATATGAATTTTTCTCGAAATCATTCCTAGCCTCCTGTCGCTTTTTAGTATTTAAATCAATATATTTTTTCAGCCAATCAGACTGTTTAAATGATAAAATTCGATAGATTTTAGTAACTTGTAAACCATGCTGAATTGCCTGGAATAAGTTGCGATAGTGCAATATATATTTTTCTTTGTTCAGGAGGTTAGGGATTAATTTCGATTGCTTACTTTGCCCATTTGGTGGAATCATGTTTTGTGGGCAAAATGGTAATTCATCATGTGAATCGTGCAGTTCATTTGGATATGAAATGTCTACCTCGAGAATGTATCCAACCTCACTATTAAAATCTCTACAGCGAGTTAAAATATCAAAGTTGGACACCTCCTCTTCCGTTAGCCATATAAATCCTGAATGAGGTAGATACTGAGATAGTGAAAGCCCATATAAATTGTTGGCGTCTAGATATATCAGAAAGCGAGGATCTGCGTTGGAGTTATATACCAGATGGCTAAATTCATCATCAGATGCTTCTTTCTGCATATATTTGTTGTTGGCCACCGCATGACGATGAGAACACTGCGAAACTCCGCCTCTGATCGACTTCCTTATAAAATGGAGCATATCGATGTCGGTCAGGAGCTCAAGCTTCACCTGGAACAATAAAAAAATACATCATTGAAAAATTAATATAATGAAGAAATCAAATCTATTTATACCTTTGTGTACTTCATCATAGCCTGCCACGATAAACCTGGGAGAGTTATAAAGTTGCAGGTCTCCAATCCATAGATATCCATACAGACAGCCCTGAATGCTTCAAAAACATCAGTTAGTAGGAGTACATCCGTTTTCAGGTACAAGTCTGAGTACTCCGCCAGATTCCTGCACCGAAATGCCCTCCACACTGTTTTGGCGTGTTCGTAGTCCTCCTGACTGATGCCTGTTTCCGCTAATGTACTAAAAAATTTATTCTGAGACGGCAGCTCAACCGTCGATTCCAACTTCTCGTAAGAGTCCACATACTCATACGGGAATACTCCTTTTCTCTTCACCAGTTTGAATTCTTCGTCAACAGAAAATATCCTCCGTGTTTCAACAAACTGATGAGACTCCAAATTGTTGGCTAGACTTTCCAGACTGCATGCCATAAAACGATAAGAATCTAAGAATCTTAGCGTTAAATAACGTTTCGTCTTTTTGTCCTTATCACTTTCGCCAACAATATCGTCATCATCAGTGTCAGTATCTTCATCGGCTTCATCATCTACACGAATTTTGACAAAGAATCCAATATACTTCTCCTTATTATTAGGAATGACCGTTATGGATTTGGATTGAACTGCCGCCTCCTGAATAAATAAATGCACATCGTAGTTGGACATATTATGTAGAAATATAGGGATGAATCGAGGCGTGCGATATCTTAAGTTACATTGCCCATGTGCTGCACCGCGGTAATTTCCTGCAAAAAAAAATTATATATCCATATAATATATCCATATATATGTATGTGTATTATATATTAATAAAAAATATATATTCACCTAAAAAATGATCGTGATCCTTTACTTTGATCAATGAGAGCATAGGTTTTCCATCTTTCATAATATATTGAAACCTCTCACCGCAGATAAAACAAACAGTGGCGGCGTCGTGTCTCCGCTTCTCTTCAGGCGTGAGAGGTTTCATAGGGATTGGTTCACTAAAGCATTCTTTATAAATGCGTTGAACATCTGCTATCAGCCATTTCATATATACAGCAGCACAATCTTTACCTCTATACGATTTTAAAATAGACAGCGAGTCATCATAAGAGCACTTTATAAAATATGCAAAACTGTGTGCTTCATGAATGTGTGTAGACATTGTATATTTCTCATCGGGGTTCGGAGTACAGCTCTGGACTGGTTTCAGAATGGCCTCAAAATCACTGTATATAACAAATGGCATTTTAAAAGAAAGATGGAATTCCTTAAACTCCAGAAAATTCTTCCCCGGCTCCGGTAGTATCGTGCATACTTTCTGACAATCGCCTCGATTCAGATGCTCCCTTAATCCTGCTTCTTCTCTAAAAAATATCAGACAACCATCACATATGTGTATTGCGTCTTTCCGTTTCGTCATTTGGCTTTTTACTAGCCTAGACATATTTTTTATCCAGCAGTAGTGACCACCTTGATTGTCATCACCTTCCAAATATAACATATTTATCTGAAAGCAAATACAATAATGAATAAATTGTCATATACAGTTATAAATAAATATTTTAATATACATACATGAGTGGGTTTTCTCTGCTGTGTATGATATAATGGTCCCACAACAGAGTATTTTTTTTGGATATACTCCAATCCGAAAACATTTACGCTAATCCTAGGATTTTGTTTCTCGAACTTAGCGATATCCTTCACGCTAACAGGGAAGGTGATGTTGTCGAGATTTACTTCATGTAGGAAGTCTCTATACTGAGTAACACGATTAGTATGATGGTCAACTGGATGTAAGGCGCTGAGAATAGCCCAAACAAAGCATTTATTATCTGAAAATGATAAAATTATTAGTTTTTATAAATTATAGGAAACGGAGGTAAATACCTGAATTTTGTACATTTATAATCGCTTGTTTAGCAGCAATTTCCTTAGGAAGAGGTACATATGAAGACGCTCGCAGTGGATTATATTTAACGACATTTATTTCGAGGTAAAGTATGGATACTAATGTCCATCCTGAATCTTTTTCCTGAAAATAAAATAAAAAAATTAGTGAAAATATTGAAATTTATATATATTTATTAGAGTAAATAATTATATTCGAGACATCCTGTTCTAAAGTTAAGCTCACCTCGAATTCCTCACTTTTTTTCTTTAAAATATCACAAAAATGAATGTATAGTTCTTCTAAATCACTTGCAATCGTTACGATTTTATATTCACTATTAAATGATTTTATTTCCTGTTTAACATCACCATTTTCTTCTTCTCCTTCTTTGGTGGGGATTATATACCATCCAAAAAGTTCAAAATATATCTTTATGCTGATATGTTCGGCTAAGATGGTTTCGATAAGTCTTAAAACTTTTTTTTTAATTAACAAAAAAAAACTTTCGATTGAAGTCGAACTAAGGTCTGCGGTATCTTCATGTTTAACCCTATACGTAGCAATTCTATTTTTGAATGCTGTTTGTACCATTTCAATACCATCGTCAATTTTTTTAGTGCTGGCCTTTTTTCTATGACCAGCAGTTCGCAGATGAGCTGTCATTTTTCCTTGTGGTACACAAATATTACAATCTGCGCAAGTATCCATACTTCTGCTAGTTGATTGATCTGCGCTACTAGACGATGGCATTATGGAAACTGCTGCTGTAGATGTACTTGGGTTGGAGATCGTAGGCTTTCTGGAAGATACGTCTACTCCATGTATTTTTTTCATATGAGAAGTTATGCAGGATCTATATGCACTTTTAAGGTCGCATACTTCGCAAGAAAACATTTTATTTTTCTTGTCCTCACAATGTACAACATCCACATGTCTTTTTAAAATATCTTTACGACTAAACGATTTTTCACACATTAAACACTTGAATGCAGCCATTTCTTTAAAGAAGTTTCAAATTAATGAGTACTGTTTTTTGTCTTCGCATACGAATTTAAAAATTATTGTAAAAATGTAAGCAGTTTGATTTGAGCTGTATATTATAAACGGGAATTAATCAATTTACATAGAAATAGGGAAGTTAGATCTACAATATGAGACTAACTGAACTGATTAATTATTATATTTATAATATATGTATTTTCTTTTATATCAATATTATCTGCTAGGTCTTACTTATTGATGAACGTAAAAAGCTTGTTACAGTAAAAAGTGATTAAAAATATTTAATTTTAAAATAAATGTACTTATAATTTTAAATTAAAAAAAAAATTATTGAATGCAGTTGAATTCAATTAATGAAGCAGTAGGTAAGTTTCCAACAGTTTTTTGACTTTGGCCCTTATATGTTAACGTATGCTTCATTTGAGATGATAGAATATTAGAAATAATTTCTTCACTAAAACTGTCAGCTAGTCTTTTAGGTAAAAAACATTGAAAAACATCATCTTGGTCATCCTCTAGCGTAACTTTTATAGCACGTCCAAATTTTGTTTTTAATGAAAAAATATTTTTAATGTTAAAGACTTTATCAATAGGTAAATCTGAAATACGTTTTTGTGTAAAAATTGTATTAACTTGATTAGAAATTGCGTTAATTTCGACTAAGTTGATACTGTTAGACATTTTCACAATAAAAAGAGAAAAAATAATAATTTTAAAAAGTAAATGTATATGAAGAGAAAAAACAGTACCTCTAAAACGTTGGAACACTAAGATCGATTGTAGAACTGGATAATATTTCTATAATAATATAAATTATTATAAAATTTTAACACGATTAACTTATCACAAAAACTTGGTTGAACTCTTAGTGAAAACTAAAATGTAACAGGTACTCTACATGCCGTCTCTTATATTTATATTACTGCTTAAAAATGTTAAATGCTCATTATTGACTAATTATTAGACTATGTCATATTCATATCAGTTGGTAATTTACTTGTTTACGACGTTATACTTTCAAATTCCTCCTAATAGATATTTAATTATAATTTTCACTTTTGTCTAAGCATGTTAACAATAATGCGTAGAGAAATTATTTTGGGATAATGGAGTTAAGTATTAATAATTTTTATAAATTGGATGTTGTGTAATTTTTTATTTCTGTTATTACGTATTTTTCATGTCTTCATTCCTAGTCAATACCTACTAACCTTCATTCTGTAAATAAATACTCTTAGAAAGAAAGAACAGGTGAACAGTTATTACATTCATTTATTTGAAATATACTTATCAAGTAATTTAAATATAATAAAACAAAAGTATATATTTTTTATAATTCTAAAATGTGCTATCATCATCTTCAATGTCTCCCTTCACTGTCATCATTTCAATCCAACATATTATATTTCTGTTTGATTTCATCCGGTAGAAGTTCAGATAGATTATTTTTTAGAAATCGCCTCAAGTCAGCATTTATCATCTCCTCACAAAATTCCTCTAGGTTTAAAATGTTATAAATATATTTCAAGCAAATAATTATGCCTTCAGTATATGCTGTTGATAGTGTTTCTAAAAGTTCTATTTCCTCCATATTAGAACAAATCGATTTTGTTTTACAAACTGCAGCAAGACGTAGATTTTCTAATTCATTCAATAAAATCTCTATCTCAAAGCTTAAATCTTTTATATTATTTTGAGCGTTCATGTTGTCTATTTGATTTGCTAAATGAGACTGTCAGTACTTTATATATTTTTTAAATATGTCCACGATATGGAAGCATTAATGCTATGAGACGTGTCATTCAGCAGCGGAGAATCAATTTTTTAAATACATTAGATCGGGTCTGGTGTGTCATGTTACTGTTAGACGTAACATATGGTAGAAGAGAATCAATTTTTTCTATATACTGCTATATAAAAAGAATAGTGACATGATGCTGTGAGACGTATCATTCAGCAGAGGCGCATTATTTTTTTAAATATATTAGGTCAGGTCTGGAGTGTCATGTTGCTGTTAGACGTAACATATAGTAGAGGAGACTCATTTTTTTCTATATACTGCGATGTAAAAAAAAATAGTGACATGATGCTGTGAGACGTATCATTCAGCAGAGGGGCATCATTTTTTTTTTTTAAATCATTAGGTCAGGTCTGGAGTGTCATGTTACTGTTAGACGTAACATGTGGTGGAGGAGAATCAATTTTTTAAATACGTTAGGTTAGGTTAGATCTAGACTATACCACCATGTTTTTTTATCACATAGCATCATGCTTTTTTTCCATATACCGCCATGTTTTTTTTCTATATGCCGCCATGTTTTTTTTCTATATGTCGCCATGTTTTTTTTTTTTTTGCTATATGCCGCCATGTTTTTTTTTTTTGGTTAGGTCAGTATGTTTAACTACATTAGGTCAGGTCTGGAGTGTCATGTTACTGTTAGACGTAACATATGGTAGAGGAGAATCAATTTTTTTTAAATACGTTAGGTTAGGTTGAGCTTATGCCACCATGTTTTTTTATTATAAACCATCATGCTTTTGTTTTTTCCATATGCCGCCATGTTTTTTTCTATACACCATCTTGTATACATCGCCATGTTTTTTTCTATATGCCGCCATGTTTTTCTGGCTATATGCCGCCATGCGCACTATGGATTACGAGATTGCGTTAGGTTACGTCAGTATGAATCGTCATGCGCAGTTTAGGATTGCGGGATTGCGGGTCTCGGACACACCAAAATCATCTACTGGAATATATGCACAGATTTGTTTTTACCATCAGTTTTCAACTAAAGTCAAATGTTTTATTCATCAAATTTTATTGAATGGAACACACAAATGCTAAATAAAATTAAAAAAAACTTTATTTGCTATAACAATACTTTACGAAGGTCCAAGAATATATGTAAAAAAAATAGTTTTACATTAAAAAGGTCTGTTAAAAACCATTTTAAAATGCATCAAACTTCAGCTTAAAAATCATATTTAACGTGTTATTTATGAAAAAATCCGATGATCATATTACATTACCTTATAGTTTTATCTATTTCAAATCGCGTTTTAAATTGCCAAGAACAAAACACGATTTTATTTTATTAATTACTTTACATTGTTGTAACAATTAAGTATGCATCTTAAATTATAAAATAGGAAGAGGTATAAATAAAACAGTTGTGTTACTCTAAATATATTTTTATTTTTTGTTACAAAAATGAATTGTAATAATAAAAAACAATTGACAAAAATTTCAATTGAGATTTTTTTAACAAAAAAATTTTCTTTGCAACTTATGAACTGTTATATTTTACTATAACGAATTTTTTGTCAGTAAGTAAAAAATAGTAAAAATTGGAGGGCTTACATTTTCAAAACCAGTGTCCAGGTGTTGCCGATGGTGATACTTGTAATTGCGAAAGTCCACTTTTCATTCTCAACACATCATCTGTGATTGATCCTATTGGCTGAATACTTGCTTTTGGCTTTTCCAATTTTTAGGAGAATGTATTTCCTTCCTGTCTCGAGGAGGAGATACACGTGCTAGTCCAACTCCCAGGCAGAACACGTACGTCATTACGACGTCGATTATAAGTAATTTAGGGATCACAACGTCTACTGACCTAAAAACGACATCGATTGGACGTACAAACATGCCCGTCTTTTCGATGTCACCCAAGAAACGTCGTTTAGACATCCATTTTAGGTCATATATACCACAGGAAAACTATTTTAATTAAATTTAATCAAACCATAGACTTCAGTAAATGTTATGATTAAAAATAAACAATAGATCCTACCCAGAATGACGTCAGTGAAACGTAATTACGTCACTTTCTTTTATCATCATATATGGGAATTTTACACTCAGCTGTTTATGTTTGGAATTATAATAATCTAATAAGCTGAAATTGTATAGCTAAAAAGCGTTTTCCGTCCTTATATTTCAACCAAAATTGTTTGATTAGCACGAAAGAAATAGATTTTCACACATCATCGTGTTGGCAGCACTGTCGGTGATAGAATATAACTAGAAAAAAACATGTTGGCAATGCCTACTTCCTTCACGTCGTTCATGTCATGTCATCATGTAGCATGAATAGCAGTTAGTGTTTGTTTTTGGTGTTTGTGCAGAGAATAGATGTTTGCTTCGTGTTGCCTGTTCAAGCCTTACATTTGTAAAAAAATCTTGACTATCTTCGAGGTATGTATTAGAGATTATTAATAGATTATTATCACTTAAAAATGAAGATTGTAGTATGTTTTCCAGTAACAATAGAATTTAAGGAAGAAGATATCGGTGCTTTGGTTTGCTGCTTTAGGCTGCTGCTATGGATCAAGAAATGGGACTCACGAAATAATAATGTCAATAAATATTTTTTTATTATATAATAGTTTTTTATTTAACAACTCGATCAGGACCATTTTTAAATGTAAGTAGTGTTATCGTAAAGATATTAGCTTTTAAGACAAAACTTTTTAAAGTCTGTAATATTAAATGGATTAGTGATATCAACTGTTCTTTATCTACCAAAATTCATTGTGTAAGTCTATTCTGCTGTTATTATGGAGATTTCAAAGTAAACTTTCAGACCTGGTATTTTGATAAAGTCTTGAAAAATGATGAAATTAGCAGGACTCTAAAATAATTTAATGACTGAAACAACGAATTTTGTCAAAAAAAACAGTTCATAATATCATCAATTCAATTAATATTATGACATTTAGGGCGAGTTGTATCAACTAAATTCAAGCCAAGTTCAGCTTGATCCAAGATCAAAACCCATGGTTACGATTATTACAACAATTGTAACCATGGATTTTGATCTCGGCTCAATCTGAACTTGGTTTGAAATTAGTTGATACAACTCACCCTAAAAAGTACTAAATGTATGGGAGAAAAGGGGATCTATTTTTGACTAATCTGTCCCAAAAATATACATCGATTAGGCGACCATTTATGTCATAATAACTTCGAATTAACGTAACCTTCGATGTTTATTTGACGTCCTTATTCGACGTCGAAAGAACGCTGACATTGTGACCAGTAATAGACGTAAAATCGCCGTCGTCGAAGATGTCAAATGGACGACTCGGATGACGTTGACTAGACGTTATAATGACGTATGTGTTCTGCCTGGGCTATAAAAGAAAATACATTGTATTATATTTGAATGGGGAATGGGTACTTATTTCTCTTTAAAAACTGGCCATGATAAAGTTGAAAAATATAAAAACATCTTACAAAGATCTTACAGAAAAAATAAAACTAATCAAACATAAATTAAACAAATTGATATTATAAAGGACACGGCAGGCACAAAATAATGGAAAAGAAGATACAGTCAAATGGGCTGAAAATGTAGTATGTTGTACTTCATAATATCCTGATCAAAAGTTTTCATGGGCACAATATCTGAAAATCGCCAATTTTTGAGATATGAAAGGTCAAAGATCAGGAATATCGGTACCCGCTGTCATAGTTGAGAGTATTATATTATGACGAGGATTTGTTTAACGTTGTTTTTCTAATGTGTTTGCACCGACTAGAGGAGACAAGCCGTTGATTTGCTGGACGGCGCGAGCATCCTTGTCCTTGTCGCACACCTCGTACCCTCTCTTTTGCTCTCCACTCTGTTTTACAAAGCAACACAGCCCCTTATGTACTATGCGACAAAGAGAGAACGAACTGTGTGAGAAGGATGAGAATGCTCACACCGTTTGCGCGCTGTCCACTGCTTATACATTACGCTTATGTAGCTTGTATCCTCTATTTATAGAACTCTTTGATAGGAACACACTTTCACTCTCTCACGCACGCTAACCAACCAACCAACACCCCCCCACTACACACACACGCACACCCTCACTTTAAAGTAAGCATAGGACCTTAAAAAAATCACCACCTCATTCATGAAACCTGCGGCATTTCCGGTCGTATGAATATGAATAACAACATTAAACAACTCGTTGTCACATAATACTCTCAACTATGACATTAGTGGGTACCGATATTCCTGATCTTTGACCTTTCAAATTGGCCATTTTCAGACATTCTGCATTTTCAGCCCATTTGACTGTGCCCTCTTTTTCATTTTTTTTGTGCGGTGTCCTTTACCTACAAAACAGGTACTTTTTAGGAATTCGGAAATATTTATGCTTGCGATTTTAAATGTACCTGAAGTTTCGAACGTTCACTTGAATGAATTTTAGATGAAAAAGAAAAGTTAATAAAAACCACACATCGATTTAGGCATAAACACTTCATTGCCACATTTGTTGACAATAAATATTCACAATACTTAAGTTTTTACACCTAAATCGAAGTGTGGGTTTTATTAATTTTTCTTTTTCATATGAAATTCGTTCAAGTGAACGTTCGAAATTTCAGGTAGGTACTTTTGATTTTAAATGCCTACCAGAATTATTAAAATAACAACATTTCTTCTTTCAACTTCTAGTAAGGACAAAATTTTTTGGGAAGTCGACGGCTTCCAATGTGTTCTTCGATATCATTATGTTCACCTTACGGGAGGAATAACGTGCTTTTTGTACATAGTCCTTTGATTTGTTTTTGTTCACTCTGTACATCAGATGTGATCTCTGCCCTTTTCAATTAATTGCAGCTCTTCTATAATCCTCTGAAATAGGTATAAAGCAAATTACTACAAATAAATACCTATGACAACTCGTATGTTGTAATCAAATCCAATGGTCGTGATTTGAATAAACAAAAGCTCCTTAATATTGACAACAAAACTATGTGGTAGTTATATTGTATACAATTGTAAAATACTTACTGCAATGCAATTAATGTATACTTGGAATAATTATAATAATAAATCACGGGAAAACAAAAACAAAACACAAATTGAAATCGACATTTGACAGTACAGCACGGCACAGCACGAAGCGCGATGAGCATGCGCACTAACCTAAGGACCGTGGCGCGCATTTAAAAAATTCTACAAGGGGATTGTAATGACATGGAAAACGGAAATCTAAATATAAAAGATAAAATGATTAAAATGTAATTAATAAGTCTGAACTACCTGCTTAAGAAATGCCGATAGTTACCGAGATAGTTACTAATTAATTGAACACAGTACATAAATTAAAAAAGGGTTATTATTCATTATTATTTAATATTTCATTCATTATTATTTAATATTTCATATTCATTATTATTTAATATTCGATCACAAATCTAAATTCTGGATTCAAAATTTAAAACATATTTCATATATACAATTTTGAAGAACGATTTAAAATTTATAAAACATCATACACCGCACAGGGGATGATTATAAATGTACTTAAACCAAATCTATATAGATAGAGAAATGTCATAATTATTATTTTTGTAGGCAGGTAGATAGGTACTATAAAACTAGCATTGCTGCCTCGTCAGTTGTGATGCAGGTTTATTTTTATTAGTTCAAAAATCGAACCAATCAGCGTTCACGTTAAAAGTGCTGAACTTTTGATGACATCGATCCAAATATTTCTACAAAAAATATACCTGTATTATACAGATAAAGTCATTGACGAATGTTTATACGATGTACACACTGAAAAAAGGTTTGTTTATGAACAGTCATGCATATTAACTATGAATTTAATATATATTGAAATATGGCGGAGTGTATCTTTATTTCTTGTGAATCTAGCCTATATTTCAATATTTTTAATAAACTTAATCATACAAAAGATAGTTAGACTGTTGAGTAATAAGACTCATATTTATAGTTACTAGTCATTTAAAAAGGATGCTTATATTAATAATTAATAAAATGGAATAATAGGTAATTCCAATCTATTAACATATAATGTATCTTTCATTACCATATGATAGATCTTATTCTTTACAAGCAGGCTTTAGCTTATTGATTAACATTGCTTTAGTAACAGTGAATATCTGATATATTAATTATGCACAACGGTATGTATACTAGGTGCACCTAGTATATATTACTGAAAATTAGGAATAGGAGCTTAAATAACTGTTAATTAAATAGATGCATAAAGAACAGAGAATTTATTTTTTTAATATAAAAATAAACATATCTACATATACTTACGTAACAAAAAATAATAATATAATTTACTACTATACAGAGATCCATATAGTTGCCTAAAGACACGTGAATCTTTGGAAGTCTGTCTCGTTTTCTGAAAAAAAAGTTGAGTATAGGTAATAAACATTATTTAAGTAGAGTGTACTATTATTCATAATAAATATGTTATTTTCAAATATATTAAATCTTGGTATTTATTAGTGTATAATCATTAATTATCAATAAACCTTTGTTCAAAACTGCACGACACTATTTAGGAGTTGAAAATCAAAATGAAGTTCCTTTATAAGAATTATAATACATAAAACGGCAGAATGTTCGTCAATATTTTTAGTTTATATGAAAAGATATATGAATATGATATATTTAAAACATTTATACCTAAATATATAGGTATTTGTAACTGATGCAAGCACCCTATATATAAAATAAAATATTTAGCTGTAAAATTATATGAAATTACTTACGTTTTAGCACTGGAATAAGTTCTGCCAGGTCCTGATGTTGCTTTAAAGATTTTTGCTTGCTCATTTCACTATTATTACAACAGAAACTGAGTATTGTTTACAACAATCGCACCTTTTGTACGGCGTTTTGTTCGCGTATGTACATGCACGACATAAGCATGGCAACTGATTGAGCAGCGTTGATTGGCAGGTTACGCAGTTAGGGGTAGTGTTTTTATTAATATATACATTTTAATAATTAATAAATATTTATTTTTATTTGAATTAGTATATTTCGCCCAAAAAGAGAATATATTATTAAAAACTATAGGTTTTATTACTTGTTAATTAGATAATTTAATCATAAACTGTAATATTTATTAATTATAAATATTCCTCTTCTTATAGTAATTAATTGGTATAATAACTTAGTCTTACAATAAGACAATATTAATTAACAATATGTTATTTTATATGTTAATAAAAACACCGTGAATATATAACTGATTAGTGATAAATATATCATTCTGAAAAAAAATATTATTTGAAAAGAGGCGTTATTTATAATAATTTAATATGTTGCTGGTAAATAAATATAGTCCAAATATGCGGCTTGTTAATAATAAGATGCAAATTTTTTCAGTGCATGAACACATATACGAAGAACGTTCCCTGATACGTGTACATAGTATATGCGACTGTGAACATAAACTTTTCTGTATGTTCCATTCATATCGTATGTATAATCATATTGTATATGTGGAAATATTATTTATATGGGAATGTTGAGGGAACATACATGGCAAGTACAGAATGCAATTAGAACATTGGGAATGCAAAATGTACATTCGTGGAATAATAAATGCTATCTGGGTAACTTAAAAATTTTTTATTTAGTACGAAATTGACTATATACTTTCTGTATATTGGTGCCTCAATCTCTAGTCATGCTTAGATACTAGTTAGGTAAACACTTTAAAATACACTCGTTACTGGATAACCAATCAAGACAATTATTCTTCTAGGTAATACTGAAAAAGTATTGAATTACATAATAGGATTCCTAGCATAATACTTAAGTCATTTATTTAAATTAAGTTAACGATTTAAGTGTTTTCTATTTTTTATTACTTTAAAATGCTAGAAATCCTATCCAATAATTCAATACTTTGTCAGTATTAGCTAAACGAGTTGGTTCTCCTAGAATGAGTGTTTTAAAGTCTTTACTTAACTATAGTACATTAGCGTGACCAGATTGATGCACCAATATACAAAAAGTAGGTAATTTCATTTTAAATTAAAAAAGTGTGTAAGTTGTGATTTAATTAATACCTAAATAATATTTTCTAATCATATGATAAAAGTAAATAAATAAAAAAATAATTGTAAAAAACATCTATTGCTATTAGATATCCGAGTAAATCGACAGCACTTTCTCATGACTCAAAGTTACACCCTAAATAGTTCCTTCGTGGCTTCTATTGAGGTAAAACTGAACCTAAGTGATATTTCTTACCTGCATATTAACTTGTCCGTATATCAAAATTTGAACTACTCTCATAACCTAGCAAATATCACAAGTTTTTAGCAAGGAATTATATAATCATGTTTAATTGTACAGTTTAATACAAAATTAAAAGGTACTCAATCATTTTAGAATACTTCAAAGAAATAATTAAGTGTCTAATGAGATAAGAAAGAAAAGAAAACCAGTAAAACATTTAATGCATATTAATATTGTTCAACAATTTAATCAAACTGTTCATCGTTTTTTTTGCTATGTTTCTTGTTTTTAAAAACACTTCTTTTTAGTACGACGCAGATAATATTTTCTTCATCTTCTTCCACATCCTTCTTGTCCATCCTGAAATTGCACCTCTTGGCAGTTCCTGAAATATAAATTATAATATAAAGTGTGTTCTTGTTTTTTGTGTCTGATATTCAAATAATTTGCAATGATTAATATACAGTATCCGAAGATTTTGGATTTGGGTGGCAGGCATAGTTTCAACGGCTTGACAGACCGCCTACAATAAAGGCGTGTACCAGTGCTCTAGTAGAGGGAGCAAATAATGACGCGCTATCAAGAAAACACGTACATCATTGCAGTGTTGCCAATTGCGGTGTAATTACACCATTTGGGTGTAATTTGGAGGACACGGTGTAATTTTCTAACATTTTTTAATGCGGTGTAATTTGGGTGTAATTGGGATAATTTGAAATCATCGATAAAAAACATCGATATTGTATTAATGTTTTATTTGGGAGCATCAATATGTGTTTTCTTTCTACCCACAATCTTAGCTAAGCTAAGTAGTTTTAATGTCACACGCAAACTGTGGTACACGAATATTTCACTCATCATCAGGCGTGACTGAAAAACTACTTAGCTTAGCTAAGATTGTTGGTATAAAGAAAACATCTAATGATCCCATCCAATATCCTTACTTGTAAAGGTTTACCAACCTTGTGCCTAAAACTAACTAGTTATCCCTACTTCCTACCGAACTTTTCATTGAGTTTTAGCTTATAGCACATTCCATATTTGTTGTTTCCCGGGATCTTCTTTGAAATAGATGCAAAAACTTTTTTAATTGAGTAATTTCAATGGTGGTGCAGTGCGGTGTATTATCCCTACTTCCTACCGAAATTTTCAGTGTTTTAGCTTATAGCACATTCCATATTTGTTGTTTCCCGGGATCTTCCTTGAAATAGATGAAAAAAACTGAGTAATTTCAATGGTGGTGTGTAGTGCGGTGTAATTTGGAAGAGTGCCGGGGGTAATTTAGCCAAAGTGCGTTGGCAACACTGCATCATTGCTATTAAAAATTTCAGTACCATTTATTCAAAGGAAGGGTGTAGTTGGCTCTGTTCAGTATAGGTAATATTATTACGTGCTTCAATAACTGAAATTATTTAACCCGTTTAACTTTCAAAACGAGTCAAATAATTCTTTACATTTCCCGCAGACAGAACTACCCACGCACATGTGGTGGGGAAAGCAGGTGGCACGAGTAGGATGTGTTATACGATAAAAAAGAATAGCCTAGTTGCTTCGCTCTCGCTTGCTCTCATTGCCGATCCAAATGAAACATTTTCTGACACTGTATAAAATAAAACGCAAATAAAAAGGCACTAATAATAAATAGAAAGCCATTGTTGAGTAGGTATTGTACATGTGCCACATCTGATAATATTCCATACAAACAGCGGGAAATGCACCGATTTGGTACCAGGCGGAGTCGAGGTCCGAACATGCGTCCAATGTATTAAATCGAATAATATATCCTTCTCCGTCCGCTGCGCGTTTGCGAGCCTGAACTCATCACGCTCGCACTCACAGACTACTACAATGTTCACGGCAGAACCTATTATTGGCTGTAATTAAGAAACGCTACAGACTTTATTGTCTGCCATTTCACTTTTGTGGTCAAATTGTATTCCTAAAGCCGAATTTCATAGTCTGCAAGTGGTACAAATCAAGGAATTTTTGAAAAAAAAAAACAAATTTGAATAGCCGCCTCCGGCCAAACTCTGCCGGTTTGCAACGGCAGACGTAGCGATATTTGTTCACTTTAAACCATATTTCAACATTAATGTGCTTATCCTTTGGTACAAATGATGGGAAAAAAATCCCGCCAGCTCTTAGGCTAAAATAAATAACCTCACTTTATTTCCTTATGACTTTCAATGTCCAACATATAATAATAATAATAATAATTACTATACATAACAGACCGAATGCATGTAGGCGGCGTCAGAGTCGCGTTTGGGTACTGCAACATAACCTCATTTTCTGTGCATCTTTGTTTACTACTTCCTTAAAAATGCCAAGCAATTGTTGTGTGCCTCAATGCACTTCCTATTATAGAAAAAATAAAAATTTAACGTTTCACCAGTTTCCAGTATGCAGCAGTTTTAGAAGTGGATAGTTGCTCTCAAATTACAAAAAAGCCCATCTGGTGTGTTTAAAACATTTCACAGACCGAATGCATGTAGGCGGCGTCAGAGTCGCGTTTGGGTACCGCAACATAACCTCATTTTCTGTGCATCTTTGTTTACTACTTCTTTAAAAATGCCAAGCTTTTCTTTTAGTTCACCTAAACTATCCATTTTCCGTAGGTTTCAAATAAACAAATTTATTTCAACACATCAAAACTACAAAGCACAGAACACAATGAATAGTGTACCCAAAACCGATCGGTAACCGCCTGGCGGCGAAATATTTTACTAAACCTATGCATTCCTCCTATTAGAGTCAAATTTCCTTATAACACACGCAGAAAATCACCCAGCTAAATATATTATTGGTCACAATGAAACAAAGTATACAAACTTCGAATATCACAAAACACAACTCTCACCAAACCACAAACGTTAGAAATAAAGTGAGGTTATTTATTTATACTCCAGGCAACGACCTTATGACGTACAAGGTTTTCTAGCGCCAGCTGGCGAGTCATGGGCAGCATTAGGCAATCCAAACCAAGATGGCCGCTGTTGACACACAATCATGTCGGTGTCATGAGAAAATAATTTGTGTTGAGGACGCATCATCACGGTTTGAAGTGATTTCTGGTGTTTTACAAATTTAATTACTATTTTGAGATGGAGAATGAATATCTCCATAAATTACTATTAGAAAACCGAGACGTTGGTGAAATGTAAGTATATCTCGAAAGGGCCTTTTTGTCTTTTGTTTACAATGCTGTTTGTTTCAGATGCCGAATAAAGTTGAAGTTAATCGATGATTTGGATCCTTTTACGTTAAAAATTTGCTGACTTAAACTATTCAATTGACGGGGTCCTTTAGTTACAAATAATGTATTAAAGCACTTACTTCTTATAAAATGTTTGCTGCAGACTCTCTGGTACTTGAGTTTTGATTCTGTGAGATCATTTCACTTTATTGCAGCTATGTATAGGACCCTACGCCTTATGGACAATTCGTCTTTATTCGTTAAAAACCTGTGGTTAGAAATCGAAGGTATACAGTAAAAAGCTACTTGATACCTGTCGGCTCGATTCCCACAACTAAGTACAATACAAGTCATAGGCATTGTACTTGTAATACCACAGAAAAGTTACAAAACTATAAAAACAACTCCGATGAACACGTAAAAAATAACAAAACGAAATACCTACATCAACATTGTGTGCCAACGGCGGCCATATTGAATTACGTTTGACAGGTCGTTGATTGCCTGTCAATAATTGAACTGTCAATGGTGTCAAGCGTCACATGTCATTGAGCGACGTTTCTTTGATAAGCCTTTGTAAAAATTATCTTGAATTACACCCTCTTCAAATTTAAACCCCAATAGGATCTGTTGCACGCACTGATCACGTTTACATATTACTATCCTCCTCCTCTCCCGGCTAAAGTATAATTATTATTGTAAGACTAAAAAAACACAAAAGTGGTAGGTCGATTTTTATTTGTTTTGAAGTTACAGTTACAGGAACATAAAATTTGTGACCAGTAAATATACACCTTGATGGGCCATATTCTGAGCCACTGAAGTAACATCATATTTAATTTAGCGGCCCATAGTAGAAGTGTCGGTACTGTGATTTTCATGCATGGCACAATACTGGCCCGAAGACAGAAAGTGAAGGCAAATTGATACCGTGCGTGTAATTTCCCATTAGGCATGTACATCCACGTAGCGCGATAGATATGGCAACATAGCTGCTGTAAATTCCTCCGTCGAGCGGAGCATTCCAGCCTGTTATTTCATTTGAGCCAGCTGGCACGCGCGATGTTGTAATTTTACTCCCTATGCCTAGCGTTCGGCTACACACACGGTATGTGCCCTGCCGCGCCGGCCAGAGTGACCCACATATGCCGGCTCAATGAAGAGTGTCAATAATAAGTCATCGGGTGTATGGCGTAGGGCCAAGAAAAACTTGCGTATAAATGTTTGCTGGATTAATCATTAAAATCGAATATTAAAATAATTTCAAAAACTATTTATTATTAAACTGTTATATTACATAATACAATAATTATTAAATAAAAATATAATGAATTCAGTTTTGTAGGAGTGACACTTGATGGTTTGTAATAAGTTATTTCACCGCAGAGTCCTGGATATTTTGAGTTACATTTATCCCCGCCTTCACACGCACTGCAAGCTTTTCCTCTTTTGTAGACAGGCGCTCCAATCTCGTTGCCACCGGGACCATAGTTGCAGGTGATATATTTGTCAATATAAACTGTATAAATAGATTTAATTTAGTCTTATCAGTATCAGGACCAGATGATAGCATAAATTAGGTAGTCTAGGAAATAGCGTGCAAATTCGACGATGAAAGGTTACCATCAGTCAGTCGGTAATGGAAGAGACCATATAAGTACTAGTTTTTTCTCTCTGGAAATTTTTGGTATGGTGGGGGGGGGGGCAAGGATGGGGGATTTTTTTTTAATCGAATGATTATTGATATCTGTCCGCATAGATAGTTAGTATATGTAAAAAAGTGGCGAAAAATGGGCAATTTGATGCCAAATTGCTCAAAAACCGACCGACAGAAATGTGTGCCACTACAGTACAGTACTGTACACGCCAAAACAAACATTTCGCGTCAAATTTGGTCCGGTAACTAAAATTTTTTTTTTTTTCAATTTCTGGTTACCGCGCGTGCCGACCGAAAGTTTCGTCTGCCAGCGTAATTAGGGTATGTGAAGTACGTAAACTAGTGTTGGGCGAATTCGAATTAAAATACTAGGTTAATCCGAGTATCAAAATACTCGCTTGATTCCGAGTATTAAAATTTCATCCGAATAATATATACTGGGATTAATTTTAAGTACAAAATAAAAACAAATGTCAATCTTGCTGCTCTGAAAAGTAAAAAGTTTGGTAAACAGTAAGAACAGAAGGTTCATCAAAAAAATTTGTGGGCTAAAACCCCCCCCGCTCATCAAAAATTTTTTTTTGGAATTTCTCCCCCCCCCCCCCCCCGCTCTTCAAAAAAAATTTCGTTAATTCGACATCGAATGATTAATCCGATTCCATGTAATCCGAGTACTGAAATCATCCGAATATCTGCATCACTAAAACTAACTACCTATGCGGACAGATATCGATAACACAGGCATACACAAAAAAAAATGTCGAGTGCTAGAAGGCAGACCTATGTATTCCCATGCATTTCGACCCGCTGAACACGAATCCGATGTCCGTTTTGCCGGATTGGCTCTTACGTTTTTCCTAACCCCAAAAAACATCCTAAAACTGCCCGGAAAATCTCAAATATGTAAATAAAAAGTTTAAATGAGCTGACCACCATTTCCATACGTATTTTGGGGCGCTGAGACCGAATCTGAGGTCAGAATTGGCCGATCAGTTAGTAATTTTGACATAACCTCAAAAAACACCTAAAAAATGCTCGAAAAATCCCAAACAAGTAAATAAAAAGCTTACATGAACTGATATATATCTATACGTAATCTGGAGCACTGAAACCGGATCCAAGGTCATTTATGCGCGAAGATCGAATATCTTGTAAAATCCATATTTAGGATGAAAACGTACCCAAAAATGACTGAATCATAGCCCGAAATTGACTTTGCAATACCTGAACATATAATTTCCGACGTATTTTCACGAGCTGAACACAACAACGTAGTCAGAATTAAAGCGCAATTTGCAAACTTTATAGACAAATATCATTTCAACATATATTCTCATCAACCCTAGTAACCGGAATGTATTAAATCGAATAATATATCCTTCTCCGTCCGCTGCGCGTTTGCGAGCCTGAACTCATCACGCTCGCACTCACAGACTACTACAATGTTCACGGCAGAACCTATTATTGGCTGTAATTAAGAAACGCTACAGACTTTATTGTCTGCCATTTCACTTTTGTGGTCAAATTGTATTCCTAAAGCCGAATTTCATAGTCTGCAAGTGGTACAAATCAAGGAATTTTTGAAAAAAAAAAAACAAATTTGAATAGCCGCCTCCGGCCAAACTCTGCCGGTTTGCAACGGCAGACGTAGCGATATTTGTTCACTTTAAACCATATTTCAACATTAATGTGCTTATCCTTTGGTACAAATGATGGGAAAAAAATCCCGCCAGCTCTTAGGCTAAAATAAATAACCTCACTTTATTTCCTTATGACTTTCAATGTCCAACATATAATAATAATAATAATAATTACTATACATAACAGACCGAATGCATGTAGGCGGCGTCAGAGTCGCGTTTGGGTACTGCAACATAACCTCATTTTCTGTGCATCTTTGTTTACTACTTCCTTAAAAATGCCAAGCAATTGTTGTGTGCCTCAATGCACTTCCTATTATAGAAAAAATAAAAATTTAACGTTTCACCAGTTTCCAGTATGCAGCAGTTTTAGAAGTGGATAGTTGCTCTCAAATTACAAAAAAGCCCATCTGGTGTGTTTAAAACATTTCACAGACCGAATGCATGTAGGCGGCGTCAGAGTCGCGTTTGGGTACCGCAACATAACCTCATTTTCTGTGCATCTTTGTTTACTACTTCTTTAAAAATGCCAAGCTTTTCTTTTAGTTCACCTAAACTATCCATTTTCCGTAGGTTTCAAATAAACAAATTTATTTCAACACATCAAAACTACAAAGCACAGAACACAATGAATAGTGTACCCAAAACCGATCGGTAACCGCCTGGCGGCGAAATATTTTACTAAACCTATGCATTCCTCCTATTAGAGTCAAATTTCCTTATAACACACGCAGAAAATCACCCAGCTAAATATATTATTGGTCACAATGAAACAAAGTATACAAACTTCGAATATCACAAAACACAACTCTCACCAAACCACAAACGTTAGAAATAAAGTGAGGTTATTTATTTATACTCCAGGCAACGACCTTATGACGTACAAGGTTTTCTAGCGCCAGCTGGCGAGTCATGGGCAGCATTAGGCAATCCAAACCAAGATGGCCGCTGTTGACACACAATCATGTCGGTGTCATGAGAAAATAATTTGTGTTGAGGACGCATCATCACGGTTTGAAGTGATTTCTGGTGTTTTACAAATTTAATTACTATTTTGAGATGGAGAATGAATATCTCCATAAATTACTATTAGAAAACCGAGACGTTGGTGAAATGTAAGTATATCTCGAAAGGGCCTTTTTGTCTTTTGTTTACAATGCTGTTTGTTTCAGATGCCGAATAAAGTTGAAGTTAATCGATGATTTGGATCCTTTTACGTTAAAAATTTGCTGACTTAAACTATTCAATTGACGGGGTCCTTTAGTTACAAATAATGTATTAAAGCACTTACTTCTTATAAAATGTTTGCTGCAGACTCTCTGGTACTTGAGTTTTGATTCTGTGAGATCATTTCACTTTATTGCAGCTATGTATAGGACCCTACGCCTTATGGACAATTCGTCTTTATTCGTTAAAAACCTGTGGTTAGAAATCGAAGGTATACAGTAAAAAGCTACTTGATACCTGTCGGCTCGATTCCCACAACTAAGTACAATACAAGTCATAGGCATTGTACTTGTAATACCACAGAAAAGTTACAAAACTATAAAAACAACTCCGATGAACACGTAAAAAATAACAAAACGAAATACCTACATCAACATTGTGTGCCAACGGCGGCCATATTGAATTACGTTTGACAGGTCGTTGATTGCCTGTCAATAATTGAACTGTCAATGGTGTCAAGCGTCACATGTCATTGAGCGACGTTTCTTTGATAAGCCTTTGTAAAAATTATCTTGAATTACACCCTCTTCAAATTTAAACCCCAATAGGATCTGTTGCACGCACTGATCACGTTTACATATTACTATCCTCCTCCTCTCCCGGCTAAAGTATAATTATTATTGTAAGACTAAAAAAACACAAAAGTGGTAGGTCGATTTTTATTTGTTTTGAAGTTACAGTTACAGGAACATAAAATTTGTGACCAGTAAATATACACCTTGATGGGCCATATTCTGAGCCACTGAAGTAACATCATATTTAATTTAGCGGCCCATAGTAGAAGTGTCGGTACTGTGATTTTCATGCATGGCACAATACTGGCCCGAAGACAGAAAGTGAAGGCAAATTGATACCGTGCGTGTAATTTCCCATTAGGCATGTACATCCACGTAGCGCGATAGATATGGCAACATAGCTGCTGTAAATTCCTCCGTCGAGCGGAGCATTCCAGCCTGTTATTTCATTTGAGCCAGCTGGCACGCGCGATGTTGTAATTTTACTCCCTATGCCTAGCGTTCGGCTACACACACGGTATGTGCCCTGCCGCGCCGGCCAGAGTGACCCACATATGCCGGCTCAATGAAGAGTGTCAATAATAAGTCATCGGGTGTATGGCGTAGGGCCAAGAAAAACTTGCGTATAAATGTTTGCTGGATTAATCATTAAAATCGAATATTAAAATAATTTCAAAAACTATTTATTATTAAACTGTTATATTACATAATACAATAATTATTAAATAAAAATATAATGAATTCAGTTTTGTAGGAGTGACACTTGATGGTTTGTAATAAGTTATTTCACCGCAGAGTCCTGGATATTTTGAGTTACATTTATCCCCGCCTTCACACGCACTGCAAGCTTTTCCTCTTTTGTAGACAGGCGCTCCAATCTCGTTGCCACCGGGACCATAGTTGCAGGTGATATATTTGTCAATATAAACTGTATAAATAGATTTAATTTAGTCTTATCAGTATCAGGACCAGATGATAGCATAAATTAGGTAGTCTAGGAAATAGCGTGCAAATTCGACGATGAAAGGTTACCATCAGTCAGTCGGTAATGGAAGAGACCATATAAGTACTAGTTTTTTCTCTCTGGAAATTTTTGGTATGGTGGGGGGGGGGGGCAAGGATGGGGGATTTTTTTTTAATCGAATGATTATTGATATCTGTCCGCATAGATAGTTAGTATATGTAAAAAAGTGGCGAAAAATGGGCAATTTGATGCCAAATTGCTCAAAAACCGACCGACAGAAATGTGTGCCACTACAGTACAGTACTGTACACGCCAAAACAAACATTTCGCGTCAAATTTGGTCACGTAACTAAAATTTTTTTTTTTTTCAATTTCTGGTTACCGCGCGTGCCGACCGAAAGTTTCGTCTGCCAGCGTAATTAGGGTATGTGAAGTACGTAAACTAGTGTTGGGCGAATTCGAATTAAAATACTAGGTTAATCCGAGTATCAAAATACTCGCTTGATTCCGAGTATTAAAATTTCATCCGAATAATATATACTGGGATTAATTTTAAGTACAAAATAAAAACAAATGTCAATCTTGCTGCTCTGAAAAGTAAAAAGTTTGGTAAACAGTAAGAACAGAAGGTTCATCAAAAAAATTTGTGGGCTAAAACCCCCCCCGCTCATCAAAAATTTTTTTTTGGAATTTCTCCCCCCCCCCCCCGCTCTTCAAAAAAAATTTCGTTAATTCGACATCGAATGATTAATCCGATTCCATGTAATCCGAGTACTGAAATCATCCGAATATCTGCATCACTAAAACTAACTACCTATGCGGACAGATATCGATAACACAGGCATACACAAAAAAAAATGTCGAGTGCTAGAAGGCAGACCTATGTATTCCCATGCATTTCGACCCGCTGAACACGAATCCGATGTCCGTTTTGCCGGATTGGCTCTTACGTTTTTCCTAACCCCAAAAAACATCCTAAAACTGCCCGGAAAATCTCAAATATGTAAATAAAAAGTTTAAATGAGCTGACCACCATTTCCATACGTATTTTGGGGCGCTGAGACCGAATCTGAGGTCAGAATTGGCCGATCAGTTAGTAATTTTGACATAACCTCAAAAAACACCTAAAAAATGCTCGAAAAATCCCAAACAAGTAAATAAAAAGCTTACATGAACTGATATATATCTATACGTAATCTGGAGCACTGAAACCGGATCCAAGGTCATTTATGCGCGAAGATCGAATATCTTGTAAAATCCATATTTAGGATGAAAACGTACCCAAAAATGACTGAATCATAGCCCGAAATTGACTTTGCAATACCTGAACATATAATTTCCGACGTATTTTCACGAGCTGAACACAACAACGTAGTCAGAATTAAAGCGCAATTTGCAAACTTTATAGACAAATATCATTTCAACATATATTCTCATCAACCCTAGTAACCGGAGATAGGTAACTTTTAAATTTTCAAGTATCTAAACAATGAACAATGACATTTTTAGGAAAAAATGTTCGGACAAAGTTTGCTCTGTTGAAAGAGGAATATCGTTTGGTCTTAACATTTACCTCCCTTGATGATTTTTTACTTTTTTTTCTTAGAGCTGTGTAGAATTGTATAGTTTTCTTTATTCTGTTTGATTGTCATATGCCATTTGTTTCTTTTTCTATTTTGCGACTGGGACACCTCCACGTAGTGATGGAGGGCAACGATTTAATTCGGCTAAGTTCCTAGGTAAAAAAAAATCCCGTCATGACAAAAGTAGAGAAACAAAAGATGAGCAGAAAAATACCAAATCTGAAACTATAAACAAAGAGAAAAGAAATATCCAAGGAGTTATAAGGACTCGCTCCAATACAGCCATTAAGAAGAAGTAGGCATTTATGTGGATTATATAACTATTTAAACAATCTAAAACTAATATAACTATTAATAGGCTTTTTATTTAAGTACCTTACTCTATTTTTTGTTATTAATTATATGTTTTTTTTGTGATTTCTTTTCTTACGGACAAATTTAATAAATTATGGGTAAATATAAATTTGCCCACATTAATGTTCGGTCACTTTTATCAGATTTTGATAGTTTTAAGGATTTTGTAGATGGCAAGGAATATGATTTGATAGCAATAACAGAAACATGGCTGAATAAGGATATAAGTGATCAATTGGTAGCTTTTGAAGGATATACACTCGTGCGTAAAGATAGAGTAAATAGAGGGGGAGGAGTGGCCTTGTATATAAACTCGAATATTATATATAAGGAAATTCTTACAGATATAGGAAATAATGATATTGAATGTTTGTGGGTTAGTTTTAAAATTAAATCTGAGGGGTATGTCACTGGAGTGTTATATAGACCTCCTAATAATAATTTACAAACTTCTTTACAGCAGATTGATAACATGTTATCAATTGTTACTTCACAATACGAAAATATTATATTACTAGGAGATCTAAATATTAATATGCTAAATACTAAAGCTAATAATGTATTAAAATTGAATGAATTATTATCTACTTATGAATTGAAACAACATATGCAGAGCCCACTAGAGTAACTGGTGATACACAAACTCTTATAGATCTGATCATTACAAATAACACATTGGAAATTATTAAGGCTGGTACCGTACCTTCACATGGAATTTCAGATCATGATTTAGTTTATTGTGAGTTTCTCAAAAATAAAAATAAAATTGTTAAGTATCACACATACAGAGACTTTTCAAATTTTGATGATAACCAATTTTTGAATGACCTTAATGAAGTAAACTGGTATAATTATTATCGTTCAGGATCCATAAATTTCAAGGTTGATTGTCTTAATTCGGCTATCACAGAATTATTCAATAAACACGCCCCTGTCATCAATGCACGCATTACAAAAAAACTGGCTCCTTGGTTAACTGATACAGTAAGAATTTTGGAAAAGCGACGTAACAGTGCACTCAGGAAATATAAACGAACAAAATTAGATGCAGATTGGGAATCTTACAAATGCCCGCGAAACTATACAAAAAGTGCAATAAAAAGAGAAAAATATGCGTTTGCACATCAAAATTCTGGGAAAAATGACAGTAAAAGTAATTGGAGCGTTATAAAGCAATTAGGTTTTTCAAATAAAAATAAGTCCGAAGTTCCTATGCATCTTTCAAATGTGGATGATATTAATAATTACTTTGTGAACTTATCAACAAATAATGTATCAGATTGTAAAAATAGCACTACATATTATAATAACAATTTAATGAACGAAAACACTTTTAGCTTACAATTAGCCTCAGTAGAAGATGTAATAAGTTCACTTAATAGTATTAAATCTAATGCTTATGGATCAGACAATATAAATATAAAAATGATAAGACACTGCCTACCTAACTTGCTACCTCAATTAGTACATCTCATAAATTCATGTATTGAACAAAAATATTTTCCTGATAAATGGAAAGAAGCCTATGTTCGACCTCTACCTAAAAATACTAAGCCGGAAACTTTATCAGATCTTCGTCCGATAAGCATTTTACCAGTTTTGTCAAAAGTATTGGAAAAAATTATAAATAAACAAATAGTGACTTATCTAAATGCTAACAATATTTTACCTGAATATCAGTCGGGATTTAGTCAGGGTAAGTCCACTACCACTGCCTTGACTAAAATCAGTGACGATATTATAAGAGCTACAGATAAGATAAGGTGACTGTTAATATTACTTGATTTCAGCAAAGCGTTCGACACGATTAACCATGAACTACCCTGTGCTAAATTACATTACATAGGATTTGATGTCGGTGCATTAAATTTTTTAATTAGTTATTTATGGCGGAGACAACAAAAAGTGGTCTTGAACAACTGTGTATCAAACAGCCTAATTGTGCCCAAAAGAGTGCAGCAGGGCTCTATTCTTGGGCCGTTACTTTATAATATATATACTTTCGACTTTGACAAGACAGTGACTAACATGAATGCTCATTTCTATGCGGATGATACGCAGTTGTATAAGTCATTCTCCACATCTAACACAGTAAACCCTCTAAATTACATTAACAGTGACCTTAATAATCTAGTTGTAATAGCAAAAATTCATAATTTAAATATAAATATCAGCAAATCCTGTGTAATGTATTTTGGAAGCAAAAAGAACAAACTGAAAGTTACTGAAACCAACACACCAATAACCATTACGGATACTCCCTTAGAGATAAAACACACCTGTAAAAATCTAGGTCTGATAATAGATGACAACCTTAAATTTGACCATCACGTAAACAATTTAATAAAAAAGGGTTATGCTAAACTTAGACTCCTTTATAATTATAAAGATTCTCTTCCAGTAAGATTGAAGGCATTATTATGTGATTCATTAATTTTATCAAAATTTAACTATGTTGATATAGTATATGGGCCTGCTATAAATAAAACAGTGAGCACCAAAATTGAAAGAGTACAAAGATCCTGTTTACGCTACATTTTTAACTTACATAAATATGATCATGTTTCCCACAAATTAAAAGATTTAAATTGGCTAACAATGCAGAAAAGACGAGAATTACATTTAATTAATTTCGTACATAAAGTTATGAAAATGGGATCGCCCAAATATTTAAAAAATAAACTTGTCTCAAGATCGAATTTACATTCCATAAATATCAGAGCTAGTGCACTTTACGTACTTCAATTTCACAGTATGTTATTTAAAAAATCATTTACTTATGCAGCTTGTCATTTTTATAATAAACACCGCTGCCCAAGGAATCACTACTTCCACATCCAGATTCTCTATCCAAGTCACTCAGAACGAAAAACTTTGTATGTGAAAATAATGGTTTATGGAACTTTAATAATATTATATTTGAAATCCTCTACCCCAAAAACCCATAAAACGATACCCCACATCGGTAGTGGGGTGGGGGTGGTGATAGGGGGGTGGTAGTGGGGGTGGATGAAGTAAAACAATATTTTGAGATTTCTGGTTCCTGTACATGCATTAAATCACATTTTTTTTTCATCCCCTTTAATAAGGAAGTGGGGGTGGTAGATCTCGTTAAAGTACATATGTGTACCAAATTTCAAGTCAATATCTCAAACGGTTCCAGAGTAAATGTGCGCACAAAAAAAAAGTTACAGACAGACAGACAGACAGACAGACAGACCGACAGACAGACCGACAGACAGAAATTTTTTTTTTCGCTCAAACTTAAAATCTCAACGTTTCATGACATTTTAAGCCTATTTGGGCAATAAAAATTTTTAAAAATTTTTTTGTCGTTACTATACTTCCACTGGACGTGGAAGTAATTACCAGAAAATTTTAAATCCTTGTCTGTTGTTGCATTCAGAAATTCTATCCGAACTCATCTGGAAGGTCATTGGTAAATAATTCTAGAAAGCACTTTTTCATATTTGTTCAATCGTGTATATTTTTTTATATATTTTTGTTTAAGTATAGGTTGTCATAGTATGTTGTTAACTACGTAGTCATTAATAATTAATTTTCGTGATTAGATGGAATTTTAACCTCTGTTACTATATTTAATGTCACTATTTATTGTTATTGTTATTTATTGTATAATATTTATCATTGATTATATTACACAGTTGTATTATATATAATGTAATATGTAATGAGGGTTAAGTGGGAGAGTGTCGTATAGACAAACTTCGCCCTCAACAAATAAAGGCGTTTATTATTATTATTATTATTTTTTTTTTTTTCTTTTTTTTTTTGTGTTAAAAACCAGTCACCCTTCTCTGTGGCTCCGACCCTCACAGAGGGGAGCTGGTGATACCGGCAGCCACTCCCCACACCCGTGGGGTAAGTGACTACTGGGTCCGAGAATCGTGTGCCCTGTGCAGACGTAATGAACCGAGAATGACGGCCTTCTGCATTCTGCCGGCTAAGACCTCTGCCGAATTTCGGCATGCCGGTATGATCTTAAGTTCCGAAAGCAGTGTGTGTCTCATTCCACCGAGGGCTCCTATAATCAGTACCACTATCTTGATAGTATGGTCTGGATAGAGTCTGCGGAGTTCGAAGAGCAAATCTCGATATTTTGTCCGTTTTTCCTCCTCCTTCAAGACAATGTTGTTCTCCGCGGGTGCCGAGAACTCCACGACAAACATTGTCTTGAGCTGATGGTCGAGGAGTACTACGTCAGGCTTGTTGGCTTGTATTTGCCTGACGGTGGGAAAAGAGTAGTTCCAATAAATTAGACACTTCTCATTTCCCACAACGGACTCAATATCCCCCGGAGCGTAAGGCAGCACTGGTGTTTCGTCTATCCCATACGAGTGCCTTAGATGGTAATAAAGCACTCGTAATGCTCCGTCGTGCCTCTGGATATAGGCCGAGACTGCATATGTCGGACAAGCCGACAACAAGTGCATCAGAGTCTCTGGCACCCTGCGGCAGGCCCTGCAGCTAACATCAGGGACCTCTATACCCATGACACGACTTCGATAGACGAGGGTATTAAATACACCGTCCTGGCAAGCCATTATGAATCCCTCGGTCTCAGACTTCAGCCCGGCTGACCTTAAGAAGGCAAAGGTCAGCCTTTCGGATAAGCCAAGGTTTTCTATATTTTTATAGAAAACTCCATGCATTGGCTTATCCGTGTGAAGCTGCAGAAAGATGTTGTGTTCTGCAGCTTTTATTTGGGCTTTTCGTCGAGCAGGTTCCAACTCGGTGACAGAGTCGGGATTTACCCGCTCGACGTCGAAGAAGAGACCAAGTTCATCGGCTGCTCTCTGTGCTGCCTTAAACAAAAAGGCTCCGACCCCTGCATTTTCATGGTCCCGGACCATGCAGAGGAGGGGATCCGAACTCTTGATGACCTTACAGGCTCCATCCAGAACCATCCTATTATGGAGACTCTCCAAACTCAAGAGTCCACGGCCTCCCCGATGTCGCGGGAGGTATAGCCGTGGAACGGACGATTTAGGATGCAAGCTCCTATTGAGATGCATCTTCTTGCATCTTCTTGCGGGTTCCTACGTCGAGATGACGCAACTCTTCTCGACTCCATTTCACTACCCCAAAGGAGTAGAGAAGGATCGGAACGGCAAGCATATTGGTAGCAGACACCTTGTTCTTCCCCGACAGTTCTGAAGACCAGATCTGTCGGAGTCGGTGCTGATACTTGCCGCGGTTTTTCACTACACTCACTTCTTGGGTGGAGCGTTGCTCAAGTAAGTGTACGACTCTCCGGCATCTAGATGATGTAAGATGCTTCCGTCCACGAGCTGCGCGTCCTCTCCGTAGTTCCCGCATCGTCCTCTCTTGAGACGGACCAGTGCACATTTGTCCAGCCCGAACTCCATGCCGACAGCCTGCGTGTACTCCTGTACCACCCTGAGGGACTGGTGTAGGTCCCTCTCTCCGGAGGCATAAAGTTTAAGGTCATCCATGTAGAACAGATGGGTGACCTTATGCCTCCTATCACCGGGGGTACCGCAGTTGTATCCACGGGTTTTCCGGAGCGAAACGGATAATGGCAGTAGTCAGATGCAAAACAGAAGGGGGCTGAGGGAGTCTCCCTGAAATACTCCCCTTCTGAATGTTACCGACTCCGTCTGGACTCTATCATTACCCGATGTAATGGTAAAGCGAGTCCTCCAGAGCGGCATCAGTTCTTCGATGCATCTCACTACGGGACCGGGTACCGCAAGACATTGGAGCAAGTGAACAATAAGCTCATGAGATGTCATATCAAATGCCTTGCGGTAGTCGATCCAGGCCATGGAGAGGTTACGCTTATACTGCACGGAGTCCTGTGTGACACATCTGTCAATCAACAGATTCTCCTTGCAGCCAGCGACACCTCTCTTCGACCCTCGTTGCTCATATATCCGTTCGTAAACCGGTTCAACTGCGCGGAGCACTCGCATGTACAAGATGCGCGTAAACACCTTGTAACATGCGTTTAAACAGGCTATCGGTCGGTAGTTCTTTGGGTTGGACAAATCTCCGTTCTTGGGGATCAGCACTGTCCGCCCTTCAACCACCCAAGAAGGAATTTGCTGCTCCCCATTTAGCCAGGCATTAAAAATTCTGGCCAAATGGTGGTGGGTGCTCGGTAACTTTTTCCACCAAAAGTTATTTATCCCATCGGGACCTGGAGCAGCAAAGTTCTTAGAGCCCTCGAGAGCTCTTCGAACCTCTTCTGGGGTTATTGGTTGGCACACTTCCTGTGGTTGTTGAAACCTTTGACAAAAGGTTTCAAAGTGTGCAAGGGCCGGAGAGTCCCGATTGAGTGGAAGCTTCTCCTCGTAAAGCGTTTTCCAGAAATTTTCCACATTATTATTATTATTATTATTATTATTATTATTATTATTATTATTATTATTATTATTATTATCAAGGGGAGGGAAACCCCAGTATCGCGGCCGGTCAGGTTAGGAAAGCGGGACCGCGGGCGTCGTCATCATGCAACCGCAGCTCTAGTGAAGTGGGAAACTTGGCGTCCCATGAGTACAACAAGTTTGCACAATTGTGTAAATAATGCCAATTCCTTCTGTTTTGTTTGTAGTAAATTCCAGGTTCCGAAAAATCGAAAAAAAATCAGCGATAAAATAAAAAATATTTATCTAAAATCTATATGTGACAGGTTTAAGTATATTCATCAACCCTTCTTCATTATGACAATATAAGAGCAAGTGTTTTTTCCTTGTGTAAAATATTTTCTAAAGTCTTTTTCACTTTTTCTGTATGAGCTAGAACGAACACCACTTGATATCAAATTGTCTTTTTCCATAATCGCCGCTAAATATTCTTCCCTACCATTAGATAGACCAAGATTTCTAATAACATTATTAAGTTTATCATTTCACCAAATATTGGGAGTTTTAGTTCTTATCGAACACACTCATTCACTATCTTCATATTCACTGCCATCTTCTTGACTTTCGGAACAATCAGTTTCCATTAACCCTTTTTTAACATTAATTCCGGAAACATATTTGCTAAAAAAGCACTCTTCACGGATTCCAGGCTCCTTCCATATTGTTGGATTTTTATATTTTACTTTTTAACGTTCTTTCCATTTGTCCAACATCTTATAACATATGATGCAAGGTACCATGGAAAACCTTTATCCACTATTTCCATACTGTAACATTTTAGATAAATATTTTTTTATTTTATCGTTGATTTCTTTTTCGATATTTCGGAACATCGAATTTACTAAAAACAAGGAAAGAATTTTACACAAATAACATTAAACCAAGAACTCTAAATCTAACAAAACTTAAGGCAAGAACTCTAAATGTAACATATTCTAAGATAGGAACTTTACACAAAGAACTCTAAACCTTAATAGTTCTTGCCTTAGTAACTGAACAGTCTTGTCTTAATTTATAATAGGTTTAAGTTTTTGGTTTAAAGTTCTTGTCTCAGGCTATGTTGGGTTAAGAATTCTTAATTTAAAATTCTTTGTTTACCTTAGGTTATGTTAGGTTTAGAGTTCTTGGTTCAAAGTTCTTGGTGTAATGCTCTTGCCTTAGGTTATGTTAGTTTTAAAGTTCTTGGTTTAAGCTTTTAATTTATTTGTTTTGGATTTTTGAGTATTTTTTTAGGTGTTTTTTGAGGTTATGTTAAAATTCCTAACTGATCGGTTAATTCTGACCTCATATTCAGTTTCAGCGCCTCAAATTACGTATAGATATAATGATCAGCTCATTTAAACTTTTTATTTACTTGTTTGAGATTTTTCGGGCAGTCTTAGGGTGTTTTTTGGGGTTAGGAAAAATGCAAGAGCCAATCCGGCAAAACAGACATCGGATTCGTGTTCAGCGGGTCGAAATGCATGGGAATACATAGGTCTGCCTTCTCGCACTCGACATTTTTTTGTGTGCCTGTGTGTAATCATTCGATTAAGGACAAAATGTTCCTCTCCTTATCCCCCCACCATATCAAAAATTTCCACAGAGAAAAAACTTTGGTACTTATATGGTCTCTTCGATTACCGACTGGCAGACGGTAACCTTTTATCGTCGAATTTGCACGCTATTTCCTAGAATAAGGTACTTTTTTAATTAGAATTAGGGGAGGTTAACTATTTTTGTTAATAAAAACTAGGAACTCGTCCAGGCAACTAGTCGTTTTTGGCCACAAATGACATCATTTTGAGATCACTTATAATGTCATTATGTCACAGCCCAGCGACCTCATTTTGTAGCGTCAATGTTTCGTCACCTGACGTCGGCGACCTCAGATAAACAAAGATATACATGGATAAATAATACTTTCCGTCTCCGCGTAAGATACATCACGTATTCATTGTTTACATGTCTATCGAGGCGTTCATTGGTTTTCTTCCGAAGGACATTGACCGTTGTTTACATTTTCTTGTGCCGCCATATTGCTTTTAACGCTGTTTTTATCCAGTTATAAACAATTTTGTGTTGATTTTGCAGTTTAATCACGTTTTATAAGGTTCAAAAATGACTAAGGATTGTTTAATTTACTAAAAGACCTACAAAAGGGAGTAAATCTCGTTCGTTTTATATGCAAGCATAGTTGTGTTCATAGTCTTAGGTTAGGGTTATAGCACAGTAGAGAAAAGACCAGTAGTTTCACTCGCAGCGGTCCCTTTGATATTTGTTGTACTCGATTTTATTTTTTTTAATCCACTGCGCATCTACTGTTTGTATCCCACGCGCATTTCGTCGACAGTGGCAACTGTTCAGAAACGTAAACGTAAACAAAAATAAACATCCGCCCCACTCTATATCATCACTGCCGTCCACTGTCGTCGTGCGGTCCACTGCGCATCGAATAGTTTAAGCCCACGCGCATCGCATGCGCACTGAAAATCTTATACAACTGTTCCGGCTGAGTCGGACTACTGGTCTTTTCTCTACTGTGGTTATAGTTAGGTTTATTGTCTTATTGTTTTGCTGATCTAGCAATAAATAATTTTTCCTTCTGCCTCTCTCGTCTTTACACTCAAGTAAAAAACGTAAAAAGATAGTTGTGTGGTTATCAGATAGATAGATTAATAGATTTAGATTTATTTCTCTAAATTTAAATGTTACATAAGTATACCTATTTAAATTTGGTACGAGTATTTCAAACTTTACAGAATTTTTACATTATTACATAATAATAGACTGTATTAACTTTTCAAAATAATAATGCACTGGGTTCGATCCCCAGCTTTAAAATTGGCAACGTTGATATGTACTGGATGTATATCTGCGTTTTTCCAAATGTGTAACCCCCTTCTGAACAGTCTTGACTTTGAAATTGTGGGGGTTGACTGATATATGTGCTACGTTATGTTGTTATTCCGTAGGCTCCCAGAAAATATTACGCTTAGAAAAAAGTGACTCGATGTCCTACAGGTAACTGACCAAAATTTGAAGCATTTACAATTACGTATGGTTTAATCGTTTCAAATTTGATGACTTTTATGTAACCCGGACAGGAAAAAGATGTTTAAAAAATGTTTGTTTCCTAGTAGTTTTACCAAGAAACTCATTTCTTGGGGTCTTCAGGGTCTTATAAAATTTGCTTTTTAATACTAACAAGAGTCGAGTCCAGGCTACTCTCTGCTTTATCTTTGCTTTTACTGGAATTAATTCAGAATCGATACCTGTCCAGTAGGTACATATCCAAAATACAGGCCCGACGAGAGAGGAGGAGTGCGGGGGTGAGTCCCCCCGGGCTTGTCTAGTGGGCCCGGAAATTAAAAAAAAAAATCGGATTTCTCCCCCCCCCCGCTCATCATCAAAAAATTTTTTGAGGGTCCCACATTTGCTCAAAAAAAAAAATCCCCCCCCCCCGGGCCCATATTTTCTCTCCAAGGCCCTGCCAAGATACCGATATAAATTAAATTTACCAAGTTAGAAAATTAACTGCAATTTATTATACTCTTCGCAAAAACGAAGAGTATATTGTATTTGATCGGCACATTTCTAAATCAGTAAATATCGCTCGTAGAGAAAAAAATTTTATATCGTTATGTTAGTGAACGAATTCTGAACAACTTTCAAAATGTCCGTCTGTCCGTCCGTCTGTCCGTCCGTCCGTCCGTCCGTCCGTCCGTCCGTCCGTCCGTCCGTCCGTCCGTCCGTCCGTCCGTCCGTCCATCCGTCCGTCCGTCTGTCTGTCTGTCCGTCTGTCCGTCCGTCACGTTTCTTGTAAGCACGATAACTCAAGAAAGAAAAATCCGATTGTATTGAAATTTGGAGAGTAAGTTAGTGTTAGCTAGAGGAAGAACCCTATTGTTTTTAACAATATAGATTGGTAAATAAAAAAGTTATTAGTAATTTAAAATTTAAAAAAAATATTTTTTACATTTTTTTATGGTTTGTAATAAATAGAAACCTTGCGAAATGTTATTTCCTATCACCATTTTCTTCTTTTATACATTTTACTAATAGTCCAAGATCCCAGAGCCGCCAGACCTACGTCATTTTAGCAAAGCTCATATTTTGACAACGAATAGGCGTCTGAAAATAAGGAGTACGCCACCTGGTGGTCTATAGTCAAACTAATTATGGGCTTTTCTGTCATTGTCTCTTTAGTGTACGATGATATCAACAATAAGTAAATGATAAACTGAGATGCTAAGTTATTAAAAATATGATAGCGTTTAAAGGGGCTACAATTTGCTGGAGCCAACCTAGTCGGTATTCTTTGTAAATTGCAGGGACAACTCGTGAAAGTTGAGTTGGCACGACAATGTTCAAAGCATACCCTCTTTGATGTAGACACCTTTAACCAGGCATTGAGAGGGAAAAAGCTGGTGCAAATAAGCGTGGCCCGGGTAGCAATAATAATGTCCTAGACAATCACACATTGTAAGTGAAATTTTTGAAATAAGTAAATATATGTAATTCCAGTATATTTAAAAGTAATATATACTATTGCACCATGCACTATTATGTTTTAAGCCCTGAATATTTCTATTTCATGTTTTACAAAATACTGTTTCATTTATTTTACTCAAAGAATTAATAAATGTCTTTTCAGTTATATTCAATGTACCACTAATTTCATGGGTATTTGAATCTGAGACACTTGTTTGTAAACATAGAGCATACACATTTATTTAAGTTTTGTGTTGAATATGGGTTGTACCACACAAAATAATGTCCTGCATTTAAATCATATTCCCCTTCATACACACAGAATTTTTACATTTTTAGTGCTTTACAAATGTTCCATACATTGCAATTTGCTTAACCTAAATGCCACTCATGTTTCCTGAAAAAAAAAAAGTGATTTAAACTACAACTGTACATAAATTTAAGGAAATATTCAAGTTTATTAATATTTAACTTGCCAGACACCGTTTATGTCGAAGAAACTGTACTTTTCAAGGGAAAAACTAGATAACCTAAAAAAAATATGAATTTTACTGAATAATGCCATTAACGTCTTGCAAATCACTTACAACAAAATGTTGCAAACCTTTAGATCATATATTATTAATGTTATTATTTTTAACGCCAAAAATAACAATAAACAGAAAAAAATTAATATAAGTATTCTCCACATAAACGAACAAAAAGCCTATAATTAGTTCACGAGTTCTCCACTTCGGCGCTGGCATCTTAAATTCAGACGCCTATAGTGTAATATCTAGTTAAGAACGTATGCGTATTTGCTAGCTTGAAAGCGGGGCGCTTTTGCAGGAAACAGGTACAAAAGGTACATGGTGGTGTAGCGGCAAGAGTTTCGTCTCGCAATCCAAGGGTCCCGGGTTCGATCCCTCACATCGTGCTTTTTTTTTCATATATTTTTTTTTTTTTCACAACAAAGTTGGTATCACAAAATTTAGAATGTCCAAAAACTAACATTATTTACAAGAAAAATGCGAAGAGGATCCTATAGAATGTGTAACAATTATATAAAAAGCTCAGTAAATCGTCGAAGAGTATAATGCTTCCACTAGTTATATTTTTTTTAGCCATATCAGATTGAAATAATTTGATGCGTTGTATCGAAAAGAGATTTGATAAGGAATTTGTATTATCTTTATCTAACTATATTCAACAATATTAAAATTAAAAACTGGAAGTAATGTGACTTCTTCGGGCACTCATCGTTACAAGGATTTTCTATGCGCTGAATAATTCTATCGAACTTGAATAACGACAAAATAGACTTCTGGCATGTCAGCCCGTCGAGTTGGTCATGGTTCAAGATCTAAAAATCAGTGAAATTATATCATCGTTACAAAGCCAATTTTTTTTTGTGTGTACACATTTTATGTTTAGAATGAATAAAATAAGATCGCCAGAAAGTGTGGGCCATCAGGGGCGCAACCAGAAAGGTCAAAAAGGTAAAAAAACGAAGTTATATAACATCATCGTTACAAACTTTTTTTAAGGTTGAGCATGTTTATTTAAATGTTTTGAACACAGAAAAAAATTTCCCCGTCAGTAAAGCTAGCCAGAAAAAAAATGTTTAGGATTTTTGAAGAAAATTGGATTTTTTTTCGCATATTTCATCTCAGAATTCTAAACTCATCGTTACAAGTTCTGGCTCCTTTTGAAACGTAGAATAGCCTTCCCGTAAAGTTCTTAGTGTCAACAAAAGTACCATAGGCTCTTAAATATACAGGAATTTAACACTTTCGGCTAACTTGACTCCGTACCGTGCCTCAGATGTATTGTATCATTATTACCTTTCCGGCTGCGCCTCCTAACGGCCCACACTTTCTGGCGATCATATTTTATTCATTCTAAACATAAAATGTGTACACACAAAAAAATGAGCCTTGTAACGATGACATGATTTCACTGATTTTTAAACAGTGTTCGTGACGCTCCTGACAGGAGGTGCCCCGCCAGTCGATTTTATGAATCGTTATCATCCATTAAACCATAAAAATATCTCAAAGTTCATAAAACGATGAACTGCCGAAAAAGCCACCTAGCTCCCGCTCTATAAGGTAGTGCATTATGTAGAGTATATTTGTTTACAATATAGAGATTTAAAAGTAATATAATGTTATTTTTGTTTTATGTATATGGTACGGGTAGCGTATGACCAGATTCATTATACAGTATCGGAAAATCTTGGATTAGGCATGCAAACAGAGCTGCCCACGCGCATGTGGTGAGGAAAGCAGGTGACACGAGTAGGATGTGTTATACGATAAAAAAAATAGCCTAGTTGTTTCGCTCTCGCTTGCTCTTATTGTCATACCTAATCAAACGCTTGTCGGTACTGTAGAGTGAAGTATGTAAACTTTTAGATGAATATGTTATACTGTAATATGAAAAAATACTAGTTGGTTTCATTTATATGCTAACATATATAGATATTTTTATTTTCTTAACCGTTGATATCTAATTAACTTGATGCAGTTGTATCCTGGGTTATCGGTCTTTATAATAAAATTACTCTTTTCTTACGTTTCGGTTTATTCAACCATCGTCAGAGAACTACAATTAAGTGAAGACCAATGTTTTTTTAAATGCTATTTTTTATACACATGCAATTTAAATCCATGTGTATAAAAAATAGCATTTAAAAAAATATTTGTCGTAGAATTGACAGTTCAATACTTTCATTTCTCTTCAATAACACATTTTCTAAAAATTCTAACCAAACAGTACTCTTTTTGTCTCAATAGAGTCGTAGTACTATTATTGTCAGATATAGTATTAAGTAATAGTCGAGAACATTAATCGATTATTTTAAAAATTTTAACCCCCTTATCTGTCTACGCCTCTGATTAGGAGACTATAAACATAAACATTCCTCTCCACTCTGCCCCTCAGAAGGTAATTCTCCTTACACACACAACTTCTGTATACTTCAAATGGGATTATTTATCCATATTTCTTTGTTTATCTGAGCCGGCGACCAATGTTTCCAAAAAATCAATGGCGTGCCCAACTTTCTGGGGCGGAGGGGGCAGTCTGTTTAAAAGGCGGTATAAAAAGTTGCAAATAAAAATGAAATACAGAAAAATTTTTGGTGAGCAACATAGAATTTTTTTTTTTGGATGAACGAGGGGGCACCTAGGAATAAAAAAATTTCACATTCCCTGACTTTTTATAAAAATTACTAAAATCAGTGCCGGCACCGGGCGCCAGGGTATTTGGCACCTGAAGCAAATATTTGCTTGCCGCCCTAAGAAAAACATTTAGAAGTTACTACTGTTAGGACAAATTTATCAATAAAAACTTATAAACAAAAAACCGGAAGCTACTGGAAGCTACTGGAACCTCCCCACACGGTTGATCCTTATCAGCTGTATTTGGATATTACATCGGAAATCAGAGCACTGAGCAAACAGATAAATTACACGTGACTTTGGAGCCATTTATTTCATAAACAAATATCGAAACAAGTAATCTGTTAAAACATAACCTCTAATGTTTGTTTATGTTGCATGTTAATCAATTGCCGGATATTATAAGGGTATTAACAGATAACGTTTCGGAGATTTTGTAGAACATTAGATAGCGAAAAAAAATAACACAGAATTTAACCCAAATGTCATTCTAACCTCAACAAGTCAATAAAATTATGGACAGTTCAAGCAGACTATGCATGCGTCAAATTAAAATCATCCTGCTTGATCAAAAGGTCCGAGCAAGTCGAGCTTCGTCCGAGGCATTGAGTTAAACTCAATGGTCCGAGGCCTTTATTTTGAAATATTCGAACTTTTAAGATTTACCTCAGTTAGCTCGATTTACATTAAATAAACGATTGTGACGCGTCCCATCATTCGGACGTAATATCCGAACACGGCTATAAACAATTATTACCTTTAAAAAACCAACTAAAATAAATTTTGACATTGTCAAAAATATTTGGGTTGGTAACCTTTACGAAGGTTGATTTTTAGGTTATGAAATATATTTAGGGACATAACATGTTCAAGTTTTTCAAGTTTATTCTCATTTTTAATGTTTGTATACGCATTTTTAGCGGAGCTACAGTGACTCCAAGCAAATATTTAAAAATTCACGCAAATAATTTTTCTATATACATAGACCATTTTAGGATGACGTCACGATAAGTCGGCCATATTGCCTGAGGGGTAATCAAACCTTTTATTCCATTGTAAACAAATAAAAGAAGTAATCTCAGTTTTAAACGAGAAATAAAAATAAAATGCCATCCTTTTGTGCGATAAGGTGCTATTGTGAGATAAGGTTTATTTTGAATGTAAAAAAAGCTTAGGAAAAAGTTAAAGAAATCACTTTCTGGCAGCATCTATTTAATACTACATACGCATAATATAACATGCTTGTCACTGAAATCTAGCACTTAGTTATTTAAATCTAAACTTGCCTTGTCCATAACAATTAATACATTTGAGTTTATCTTTCTTGCACAAACTTCTTGCACAAATCCAGCGTCATATTATTTATATGATTGTAAAGATTTGTATGCCTTTAACTGCTGGCCTATGCAGAAGCTGTGAGTAAACACTAAGTAATTTACCATATCAATTACGGTTACATAAGGTAAAATAGACAAATCTGCAGAAAGGTTTTCAGTCTCTACTCCAAGTACTCCAGTCATTTTTAGACAAAAAAATAACTACGGCATAAAAATTATTCAAGGTCAAAGTTCATAAAAAACGGTTTTTGCGAATATCGCGCTTTCTGTGGCTCGGAGGCCAATTGAGGTTATTATGAAAATGAAAGATAATGAAATTCCGCACAAAAATAATCTCTTCCATTTTTTATATACAACGGTTTAGACAAAAATATGCTTCGAAGTTTCCGCGCAAGGCATAATATATATTTTATTATTTTGATTACATTTTGTCCAAAAACTTGAGGTTTTTTGACAATTCTGAACAAGTTTTATTAACAAAATTTTCGGACAAAAAAATTTCTAATATGATTTCTTGATTTTCTCCGCATATTTTGGTACCGCAGGTGGCTTTGCATTTGTAGAAGGCGAATGTTTTCTGGCCATAAGTAGATCCTAAGTTATTCTATACTTAAGTAAAATTTGATTCAAATTGAAAAAAATAAAATAAAAAAGTTGGTGTTACCATTTTAAGAGAAACACACTGTAAATATATAATCAATAAATTTTAATGTGAAGATTTAGCAAATATTACTGTATATGACGGTAAATATATATATCGATCAGCTAATAATATACATAGAACAAGCACGTATTCTATGCATGAACTATATGAAAAGGAGCATATATGCCCTGCGCGGAAACTTCGAGACACATTTTTGCCTAAACCGTTCGTTGTACATAAAAAATGGAAGAGATCATTTTTGTGCCCAATTTAATTATCTTTTATTTTCATAATAACCTCAATTGGCCTCCGAGCCATAGAAAGCGCAATATTCGCAAAAAACGTTTTTTGTGAACTTTGACCTTGAATAATTTTTTATGCCGTAGTGATCTCGTTGCCGATTTTTAATATTTCCTTTAAAACACCAAAATAAATCGATTTCAAAAAAACATGAAGGATACATTTTGTTAGATCAGAAAAGTCTAATTTCACTGGATTAAAGCGGTCAATATTGTCTATTATTTTGATTCTCTCATCATATAATAACGTCACTTTACATCACCATAAGGGTTGAATAATATTCACTACATGACATTATTACGAAAACACACAGTTTCTCAAGAAAAACTAAAAAAAAATATATTAAACCACGCAAACTGCGTTTGGTTGTCCCTCAAGCAAATTGGCCGACTTGTCAAAACCGCGTGACCTAAAATGATTAATAAAAATAGACTGCTAATTACAGGTTAGACTTCCAACCTACAAAAAGAGTCGTATTTTATTAGGACAAAGTATTTAGGAACTTCATAAACATTACACTGTACTAGATTTTAGTTGAAAGTACGGGAACCAGGCAGAAATTTTAATAATAGCTACGCAATATTCTTAAATCTAAAGAAATATATATTTTTGAGGTTAGCTGTGACGTCACGTACCACAACCTATAAATCAACATTCACAAAGGTTACCAACCCAAATATTTTTGACAGATGGCAAAATACATTTTCCCCTAACAATAATACCAATAATATTTTTTGGATGCTGTCATGGGTGCACATATAACGAATTCTTTTAAATTTTTTTAACGGAAACCAAATCGAAAGGGTGCAAATGTATTATATCGTTGAAATTGGAATTTTTACTGCTTTTCAATGGTTCGATTGCAAATTGTAAGTAATCATAAAATAAAGAACTTGTTGTGCCAAAACGGCACTAAACGTAATCCGATCTCAACCAAAACCTTTCAGATCTTCTGGAGCACTAAAGAAACCCTCATGCAAAGTTTTTGGATTCCTGGGACCTCAAAACGTAAAGATTTGATGTTATAATTGAATCAATGGATGTTTGAACGCACGTCACTAACGCGAGAAGCAAGCAAAGACTATCGTTGTATGTTGGCGTCTCACTTCTTACAATCGAATTGCCTGGAATGAACGTAAGGGTATGTGTCTTGCACGGTCTACGACCTACGTATGCTTATCATACGCGTTAGATTTGAGAGTAATGGTAATGCGTACGTGTATATCATGGTCAATAAACTATACGGTTACCTCGATCAGCAGCTTTTAGACGAGAGAGACGCGCGGAGCGGGGAATCGAATGAAAGAGACAGACATATCTAATTTGCATGCAAAAGACAGAGACAAAGATTCCGGTAAGGTCTACAGCTACGTCAGCTGTAAACAATACGAGCATCTTTGTCTCTGTCTTTTTCACGGAAATCAGATATGTCTGTCGCTTTCATTCGATTTTCCGCTCCGCGCGTCTCTCTCGTCTAAAAGCTGCTGATCGAGGTAACCGTATAGTTTACAGACCGTGCGTGTATACTACATCGAAGCGCTTCGGTCTCGTGTATCAATCGTCAGTGGCGTACATATTGTTTACTTTTCGTAACGCAATTAATTCATTTAACTCATTATGCCTGGAAAACGTTTGAATACGCAAGCTAGAAATTTGGTATCTAATTTAATATCGTATTTTATGTTAGAAAAAGAAAACAAGGCTTCACTCATTTCTGTCAATGCTGTCCGAGAAGTAGTTATTTAAATTTAATGTACATGTTTCTTATCATTAGAATGCAGGCTTTCACGGCGATTGTCGAATGATATTTTATATTTCTTATTACGTATAAATAAATTATTTTAGCGAGTGGATGAGCACATAACATGCCAATTTCGAATATGACGCATATACAACTCACTTTATTTATAAATATTTGTCTTCGATACGTACAGTGTGGCCCATTTTGCTTGGAACCACCCCCATAAAAATTTTATTTATGTCCGATTTAGAGCGCTTACTGTGGTCTTTTTTCTGAATGGAAAATGAAGAAACTTTATTAGCGATTTTTTGTTTCAAAACTGAGCACTCCACTGGAGTCGGCAACCTCTCAAATGAGTTTGTACTAGATTTCGCGAAAAAATACATATTTTTGGATTTTTTCCGTAAGAAATAAGAATTCTGACATTGCCAATGACAATCCACTGTTACAGGAGATTATGTATCTAAACGAGTACCTTGATTCAAACAATTGACAAGGGAATATTTATTTGTCAATTTGTGTAGGCTTTACTTTTTAGTATTGAAAATACTACTGGGATCATTTTTATGCAAACGTAACATTGGATGTCGTGACCTCGACCGGCAAAAAGCCAGTGTTAGTGTCGACGGAGCAATGTCGAGGCACATGAATAGTTCTTTGTAATCTAAGACATTTATTCAATGTTTATACTGCTTTAATGTGGCGGCTCAAAACAAGATGTGGTTACCATTGTTTTATGTATATATAAACGTTTAATGTTTTACAACTAAATAATCTTTTGTTGAATAAGGTAAGTTAGTGTTATTTTATCTAGAATCTAAATTTAATTAGGTAGAATGAAAAACCTTATTCAATGTTTACACTAGGGGTACAGCAGAGATTAAAATGGTCTATTATGCGAAGAGGGGGGGGGGGGGGGGGGGGGATCAGTGGCGGCTCGACAGTGGCGGGTCGAAATTTTTAGAGAAGGGGTTACTAATTTGTTCAGATAAGGAGTTACTATTTGTTTTTGTTGAATAACAAAATTTCAGATAAGGGTAGGACTTCAGTGGCGGCCGGAAATTTATTATACACAGTTATTAGATAAGGGGTTACTAATTTTTTTAGATACGGGGTTACTATTTGTTTTTGTAGAATAACAAAATTTCAGTGGCGGCCGGAAATTTATTATACACAGGAGGGAGATATTTTAGTTAGAGGGGGGAGATCAGTGACGGTCCGCTATTTGTTGTAAGGGGGGGACCAGTGGCGGGTCTAATTTTTAGATAAGGGGTTACTTGACAGGGTGATGTTTTAGTTAGGGGGGGATCAGTGGCGGTCCGATATTTGTTGTAAGGGGGAGAATCAGTGGCGGGTCGAAATTTTTAGAGAAGGGGTTACAATTTTTTTAGATGAGGGGTTACTATTTGTTTTTGTCGAATAACAAAATTTCAGATAAGGGGGGACTTCAGTGGTGGCCGGAAATTTATTATACACAGTTTTTAGATAAGGGGTTACTAATTTTTTTAGATAAGGGGTGACTATTTGTTTTTGTCGAATAACAAAATTTCAGAAAAGGGGGGACTTCGGTGGCGGCCGGAAATTTACTATACACAGGAGGGAGCATCAGTGGCGGCCCGGAAGTTTGTGATAAGGGGGGGGATCAGTGGCGGCTCGAAGTTTTTAGTAAAGGGGGAAATCAGTGGCGGGCGGCTATTTTAGTTATAGGGGAGGGTCAGTGACGGTCCGATATTTGTTGTAAGGGAGGGACCAGTGGCGGGTCGAAATTTTTAGATGAGGGGTTACTAATTTTTTTGTCGAAAATGCTCAAAATCACTGGATGAGGTACACACCCAACACTCACAAAAATTAAATGTTTCAGCTGGTCTTTGGCGATCATTTAGTTGGTCCTTTTTTTCAAACACGAAAAACAGAAAAGAATGCTTTTTAAGAAAAATTAAAAAATTTCCATTTGGCAAGAAACACCATGCACACGCTGTATAAGTCGTTGCTAAAGCAATGCCCACATAGGTATTTTATAAGCGAAGCTCCTAGTTTTTTATATGGATTGTAATTATCTCTTATACCTACAGGGTGTTTAGTTAAAAGTTACTTCAGATAATTTACAAACAGTGGTTTGTGAGATCGAGCCACCCTTAGCTGGGCACCCTGTATAATATCAAATATAAAGCAGTTTATTGAATTTGTATGACAATATTTTTTAACCAAGCTTTTAGGTTTTAGATCGCCTCTTTTATTTATATGGATTTTAATCATTTCTTTTATACAGGGTGTTCAGTTAAGAGTTACCTCAGATAATTTACGAACAGTGGTTTGTGAGATATAGCCGAGAGCAACCCTTAACTGAACACCCTGTATAATATAAAATATGAAGACTGATAGAAATGAATATATTAATAATTATTGAATTTCTCTATTTATTATAAAGGATTTGTTGTTTTTATTCACTGTTCGAGAATATTTATATGACACATAAATTTATGTTTACGAACAGCGGTTTGTGAGATATAGTCGAGGGCAAACCTTACCCTATGACAATATTTTATATTGTCAATGTAATTGCACTCAAAGAACTGATAGAAATGAATATATTAATAATTATTGAATTTCTCTATTTATTATAAAGGATTTGTTGATTTAATTTCTCTGACACATATATCATAAACAAAACAAACGCGCTCCGATTTCATAACCTAATCCTATAATCATCAAAAAGGAAAACATTAAAATGTAAGAAGTTGTGTCAGGTATTTTCAATACATAGGATGCTTGCGTAGGTGCGAGATCTGTGAATTTTTATTTTCTGATTGTAATAATTATTATTACCGCACAAAGGTTGAGTTATCTAGATATTAAAATTGTTATTGATAATGTGAGACTTATACACAACCCTTGCGCGCCATAATTGTTATTAAAAGCAGAAGTTTAAATAAGTGAACCTACATAAACTGACAATTACACATTCCTTTGTCAGTTGTTTGAGTCAAGGCGCCCTTTTAAATACAAAATTTCTTGCAACAGTGGATTTTTTTTGGCAATTTCAAAATTTTTATTTCTTACCGGAAAAATTCAAAAATAGGAACTTTTCTCGAAATTTGCTACAAATCCAATGGAGTACTCAGATTAGAAATAAAAACATCGGTAATAAGATTTCTTCATTTTACACCCCGAGAAAATTCAATTCTCAAATTGTCCGACAAAATACATTTGCCGATTTTCCAGTCCGATACGCGGAAATCGTCTTTTTCATGCCGAGGAGGAACGCCGCGTTTTCGAAAATTTTCGCAGAGGAAAAAGTGATCGACTAGGCACAATTATGCCGTACAAGAAGTTATACGAGGATATGTATAAATTGCAATTATGTCGACGGGCACCTAGACTAATATGCCCCTTCTCCCGGATATTAGTCGGTTATTTAAATACTTTGTTCAGGATCCTCGAACAGGGGGGGGGGGGGGGTGACGCAGATTTAGCCGGTATGAGACGGCGTATCCGCGTTTCACCCCTTACGGGGGTGGTTTTTGGCCGTTTGGAGAGTGGGGTTAACTCGGAAAGAGTTTAAACCGCCGCCGAAAACGGAGGGCATAGTCTCGTTAGACTCTGAATTGGTGACATGTCTGTCCGACTTACAGAAGCCATTAGCACAGAAGAGCTATACCAAAAGCATCACTATCGGCGGAACGTTTGATGTTTCATTGGTAAATTGGGGTGACCTTCGGCCATCTTGTCGGTGGTATTATTGTCAACCTATAATTCCGCACTTTTCTTAATTCACCGCTGGGCGCATCGGTAGATAAAATTCGAAGCTAAATGGCTATGTTTTTCAAAATATCCACAATCATATTGTGACGTGCTTACACCCTTTTTGTAAACACCCTGTATCGTGGGTTCGGAAATTATAACAACAGGTTAACACTAAACACTAATTTATTAATTTACTTAATTTCAACAATAACTACTTGGCTACACTGTACACTGTGTACTACAATTCAGTTATTTAGTCACTTTATCACTGTGTTTACTCTCTGACCATTTCAACTGACAATTAGTACTGCACTAACTTCTCTCCTTTTGGTTTACTCCATGCCTTATATACCTAAAGATGACAGATCTAGAGGTTTCTCCTATGACGTCACCATTCTCCAGATGATTCCGGAACAGATATGTCATCACTCTAGACCTTCTAGTATGTTCTTTCTCTGGTAGGTGCAAATCTCTATATTTAGGCAGACATCCAATCAATTAATCGAATTCTGTGTTGCCTACATTCTAGGGGTTGAAATACATTACACTGCCCCCTCCTTAAGCCTGAACGTCCCGGTCAGGTAATTCAGCCTCTTTCGCCAGTCTATCCAAATGTACGATCTTCATCTTAGACTTTTTGGTTCGTTGAATCCGATAGATGACATCATTAATTCGGGTGATGACTAAATACGGTCCTTCCCAAGGTGGTTGAAGCTTCGGGGACTTCCATTCTTTTCGCTGTGGGTTGTACAGCCAGACCCGATCTCCCACCTTGAATCCTCCTGTACTGGCATTCCGATCATAACGAGCCTTCATTCGGTTACCAGCCTTGGTCATCTGCTCTTGGTCATTCTTCGGCTCTTCTCGACTTTCATTCGCATGGTCGCTTCCGGAAAGTGGTTTCCCATTGGCAGCACAATTCTTGCATTTGCGACACCAAGCCTCCACATCCTGGCGACTATTGACCCAATAGAATCGTTCTCGTACTTTGCTCAATGTCTTGTTTACTCCAAGGTGTCCGCCGGATGTTTCATTGTGCATTTTCTGGAGTACTTCTGGTACACGACACCTGGGAATCACTAAACGCATGGCAACCTGCTTCCCATCCGGGCTTTCCCATGCTCTCCTCAACAGCCCGTCTACACCCGTAAGTGAACCCCATTGTGACCATAAAGCCTTCAGTCCCACTCCTTTGCCTGAAACATCCTTCCACTCTGGGCGTGTTCCTCTTTCTACTGCTTTCAACATAGGTCCAATTTCTGTATCGTCCAGTTGCTCTTGTCTTAAAGCTTCCTTTGTCCAATTCTCTGGAATCTCTTTCGTTTCGCTTACACAGCCTTGTGATGGTAAACTACTTGGGATTCTTCGAAGCTGGCAAACCTTTATTTCCCTGGGGGCATCACTTTCACCAGCCAGCACTTCTCCAGTGGCATGTACAACCTCAGGGTTCCAGTGTTGACAATCTCGTCTTACATGCCCTAATTTTCCACAGCTATAACATCGAATACCCCCACTTGGCTCCCCACTGCTTGGTTGCTTGCTTTGCTTCCCTGAAAAACTCTCCAGCAATTGCTTTACCATTCTGTGCAAGTCTCTCAGTAAAGTCTCCAGATTCTTTCTGTCCCAATACGACTCTTCGACAACTGCGGCATTTACCTTCTCCGGGCTTTGTTGTCGACAATCTCTCTTAATATGCCCTAACTTGCCGCACTGATAGCACTGGATACGTCCGTTTGGTTTTTCACTACTTTGTGGTTTGTCCTGCTTCTTAGGAGAATTCATCTTTTTGTGCATGTCTGTCAGTAAAGCCAGTATAGTCTCCAAGCTCTTTTTGTCCGAGTTTGACTCTTCGATTGTCACAGCACGCACTCTTGACCGTGGGGTGTCCTTATAAGCAGCCTCTACTTCGAGATAGTCTGAAGCAACTCTGAGGCCTGGCCCCTTAATGCCAGAACTAATGCCATAGCCTTTTCCTCATTGTCCTAGTTGTTCACACACGCTGCTGCCTCAAACTGCCTCTTGTACGTCGTCCAGGAACAATATAATGTTATTGCTTACCAGTGCGCTCCACCGGTGAATTTAGAAATCTGTGGAATTATAGGTTGACAATAATACCACCAACAAGATGGATACCTCCAATATTGGCGGGAAAGCAAAGAGTCGTTTCTGGTATAGGTCTTCTGTGCGACTAGTTACCTTTGCTGCTATCACATAATCATTTTTAAATTGTCACATGACATCCTACACCCTCGTTTCTATTGGTTCCTTGTGTCGCAGAACGCAAAAGCAGTAACCCGTTTTCGTCATGCATGATATAGCCGTAGCCTTGGCCGTAGCCATCTTTGTTGGTACATCGTACGATCGTAATTCATAGTTTCGTTTGTGTTTGTTTTAATGTTTGGAAGAGTGGATAATTAGTGGATTATGGAAAACAATAATTGTGATGGGGTAAAAGTTTATTTTTCTCGTTATACTTAATATGCAATAATCATAAAAATGTAGATATCTAGGTATGTTGTTTACATGTTTATTTTAAATAAATATGGCAATGGCGATTTGCAACTTCTTTAATGTACAGTATGGGGGATCTCAGAAACTATTGGAGATACAGAGTCGGTTAAATTACAAAAAAAGTTGCCTCATTTGAGAAGTTTTTAGCCGTCTTCAATGTCACTCTAACAGGCATAGGTCACTAGATAAATTGAAAAAAATGAAATTTGACGTTTTCTTATTTTCACTTATTTGTTTATGAAGCTACAGTGCTGAGATTGCACAAGTAGGTATTAGAACATTTGTATAATTTCATTATGTCGATTTGTATGCTACTTTTTTTTCTTTATAGACGCATATGACTATTTTTTTTAAGCATGGTAATCAAATTCTACTGACTGGAAAAATGTATTTAGGACATATCTACCTGCTTGCGCAATTTCAGCACTAGCTTCATAAACAAAAAAGTTATATAGCTAAAATAAAAAATCGCCAAATTTCAGTTTTTCCAATAATTACAATCTATCTAGTGACCTATGCCTGTTACAGTGACATTGAAGATTGCTAAAAATTCCCAAAACAATGCAACTTTGTAGTTTATTCGACTATCTCTAATGGTTTCCGAGATCCTCATTTCAAATTTCCCACCCTGTATATAGTTTAGAGATAGATTTTATTTATTGTATTTGTTTATTTTGTTTTTAATAGACACTTCTGAAGTAGAGATCCATATTTTTATTCAACATATACATAATCCCCCCCACCATTAACCTTTTTCTCTGTACTTGTTATATTCCCCGCACCAGCCTTTTGTATCTTTGCTATACAAATATATACCTCGTTAATTCGAACAGCCAAATCATGAAGTAATAGTTCAAATGCTGCCTCTCGGTAATCATCTACAGTTGTTAGAGTTGTAGCGTAGAATATTACATAATATCATATTAGTTGTTCGAATAAGTTTTATGTTTCTTATATGATTTATATCTTGTTATATTTATATATATATATATATATATATATATATATATATATAGACGGTATATTTGGAGCCCGATATCTTCACTCCGCGAACCTTAGGTTACTTGACAAAAACCTACGATCCGTGATGTATCAAAATATATTAGAATATATTTATATATCGGGGAATTTAAGTTATTGCTATGAACCCTATGCTGTAGATAAAAATCTCTTTCATTTTTATTTGCAACTTTTTTATTCCGCCTTTTAAACGGATTTCCCCTCCCCCCATATAATATATTGTTTTTATTTCTGTCATATGGGAGTGACCACAGTGCGCTGGTAAATCAAATCAAAATCAATCTTTCTGCACTACCGCAAATGAGATATATTTATAATTATTAAGTAATCAAATATATACTAATCCCTAGCCTTACTGTTATGTCTCAAGGCTGTTGCACATCCAATATGCGTTGTCTTCGACCAAACGATTGCAGCAAAATGTCCAATTTTTATGTGCTCGCGCTCTCTTGATCTATAACTGTCTATGATATCTGCAGTAGTATCTTTAATTTCATCGTACCTAAAAAGCACAATAGTACAGGAATGTTAGACAGGATGGCATTAAAACTTATATAATACGCAGGCTTAATTGCAAAATAAGGAAATAACATTTTTCAAAATAATATAACATTTTATTCAACCAAGTTGAAAACTATTTTACATGTAGACCTCCTACTAGCACACGTTTTTCTAATCTTTTCTAAATTCTTCATAGATAAATGAGATTTGATCAAGTAATGCCATGGATTGTCATGTCAGTGTAATAGATATTTATTCTTTATTTATTCGTATTTTGTACTTTAACTAAAAATATTAATTACTGATTATTGAGTTATGCTAACTCTGGAACAACGAATTTACTTGGTCAAATGCTATGGAATCGGAAATGTTTCTTATAAACGTAAATTAATTTACTTTGATTCCACTGGGGATGTAAATAATATAAAAAAAAACAAAAAAAAGTTAAATGAAGATGACACTACCCTTGTAGTTTTAGACTCTGTACAAGAACACCCAAAATGGTCAATAAATTTAGGTATTAGCAAATCTCATATTCACGGAATTTTAGTCAACAACAAATTTTATGCATTCAAACCTAAATTTATTCACAAACTGCAAGTTGGAAAGGATGCCCGCCTGGATTTTTGTTTAACTATCTATTAGTGGAGTGCCATTAGATTTATACCTAGGAACCCGGTTCTTATGAATCAGCTTTAATGAAACTTTTTGCCTTGTATTGCTAAAACCTAATACTAATGTTTATGGATTAGAAATTGAGGTTTTTACCCTGGAGGTGGATGTCACCCCTTCTCGGGGGGTGGAAATTATTATGTTCAGAAATCGATAGAGGAGTGAATTCTAAGCAATAAATGTTCTATGCAATTTTTTCGATGAGTCAATACTTCTTGAGTTATTCTTGATTGAAAATATTGGTTTTTCATCTAAAAAATGCATGTTTTAGAACTATTTTTCACCAATAACTCGAAATCTTTACGTTTTACCAAAAAAATTATTATAAGCAATTATAAAATAAAAAATCGAATGGTTTTTCTTTAATTTCTGTAAATGCAATCCGAGTTATTGCTCGATGAAGATGACTTTTTGTTCGCCGAAAACTGAATTCGATTCTTTCAACGTTAAATAACGGAAAAACGGAAAATTTTTGGAGGAAAATATATAAGATATTTTTAAAAATACTTGAAAAGACCTTTAAAATAAACTTTGGCAAATGTCATTAGCATGAAAACTAACGGAGTTATGATGAAAATAAAATGGTTGTCTCTTTTCTTCGGAGAAAAAATGAGCAATAAAATCAATGGCTTCGCCGCAAGAATTGAAATTGAACATAATCCATTTACAATTTACTTTATTTAAGTACTAACAATGTGTTCTAGAAATTTGAACGGCTTAGGATGCCTATATTTGAAAAAAAGTTTGATTCAAATTTGAAAGATTTGTGAAATGTCTTAAAAAAATTTCCATTTTTTCACAATAATTAAAAAACTAAAGAAGATACGTAAAAACTGCTAGAGTAAAAATATTTAGGATTTTATTACTGAAAATTTTGTTTTTTATTATTTCTCTAGGATAAAAATTAATTAAGATATCACCGTTATAAGTTTGCATTTGAGTGGGATGACCACCTTCTTTAGAAAATAAAAATATTGAATGTCCATTGCATTGCATTGAATACCTACTAAAAAATTTTAATGCTTTTATATAGCAAGAGAATTGAAGAAAACTTACCAACGAATCTTATTCAGTTATCATTTTGGTCTCTTAGCAGAATCATCTTCAAAATTTGCTTTCAGAAATTGAATATAGTTAAAATAGAAAATATTATTTTTACATACAATTTTTTTATTTCGTTTCCCGAATAAATTGTTTTGAATCAAGCTAGTAAAACTTCATACAAAAAATGTATTTACACCATAAAAGTTACTGATTTCAGTACGAATGTACTGACACTGGCAACGCTGGTTGTGCATTTCATGAATGTAACAAAAGAATGTCAATGTTTCGCAATCGGGCAAGTGAAAAATTAACTAAGACTTACTTAAGCTGCTCAAAAAGGATTTCAAGCGCTCATATGGAAATACTTCAGAGTTCAGATATAGTCGAATATTATTAATATCTGCAGACATAAACTGTGTGACGTCCTTGGTTCTATCATTAGAATTTCCATTGTTTTGAAATCCGATAATGATGTATCGAGGTCTCTCAAGGCTGCTAGTGGTTTTGGCAGCCCATATGTCAGACGATGTATCACGTAAAGTAGGTAGCTCGTAGAGATCCCACATGCGGTAAGCCATCTTTACTATGGCATACTTACCGCCCTTATTAATTCTATTTAATAGTTTAAGCTTTTGTTTTTCTTTTCAGGCGTATTTATACGTCTGGAGCAGTCAACATATAAAATATAGGTAATCAAATATTTTTTTTACAAAATATGGCTGCCAATCGACATATTTGATGCTAAAAATATAATATTGACAAAATGCAAGACCTTAGTATTATTTTAAAATGTACTGCGTTTATATACGTATGGAGCAGTTACTTGATTTGCGTATATATGCATTTAGAGCAGTTAAAAGGCTAAATGAGCCCATTGAATATACGACGTCAGAGACACTCGACAACATGTTTTACTCATTAGTAAGTCCCTTGAAGTCACATTATGTATGATAATCGTATTATCTAGTATAATTTATTAAATATGAGAGACCAGTAGATCCTGAAACTCCTAGGGCGAATGGGCAGGTAGAGAGGATGAATCGTACAATATGGTCCTCTCTTGCTGCTAAGCTCGGAGAATGTGAAACTAAGTGGGATCAGAATGTAAATAAAGTACAATTTGCATATAATTTGTCAATAAATAAAACTGGAAAAAGTCCTTATGAGTTGTTGTTTGGTTACACTCCGCGAAGTAAATATGATTCGTGTTTACGTAACGAATTAGAGACAGATGCACAAACAACGGGGCTATCGAAAGACTTACAGATGATTCGCAACGAGGCGAATGCAAAGATTATAGGGGAGCAAAGTAAAGCAAAAGAACGTTTTGACGTAAAACGTAAGGTGGCTGCTAAATATAAGGAAGGACAACAAGTTTTGATCCTTAAGAACGTGGGACCAATGACGGAAAGAGCAGAAAGTTGCTGCCAAAATATGATGGCCCCTTTATTGTAAAGAAAGTGTTGCAACACGATCGATATTATGTTGAAGACATCCCTGGTGCAAAACGTGCACAAAAGTTTTATAGGAGTGTATGTGCGGTAGATAAAATGAAACCGTATCGCAGAGACAACCTCGAAGATGAGATTGACGAAGATATGAATAGTGACGCGTAAACGTTATGCTCATTGTTTGTAGGCCGTTAACGTAATGGCGTAACGTAAAGTACGTTAGTAAAAAAAAATATCGTTAACGTAACGGTATATAACCAAAAGCTAATTTTGTTTACAGACTGGGTCATGGTCATCATAGAAAAATATTCTGCGAGGACGCAGAGAGTCGTAGCGTGGCCGAGCTGTAAGAATATGTAAACAATGTGGGGTACGGGGGCAAGTTCCCATGGTACAAGAGGCTCTCTGGAGACGACCGATTCTTAGAAGTGTTGTTTATGTTTAAGTGATTTATGATGTTTGGGTTATAAACTTATGAAAGGGCCCATTTTCAGAACTAATGATATAATATGCAGTATCGGCAGTTATGCTTGAGCAATTATAAAGTTTAGACCTGTTTCTATTTTCTAATAAAAACTATTGTAAAGTTAAGTGAATTATTTAAACAATAACATAAATATAAATATTTATAATTACTTAACAGTATCAGTAATATAAAAAGTTTTACAAAGCTGTATACATGAACATAAGGGTAGTTGTTCAAGTTAGGTTGGTTTACCATTTTCGTGACAAAAATTAAAAATGTTATAAAAAAAATTGAAAATGTGCAATATGTTCTCAAAGGCGCATTATTACATATTTGTCGTCACTTAATTGTTCTCTGACGATGATTGAATAAACCGAAACGTAAGAAAAGAGTAATTTTATTATAAAGACCGATAACTTTTTTTTGTGAGGGGGGAAATCCGTCATGGATACCTGAGACTTAGGTTCTATCGTCCCAGGTAGTGCCGGACTTCAACAGGCTAAAACTCTCCCCGTTCAGTGTTTCCAAGTGCCCCAGATTATGCTAATCTTCTATTTCGCAGTTTTAAATCTCATTATTTTGGAAACGACTGGAATTATTGAGTTAAAATTCTTAGCAATTGTCTTGTTACCCTTCTACTTAGGTAGTCTCAGTTTTTTTTAAATATACCTACGTACTAAGAAAAAAAGTTACGGCCAAAAATAATAAATATTTCCCTTTCTTGGTAATCGCCACCTTAAGTTAATATTTGTTGAAAAAAAAAACCTGAGAACGCTCAGGGATCGAACCTCGGACCTTACGATTCAACAACAACAAAACAAATTTATTTGACATTTCTTGTTACAAGAATGCACCTCATCGGATCCCGGCCCGGGGCCAACCAGACAACCACGGCGCGCAGCGTCGTGGTAAATGTGTGGTTGGACGAGGCAGGTCCGATTTGGTTTGACGATAATGCTTGTTACAGCTAGGACACCTGTCCGCCTTAGGCAGACTTAAAACTAGGTTATGCTTAGGAAATGTGCTCGCACGAGCCTAAAACTAATGAATAAAAAACTTAAAACTAACACTTGCACTACACTTACAAATTTTTGGTTGCTGATAGGGGAAAACAGAATTAAACGAAAAAACCCGTTCGAGCAAATGACGTCCTTGTGGTCTAACCGCCGTCAAGGAAGGTAGGGTAGTTAAAAGGGTTTAATTAAAAAAGTTTGGATTTATAGGATGTTATCGGCCTAGAGGGGATTTAGAAAGACAAAAAGAACAAAAAGGATAAAAGAACAAAATTGTACAAACATAAAGAAGGGTTGGAAAGTTAAAGTTGAGGAAAGATAAATAGTAGAGTAGGGTTAGGTTTTCGTAGGGGGAAGTGTGGCTAAGGAAGTTGCCGGAAGATAGGCAACGCCTGGTATGGTAGGGAGTGTCTTATATCGAAAAGTATTGCGTTATGCTGTCTGATTCGAATAATGTTGTGGGTTAGTGGACTACCGTCCAGTTTAAACTGATAGAATTTTTGCGATGTTTCTTGGACGTAGTCCGCTAGTGGGGTTATGTCGTGGCAACGTGCATAGAGATCTCTCAGGGAGGTGTACCTACCAGAGTCTGAAATGAGGCGCATAAATTTGTGTTCTAATACTCTCAACCTCCGCATTTTCGTGGCCGGGATGCTGCACCACACCGGCGCCGCGTATGTGATGGCCGGCCTGATTACCATCGTGTACAACAACTTTTTATTAGTCCTGTTGAGTCCGCTACCCCGTGCCAGGAGCGGATACAGACTCCTGGACATGGAGTAGACCTTGCGTATCGTCTCGTTAATGTGTGTATTAAACGTCAGTCTTTTGTCTAGGTTCACCCCCAAATACTTCACGCACCGCTTAATTGGAATTTCTCTACCTCCGATCGAAAGTGGCGTTAGAATCCGGTTTTCTGTGAAGCGGCGCGTGAAGATAATCTACTCTGACTTCTTGGCGTTGATCCAAATTTTCCACTTGTCGTAATACGCCGTGGCACGGGCCATGTGCGCTTTCAGCCGCATATTAGCCGCCTGCGCGTTATGCGAATGCACGTACATGGCTGTGTCGTCGGCGTACTTGGCAAGGTTCGAATTCGGGAATTCCCGGAAGTCGGAGAAGTACAAGTTGTACAACTTTGGAGACAGGCACGACCCCTGGGGGACGCCCGCGCGAATGTCCCGCCGAGTTGATAGTTTATTATTCACCCTAACCTCCAACGATCTGCCAGCCAGGAAGGAGTGAATAAGTTTCGTGATGTGCGTTGGGAAGTCCAATGAGTTTAGTTTGTAGTTAAGATTGGGAGGTTGACGCTTACATCATGTCGTTAGCGTGTCTCTTGAAAAATAAATCAACCATCATACTTTAACGTAGGTCAGAAAAATTTGTATGTACCTTTTGTACCTGTTTTCTGCAAAAGCGCCCCGCTTTCAAGCTAGCAAATACGCATATGTTCTTAACTAGATATTACACTATTCGTTGTCAAAATATTAGCTTTGCTAAAATGACGTAGGTCTGGCGGTTCTGGGATCTTGGACTATAACTTGTAGACTTATTTGGTGACATTCGGATCTCTAACAAAATCACTAAGGGCTCACTTTCGGGCCTCTATGCAGTATGAAGTGCAATCGTTTCCAATTTTTTCGCGCAAAAACTTCGGCTCTTTATCTTTAAAATGGCGCTAGTTACGTTTCTTAATTGTTATAAACAAAGTAGCTGTGAATTTAAAAGAAAAATGGCTAACTATGCTCCATATTGACCTGGGACAATTTTTTTTTTTAAATTCGTGTAAAAATGCCAGTTTTTCAAATATGAAAAAGGCATTTTTCTACGAGCAATAGCAACGAAGTTATTCTATTTGTTTATAAGTTTTTAGAATGAGATTTTGCAATAATGAAAACATTTTTTTTTAGATCTAATAACACAGCCCCACAAAAAAAAAAGTGGTCTGTCCGGCGGACTAGACCAGTATATCCGTAAGTATTTGGACCCGCTGAGCCCGAATCCGAAGTCAGAATTGTCAGATTGGCTAGTTTTTCACCCCCAACCCCAAAAAACACCCAAAAAAATGGTCTGTCCGGCGGACCAGTGTATCAGTGTATTCTTATGTATTTGGACCTGCTGAAACTGAATCTGAAGTCAGAATTGTCAGAACGGCTTGTTTTTCACCCCTGACCCCAAAAAACACCCCCAATACAAAAAGAAAGTGGTCTGTTCGGCGGACTATACCAGTGTATCCTAATTATTTTGACCTGCTGAATCCGAATTCGAAGTTAGAATTGATAGATTGGCTCGTTTTTCACCCCCAATCCCGAAAAACACCCCCCCCCCCCCCCCAAAAAAAAAATGGACCAGCGGACCATATCAGTGTATCTTTATGTATTTAAATCCGCTGAAACTAAATCCGAAGTCAGAATTGTAAGATTGGTTCGTTTTTCGCCACTAATCCCAAAAAACACCCCCAAAACAAAAAACAATAGTTTGTCCGGCGCACCATACTAGTGTATCCTTACCAAATACATAAGGATACATTGGTATGGTCCGCCGGGCAGACCATTTTGTGAGGGAGGGGTGTTTTTTGGGGGTTAGGGGTGAAAATGAGCCAATCTGACAATTCTAACTTCGGATTCGGTTTCAGCGAGTCCAAATATATATGGGGACACTTGTATGGTCTGCCGAACAGACCATTTTTTGTTTTGGGGGTGTTTTTTGAGGTTAGATGTGAAATACGAGCAAATCTGACAATTTCGACTTCGAATTCAGATTTAGCAGGTCAAATTACATAAGAATCCACTGGTACAGTCCGCCGGGCAGACCACTTTGTTTTTGTTTTGAGGGTGTTTTTTTGGGGTTGAGGGTGAAAAACGAGCCAATCTGAAAATTCTGACTTCGGATTCGGTTTCAGCAGGTCCAAATACATAAGAATACACTGGTCTGGTCCGCCGGACAGACCATTTTTTGGGGGGGGTGTTTTTTGGGGTTAGGGGTAAAAAACGAGCCAATCTGACAATGATTCGGTTTTACCGGGTCCAAGTACATACGGATACACTGGTCTAGTCCGCCGGACAGACTACTTTTTTTTTGTGGGGCTGTGATAATTTATTTCGATAAAACAACTCTTCCCCTTTCATGAGATACCCGTAGAACCATTGTATTTTCATTATTGTGCGTATACTGTTATTGCAAAAAGAACATCTCTGGGATAAACAATAACAATTTTGCAAAAACTATTCAATGAATCGATTTGAAATTTTTACCATATATTAAGTACTTCAAGACCCAATTATTTACGTAATAACAAAGTCGTAGGTTGATTTTTGCAATATTTATTGTTAATTGAATATTATGCGAATATAGACCGTTCTTTGCAATTTTCTAAACAACAAATAATCATATCGACATTTTCAAAAAGCAATTTTAAAGGTTTTTTAATTCTCTACAAGATAGTTTCTCCGAATTGTTGATCACATACTTTATTTTTTACTGGTGGGCAAAAATGTGCAAAAATATACAATTTCTGGCCTTTAATTGCTAATAACTAAAAAGCCACGCCATATCCACTGCAGGAAAAGTATAGGTTTTGTTCCTATAGGCCTATATTACCTGAAAAACTTATCAGTTGTCTGGATGGCTAATTGTCTCTAACAGGGTATTTTTTTGCTTATTTCCCTGGAGTATTTCCTTTCCTTTCTTTTGTCAGTATATGTATTTTTAAGTAGTCTACTGAAATGTCTTTTGGACTTATATCCGTCTAATTCTAAATACTTCTCATAAATAGACGACATACCATACCCTTTTTGATTTCAAAAACCTTTCTCAAGGATTTCACATATTTTGGTAAATCTCTTTTGATTTTACGTTTTCCATTTTTATTTTTATTGTTAGATAGACCTTTGCATTTTCTATTGCGACTTAAAAAACATGAAACATGATATTTAGTTTCCATAGCTATAGCCCAGTCGATGAAGGTATTTACCCACAAAAAGTTGCAAACTGTGTAAATTTTTTTTTAATGAGTTCGTGAAAGTGTGTAGAATAATATCCTGAAAAGTTTACATTTCGCTCGGCTGCAGAACATAAAAAAAAATGAAAAAAATTTTTTTTCATCCATTTCTTCAAAATTTTAAAATTAATTCAAGCTAGGAAAAACAAAAAACACAGATGGATAGATCACGTATTTATGAACAAAAAATGTGCTAACAAAATTTATCGCTAAAGCCACGGTTTTCTCGGAAAGAAATAGTCAAGTGTAACATTATAACTCGAAGCGAGATCCATACGTGCGCGCGCTTGAATACGCATGACTGTGACACCGACGCACTGAATTACATGTCACTAAATCAGAATTTGTTCAATCTACATGAGTGTTGGTTCATTTAGAAGATGGAAATTGTAGCTTTCTCATGCTTTTTTGTTTTAAACAAAAAAAGCAAAGGATGGACGCCCAAACTCAATCGTCGCAATAAAAAATATAGAAAAAAATAAAAGCCCTTCAAAAAAATTCTTTCTCATTGAGAACTGTTAAAAGGTAAGTACACTTCATGCTTATTATAGTTTATTAAGTTGTGGTAACGTGGATTCAAAAAAAGTACATCCCAAAACATTTTAATTTAATTTCTTGATGATTTTCTTGATAAATATATATAATGGAGGCTATAACTTGCCGAGAAATTGACCCATTGGAAAAAATAAAATATCACTATTTCGGAAAAAATGTATACTTTTCGAATGTTCAAACACCAATTCGTTTACTTTTACTCTATTTTTTCGAAAATATGGTTAAAAATATCATGATAAGAAATCTCGATTGTCAGTATCTTATTCTTATAACTATGAAAATATCTTCTTATAACTATGAAAATATCTTTGATTGTTTTGAATATAAATTCTGGAACTTTTCCAATACATTAACAAATCTATAAGGAATTCAATGGATATAGCTGAAATGTGGATAGGCCCACACAGCACAATCAGGATATGGGATGACAAATTGACGTACTTGGATATCCCAATACGTAAAATAAATAGAGAAACGGATGTACCTTTTAGGATATCCTATTTTAGGATGTCCTCAAGACAGCCCATTTTGGTACGTCCCAGGATATCCTTGTATGGACGTCAATGAATAGGTTTAATTTTGGCATTAACTATGTCGACTAACATCGGGTGTAAGAACGGATATCCGATGAAGAGCCCTAAATCTCCTTAAAATTCACCCTAATCTTAGGTCTCTAATATATTTAAATAAAGCGCCATTTTGATTTCCGGCCGGCCAAACTGGCCAAAACAAATACCCCAAACTCAGTGCCCAAAGTAAAAAAACAGCAACCACGCTTTATTAATTTTTATTTCTCAAATATTTAAATACTTAATAATTATTGTTAATGGCTGTATGAAATATTTTAAAGTTTTATCTTTGTGTTTTATCTATTTGGTTCAGCTTTACTGAAGTGTCTTCATTCCAGATTAAAAACCCGCTGCCCAAGAAATCACTACTTCCACATCCAGATTTTCTATCCAAGTCACTCACAACGAAAAATTTTGTGTGTGGAAATAATTGTTTATGGAACTTTAACAATATAATATTTGAAATCCTCTACCCCAAAAAACCATAAAACGATACCCCACATCGGTAGTGGGGTGGGGGTGGTGATAGGGGGTGGTAGTGGGGGTGGATAAAATAAAAAAATATTTTGAGGTTTGTGGTTCTTGTACACACACTAAATCACATTTTTTTTCATCCCCTTTAATAATGGGATGGGGGTAGTAATGGGGCTGACTAATGCCAAATTTTTCTTTGAGACCTTAGCTTCTCTTGTATATACTAAATACCAATTTTATAAACTCTTACCTGCTTGATTTACCTATTTACCCCAAATTTACCCCAATTTACCCCCCAACCCTTCGACGGAACAAAATGAAAATATAATCTAGTTCTAGATCTCGTTAAAGTACATATGTGTACCAAATTTCAAGTCAATATCTCAAACGGTTCCAGAGTAAACGTGCGCACAAAAAAAGTTACAGACCGACAGACAGACAGAAAATTTTTTTCGCTCAAACTTAAAATTTCGACATTTCATGACATTCTAAGCCTATCTGAACAATAAAAATTTTTAAAAATTTTTTGTTACTATACTTCCACTGGATGTGAAAGTAAAAGTAAGTACAAATATATAAAAATATAACAACCTATTAAACTTGAAAAACTTATTTGATTATGATTGAATATTTAATTAGGTAGTTATTAATGTCGTGTTCGAAACCACGAAAATTTAATACGATTTTTTATACTTTCAGAATGCCAAAGGAAGTAAAAAAACCGCTGCCCAAGGAATCACTACTTCCACATCCAGATTTTCTATCCAAGTCACTCACAACGAAAAAATTTTGTATGTGGAAATAATTGCTTATGGAACTTTAATAATATAATATTTGAAATCCTCTACCCCAAAAACCTATGAAACGATACCCCACATCGGTAGTGGGGTGGGGGTGGTTATAGGGAATGGTAGTGGGGGTGGATGAAGTAAAAAAATATTTTGAGGTTTCTGGTTCTTGTACACACACACACTAAATCACATTTTTTTTCATTCCCTTTAATAATGGGGTGGGGGTGGTAATGGGGGTGGCTAATGCCAAAAATTTTTTTGAGACCTTAGCTTCTCTTTAATATACTAAATACCAATTTTCTGGACTCTTACCTGCTTAATTTACCTATTTGCCCCAAATTTACTCCAATTTACCCCCAACCCTTCGATGGAACAAGATGAAAATATAATCTAGTTCCAGACCACGTTAAAATACATACGTGTACCAAATTTCAAGTCAATATCTTAAATGGTTCCAGAGTAAACGTGCGCACAAAAAAAGTTACAGACCGACAGACAGACAGAATTTTTTTTTTCGCTCAAACTTAAAATCTCGATGTTTCATGACATTCTAAGCCTATCTGAACAATAAAAATTTTTAAAAATTTTTTTGTCGTTACTATACTTCCACTGGATGTGGAAGTAAAATAAGTATTTATACACATTCCCCTATTTTACAATCACCGAGAAACTACAAAATAAAGTATTAATTTAACTCAAGAATTGAATACTGAAATCAGCTTGGATAGAAAATGTGAATCACGTGAAAGTATTGTCACATGTTGTGACAATAAACCTGATGAAATTGAATTTGAAAATGGCTACAAACATGGGCGCAGCCAGGGGGGGGAGCCATGCCCCCTCCCCCTCCCCCCCAATCCGTCTTCCATGAGCCAAAAAATAAAGAAGCAGTACAAAGCAGTATCTAAATTATCCCTTGAAATAAATATTTTGTAATTAATGCCAATATTATCTAATAGCGGAATCTACATACACATCCGTTTTCAACCATTTTCTGAAAAATTTTCCTCATCCTCTGGGGAGGCCGGTTTTATTCCCCCCCCCCCATGAATTTTCTGGCTGCGCCACTGGCGACAAATAATGTGCCTACTTACCCCTGTAGCACAAGTTGATTGGGCCAATATAGGCACCAACATATTGGGCCAATATACTGAGCGACAGATTTTGACAATAAGGGCCCAATATTGCAATCAAATATTGGCATATTAGATATCAAGATTGGCATCATATTGGATACCAACATTGGTTTCATATTAGATACTAATATAGGTGTCATATTGGATACTAACATAAAAGCACTATATTGGATACTAACATATAGGCGCTATATTGGATACTAACATATAGGTGCTATATTGGATATCAACATAGGCGCCATATAGCTACACAATGAGTCTGAATTTCTGACATGGGAATTCCTACTGCATGAGTTCTCAATTCATGTCAGAAATTTGGACACATCGTGTAACACAGAGGTGCCTACATCAATTGGAATTTGAATGGATGTCTTTATCAAAATCTGAAAATTTTAAAAAGAATATTGATTGAAATTGAACAAAAACGCAAACAAATAAAAATTTAATTGTGATACCTAATTACATAAAAAATAAGAGGAAAACAAAACACTTCTTCGAAACCTAAACAAAACAATAAAAAAAATAAGTGTAATTATTATTATGTACTCGTTGATCTGTTTCGTTTCTTGGGGAGCATGATTTCTTGTGCATTTGCGAGATTTACTTTCCCTTCTTTATCTGATGATCCAGCTAAGTATACTAAATATTAGCATACTTTGCACATCTGTCACTTCTTTGAATCGGCTTCTACAATAGTGAAAATCAGTTTACCACTAGTTTAATGTTTTACTTACTAGACACTACGTCAAAGAATTTGAGCTTTCACACTGATTTCTTCTTTTGGTTACTTCTCCTGAATAGAACATAGCTAGGTGTTTAATTTTTCATTAGTTGGGCATTCATAGCTTTTGTGTGGCTGTCGTCTCCTCTCAAATATTGAATTTAAATCTAATATGTTTCCTGTATTTTAATAATTTATGTGACAATAAATACGCATTCCATTTTCCTCGTATTTTCCTATGTTTCTGATAATTGCTGATTTACACCCATTAGTTCTTCCCCTGTGGTAAAAGTCATATTTTAAAAATGTTGCGAGTTGATCTATATATTACGAAGGCGTAGAAGGGTCACGGATGTTTTTTCCAATTATTCCCAGATAAATTTGTAAATAATTTGATTATTCCCTGTTAAATCTGTAAATAATTGAATTATTCCCAGTTCAAACTGTAAATTTTATTATTCCCAGTTCAAACTGTAAATAATTCAATTGCTCCCAGTTGAATCTGTAAATAATTTAATTATTCCCACTTTAAACTGTAAATAATTCAATTATTCCCAGTTCAAACTGTAAATTTTTTTATTTCCAGTTCAAACTGTAAATAATTCAATTGCTCCCAGTTGAATCTGTAAATAATGTAATTATTCCCACTTTAAACTGTAAATAATTCAATTATTCCCAGTTCAAACTGTAAATTTTTTTATTCCCAGTTCAAACTGTAAATAATTCAATTGCTCCCAGTTGAATCTGTAAATAATTTAATTATTCCCACTTTAAACTGTAAATAATTCAATTATTCCCAGTTCAAACTGTAAATTTTTTAAATCCCACTTTAAACTGTAAACAAATATTATTCCCATTTTAAACAGTAAATAATTGAACTGGAACAGCTGGAACACTCAGTCATTTCCAGTTTAAAAAAAATGTAAATACCTAATATTCTGTTTTGTATGAATGCGCAGTGGCTTTCCTCGAGTAAATTGGATGCACAGTGGGTTACCTTGGATAGTATGGACGCGTAGTAGGTTTCCTCGAAGAAAATACTTAAAGTAGAGGCTTTACTCCTATCGTGTAGTTTACGGCGCACAACGATTTTTTATATCTTTGTCATGCCATTTTCCGCGTATTAGTTCCACATCTAGTTGAAGTATATTAACGCAAAAAAAATTTGGAAATTTTCATTGTTTAAATAGGCTCAGAATGTCATGAAACGTCAATATTTTAAGTTTGAACAAAATAAATTTGTCTGTCGCGTCGGTCTGTCTGTTAGTCTTTTATCTTTTTGGTGCTCACGATTACTCTGGAACTGTTTAACATATTGACTTAAAATAAGGCATATAAATATTTTAACGAGATCTGGAACTAAATTGTATTTTGATTTTATTCTGTTGCAGAGTTAAACGGTAAATTGGGGTAAATGGGGGTAAATAGGTAAATCAAGCAAGTAATAGTCCATAAAATTGGTATTTAGTAAATATAAGAGGAGCTAAGGTCTGAAAAAAAATTTGGCATTAGCCACACCTATTACCACCCCCACCCCATTATTAAAGGTGGTGAAAAAATAGTGAAAGCGGACCGGCAGCCTCCACGAGGTGTACCTGGACAGGCAGAGGAAACTCTGCCTGACTGATGTCGGACGTGGATCTCAGGGCTAACCATCCTGAGATCCAGGTCTCTGGTTCCAATCGACAGAGAAAGGGCCCCTCACAATAGACCCCATTCGGATGGGGGTCAGAGACAAGTTGGAGGGGTCACACCGGATGGTCTCAATGTTGACGACGCACGCAATAGACAAGGACGCTTTAAGTGGACGAGGGAACTTCGAGATGACTTGCTGACCTGCTATGAGAGCAGCGAACCTGTACGCAGGGGGTACATGGCGCGATTGCACGAAATCTGGTGCGACATGCATCCAGAGCATCGCGCCTTCTCTGAGCAACAGCTCAGAGATCAAGTATCCTTCCTGCGCAGGACAGGTTACGTAAGGGCACCCCGGCAGCAGGAAGAAGTGCCAGCCGCACTTCCACCGCGGCAAATAGCTGACGGGGAACATCCTATAAGATACGCCGATGTTGACTTAAGGACGAGGGTTAGCCTTAACAGCAGGGCTACCCTAAAGCCACAAGACCTGGCACGGATGGACGCTGTCATCGATGAGGAACTACCAGAAGACGCCGACATCTGGCAGATCAACACTGCCGTGTACAACGCTGCTAGCCAACTCGTGCCCCGCGAGAGGACAAATAATGCCTCGAACGGTATCGAAAAGGCTAAGCGGCGTGTACAAAAGATCAAAGGCAAAATACAGTTGGCTAGACAACACGCTTCTCGAATCCAGAGTGTGGTGGAATACGTAACAACTGGCAAGGCATTTACGCCTAAAGTTCGGCGAACAGCAGCCGGACTGAGACGCCAGCACCACACTCTAAATCTGACAGTGATGCTCACTATTAAGCAGCACTGTTTAGATAGGATTCGAGCGCTTATATCTATTAAGAAGAAGCTAAATAGGCGGGTACGAAGTATGGAGCAAAACACATTGTTCCGTACGAATCCTTCCCGCCTATTTCAGGAGCCACAGCGAGTTGTCGACAATCCGCCGACTGTAGCCGATGTCGAAAGCTTCTGGAAAGGAATCTACGAAACGACACGTCCATTCAGGAGCGACACTCCAGCAATAGCACACTTCGAGGCTCTGTGCCACAGAACCTTTGAAGAGCCAGAAGAAGTGTGCCCGACAATCAGTTCGGAGGAAGTCCAACAAGCTCTTGTTGGCACCAAGAACTTCGCTGCTCCGGGGCCAGACGGCATAAATAATTGGTGGTGGAAAAAATTTCCTTCCACCCACCGTCGTCTGGCCCGAGTTTTCAACAAATGGTTGAACGAGGGGCAGCAGATTCCGGACTGGCTTGTCGAGGGACGTACTGTGCTCATCCCTAAAAAGGGTGATTTGTCTGATCCAAGGAATTATAGACCAATCACCTGTCTGAACTCCTGCTACAAGCTATTTACACGTATCTTGTATGCTCGGACACTACGGCAGGTTGATCCGGTCTTCCAGCAGATATACGAACAGCGTGGCGCCAAGAAGGGCATGGCAGGTTGTAAGGACAGCCTGCTGGTAGACCGCTGTATTACACAGGATTCTGTGCAATACAAGCGGAATCTATCAATGGCCTGGATTGACTATCGTAAGGCATTTGACACAACATCACATGAACTTTTGTTACATTTGCTCAAATGTCTTGCGGTAGCAGAGCCACTAGTGAGATGCATTGAACAACTGCTGCCACTCTGGAAGACCCGCTTCACCATAACATCAGGTGCACAGCGGGTTACGGCAGAGCAGGTGGCATTCCGAAGAGGAGTTTTCCAGGGAGATTCTCTGAGTCCCCTCCTCTTCTGCATCTCACTGCTGCCGTTGTCTGTTGAACTCCGCCAAACCCGCGGGTACCTCTGTGGCCCACCCAGCAACCGGAGGCATAAGGTCACTCATCTATTCTACATGGATGACCTAAAACTGTATGCCTCCGGAGAGCGAGAACTTCTAAACGCTCTGAGGGTGGTCGAGGAGTACACGCGGGCCATTGGTATGGAGTTCGGGTTGGACAAGTGCGCGGTCGTCCACCTCAAGAGAGGGCGATGCGGGGAATTTTCTGAGGACGCGCAGCTCGCAGACGGAAGCATCCTAAGACATCTGGATGCCGGAGAGACCTACACATACCTGGGTGTGCAACAACACCACATTCAGGATGTGCAACAAATCAAGAAGTCTCTCCGCGGCAAGTACAGACGCCTACTCCGAAAGATTTGGTCGTCCGAACTTTCGGGGAAGAATAAGGCGTCTGCCACTAACATGCTTGCCGTTCCTGTTCTGCTCTACTCCTTTGGGGTAGTAAAATGGACGGTAGATGAGCTGCGCCAACTAGACAGAGATACCCGCAAGATGATGAACATCCATAGGAGTATTCATCCTAGATCGTCCGTTCCTCGTGTTTATCTCCCACGTCATCGGGGGGGCCGAGGACTCTTGAGTCTGGAGTGTATGCATGGCAGAGTAGCACTGAGTATGGCATGTAACATCCTCAGGAGCTCGGATCCGCTCCTGCTATTAGTGAGAGATCACGAAATCGCAGGGGTGGGCGCAGGATTGTTCAAGGCAGCAAAAAGAGCCGCAGATGAACTTGGTCTCGTATTCGACGTCAGACGAGGTGGCCGGCGCGGTGCTGATCCAGAGTCAGTCACCGAGCTTCAGCCAAATCGTCTGAAAGCCCAAATAAAAGCTGCCGAACAGGAGAATCTGTTCAGGCAGCATGTCGATAAACCCATGCACGGTGTGTACTATAAGAACATAGAAACACTGGGTTTATCGACTAGGCTGACATTCGCCTTTTTAAGGTCAGCTGGGCTTAAGTCGGAGACCGAGGGATTCATTGTGGCCTGTCAGGATGGTGTAATAAACACCTTGGTCTACCGAAGCCGCGTAATGGGTGTAGAGGTCCCTGATATCAACTGCAGGACCTGCCGTCAGGCGCCGGAATCGCTGATGCATTTGCTTTCAGCATGCCCGATATACGCGATTTCGGCCTACATCCACCGCCATAACGCGGCTTTACGAGTGCTATACTACCATCTACGGCACTCGTACGGGGTAGATCAAACACCAGTGCTGCCTTACATCCCCGGAGATATTGAGTCCGTTGTCGAGAACGAGAGGTGCCGAATTTATTGGAACTACTCGTTCCCGACCGTCAGGCTAATTCAAGCCAACAAGCCTGACATAGTACTCCTCGACCATCAGAACAAAGTGATGTTTGTCATCGAATTCTCAGCACCTGCTGAGACAAACATCGCTTTGAAGGAGGGGGAAAAACGGGCCAAATATCGTGATCTCCGGTATGAGCTCCAAGTGCTGTACCCAGACTACTCGGTCAAAATGGTCGTCCTAATAATCGGCGTACTCGGAGAGATGAAGCCTTCGCTGCTCTCAGAATTAAAGATCATACCGGCCTGTCAGAATTCGGCAGAATGGTTGGCAGGTCAGATGCAGAAGGCGGTTATCTTGGGGTCCCTTCGTCTGCTTAGGGCACATGATTCAGGTGTTTACAGTCACTAACTCCACAGGTCGTGGAGAGTGGCTGTAATGAATTAGCCGGCGCGGCTACCGTGTGGTGTCGGAGGCCACGGAAGCCCTGTCCGACAGCGGGAAACCGAAAAATTAAAAAAAAAATAATAATAATAATAATAATAATAATAATTTTATTCACCACTGAGATACAGAAATGTACATATGGCAAGTCAGTTTTGTAGGATATTATAAAATAAACAATTAAATAGATAATACTACAATATAAAATTAAAATTAAACAAAAACAAAAAACTATGTAATGACTAGTCAGATTGTATAAGATAACATAAAACATGTAAGTAAAGAACATAGCACAAATTATATCATACACAAACAATTATGAGTTTATCCAAGGATAATTTCGGTCCCTAATTTTACTTATTAAAATACTCATTTGTACTATAATAACCACCTTGTAAAAGCATGTCTTTTACTGCGTTTTTATAATTATTATACTGTGAAATCATTCTGATTTCCTGTGGTAGGTTATTAAACAATACTATACAGTTGTAACGTGGAGAGTGTTTAAATGTTGTCGTCAAGTGATTTGGTATGCTCAACAAATCACCATGCCGTGTGTTATATGGATGATACTGATTTCTTTTGACAAAGAGGCCCATATTTTTTTTTATGTAACAGAGGCATTTAAACATAAAAATGCATGGTGCCGTGAGGATTTTTTTGTTTTTGTATGTTACTCTGCAACTCTCATTATAACCCATATTAAATATTAATCGTATTATCCTCTTTTGACAGATAAAGACTCTCTCCCTATTTTTAGCACTTCCCCAGCATAATATGTTGTAGGATATATGTGTATAAGCTAGTGCATAGTAAACGTTTAAAAGTCCGGATTCACTTAGTGTGCTTTTTAGTTGCAGAATGGCAAAATAGGCTTTATTTAACTGGTTACAGACATGTTCAATATGTAGATTCCATGACAATTTACTATCTAAATGATGCCGAGCAGTTTAGTGCTGCTCGATAAGCTAATGTCTTCAATAAATTTTATATTATGTGGCAAAGGTCTCTGTAAATAGAAATTAATAAACACAGTTTTTTTATTATTAAGTATCAGTTTATCTCTTTGGGACCATGAACTAACTTCTTCCAATATAAGGTTAACTAATTCTTGTAGAGTCTCAGGCGTTTCTGCTGATACGGTTACCGTAAGGTCGTCAGCAAACATAGTCAGATGACCCTTGGTGAGATAGTTAGGAAGATCGTTCACATATAACAAAAATAATAGAGGCCCAAGAACAGAGCCTTGGGGTACCCCCATAGTTACATCATGTGATTCTGACTCCACCCCACTTATTCTTACTTTAAACGTTCTGCCTTCTATATAACTTAATATCCATGACAGGATATTTCCCCTCAAACCAATATGATACATTTTTTGTTTTAATATGTTCTTGTCAACGGTATCAAATGCCTTCGATAGGTCGAATAGTAACGCCACGACATACTGACTCTTGTCTAAGTTTGTGTAGACATATTCTAACAAATGAGACGAGGCAGTTTCTGTGGATTTATTTGATCTGAATGGACTATTACTTGCTTGATTTACCTATTTACCCCAATTTACCGTTTAACTCTGCAACAGAATAAAATCAAAATACAATTTAGTTCCAGATCTCGTTAAAATACTTATATGCCTTATTTTAAGTCAATATGTTAAACAGTTCCAGAGTAATCATGAGCACCAAAAAGATAAAAGACTAACAGACAGACCGACGCGACAGACAAATTTATTTTGTTCAAACTTAAAATATTGACGTTTCATGACATTCTGAGCCTATTTAAACAATGAAAATTTCCAAATTTTTTTTGCGTTAATATACTTCAACTAGATGTGGAACTAATACGCGGAAAATGGCATGACAAAGATATAAAAAATCGTTGTGCGCCGTAAACTACACGATAGGAGTAAAGCCTCTACTTTAAGTATTTTCTTCGAGGAAACCTACTACGCGTCCATACTATCCAAGGTAATCCACTGTGCATCCAATTTACTCGAGGAAAGCCACTGCGCATTCATACAAAACAGAATATTAGGATTTACATTTTTTTTAAACTGGAAATGACTGAGTGTTCCAGCTGTTCCAGTTCAATTATTTACTGTTTAAAATGGGAATAATATTTGTTTACAGTTTAAAGTGGGATTTAAAAAATTTACAGTTTGAACTGGGAATAATTGAATTATTTACAGTTTAAAGTGGGAATAATTAAATTATTTACAGATTCAACTGGGAGCAATTGAATTATTTACAGTTTGAACTGGGAATAAAAAAATTTACAGTTTGAACTGGGAATAATTGAATTATTTACAGTTTAAAGTGGGAATAATTAAATTATTTACAGATTCAACTGGGAGTAATTGAATTATTTACAGTTTGAACTGGGAATAAAAAAATTTACAGTTTGAACTGGGAATAATTGAATTATTTACAGTTTAAAGTGGGAATAATTAAATTATTTACAGATTCAACTGGGAGCAATTGAATTATTTACAGTTTGAACTGGGAATAATAAAATTTACAGTTTGAACTGGGAATAATTCAATTATTTACAGATTTAACAGGGAATAATCAAATTATTTACAAATTTATCTGGGAATAATTGGAAAAAAACATCCGTGACCCTTCTACGCCTTCGTAATATATTGTGCTAATATTGGTTAAATAATGTTAATATTGAATCAGATTTGCTAACCTTAGGAAAATATTGCCCAATATATAATCTGTATTATTTATAAAATAATTACGCATAGGTATTTAGACGAATGTAAAACACAGGTAATTAGTGGTAAATATCATAGTGCCTAAATATGCATGATTTGCAAAAATATCCTGGATATTATACACCCACTGTGCCACAATTTCTACATTAAACATGGCAGAAAGGAGACAAATTGTAGGAATGTGGAAAATTACCAAAAACTAAACTATGTTTATTATTAATTATTATTGGAATGAGAACATGCACACTTACCTATTAAATTCTTGCAGTTGTCACAAGCTGCACACTGTATTTCAATAAGGAAATTGACAAATTTATGAATAAGCATCAACAACTGGCCGGCAAACAGCAACATGGCCGAAACTCGAATGTGTCTCTGTTTCTGAATTTGCTGTGGGCGGTAAATTTAAAATTAGAAATTTACATCATGTATTAAAATATGCATTAAGCATTTTGTATAATAGTTATACAGGCTACTCAACCTTGAGCAATCAGTTGATTAAAAACATACTTAAATAACATACCATATAGGTACCACAGGTAATACGACTCCCTTTATCCCTGAAGTCTCCGGAAGAGCCTTGTGGGGAAAGAGCTACACGTTTGGAGACAAGGGATGCTCATCCAATATTCGAGTATTCTGGATTAATTTCTTCTTCAGAAAAAATTCCCGTGCCACGGCATGGAATCGAACCCGAGACCCTGGGTGAGCCTCTTGCCTCTAATCCAAGCAGTCATAGCAACATCATGGCGCATAATATATATTTTAAGATTGAAGACTCATTATATCGATGCTAATTTGTCAATAAATAAGTAAACAAAAGTGATAAAGCATATTTGCCCAATATTTGGAAATTAATATTAGTTTCTACACATTGCCAATGTTTGTAAAATATTGGATATATATTGGATTAATATATTGAAAATACAGCTGATAAGCATATGGTACAATATTGGCTAAATCTGACATATATTGGCCCAGTATGCAATATAGGTAATATATTGTACCTATATCCACCCAATATGTTGTGCTACTAGGGTAGTTAATAATTTTAAAACCCACTAGCAACTGTGGATAAAAATAAGTAAGTAAGTATTGTGCTTTAAGATAATTATTTGAAACTCTTATTACACTTTTAAACGAAATATATGATACAATATCAGGCCGAACACAGGTGGACAGACTGCATGAAAATACAGAGACCTATTACAATCTTTTATCTTGAAATTCTATTCGGCAGAGTGTACTTTATGGATTTTAATTTATAATTCGGTAAATTATTATTATTCACTGAGTGCTATAGGTCATACCTATATCCTTCAATAAAATTTGTGTTATTTTTATCTTGCCCACTTTTCATATATTTTTTTAATAATAGTGGTTCAAATAATAATAACTACGTTTATTTTAGCTGTTAAATGAGTATATTATGGAAAACGAAGCAAAGAAGCTGTTAAAAGATTATCCGAGAAGTGAAAAAGAGAGAAGCGAGGCAGAGAAGAGAATAGAAAAGTAGGAGTGCGCTACATCCTAAAAATTCACGTTCGGCTATTATTAAATTTGCAAAAGTAATATAGGTATTTATTTTACATTTTTCTAAGAAGTTTGCTTTTTAACATTACAAATGCTTTTAAATATTGAAGGTGTTTAGCTTATTTCTATCATTAAAATATTATTATCATTTAAGTAGCACTTAATTCCACACATACAAAATATTTCTGTTTCTTTATAAAATTGTAGTGTCTTTGACGATGGTTAATAAACCGAATCGTAAGAAAATAATATTTTATTTTTTAACTGACCATAAACCCAATAAATTACGTATAAGTTATAAGGAAAAAAAAAGGTAAGTGCAAATATTTCAAAAATGTGCAATTTGACAAAAATTCTACGAAATTTTGCAATACAATTATAAGATTAAACGAACTTACCTTAAGTGAAGTTCGATCTTAATTATATGAACGCCTTGCTCGAAATGATCACAATTGTAGTTCTACTATCGTCCACTGTGTGGCGCCACGAATAACAAAGCTAAAATGTATTTGTCCCTCCCTGTATCACCCTTCTCATTCATCTTCAGCTGTCAGTTTCTTTAGAGCAAGATAGGTTCATTCCTTTGCACTACAAGTGTAGCGCTTAGCTGCACTGGTGTAAGATTGTCTCTCTTTAACTTATGATATCCGCATTGATGCCATCTCTGTCACTGAAATTAGTGTCACACTTCCCGTGCAAAGGAACGGACCTAATATGATCTCAAATCAAATGATCAAGGGTTTATTTAGAGTAGCTAGAGCTGCTAAGTTTGGTCTTTGAAAATTCACATTCGAATCAATCTAATCTTTACCAAAATAAATAATTTTTTGTATTATTATTTGATCTGCCAAATACATACTACCTACGGAATATTTGGGGATTGCATAACAAATTGTAGATATTTCCATGTAAGACGAATAGGTAATTTGAATAACGGAGTTGACAATTCGATCTTGAAAATAAAATCGTTTTATTTTGAATAGCAATAATCTTAACAATTCTAAGTTCAGTACCGCAAAAGGTAACTCTGAGTGGGCGGGGAGGCTTTGATCATTTCGAGCAAGGCGTTCATATAATTAAGATCGAACTTCACTTAAGGTAAGTTCGTTTAATCTTATAATTATATTCACGCCTTGCTCTCATGATCACAATTGTAGATGTTCAGAGCGATTTGAGATCTTCGAGAGATTGCATTAAAATCTTTTCCATAAACAAGAATATTATAATTTAAAGGTTCCGCTAAACATGTTCTGTATTTCGTTTAATGTGAGCATATTTGAATTTTTTGTTTTTTTTTTACAATATGCCTGTTGTAACCCTTGCAAATTATTCCGAACATTTGTACTGCCCTGTTGAGCGTTTAAATATTTCATTATAATGCCCTTAAATTTTAAATCCTATCAGTCATACAGCCAGCCTCACAATAACTGGCTATCTTTTTGGTTGACTAAAACCAGAACCTGATAGGTACGGATCCCGTACTATGAAAGTTATAATTATTAGTAAACACAACTTCACCAGACATCCTTGCCTTTATAGTAATAAATCATTGGTCAAATCCTAACTATTAATCAACCAACAATTGTAAAACTGGCTGTTAATGTAACAGATTTTTATAATAAAACTATTGGTCAAATCATAACCATTAGTTAAATAACGATTGTGAAACTGGCTGATAAAATCTCAGAACTTGTTTTCATTTGATGACTGTTATTAAGCTCAATCATAGAAATTGTTTGTGCCTTACGAATCGTTATAAGAACAAGGATGAGGGTGATTAATTCATATAATATTCAAGGAAAGTATACAAAAATGTATTTAAGTAGTTTATAATTATGGTGGGGTACCATAATATACTACCATATCTTGAAGCAGTAGGCTTAAGGTTTGTACACCTTGAAAATCTCTTAATTTTATTGTTATACTCTAATTATCAAAAAGGCATCAATACTAAGGCAGAGCGAGAGCAATTTACGGAAGGAAACCTTTTCAGAAAAATCTGTTAAGAATGGCAGGATTCAATAAACGAAGTATTGTATGTGGGATAAGTTGATATTATATACAAGGAGGCTAAGGTTGAGTATAAGAGCGCTGCTTTTTCGATGTTCACATCGAATAAGTGCGAACTCTGCCTTTTGCATTCAGGCATAATTATTTCGTATATTGTTATCTTATTGTTTGTATATTTCAGCCTGAAGCAATAAAACATTTATTATTATTATTATTATTATATGCAATATCTCCACCATAATTTTAAACAACCACTGTGTTATTTTTCATTGATGTCACTTCTGGATGCCGTCCTATGTGTATTGTCTCCTATGGAAGGCCCTTTAGATTAAAGTTTAGCTCCTATGCTAAATATGCCTTGGAATTTTTGCAGGACTTAGGTGTTTGTGAGATGAATTGCCATGGTACATTTAGAATTTTAACTGTAATTAATTTATATATTTATATATATTTGACACGCCTACGTTTACAAGAATAAGCATAAGCATTGCTAAACAATTTCTTTTACAATGATTGTAAATATTTTAATTATTTATATGACATGGCATTAAATTTTCTAACATCCTATTTTCAAAGTAAAATATAAAAAATGTATATTATATACACCAATAAATATTATTGCTGTTATTACTCAAGATTTGTCCCATAATATAGTCCTGCGACCAGGGAAAGCTTACTCACTATTCCTTTGAAGTCTGAATAAAACATCGCAATCTTTAACTTGTTTACAAAATGTGCTAATGCTAATTAGGTACAAGTCAGACATAAATAATCATTTAATTGAGAATGTTCATGATAAAATCATTTTAAACTTTAGTTTAACTTAAAAACAACAAAAGTTTGCTTATGTTGTTGTTAAGTACTTTTATGTTTATATACTTACATCAAATGATTTACCAGATTTACATCTCTGGTCAAAAAATTATTCCACACGTGCACCTATACCGTGCAATTATGATATTATTTTTGTATGACCCATAGGCTTTTAAGTCAAGTACTTTAGCCTGTTAAAATTGTTTTACATAAAGCCACCTAGACTCAGCGATGGGGCATATTTTAGTTATTTTCTCTACAATCTATAGTAAATATTTGCCAGTTCTTATATCTTTGAATGACACGTAGTCAATTATGTATCTCAAGGTGCTTCTCTGGGAAACTTCCAACATCATAAAAATCAGTATTGTATAAATTTCTAGAAACTTATATTGTTACTTTTCTTAAATTTGCGATAAACTTAAGCATAACACGTAATATTGTTTTACGTTATTAAGCCGTTCCCCATAGTTTCATATACCCATGGGTTACTGACCAACAGAAAAAACATACAGATACGCTACTGATGTTCCGTGGCATAAATGAAGTAGAGATGTAATAGTTTGATGCAAATAAAATAAATGGAGAAATTCTATCCATATTAAATCAGCAGAAAGTTTTGGGTGTAATATTTGACAACCCTTAAAATTCAATTCACGAGTAAACAAGGTAATTCAAAAAATCTACATGAATTTAAAACCTTTACATTCCACAGACATATATTAAATTTCAATATGTCTAAAAATCTCTGTGAAGTGTTGGTGTTAAGTAACACACTTAAATTATTGTAGTTTCATATACCTATGAACTCTGTTTGAACACAACAAACTGAAGCAGATTACATAAATTCATGTTGTAGACTTATATATGGGCTCCGTAAACATGACAAGCCAAGATCTGCCAGAATAAATATTACATTGATTAAATGTAAATAATAGGACAAAATTACACCTCTTATCCTTTGCTTATTCCATGAGATAATGTTCAATATACCAGATTTAGAACATCCTTATTTAAAATCGTTCTCTTAAAATGCAATAAAAACATAATTCTTTACCTACTTCTCCAAATCCTGTAATCCTTACCATTTAAGTGTAAGAGTAATCCTTTGGGGTCTAAACTTCACTCTGTATATTTATTATTTTTTTTTTTTCTTTTTTTAAGATGTTTTATTATTACCCTTATTAAGAGTTTGTTACAGTCTAAGAGAGTATTACAGAGACCAAGGAATTCCTGTAAATTCATACGAGGCGTTTTTAAATTCAAATCTTTCTGATAAATTGCCCCCAAATAACCAACCATTCAAGGGTGTGTTCTGCAGTAACTCCCCTGACAAATTTGTCGAGGCTACCACTAACCACGTTGGCTGAACAGAGACTGCTCATGGTATATATCTGATCTGCCAACAACCTCTAACTGCATAATTTACTGATTGGCAATTACATGCGAGAGCTTGTCCCCCCCCCCCCCCCCCCCCCCCCCTTCTTCTTTCTGAATTGCCCGTTGGCTTTGTCCAAGTTTGATGGGCTTATTTCTTTTGCACCTGTACTTTTCTTATGTCGATATATACTACCTAAAATGTTACATACATACCTGTTTTTAATTTTTTCTTTCCAGGCCAACCAACAATTTGTCATACCATGACCTTCTAGAGACGTAGTCAAGTCAAATAGGCTTATAATGTTTATAAGGGTCTGCAGCTTGTCATACACATGACCTTCTAGAAAACTTACATAAATTAACTAGGTTTCCAATTTTTACAAGGGGGTCTGCTGCTTGTCATATACATGACCTTCTAGAAGACTTATAACGAAGTCAACTAGGTTTATAATTTATATAACCAGTCTGCTTTATTCACGACCTTCTAGTGCAATTTTATCCAATCCACTATATATAATATTTCCTATTCTCAACCAAAACCTGAAATTAAATTCTGAATTTTGCTTTCAACTTACTGTGACTAGGGACTAGCTACGTCCTCCATTTCCCTATTTGTTGGGACGTTTAGTGATAACTCATATTTAGGAATGTATTTACATCGTTGCGTCACCTTTTCTTTTTCATTGACGAATACGTCTTTAAAAGATTATGAATCTTCGGTGATGAAATGTATTTTCAACTATTTTCAGGCGAGTGTATTTCGTAGCCGACCATTACAGTACACGAAAAAAGAAAACTGACAGCTGAAGATGAGTGAGAAGAGTGATACAGGGAGGGACAAATACATTTTAGCTTTGTTATTCGTGGCGCCACACAGTGGACGATAGTAGAACTACAATTGTGATCATGAGAGCAAGGCGTGAATATAATTTTAAATTTAAGTATAACATTATTGTCTAAATGTTGGTTGTGACATTTTCTTAATTTTTATGTTTCTTGGTGAGATCCTTTGCCATATGTTTTCTTCTAAAACAATGTCCGTAAAATCTACAAAATAATGCAATTATCCAGTATTTTACTCGAAAATAACCTACGCTCCTATAACGTAAAAATCACAAGCGTAGAGGTTATTTTTTAGTAAAATACTAGATAATTGTGTCTTTTTGTTGATTTTACGGACATTGTTTTAGAAGAAAACACATGTGGCAGAGGATATCACCAAGAAACAGAAAAGTTAAGTTGCACTTGGATGTATATTTGCAGTCCGTGGGATATCCTGGGACATTTCAGTATGTAGTTTGTACAGCCTATTCGTAATCCCGAAATATCCCGAGATGTCCTGGTACGTCCTTAGTACAAGCGCCGGTATATCCTTCAGGACGTCCCTCGTACTACTTTTATTTGATACCTAGTTGTGACATTGGGATGACCAAAAAAGTGCCGAAAAGCATACAAACTGGGATATTAGGGGCAAGCCCAAATACTAAATGGGATTTGCCATAGTACGTCCCCCGGACAGCCCCGTGTTGTGTGGGGGTGTATCTGTAATAAATACAATACAGTAAAGGCACGTAAAAATTCATGCGAGCGATTCAGCGACTATGTGTAGTGTCTGTGTATGGGTTCATAATTATATATTTTCCCTCCAGACTCACTATTTATCCTCTTAGTCACTAAATGTTAAAAATATGTAATTAGAAAGAGAAAAAAGTTTTATTTTACTTGTTAGAACTGCTAAGAATTTTTAGAGGTTCTGTAGTATGCATTTAACCGTGCGCTTGACCGAACAGAGTGACAAAGTTACTTCACTATTTTTTTCCGGGAAAACCGTGGCTTTAGCGATAAATTTTATTAGAACACTTTTTGTTCAGAAACACATGGTCTATCCACCTGTATTTTTTGTTTTTTTCTAGCCTGACTTAATTTAAGTTTTGAAAAAATTGATAAAAAAGAAATTTTTTTCACTTTTTTTTTATGTTCTGCATCCGAGCGGAATGTAAACTTTTCAGGATATTATTCTATACACTTTCACGAGCTCATTAAAAAAAAATTATTCAATTTGCAACTTTTTGTGGGTTTCACTATAAAATGATCTCTGTCGTCTGGGCTACTATTAAATCATTAGCACCAATTACTTTTTTAATGAACCTCTCCATGAAGACAGGTATTTTTCCCGATATATTTAAAAAAGCTCTTATTAAACCGCTATATAAAAAAGGCGCTAAAACAGATGTGTCAAATTATAGACCAATTTCATTAATCAGTACTTTGGCAAAAATATATGAAAAAATATTAAAAACTAGAATTGCGTCATACTTACAAAAATATGACATACTTTCAAAAAATCAATTTGGCTTCAGAGGACATATGTCAACTGAGGATGCGATGGCTAATTTGACAGCCAAAATATACAAATCTTTAGATGAAGGTAAAAAATCCTTATGCATATTTGTCGACTTAGCCAAAGCATTTGATACTGTAAGCCATAATAAACTATTGGACGTATTGGAAAATATTGGATTTCGTGGACTTTCATTAAAACTTATGGAAAGTTATTTGCACAATGGAAAACAGTGCGTGAGTGTCAATAATGCTATTAGTTCTGAACAAATCATTAAATATGGCGTACCTCAAGGTACAGTTTTAGACCCAATATTATTCAACATTTACATTAACGATCTGTTTAAAGTTCCCACTACTGGTGAAATAACCTGTTTCGCAGACGACAGTGCAATATTCTACGAAGATAAGAATTGGTCACTGTTAAAAAATAAAGTTGAGAAAGATTTTAAAAATATTATAAACTGGTTTAACAGTAGACTACTAACCATAAATTTTACAAAAACATTCTTTATGCCTTTTGGATGCTATGCAGATTCACTACCAAACTTCACCTCACTTTACTATAAACTAAATAATACAAATATACAAATAAAAAGTGTAAATAATATTAAATATCTAGGTATAATAATAGATTCACATTTAAGATGGAACTATCACATAGATCATATCGTAAAAAAAATTAGATGCATGCTAAACAGATTCAAACTATATAAAGAAATTTTCGACATCAATCAATTAAAAATTCTATACTTTGCTCTAGTACAAACACATATAACATATGAAATTACGGCATGGGGAGGGGTATCCAACATTTATTTGAAAAAGTTAGAGTGTATCCAAAAATGGATTTTAAAAATAATATATGAAAAAGCATTTCCTATCCTACTGATATGCTCTTCAAAGAATCACAAATATTTGATGCGAGGCAGTTATTTTTTCAATAAATAATTCTCCTTCAATTCAAACAAAAGATTAATGTTTCTCGTGTCCAACATAATTACGAAACAAGAAATAAAGCCAAATCGGCAATTGTACCAAAAGAAGTAAAAACAATTGGTCAGAGATGTTTTACTTACCTCAGTCCCATATTTTATACAGAAATTCCGACTACCCTAAAGAGAATATATTCTATTGGGTTGTTAAAAAAGAAATTAAAAACCTGGCTTACTGAGACACCAAGGTTAAAAGTGCATCAAATTATTGACAGAAAAAATAATTCTCTCATCTAGACTCTTATGATATATTTTTTATAATTAAAATAATAAATAAATAATTAAAATAATGTGAACATGTAAATACCAAAACTAGAATAATAAAAAAAAAACCTATACATTGTGTATTTTTATATATGTATCTATTTGTCATTATTATGTATGTGTGCACATCCTTACATATAGAACTAGAACTAGAAATCATTACTATCTAAATAAAAAAATATTTGTTTCATTGTCTTACCCACGATCAAGATTGCCTTCTGTGGGTTTGCCATTTATTTGCCCTGACATTTATATAAAATTTGTATCTTTGCGTACTGCCATAAAACTAATTAGCGACTTATTTGTATTGATTATTCTTGTTATTATTATTATTTATATTATATTATACATTTTATAGTATGTATTGTTAATTATTATATAAACTCTTGAATTGTTATATTTTAGACACATAATATATAAATTTCTTTAATTTCACTAATGAATAATGTTTTATAATATAATATGGAAGTATTTTGTAAAGTATATATTTTTTTGGTAAATAAATTATTATTTAAAAAAAAAAAAAAAATCCTTTCGAAAATTATGGGATTTTGGTGAGCTGTTATTAGTCTTATTTTTGTTTCCGTGTTCTTGGTCATTACTTGAGAGACCTTATTTATTGTTGATGCCTTTTGACAAAAAATACATTTCTCTATAAACAAAATAGTTTTACGCATGGGCACAAATGAAAAAGTTGATGGACGGGCACTGTATCCATCTGAACTGTTTTCAATTTCTTTTTCTTTTTCTATTTTTCTACTCCTTAGATGTTCTATATTTCTTTTGCTAGTAAAACTAGAATAGCAATTTCGGAGCCAAACCAAACCGTCAAAACTGTTTGTTTCTCGAAGTGATATAGTTCTAGAATATAGATCATCTCCTCTTTGGTTGCTTATTTTTTCATGGAGTTTTAAACAATCAATAAATGTTGCAAATGATTTCTCAGAACCTTTGATTACAGTGCCCGGTTTCCTACAATGAGTTTCTTACACTAAATTTTATTTTTGTCTACCTCACTTTTAGAACTTGTGACGTCAGTTGTACATTCCATTTTACTTTCTTTTGAAAAGCACATACATTAGTTACCCATATGGTAGAAAATTCTACTGAAAAAATACATATCAGTTGAAAGTATCTTGCAAACAGTAAACTAGGGAGATTCGTATAACGTGTTAATCTATTACATACGAATTTTATGTAGGTCCATATGACTGAATAGGGTTTTCTCAGAAAAAAAAAATTACTGAAGTACTTAATTCACGTAAAAAAATTATTTATGGCATATTTATTACCTTTTTAATTTTACTAATAGTGACAAAAAAAAAACTTTAAGTTTGAAAAATATTGAGTTCATTTTAAACAGCCATAAATTAGCGCGTTGTGACGTCAACGCCCTGAAATCCAATAAAAAGTCGGTTACATTGTTGCATAAGATAGCCGTGAAAAATATAAAACATAACCTCTATTTATTGACAGCACTTTTTAATGGGTCGCGTGCGCCGACGTCACAGATTTTGAGACCTTAGGAAAAACAAACAGCTGTCATTGAGAAATCCGCCGATTAAACGTGTTCCTTTAAAGTGAATTTTGCAGTGTTTGTGCCATTTAAGAACTTGTTGTTGGATTATTTGACATCTACAACTATTCTTAATACTGTTATATAAACAATTTTGTTCGTCAGGATGACGGTTAATTCGTATTTTGCAGAATTGTGTCCTGATGTAGAGGTTAGGTATACGGCTGCCATCGAATTAAATCCTTATATTTTGAGAAAAAAATACTTTAGTACAAATATTGATGTATTTCCAAATGTTACACATGGGGATGTTGCAAATTACTTGATTTTTGAAAGAATTACGTAGACAGAAGGACGAATTCAAGGCATTGAGAAGTCTTGAAGCTGTTTGTGGTTAGGTGAAAGAAGTACTCTGCAAGAAATTTGCAAGATAAAAGCTTGTTACAACGGTAAGAATTAGTTATCAACCATTTTTTTCATATATGCTTGCCTATTTAAATATTTTATAATTAATTACTAATGCAGAAATTAATTTTTCATGATATGAACTCTTAGGCATCATGAATAAAAGCCATTGACTCCTTGGACTATTGCAGATTCAGATGGTTCCTTAATGCTCACTGGGATTGTGTTGCCAGTCTAGACAAAACATGTTCACCACTTAACAGGAAATCTTTCCTTTTAGTTTTTTAACAATGGTTGGAGATTAACCGCTGTAAATTTTGTGAAAAAGACACTTTATGAAATAAACAATGAAAGACTGACGTACCTACTGTAAACTGTTTGAAGTATGTAATAAGATGTACACAATTTCTTCCAGCGGTTAACCCCTCGTCTATACCTTATATACCTATAGATCGGACTACGCAAACCGTTGTAATTTTTGTAAATTTTTTATTATAATATATTATATAAAATGTTTAACATGTATTTTACTATATTATGTAGGTCAATTGTTAATTATGACTTGTATTCTCTTAAATATACTCTCCCTCCGTGCAGTTCATGCTTCGCTCAACTAAAATTTAAATAAGAAATAGTTAATAAAAATAGGGACTAACCAATATAAAATGTTAATTTTCTTTACCATGGCTTGTTTATTGCTTGTTTGAGCAGCAGTTATGACTATCACAATCATTCTTGCATTAACTTAAGCATTTCTTTTAAATGCTTGGAATTGTTTAACCTAACCTCTTCTGGCCGTAAATCGACGTTATTTTACAAAAACTGATGTTGTCTCGGATTGCCACACTTCCACAATTAATAATACAATAAAAACTAGCCATTTTGTATGATATAATATCGATAAAAACTCTAGGATTACGAAAAATTTAATTCTGAGGTTCAGTCAGTCGCCATTTGACAGCTAATGACAGCGGTTTGTTTTCCCTAAGGTCTGGGATCTGTGACGTCCCGCGCACGCGACCCATAGGCCTGTCCAACACGCTTCACTTTGCTTTGTTTGTACTACAGCAGCCATCTTTTGTTGGTAAGTTAGGATTTTCGGCAGGCCAAAAGGGTATACACGTTCAGTAATCTCATTACCTGAATTTTCGCGTTTTTTCAATCATACTTAATTCAATAATTACAGCTAGATATGCTTTTTTCTTAAATAATGGACATGTAAGGTGTGAAAAATAATGACAGGGAATGACGGGGAAATTTATAGTAATGAAGTTTCTGTAATGATCTGCTGGAATGACATTGCTGGACGTGTATGGTGCCCTTTAGGCCTGACAAAAACCCTAACGTACCAACAAAATATGGCTGCTGTAGTACAAACAAAGCAAAGTGACAGCGTCTTGGACAGGCCTATTATTATGAGTTGTAATGGATTATCAAAATGCCTAAAAAAGTTTGTTTTGTACTTTTGTGTAATAATATTAGTGAAAATGCTCCCTCAATATTATTTTTGACAGTACCACTTAATATTGAAAGACGAAAATAGTGGTTTTCTGCTGTAAAATCTAAACAAATATTTCATCAAAATATAAATAAAGTTTTAGGTTAGTCATCTGTCATCTGATGTATACCGTCAGTGCAGAAGCGGGTGAAGGTTAATCCCAAACTATAAAATATCAACGTCCGACGCTTTTACGAATAATTTGTGTGGCATTTTTTATCTGGATTCTGATTGGCCAATCGCAGTACAAGCAATAAAAGAGGAAATTCTGAGAATTTTAGAGGAAAGCTTCCTTTAACACAAAGTTATATCCATAATCTCATTGGTTTTCCGGGTACATACGTAATTCTGGCGCGTAAAAATGCCCGTTTTAAAAAGCCCTGAAATTATCAGCAAGTTGTTTTAACGATATTTTCTTAGAAGTAATTCTTATTAGAAAAGTAAATTGTTGTAAATTAATAGAATATTTTATTATATCATTTTCACAACATAAAATGTTAAAATAAAATTAGTGGGAAAACCCTATAATATAATCAACAAATATACTTATATTTATTCCATGTTAATCATTTTCAAGACAAAAATTTAAAAATATCACAAACCACAAGAGTTACAATGCGCGTATCTATTTAACGATAGGCCTTTGCGGAAAGCAGCGCGGGTTGTTGAAACAGTTTTAAAGTAGTGGGAGTCGGTATTTCCAGTGAACGTGATGCCGCCGATATGCTTCGAAAATTGACATCACGCTACATATTATTAAATATCTCGGTTATCAGATCCTCAAAAAATCTCATTTAAGAATCTTAGTAATCTGGATAATATAGCGAATATTTTATAAAGAATAATTGTTTTTGATAAATATAACAGTTTGGAAGATATCGTCGTGGGAAAGAAAAAGTGTTCGAAAAATAATTAATTTTCTGCTGTAGTCGAACGGAAAAAATGAAGATTTTTGTTTTTTACTGCCATATAAGCCAATGTAAAATATCATTTATTTATTTATTTTAGAAATAGAAATTTTACAGAGAATTTAATGATTTTTGGATAATATATGCTTCATGATTGGCTCTATCACTATCACGTGGTGTGGTTAGTTAGAAAATTTTGATTTGTGCCCTTATTCATTACGATTTTTTTACAAGTGGATTCCTAATCTACAGAGTGTAAGCCACATATCAGGCAAGGTCATACATTTTTCGCTAAAAGTGCCAACGGGAACAAAAACTAAGCGACTTTTGTCAACGCGAGCACTCCACTAAAAGATGGGGCTAACCTCAACCACCAACTTGACAAAATACTGAGAATGAACTCCCGAACGATTTAAAAAAGAAAAACTGACTTACGCTATTTTTGCGTTAAAAACCCACTTTTTTACCTTTTGATTGGACTAACTGATGACTCGTCGTTGCGATAGTAATCCTGCTCAGTACGAGAGTGGCTGCTTAGACAGTTCTATGACCAGACGGTGTGTGAATCTGCTATTCACTGCGCACATTCAGGCAGCAACCACAGCATTTCTATGCTGTGCAACAACTACCTTGGCCCGCGATGTTCCCGGTGGTGGTCAGGTAACCCGTCCAAATCGTCAACACGCGCGACGTTGCTTGACGGTGATCTAGTCTGGTTTAATACCTACCTCACTTCTCACTTACATACCTATGTTACTGATCCCTGTCAAAAAATCCTATTTCAAACTTATAGATAATTATACATTTTGTATGGGTAATCATAAGAGCCTATCTGGTTTATAAGGTTTTATACAGTACATTAATTTTGCCATATAGAAATTATATTGGGATGAATAAGTATCTAAAGGAATCGTAATTGAGTTGGAATACCCATGTTGTTATTGGTATGTTTCCATAATAGTGTGAGATCCCAGAGCTGCCAGACCTACGTCATTTTAGCAAAGCTAATATTTTGACAACAGATAGTGTAATCTAGTTAAGAACGTATGCGTATTTGCTAGCTTGAAAGCGGGGCGCTTTTGCAGAAAAGGTACATACAAATTTTCACACCTACGTTAAAGTATGATAGCTGATTTATTTTTCAAGTGACACGCTAACGACATCGTGTAAGCGTTAATCTCCGAATCTTAAGGTCCGAGGGTCGATCCCTGAGCGTTCTCAGTTTTTTTTTTCAAATATACGTACTAAGAAAAAAGTTATGGCCAAAAATAATAAATATTTCCCTATCAGTTGTCTCTTTCTTGGTAGTCGCCACTTTAAGTTAATATTTGTTGAAAAAAAAAGCTGAGAAAGCTCAGGGATTGAACCTCGGACCTTAAGATTCGGAGGTCGATGCTTCACCATGTCGTTAGCCTCTCATTTGAAAAATAAATCAACTATCATACTTTAACGTAGGAGCGAAAAATTTGTATGTACCTTTTGTACCTATTTCCTGCAAAAGCGCCCCGCTTTCAATCTAGCAAATACGCATACGTTCTTAATTAGATATTACACTATCCGTTGTCAAAATATTAGCTTTGCTAAAATGACGTAGGTCTGGCGGCTCTGGGATCTTGGACTATAAGTGTTTATACTAAAAACAGTTTTTATTTGGCATTACAACTTTTAATTTGATAAGTTCTCATGTGATCTGAAAAGTGTTGAAACTGAAAAGGTTTTATCAGTAAAATCAAATACGAGTTCTGTAATCTTTTATAAGAAACAATTAGTATATGGTTTTTGTAAGATCTGAGAGATTGTTATCAGTTTTAGTTTATATAATAATTTAATAAGGATTTATAAGGATACGTATTAAAAAGTACTAATAAGGAATTACATCGAATAATTTTGTGACTTTCTTTGGCATCTGAAGAGTAATAAAATTGAAAAGATATACTAAGGAGTTCCTAGTAGACATTTTACACATTTTTATAAGGGTATATTTGTACTTATTTTTATAAAACTTCATGGGTACATATCAGTTTAGTTTATATAAGAATTTAATGGAAACGTATAAGGATGCATGTTAAAAAGTATAAATAAAGTATTATCGAATACTTTTATGAGTTTTTTTTTTTTGGAATCTGAAGAGTAATAAAATTGAAAAGATATACCAAGGAGTTCCTAGGCATTTTATACATTTTTATAAGGGTATATTTGTACTTATTTTTATAAGACTTCATAGGTCCATATCAGTTTAGTTTATATAAGAATTTAATAAGGATTTATAGGGACATCTATTAAAACGTATTAATAATGATTTACAACTATTAATTTGAGTTCATGGGGTTCCAATAGTGGTAAAACTAATAATGTTTCATCAGGGATGAATTTTATAACATTTAATAAGAAATAATTAGTATGTGGTTTTTATAAGATTTGAAGGGTTATTATTAGTTTAGTTTTATATAAGAATTTAATAAGGATTTCTCAGTGCACCCACTGAAAAGTATTATTTACAAATTAATTTGAAAAGTTTTCATGGGATTTCAATAGTAGTCAACCTAAAAAAGTTACAATACTTACTAAACTAAACTTACTAATACAATCCCAAGTAGCACAGAATTCTTTAAGATATCTTTAAGAAGTTCTATTTACTGCTCGCGAGGATATCTTGTATTTATGTACTCTAGAAGTCCTTCCGAAATCAAAATGAGAAATCTTTATATGTGCTCAACTTTTATGCACTGGGGAAATGTAAACTGGGCATTATATAGGAATTTCAACTTTTGTTAACCCACAGACATCTACTAGAAATTCTAAAAGGGAATTACCATACAGCTCAATTTTCTAAGTATTATAGAAATCAAATAAAGTATTAAAAGGGAAATAGTATTATTATCTTTAACAGAATACCTGTAGACATCTTCTAGAAGTTCTAAAAGGGAATTTCCATACAGCTCAATTTTCTATGTATTACAGAGATCAAATAAAGTATTAAAATAGAAATATTATTATTATCGCTAATAGAACACCTATATAAATCGCAAGAAGAAATTCTTTTAATGCATAAAATTTATTTGCTACCACGTAGTTTGTTACAGAAATTATTCCTAGATGACGACACGTACAAACCACTGACGATAATCAGTCATGCATTATCTTATACCCATGAATTTATAGAACATTAATAACATTACTGCAACGTTCAAATTCTCTCAGGGATCATCGATTTATTTGGATGAATCTTATAACGGTCTCTAATCTTTGGTTTGGGCCTGATGTCTCATACTGAGATTTTGATTAACCAACATTTCACCAGCTGCCGCTGGCAATTCTATAAGAAGTGTGTGTTGGTACATCTAATAGAAATCCTATAAAGATGTTTTCAGTACCGTTTATATTGGTAAGCGATAAAATACCCGAAAGATTACTACAGGAATTAAATCTGTTTGCAGGATCGATGCGGTACATCTAACAGAAGTCCTATAAAGATGTCCTCGGGACCATTTATATTGGCAAGCGATAAGATATCCTAAAGATTACTATGTATGGGAATTCTATAGGTATGCAAAAGGCTGCTCACAGGATTCTATACTAATAGCTTTTTTCGATTACCATGGGAAGTACTATTTAATACTGATATGCTGACATTTGCCCATCTTAGGGAACTCTTATAGACCTCTAGAAGATATTTACTGATTCCTAAATTTTTATCCTCGGGATATCTTGAGGAATTAATTGTGCTACTTAGGATAGATTTCATATAATTTACATTAAAATCCATTGTAAGTACTATACTATATACACATTGTATTTTTGAAAACCATCTTATTCCCACAAAAGCATAAAAGTCTTACAATAGACCTCAAAGGAGGAATATACATTAAAAACTCACAGAATCTATAAAATTTTTGTGTTTCAAACGCCATAAAAATTTATAAATACTTATAGGCCTCGTACTGAGAATTTACATTAATATCTTTCAAATTCATATAAAAACCTATAAAACTGCGCAATTTAATTACCATAAATACTTATAAATATACTGATAGACTTCATTCAGGGAATTTACTTTAAACCCCATCGCATATCCTCATAGAATTTTATAAAAACTTCGTGTTTATTATTAAAACGTGCAAGTGTTGACAGACTTCAGGCAAGGAATTTACATTCAAAACACATTTCAAATACTTCAAAAACTTAGACACATCTGAACCTATAAAACCTTCGTATTTCAAACACCATATAAGAACTTACAAATACTGATAGGCCTCGTATGGAAAATTTTCATTAAAAATATTTTTGAAATACATATAAAATATCTATATCACTCCATATTTCAATTACCGCGAAAACGTATAACTACTGATAGACTTCATATAGGGAATTTACATAAAAAACCCATTGTACGCAGAAAATCTTATAAAAACTTCGTATTATTTCCTCTTAATATATGCAAGTGCTGATTAGACCTCAGGCAAGGAATTTACATTAAAAACACATCTCAAATAATCACATCAAACCAAATTCAGAACTTATAAAAACTTTGTATTTCAAATACTATAAAAACTTAATTATACTAATACATATAACTACTGATAGACTCCATATAGGTAATTTACATTAAAAATCCATTGTACGCAGCAAATATAAATACTTCGCATTTCCTATTAATATGTGCAAATGCTGATAGACCTCAGGCAAGGAATTTACATTAAAAACACATTTCAAATAGCCGCACATCAGACCACATTTAGAACTTATAAAAAACTGTATTTCAAATACTATAGAAACTTACGTATACTAATAGGTTTCATACGAGGAATGTACATTTAAAACACACACACACACACACATAATTAAAACTTATGAAAGTTTAGTGTTACATACTCCAGCCTGCAGTAGAGGGAGCTGTTATACATGTCGCTGATTCATATCTAATCTAATGTGACCTAAGAAACTAGTGTGGGCTTGTTAAATTAAAAGTAAGGCATTATCTTTTACTGCTAATGCGTTTAGGCTAGAACGCTAGAGGAAACAAGGACTTTTGCAGTATTTAGTGTTTACCACTATATTACTATTGATATTTGAAATATTAATAGTAAGTAAATAATATTTACTTACCTATGTAAGTTTATGGGATTTGGCATTCAAATACACAACCAAAATCTGTAAAAAAAACCTATCAATAGTAATAGAATTTCTATGGGGAATTTACATTCAACACACTATACAAACCTATAAAAACCTATAGAAATTTTTAATTACATGTACTATAAAAACTCATCAATACTAATAGATATCATATAGGAATTTACATTCAAAATACTATAAAAACCTATAAAAACTTATAATTACATATACTATAAAAACTCATCAATACTGGTAGATACCATATGAGAATTTACAATTAAAACACATTTCAAATACACACATCAAAAATTATAAAAACTTATACGTTTTTTTTATAAGTTTTTATAAGGATTTTTTGACAGGGATCTTTTAATTGAAAGAAAACAAGTTACCACTCTTTGGTCACTTCGGCCTTTACAAGTTTAGTGGTGTTGAGGTATCCACCTTTCGCATATAAATTTTGACCAACCCACGAAAATTTTTTCGTCGAACGACAATTATCGTGACCTGTTTTGCATTTGTTTACTCTGCACTTCGCCGTATACTCCAAGTCCTTGTCCCAAGATACGGCTTTCATGTTGGACGCCTCGGAGTTGCCACCTCTCTTATCTTTACCTGTATGAGAGAAAATTACATTTGTGAACTAAGGGCCGGTTTATCAATACAGGGTTAGGTTTAGTTTGCCCGGTACTTAAACGTTTACTCTAGGATAAAGTGCCCAGGTTAAAAGTGACCTTGGGGTAAATTCAGAGTTAATTCAACTCGAGTTACAAAGTGAGGTTTATGCCTGTTAGCCCCGGGTTAACCTAAAAATTGTATCTTCCTTGTTGATAGTTGGGTAAAAAGTCAAAGTTATTATACTATATATAATCATTTCTTTTATTCGTTTAACACCCATATTCACCATCGTTAGTTAAACATGTAACAAGCTGTTAAGGCATCAACAAAGTAGCTGATAAGTTAACAAAAGAATTGTAGGCAGTTAGGCCCTTAACAGATTGTTATTTATGTTGACGTTATGTGTGCATAGAATACTATAGTACGTCGGGTACACCAAAGCTGCACTTTTTGCACATTAACTTTTCTGTGGTCATAGTTGATGCCAAAAGGTAACTTCTCAGATAGGGAGCCACTTGAAAATCCGTGCAGAACACCAATGACCGCCATTAAAGATGGCCGCCATTAGCCACACTAAATTTTTTTGTACCTCAGCTCCTAATGGTCCGATATAGATTTTTCTTTTTTGTTTGAAAGCTCTTGTGAATAAGAGACTTTTTTGTCCCTATACATTTATCACTTACATCTTAAGGTTTCTACGCAATTTTCAGAAAAACAAATAATTTTTAATTTTCACGGACTTTTGGAGAATACTGTGATACGAAATTCAAAAACAGAATTTTGATTGATGCTGAGAAGTTCCATGCAAACAGAATACACACATATCTTGGGATACTTACTCAAAAAACTGTCTGAGGAGCCGTGTGAGAGATAAGAGAGGCGTTGGTCTTCGTCGCCAAGTAGCGCAAGAAAATCTTCTACCAAAAAATTGGAATGACTACCTCTACTGCAATCAGACTAAGACAGAACTCTTAAAGTTACTTGAAGAACATGAATTTTTGAAGTTTTATTGGGCTAACATCAGTACTGAGATTGGTGGTATAATTCATTCATCTCGGCCGGACTTCAACTGATAGAGTACAATGCAGGCAACAGGAAGAAGAAGCATAGTAGTACGTCGGGTACATGGCTAGAAGAGCCAAAAAACTGCCTTTTTGATTGGAATGTGCCACTTTCTGTGGTCATAGTTGATGGCAAAATGTCACTTTTCAGATAGGGAGCCACTTGAAAATCCGCGCAGAACACCAAAATGGCGGCCATTAAAGATGGCCGCAATTAGCAACACTAATTACTTCCACATCCAGTGGAAGTATAGTAACGACAAAAAATTTTTTAAAAATTTTTATTGTTCAAATAGGCTTAGAATGTCACGAAACGTCGAGATTTTAAGTTTGAACGAAAAAAAAAATTCTGTCTGTCGGTCTGTCTGTCTGTAACTTTTTTTGTGCGCACGTTTACTCTGGAACCGTTTGAGATATTGACTTGAAATTTGGTACACATATGTATTTTAACGAGATCTAGAACTAGATTATATTTTCATCTTGTTCCGTCGAAGGGTTGGGGGGTAAATTGGGGTAAATTTGGGGAAAATAGGTAAATCAAGCAGGTAAGAGTCCATAAAATTGGTATTTAGTATATACAAGAGAAGCTAAGGTCCCAAAAAAAGTTTTGGCATTAGCCACCCCCATTACCACCTCCACCCCATTATTAAAGGGGATGAAAAAAAATTGTGATTTAGTGTGTGTACAAGAACCAGAAACCTCAAAATATTTTTTTACTTCATCCACGCGACGAAGACCAACGCCTCTCTTATCTCTCACATGGTTCTTCAGACAGGTTTTTAAGTAAGTATCCCAAGAAATTTTTATTCTGTTTGCATGGAACCTCTCAGCTATCATTCAAAATTCTGTTTTTGAATTCCGTATCACAGTATTCTCCAAAAGTCCGTGAAAATTAAAAATTATTTGTTTTTCTGAAAATTGAGCAGAATTCTCAAGGTGTAGTGATACATGTATAGGGACAAAAATGTATCCTCTTCACAAGAGCTTAAAAAAAATAAAATCGAAATCGCACCATTAGAAGCTAAGATACAAAAAAATTTAGTGTGGCTAATGGACGCCATTTTGGTGTTCTGTACAGATTTTCAAGTAGCTCCCTATCTGAAGTTACCTTTTGGTCAACTATGACCACAGAAAGTGACACATTCCAATCAAAAAGTGCAGCTTTCTTTGGTGTACCCGACGTCCCAAGCAGCATTCAAAGTGATGGGAACTGGCATCTGAGGCATCGGAACTTTAATATAGTAGGAATGACATAACTGTTACTAATTTTGCGACTTCAGGCTAATATTCACTTTGTGGTATGCATTTGTAGTGACAATTATGTAGATTCTACTGAATTTAGGCATTGTATAGTTATAACACTTTCAAGTAACTGCTGGAGAATCTGCAACGACGCGGATACTACTCTGCATTACTTTGAAGCATCCTCAACTGCAAAGTGAAAATTGGCAGTAATGCCGACTGCACAGCTTTACCAAAGGACCACTTCAAAGTAGTCTTGTTAGTGACATCTCGAGTAAAAATGAGGTTATTTCTACGAACATAGGGGCTTTGAAGTTATTTTTACTACTCCCCACTAATTGAAAATGACTTTAAAAGTTACACATACCTTGAAAATCTACTAAAGAGTAATATTAACTTTTAAGACAATTTATATAATTATTGGCATTGAATAAAATGGCGGCATCTGAAATGCTCAGTAAAAGCGAAATAAAGTTTATCGGCACTCATCCACGTTTTATAAAAAACTGAAGAAACAGTTAAACAGTAGTAGAGAAATAGTGATTCTTCAGAATATGATGCAAACATGAAAGATTATGATTTCGCCACAGCAAAACCATCATATTTGGCAACAAGTGCAAAAGTGTTTCCATTAACACGGAGAAAAGTAATCGAAAACTATAACAGTCTGCAGTGATATTAGTGATACTGTGTACTGCACGAAAGTTACAACTTGTCTTTAAAACACAGATTGACCCATAGTTCAGTTAGTGATCCACTGAGCATATTAATGAATTTGCCGATTAAAACCTCCAAATTTAATAAATATTTTGTGTCGATGGGGAACGGACAATTTCGGTATAAACGGCATAAGACATTGTTTGTGTACAATAAATTGAACTGAATATATATACAAAAAAAAAATAGCAGAAAAACTATATTTATTTTCTAGAATATCTCAAAAGTTATGAGTGACAACAAAAATAACAGTTTACAACACCATTATCCAACCTCATTTCGATTACTGTGCCAGTATATTATATTCCTTCGATTTAAATAAAATAACTTCCCTTCAAAAACTACAGAATAGAGGAATGAGAGTGATTTTGAAATGCAGCCGATATACCTCAATCCAACATATGCTTTCTTCTCTTCAGTGACTGTCTGTAAAAGATAGATTGCTTTCCATGGCTATGGTATTTATTTTCAAAATTTTAAATAACAATACCCAAGTATTTAAATAAGTTTATATTTTATGCAAACCAAATACATCAACACCACACAAGAAATAACAACAAATTTTATATACCAAGGCAAAATCTAGGAAAATTATGTTATATAAAGGCCTCGATCAATATAACAAGTTGCCAGAGGATGAAAGGAATCTATCTCTCTACCTGTATTCAAACGTAAAATTGTAAGCTATATAAAGTCGATTGATTAACTCCACTTGTTTTATATAGGTATTTTTTCCTCGTTATTTTTTTAATTTATTTGTATATGTATTAGTCTGAGTGTGTAAGTGCGTGTATTATTTATTTATGCATAAATTGATTCTTTGTAATTACATTAGAAAAGTGAATTTGTATATTAGGATTTTCCTATTCAAATAAATACTTACTATTTTTTGAATGAAATTAAATGTAAACTGATCACTAAAATATGAAAACTCATGTATTTTTTCCATTATTATTACACACGTTACGTTCACAAATATATTTACGAAACATACATTGTACATCGTTTTCAGTAAAAAAACAAATATTTTATTTGCACAAATTTATTAACAACTTAATATCAGATAATAAAAAGTACTTGGTAAAAATATAATTGTTATTTTTAACCCACATTCGTGTCCTTGTCCACATCACACAGAGTGACACTTTAACAGTTATTACCGTGTTGCCAATTAAAAAAAAAAATGATCTATCTCGTATCTGCCAATTGTACCAACATGAAAATAAGTTGATAGCAATAGTTACCAAGATCTTATACCGTCATTGGTCCCATTTGCTACATCTAGGTAAATATAACTACATAGTGAAATTGTTGTAGTTCCCGTCACCACTTTTAAAGTAGCAACAACTATAATGTTGGTGGCATCTGCTACTTTATGGCAAATGTAACTTGTAGGGAAATAATTTTGGTTTTTGCAACCTCTAAGTTACTGCAATTAAAATTGCCATTTTTCTGTTGTTGAATGAAGACGCCATATTGACACAGATAAAAATATAATTCAATAATTTTTTTTTTTTATTATGGTCATTTACAAATATGTTTTATAAATAGATTATTACTTTATAATACATGAAATTAAAAAAAAACGTTTTCAAAAAATTTTGCAGTTTTGCTTGTACACATAATTTTTGCAAAAACATTTTTTCCGAAAAAACCATTTTCTCGAGGGGACGTCTTTTTTATCGAAGCATCATGATAACATTTCACAGAAAAAAGGGGTGGTTTTAATATCCACACCCAGGGTAAATGCAAAACATCATGATTTATAATATATGCTTATGCATGTTGTATATTGGTATGTTGACAACAACGAATAAAAAACAAAAGCAAAGTCGAAAATTGAATCGTCGATTGTTTAAGTGAATCAAGTCGTACAGCAAGAAATATTTTTTCAGATTCTAGCTTCTTTTGTCTTCTTTTCAATGATATTAACAATTTTTTTTCATTTTTAAACCATTTTTGTATTAATTTGTTTAATTTTCTTAATAAACAAATTCACTTCTCTCGTCAATATTTTACCCAAAAATAAAAATGATTAGCTTTTGTTAAAAGCACATAAAGAAAGAATTTTTTAAAAGTTTTTCCTACCCCAATTGGAAGCCTATCACATCACATCAGCGTATGATCATTTTGTTTAGAGAATAGTGTTTTTTCATCCCCTGGGAAGGAAACGGGATGTGAGCTATCTCTTCTCATGACAAATGCTCACTTTCACTGTAAATACAGAATAACATCCAGGAAGGGTACGGAACCCCAATACGGAACCCAAGTTGCCGTTTTCTCTCTATATATTATTAATAAAATAAAATAAAATGAAAAATACCCCAAACCTGTTTTATCAAGGAGCAAACAATTTTACTACCATATTCCGTGATATACATACCCAATGCAAGGTTGTTCCTTAATTCGTTATGAACCTCTAATATCGCGTTTCTGAAACCATCCAGGCGATTTTCATCACAGTCACCTGGTACAGGAGAGCAATCCTCGTTCCTCTCGCAAACAATGTTTTTATGCGGCCCACATGATGGCCATTTGCTTTCGCAAGAATCAGCTGCACTTTTATTCAATGCAAGAATGAACACAAGCACAGTAAAAATTTTATTACTTGGCATATCGGATGAAAGAAGCTTGCCAATTATATAACTGTCTATTGGTGGATTATTGTGGTGCCTAGATTTCATTCTAAATGCTTCTGAGTTAAGGTAGCCTGTGGAAAATTTGTTCAAAATTTTGTTTTTTGTTAAGTGACAGTTTTACTTTCTGAGGTTATGTTAAAAAGTCAGTTTGCGTTAAGTCAATAGTTGAACCAGTGGAACTCGTTTAGCGGGACGGCAACTGAGTAGTCTCCATCGATCAGCCTGTAAGGGTAGGGACATGCCGAAGATGCTTAGTAGTTCAGTGTGTAGTTCACTACCATAGCCGCCATCAATTTGTAAAACAAACCTGTACATTTAAATGGGGCCGCACATGCCGAGGATGCTTGCAGCAGTTCATTCTAGCAGTTTACATGGAAGTCACCGCGGTCATTGCACTTCACTGACCATTCATAATTTTATATACTTGGTGTGAGGTAGAAGTTCAGGCCACAATTTGAGTCCATGCACCAAAGTCATCAATTTGTAAAACAAACCTGTACATTTAAACGTGACCGCACATGTCGAGGATACTACCAGGACCCCTATTCTCCAGTCGAGAGAATGGTCATTTCGGGAGAACTGTGGGCGTGGTTCTCTTGAAATGTGTTTTTGTGTTATTCTTGACATTAAGAGAACGATCCAGGCCCTGCGCACTCCCACTATATTTCAAAACAGCGTGTTTAGTTTGAACTTCCGTCGATCTGTCGCTACTTGTACTTGTCACACGGCGGCTGCGCAAATCTGAGGAATGTTTTTGCGCATAAGACGCTACAAACCGCGATAAGCGGAGCCATCCGAGCGAATAAGCTGTGACGTCACGCTTAAAGTGGTATCGCGCGGTCTCACTAGGGCGCTAGAAAATGTGTAAGCGGAAAATTGTGGGGATATGACATAAGAACGTTAGAGATGGTTAGAACTAAACTGTTAAAAAAAGCTAAAAAGACATTCATTTTTGCGGAGAAATATATGATGACGTAGCGCTTCAAGGCACTTAAAGCATTGGGGTAAGACGCGAGATCGCAAAAATATGCCTCCCTGAATCTTGCCCGACTGTCAGTACTGTCACTACTGTCAGTTGTCGCGCCATTATTGTTTACATGTCTGTGCTTTGTGTTTTGGACATTAAACTAATAATTATTAAATCCATAGAGCAGGAGTCCATTTGCTTATTTGTAAATAATGTGAGTTTCTAATGAAACTGATTAGAAAGGACGCTGTTCTGTTAAATATTAAAAACTGTAATGGGTTATAAGTGTTGTTTGTGTTCACGTCGTGTTGCGACTTCGAAAAATTCCAACATGCATAGGTATTATTGATTTGCAAAGAACGTGACTCCCAAGAAATTGACTAAAAACGAAAGACTGACGGGTTGTACACTTCTGTGCAATGAAATCCCGTACACCTATTTTTCGCCTTAATTAAATCATTATTTATTTGTCAGTGTCATATTTTCGCAATGCCAAAATTAACTGAACATGAAAAAATTTTAATTCTCTTTAAAATTAAAGAGAGATGGTCTATCAGAGCAGTTGCTAACCATTATTAATTGAATAAAAGTACTGTTATGAGTGTGAAGAAAAGTGGGAAGAGGAAGGTAGCGTAAAGAGAAAAGACGGTTCAGGCCTATCGAGAAGTTCAAATCTCGTTCAAGATGAAGCACTCCTTGGCTATTTGAGGCAAAATCCGTTTCAAACAGCAGGAGACGCTGTGTTCATGACACATTTTCTAGTGTCGAGGTTAGCAGCTAGCCGAAGGATAGGAAAATCGAAAGTAAAAAACTATACAAGTGCCAAGAAGACCATATTAACAGGAGAACAAGCAAGCCCGCATTATGTTTTGTTTAAATTGTGTCTATCGCCCGTTGGAGTTTTGGACCAATATTGTGTTTACCGACGAAGAAGTTTTTCAGTCTTGTAATGAAGGACATGTACAAAATTTTAGGTTACATTATTTACATAATAAATACAATCGCAGCTATGTGCACTTGCTGTGAATTTTTCAACGTCAGTTTTTACATTTGTTATAAATCGAAATCATTCCCATCGAATGGTGTAAAAAAGTAAAAAAAACAAAAATATGTATGTTTTTCTTCTGGATTAACATTATTCAAATACATTACTTATGACGTTTCACAATCAATGTCAGTTTTTTGTAATACAATACAATACAATCCGTTTATTGAAAAAATGAGCAGTACAACTACATACTTTTCCAAAAGGAAGTGTATCAACACTGTTGTTTTTCAACACTTCCCGTGTACAAACAAAATATAAAAGTATAAGCACATATATATAAATAAAAGTAAAAATAAGAATAAAAATAAAAATAAGGAGGGACATGTAATAATAAGTATGAAATTAATACAAATAAATACATAATCCTAATTTAAAACATTTGTAGATTAAAATGTTCTAATCTTGATGAGATTATGTCTTCCTTTAGTCTACGTTTTACTGTTGCCACTGACATATTGTGATATTGAATTGGCAGATTATTAATGATATATGCTGCTATGAAGGAGAAGGACGATCTAAAAGATGAATTTTTATGAGAGGGAATACAAACTTTATTTTCAACATGTCTCAAATCTCTGCTATGAATGTCTGTACGTCTTTGTATCTTATTGAATAAATAGTTAGGTTCTGAGGTTCTGAAAATATTTAGAACGAATCCTACAATGTGTATGAATCTTCTTTCACATATATTTAACATGTTGAAAGCACATAAATGTGGACTAATGTGACCGTATTGGGGTACAGTTGTGAAATATCGAACACAGCAGTTTTCAATTTTTTGTAAGCGGTATTTGTCTTCTTGTGAAAGACAGGGGCCGTATACAACATCTGCGTAATTTAAATGGGATAGAACCATAGTTTCAGAAAGCAATATTTTAGTATTTGTATCCAAATATTTTTTAAAGGCATATAGCTGTTTTAAGCTGTAAAAAGCTTTTTTGCAAATAGTATTAACATGACCGGAAAAGTTTAACAGAGAATCAAAATTTACACCAAGATTTTTTACGCTGTTGGTTGATGTAAGGACCTCATTATTTATTTGAATATTTAATTCTCCAAGGTTGAGCAACTGCTGAGGAGTTCCAAAAACAATATTTTGACTTTTGTTAGCATTTAGTACAAGAGTGTTTTGTATGGTCCATTCGTATATAAGACTTAAATCATTATTGATGCAGAATTCTGTCATTTGAAATTCTGAACGAGAAAAACTATGTATTAATTGAATGTCGTCAGCGTACATGTATAGTTTTGAATATAGCGGAAGTCTCGAGATATCTGCAATAAATATATTAAAAAGAAGTGGTCCAAGGATAGATCCTTGCGGAACACCTGATGCAACTGATCTATTTTGTGATATAAGTATTGAGTTTCCTGAATTAACACTAGTAAATTGTTGTCTACCATTGAGATAATTTTGAAACCAGGAGAAAGTACTTCCAGATATACCATAGTAACTTAATTTTGCAATTAAGCAATTAGGCGATCCAAACCACGTGACTTCCAACATGGCGCTGAGGGCAAACATCCGGCAATCCTTTATTTTCATTCGTTAAATGAGTTTTTTTTCGGTTGCCTTGGCTACGTTTCCGCGAGTTAATTAAAATAAACCCCATGTTTGCCCTCAGCGCCATATTGAAAAATAATTTTGACAGGTCGTTGGATTGCCTAATTAATATCTAAGGAGTCAAAAGCTTTAGTCATATCAAGTAATGTCAAAGATGTGACTTTTGTGTTGTCAATGGCTTGCAAAATTTCGTCAGTTATGTTACTTAATACTGTTGAAGTACTGAATCCTTTTCGGAATCCGGACTGATTAGAAGGAATTATTGAGTTTTGAAAGACATATTCCGAAAGTTGTTCATATATAGCTGATTCTGTAATTTTTAAAGGAACCGAAAGCAGGCTAATGGGGCGTAGATCTTCAAGTTGTTCAGGATTTTTTTTCTTAGGGATAGGCTTAGCACAGGATATTTTCCATTGAGGAGGAAGAACACCTAGTTCTAGTGACACATTAATAATATGGGTCAGTGGAGCCGATATCCACTGTAAAGCAAGTTGTAACATTTTAGCCGATAATCCATCAGGGCCTATGGTGTGAGATTTTTGATTATTTATTATATCTATAATTTTTTGAACAGTAACCGCTTTAAAAGTAAACAGAATGTCATCCATAAATTTAGTTTCTAGAAATGTATCGTTATGCCGTTCATTCGATTTTAAATTTGGTATGGAGTCCATGAAATAATTGTTGATCTCGTCAGCATTACAGAAACCTTCAGGAAGGTTTGGTGGAATGTTATCTTTAACTACGCCCCATGACTTTAAGTTAGTCCACATTTGTTTAGGATTATCTTTAGTGTTGTTAATATGGAAAGAGTAGAATGCGATTCTTTCTTGAGTTATGGCATTATTATAATAATTACGAATTTCACAAAAATATTGTCTATGAACAGCATTTCTAGTTTTTTTATATCTTAACCAAGCTTTCCTTTTAATTTTTTTTAACTCATATAAAGTGTCTGTGAACAATGGTTCTTGGCGTTTGTTAGATTTAAAAGTAACTCTCTTTAAAGGAGCATGGTGATTAAAAAGATTTAATAAGCTTTCGTTGAGAAAATCAATTTTTCTTCTAGAGAGTTAATATTATATATCGTATTCCAATTAATAGCAGAGGCATCCATATTAAATAAGTCAATATTGAAGTCCTTGAAATTACGGAATTCTTTTACTATGGGTTTGCATTCGTAATCACTTAATTCAACATCACAAGATGTAACGTTGTGGTCAGAAAAACATAGATCTAAAACTTCTACGTTCCTAACTTCCAGATCAGAGTTGGTTATAATTAAATATAGTAATGTTTCGCTCTGAGCAGTTATTCTGGTGGGATCACTAATTATTTGCTTACAATCAAAAACAAGTAACAAATTATTTAGATAAATAGTTGCAGGACTGTTAATTAACATATTAATATTTAGATCACCCATTAAAATAAAAGTATATATATTATTTTCTAATAGATAATTAATTATATCAGTTAGTATACAGAGGTTGGTAAAATGAGAATTTGGAGGCTTATATAAAACTCCAATTGGTAACTTTGACAATTATATATTCGATGTCATAGACCTCCTCCATTGGTACAGATAATACTGAGCAAGATTTAGAAATAGAAGATTTCATATAAAGAGCAACACCACCGCCTCTTGATGCACGATCGCTTCGTATTAATTTATAGTCAGGTATTTCGAACATATCATCCATTAGGTCAGGAGAGAACCACGTTTCACTAATTCCGACTGCCAGATATGAGTTTTGTTTCACAAATGTTTTAATGTCATTAAATTTATTTACAACAGATCTGGCATTAAAATGACATAATTTATTCAACTTTAAATTTGATATATCATGTTCTTGACTCTGATGAGACTGAATAGAATTTAGTGTGTTAGACATAAAAAAGAGGTATTATTAATTTTTTTCTTTTGATTTTCTACTTTTTTTAAATAAACAGGGCAGCTTGTGTCAAAAATAAAGTGATTAACATCGATGTCAATTTTCAGTTTTTGCTTAATCTCGATACAGTTGTAACATTTAGATGTATGACTTTCACAATTTTCTGTTGTATGCTCTAAAGAAGTACATTTTAAACATTTAGTTTCATTTTTACAATTATCTATGTGGTGATCAAAGCCCCCACATTTAAAACATCTATATACACTTACGTATTCAAACACTCTACACTTGGACCAGTCAATGAAAAGATAATTTTGTTCCATAATCTTTTTAAAAGTATCTGGGTCACATTCGACGATAGCCATATACTTGGTTTTCATTTTTTTTATAACTTTTACACTGAGTATACTATCATCATGCAAAACAGCAGTATTTTGCTTTTTTTATGAGATTTAAAAGTTCATCTCCACTAAAATTATCATCAATGTCCACAACCTTTATACATGGATTTTTTAAATTTGGGGCTTTAATTTCATAATTCTTATTTAGTTTCTTTTCAGCAGCTTTCTTGATAATTTCCTGTTCTTCTTTAGTCTTACATTTAATGACAACACCTCCCTCTTTGATGTTTTTCAGCTCCGTAATTCCAACTTCTAGAGATGCTGGTTTTAAGTTTTTTTGAATCGCTTCTTTAGTTTTCTTACATTCTTGATTATTTTTTGGCTTTATAATTACAACTTCTTCGGCAGCAACCTCGGCAAAAGACACACTTAAAAGACTTTCTTTTTTTTCGTCCGCACTACCTTTAATAACATTTTTTAGGTCATTCAGTTCGCTTCGAAATTGGGCTTTTAAATCTTCGAGTTCATTTGTCACTTTAGAAATAAAATCAGAATAAATTATACAGCCATCGCAAAACCATTTTAGACTGTTGCAGTTTACAATAACGTCCAATTGTTTGCTTGTTATATTTACACATTTAGGGTGAAAAGTATTCGAACACATCCCTGAACATTTTAGACCGTCTTCATTTTCATTAACTTTTTTTTTACACTTAACACAGGTCACACTAGACATTTTATTATTTATCGTGAAACGAATAAGTACTTAACAGTTTGTATAAAACTAATAAAAACACTGGTCTTTATTGTCGGGACTTCCAATGATGGTTGGAAATCCCGTTGGGTTTATGATCTTTGCCTGGTGTGGCCAACTACCCTAAACACGTCCGCTCAGTACGAAGGTTCAACAATCTATACAACAATCTATATGATAATGAAAAATCTAAATTCCAAAAAGACTGATTCACACCACTTAATGTTAGTAAAGGACGTGAAAATGTATATTATAGCGGGTTTATACGTGCATGGATTTAGTGGCGCCAGTAGATATTGGCACGCTAGTAAAAAAATATTACACATATAAACAGTTACTGGCGAGCAAGCTTTTACCTTGCATGCATTGGTGCATGCTCGCCAGTAACTGTTTATACGCGCAATATTTTTTTACTGGCGTGCCAATATCTACTGGCGCCACTAAATCCATGCACGTATAAACCCGCTATTATTTAATTGTATTACAGGTATTTTGGTACATTAGTTACTTTAACATTTTACTTATTTCAAGGCAGTTTCAACATCTTAATACTTTTGTAATCATTTTACTTACGTTAGTTACTTTTTAAATGTATTTTTAAATATTATTGTATTTATTGTAATGATTTTCCGTTAAATTAATAAATGATCAATTTCTAGTTTTGAAATGACTTATTTAATTTTAAGGCCACTGTTAGACTATAAAAGTTCTTTGACAAAGATCTTTTATAAAAGATATTTTATGAGTAATTTGATAGATATTTCATCTCATAAAATATCTTTTATAAAAAATCTTTGTTAAAGAACTTTTGTAGTCTAATGATGGCCTAAGCAATTTGTTTGAAAATCATTTAAAATTCCCGTCTATGACAATCCCGCCTATATAAAAAAGGCGGGAATACAGCGCCACTCACGACGTAAGTTTTGCTGTTCAAAAAATCCTTGAGAGTTGCCTATCTATAACATATAATATTCTTTAATCTATGGAACGATCACTTCGCCTAAAAGTCAGGAGTAGTGATGGGCGATATCGTGATTTTTCAATCACAACGTAAATCGTTATTGTGATTTTCTTATATCAGTGAATTTAAAACGTGATGTGATCACGATTTTCATAATACGACGTACGGGAGAAATTGTTAATTATTATAATATTGGTCTTGGTTGAACCACGGCAAGGGAACGAAATACGGAAGGAAAGTCGTGATCACGTCACGCTTTTCTGCCAACTTTACTAACAGTCGTTACCTGTGATTTCTTAATATCAGTGATTAAATCACAGTTCGTGATATATCGCCCATCACTAGTCAGGAGAACACGCGCTTCTCTTGGTTGAGAGTAGTAGAATGCCGTTCATATTGAGAGAAGCATGCGCGTTGTGCAGTAAATATAATAAACGTATAACCTGAAAATAGAAAGATTTTGTAATTTTTGGCAGAATATTAAAAAAATAGATTTAGAAAGACGCATTAATTGTCATTGTAAATCAGGTTGAAATTGAGGAAGATATTCTTCAGCCGCAAACACAATTTTTAAGAAAAGAGGCTCCGAATAAAGAATGGACAATAGATAAAACAGTGTCAGAAGTATTATTGAAAGAGGCAATGGTGTTTTAAAAAACAGATTTAAGTGTTTCGACACAGAGTGCCGCCACATACATATTTACACGCCCATTGTAACTGCATGTGTGATAATTACATATGCCTTGATAATAATGTACCAGGGCCACCTGATGATGACATTGATTTTAATTTTTGTATGTATGCAGGGTATGAAAACACCATCGAAGAAAATGATGAAATATTGGCAGCAGTAAATCCTGATTTGGGGGCGAGCGTAGAGGCGACTTGAATGTGAATATGAGTCGATATTCCGTTGAAGCAACGTCGAGCGCGGTTAGTACTTGGATGGGCGACCCACCTATCTTGGGAAATACAGCGTTCTCGTCCCACATTCTAGAGGCTTGTATATCAGTGTATACTCGGAAGTTACGTAATTTCAGGCGAGGATTACGTAGTGGATATACCATCCTTCGGAGGGGATGTAAAGCAGGCGGTCCCTTGTCTATTAAATGTTAGGCAAGTAAAAGATCCCTACTCTTCTTAAGGGAAGAGGTTCGGCAAAATTTCCAGGTTGGGGGTAGCTCGTCTCCTGGCGTCGGTGATAGGCCTTGGTAGCGGAAATAGGCCGACGTTAAATAGTTAAAAAAAAAAAAAATCCTGATTTAATAGCAGGAAGACGATTGCAGAGAGAAATTATTAAAGTTAATTTTAGTAACTGTCCTGTATCTGATTCTGTTTTCTTAGAACAGTAATTTCTTCTACTCCAACCGCGGTTGATTTATTTCCTTACAAAAATATTACTTTTCTAAGTATTACCACTACATATTTAACACTATTTTTTTCCCTTTATATTTGTATATTTGTATTATGAAATGTTTTAAATGTGTGTGATGTTTTAAATTTCCCGGTAAATCTGGTTATAAAATTATTATAGGACATCTCTTTCGCACTCTGTATTACATAGTTCGTGCTAGAAAAGGATACGAAATTAACTCAAATATCCCTAACTATACCTAACAAAATAACCTAATCGTAATATTCCATAGTAATATCACAGAATATTGTTCTGATTGGTCACCCGCCCACATTTTCGTTTAAACTGACCAATCACTCGGTGATCAGAACAATATTCGCAAATCGCTATTCGCAATTCGCGACTATCTGAACTGGGCTTAAACAATCAGAATGGAAACTGGCGGCATATCCTTTGTACAATTTAACTCCAGAATCGCGTAGCTTGTTGGAATAGATATCAGGGGCGTATTTTGTATTGTTATAGTCAGGGTCGCAATTAGGAGTTTATAATTTAATTTTGCACAAATCTTCAACTTTAATCAAATTTGCAAAATCACTCTTTCTGAATTGTCTAAAAGTTGTCTTGGTTTGACATAATGCTGAACTTGTCATTTTGTTGATTTTTTTAATCTATTTTCAAAATTACAAAGTATGTAACTACTAAATTATATTCACGCCTTGCTCTCATGATCACAATTGTAGTTCTACTATCGTCCACTGTGTGGCGCCACGAATAACAAAGCTAAAATGTATTTGTGCCTCCCCGTATTACCTTCCTCATTCATCTTCAGCCGTAGTGATGGGCGATATCGTGATTTTTCAATCACAACGTAAATCGTTACTGTGATTTTCTTATATCAGTGAATTTAAAGCGTGATGTGATCACGACTTTCATATAACGACGTACGAGAAAAAATGTTAATTGTTCCCTATCCCTAAATAAGCGCCGACAGACAGGTGAATGGTGAATTAGCTACTTTTGGTAATCTGTGCTGCCACAGATATGCATATGTATAATATATTATGATTTGTTTATCCAAATAACCTATCTGATGTATGGATTGGTAATAAAGCAAAAGCATACTAGGTTTTGAATGGAACTTGATAATAGGATATTTTTGTAAAGTTGTACTGTCGTGCACAAAAAAAAATGAGACAGGTCTTATAACGCATTTTTGCTAAAATCTAGTTGTGTACATCTAACTTTAATTTTTGTGCAAATAGAGACAGATTTACATTAGAAAAATAGTTGTCCTATTTTTTTTTGCTCACGACATAGTACGAACATTAACATTTCGCAAGCATCAATAAATTTCTTGTTTATATTTATGTTTATTTTATAAGAATTTTTGTTAATTTAAAATGGTATATTTACTTTTTAATGTTTATTTTTGTTGTTGTTTTATAATATACCTAAAAGGATGTTTTTTAAAAATGTTTTCATTTGCTTATTGTCGAATATTCCATATTTTTATTCATATTTCATGCCGAAACGTAAATGCTCAATATTTTCAATAAAATTGCTAGTATATTTAATCATATAAAATATTTTTACGCATGGTTTTAGTAGTTATACTTCTGGTGTTATAACAAAAATGTTCCGTCACGACCCTGCCTCAAATCGCCACATCGCATCGCCAGTCAATAAAAGAAAGATATTTATATAAATATCTAAATAATGTGAAATAACGCTAATAAGGCACGGGATCGCTTGCTTTACGTGTTAATACATACGACCGCAAACAATAATGGACTCAAAAGTAAATATCGTGAAATATCGTCTTGGTTAGACCACGGCAAGGGAACGAAATACGGAAAGTCGTGATCACGTCACGCTTTTCTGCCAACTTTACTAACAGTCGTTACCTATAATTTCTTAATATCAGTGATTAAATCACAGTTCGTGATATATCGCCCATCACTATTCAGCCGTCAGTTTTTTATTTTCGTGTACTGTAATGGTCGGCTACGAAATACACTCGCCAGAAAATGCTTGAAAATAAACGAAAATACATTTCATCACCGAAGATTCATAATCTTTTAAAGACGTATTCGTCAATGAAAAAGAAAAGGTGACGCAACGATGTAAATACATTCCTAAATATAAGTTATCACTAAACGTCCCAACAAATAGGGAAATGGAGGACGTAGCTAGTCCCTAGTCACAGTAAGTTGAAAGCAAAATTCAGAATTTAATTTCAGGTTTTGGTTGAGAATAGGAAATATTATACATAGTGGATTGGATAAATTGCACTAGAAGGTCGTGAATAAAGCAGACTGGTTATATAAATTATAAACCTAGTTGACTTCGTTATAAGTCTTCTAGAAGGTCATGTATATGACAAGCAGCAGACCCCCTTGTAAAAATTGGAAACCTAGTTAACTTATGTAAGTTTTCTAGAAGGTCATGTGTATGACAAGCTGCAGACCCTTATAAAAATTATAAGCCTATTTGACTTGACTACGTCTCTAGAAGGTCATGGTATGACAAATTGTTGGTTGGCCAGGAAAGAGAAATTTAAAAACAGGTATGTATTTAACATTTTAGGTAGTATATATCGACATAAGAAAAGTACAGGTGCAAAAGAAATAAGCCCATCAAACTTGGACAAAGCCAACGGGCAATTCAGAAAGAAGAAGGGGGGGGGGGGGGGGGGACAAGCTCTCGCATGTAATTGCCAATCAGTAAATGATGCAGTTAGAGGTGTTGGCAGATCAGATATATATACCATGAGCAGTCTCTGTTCAGCCAACGTGGTTAGTGGTAGCCTCGACAAATTTGTCAGGGGAGTTACTGCAGAACACACCCTTGAATGGTTGGTTATTTGGGGGCAATTTATCAGAAAGATTTGAATTTAAAAACGCCTCGTATGAATTTACAGGAATTCCTTGGTCTCTGTAATACTCTCTTAGACTTTAACAAACTCTTAATAAGGGTAATAATAAAATATCTTTATTAAAAAAAAAAAAAAATAATAATAATAATAATAATAATAAATATACAGAGTGAAGTTTAGACCCCAAAGGATTACTCTTAAACTTAAATGGTAAGGATTACAGGATTTGGAGAAGTAGGTAAAGAATATGTTTTTATTGCATTTTAACAGAGCGATTTTAAATAAGGATGTTCTAAATCTGGTATATTGAACATTATTTCATGGAATAAGCAAAGGATAAGAGGTGTAATTTTGTCCTATTATTTACATTTAATCAATGTAATATTTATTCTGGCAGATCTTGGCTTGTCATGTTTACGGAGCCCATATATAAGTCTACAACATGAATTTCTGTAATCTGCTTCAGTTTGTTGTGTTCAAACAGAGTTCATAGGTATATGAAACTACAATAATTTAAGTGTGTTACTTAACACCAACACTTCACAGAGATTTTCAGACGTATTGAAATTTAATATATGTCTGTGGAATGTAAAGGTTTTAAATTCATGTAGATTTTTTGAATTACCTTGTTTACTTGTGAATTGAATTTTAAGGGTTGTCAAATATTACACCCAAAACTTTCTGCTGATTTAATATGGAAAGAATTTCTCCATTTAATTTATTTGCATCAAACTATTACATCTCTACTTCATTTATGCCACGGAACATCAGTAGCGTATCTGTATGTTTTTTCTGTTGGTCAGTAACCCATGGGGAACGGCTTAATAACGTAAAACAATATTACATGTTATGCTTAAGTTTATCGCAAATTTAAGAAAAGTAACAATATAAGTTTCTAGAAATTTTATACAATACTGAATTTATGATGTTGGAAGTTTCCCAGAGAAGCACCTTGAGATATATAATTGACTACGTGTCATTCAAAGATATAAGAACTGGCAAATACTTACTATAGATTGTAAAGAAAATAACTAAAATATGCCCCATCGCTGAGTCTAGGTGGCTTTATGTAAAACAATTTTAACAGGCTAAATACTTGATTTAAAAGCCTATGGGTCATACAAAAATAATATCATAATTGCACGGTATAGGTGCACGTGTGGAATAATTTTTTGACCAGAGATGTAAATATGGTAAATCATTTGAAAATTTATAAAAGATGTAAGTATATAAACATAAAAGTACTCAACAACAACATAAGCAAACTTTTGTTGTTTTTAAGTTAAACTAAAATTTAAAATGATTTTATCATAAACATTCTCAATTAAATGATTATTTATGTTTGACTTGTACCTAATTAGCATTAGCACATTTTGTAAACAAGTTAAAGATTGCGATGTTTTATTCAGACTTCAAAGGAATAGTGAGTAAGCTTTCCCTGGTCGCAGGACTATTATGGGACAAATCTTGAGTAATAACAGCAATAATATTTATTGGTGTATATAATACATTTTTTATATTTTACTTTGAAAATAGGATGTTAGAAAATTTAATGCCATGTCATATAAATAATTAAAATATTTTTACAATCATCGTAAAAGAAATTGTTTAGCAATGCTTATGCTTATTCTTGTAAACGTAGGCGTGTCAAATATATATAAATATATAAATTAATTACAGTTAAAATTCTAAATGTACCATGGCAATTCATCTCACAAACACCTAAGTCCTGCAAAAATTCCAAGGCATATTTTGCAAATGAATATACGGTTAATGTGTGCACTGTTTCCCCAATTTATGATGCCATATCTCAAATGGCAGTGAAAATTTACAATGCCTAGACATAAACCTTAACCCATAGGAGCTAAACTTTAATCTAAAGGGCCTTCCATAGGAGACAATACACATAGGACGGCATCCAGAAGTGACATCAATGAAAAATAACACAGTGGTTGTTTAAAATTATGGTGGAGATATTGCATATAATAATAATAATAATAATAATAAATGTTTTATTGCTTCAGGCTGAAATATACAAACAATAAGATAACAATATACGAAATAATTATGCCTGAATGCAAAAGGCAGAGTTCGCACTTATTCGATGTGAACATCGAAAAAGCAGCGCTCTTACACTCAACCTTAGCCTCGTTGTATATAATATCAACTTATCCCACATACAATTACTTCGTTTATTGAATTCTGCCATTCTTAACAGATTTTTCTGAAAAGGTTTCCTTCCGTAAATTGCTCTCGCTCTGCCTTAGTATTGATGCCTTTTTGATAATTAGAGTATAACAATAAAATTAAGAGATTTTCAAGGTGTACAAACCTTAAGCCTACTGCTTCAAGATATGGTAGTATATTATGGTACCCCACCATAATTGTAAACTACTTAAATACATTTTTGTATACTTTCCTTGAATATTATATGAATTAATCACCCTCATCCTTGTTCTTATAACGATTCTTAAGGCACAAACAATTTCTATGATTGAGCTTAATAACAGTCATCAAATGAAAACAAGTTCTGAGATTTTATCAGCCAGTTTCACAATCGTTATTTAACTAATGGTTATGATTTGACCAATAGTTTTATTATAAAAATCTGTTACAGTAACAGCCAGTTTTACAATTGTTGGTTGATTAATAGTTAGGATTTGACCAATGATTTATTACTATAAAGGCAAGGATGTCTGGTAAAGTTGTGTTTACTAATAATTATAACTTTCATAGTATGGGATCAGTACCTATCTTAGACTATCAGGTTCTGGTTTTAGTCAACCAAAAAGATAGCCAGTGATTGTGAGGCTGGCTGTATGACTGATAGGATTTAAAATTTAAGGGCATTATAATGAAATATTTAAACGCTCAACAGGGCAGTACAAATGTTCGGAATAATTTGTAAGGGTTACAACAGGCATATTGTAAAAAAAAACAAAAAATTCAAATATGCTCACATTAAACGAAATACAGAACATGTTTAGCGGAATCTTTAAATTAATATTCTGGTTTATGGAAAAGATTTTAATGCAATCTCTCGAAGATCTCAAATCGCTCTGAACATCTACAATTGTGATCATGAGAGCAAGGCGTGAATATATTTATAAGATTAAACGAACTCACCTTAAGTGAAGTTCGATCTTAATTATATGAACGCCTTGCTCGAAATGATCAAACCCTCCCCGCCCACTCAGAGTTACCTTTTGCGGTACTGAACTTAGAGTTGTTAAGATTGCTATTCAAAATACCTAAAAAGATTTTATTTTCAAGATCGAATTGTCAACTCCGTTATTCAAATTACCTATTCGTCTTACATGGAAATATCTACAATTTGTTATGCAATCCCAAATATTCCGTAGGTAGTATGTATTTGGCAGATCAAATAATAATCCAAAAATTATTTATTTTGGTAAAGATTAGATTGATTCGAATCTGAATTTTCAAAGACCAAACTTAGCAGCTCTAGCTACTCTAAATAAACCCTTGATCATTTGATTTGAGATCATATTAGGTCCGTTCCTTTGCCACTGGAAATGTGACACTAATTTTGAGTGACAGAGATGGCATCAATGCGGATATCATAAGTTAAAGAGAGACAATCTTACACCAGTGCAGCTAAGCGCTACACTTGTAGTGCAAAGGAATGAACCTATCTTGCTCTAAAGAAACTGACAGCTGAAGATGAGTGAGAAGGGTGATACAGGGAGGGACATATACATTTTAGCTTTGTTATTCGTGGCGCCACACAGTGGAAGATAGTAGAACTACAATTGTGATCATTTCGAGCAAGGCGTTCATATAATTAAGATCGAACTTCACTTAAGGTAAGTTCGTTTAATCTTATAATTTTATTCCGATTCTAAAATCATCCGATTATGCACATTGCACATCGCTAAGAATTAGTATCCGAATCAAAATAATCGGATGATATTCCGATTATTGAAATCATCCGAGCACTGATATTCCGATTCTTAGAATCATCCGATTATTCCCATCACTAGTTGGTAGACTTTAAGGTGGCCTAATAACTCACAATCCCCACCAAACAATGGCATTAGCCAATGAACAGCTGGTGTGAGATCACACCAGATGCAGAGCCTTATTCAAAATATTGTAAGAATTTGTGTAATGTTAATTAAGCAAAGAACTCGTAACTGGAACGGGCTCGCAATAACCCGCTTTTGAGGTCGGTGGTAATTATCCTCGCATTTTGAGTCACTGTTCTGCATGCTGGTAAAGAGGATAAGTTGTTATTTACATTAACATATCTAATATTGTTTACAATCACTCCAACTTTTTCTCACAAGAGTTGCCTGCAAATTATAATGTTTATTAAGTTATTAAATTCATTTTTACTTACCTTTACACCAATTGCGTTCCGTAGGATTCGAACCTACACGTCTCCCGTTGTCCGTATTACAGTACAACAACAACAACAAGCATTTATTAATATTCACATACAATAATGCGTCATTCCAGAGTCCGGCCCGGAGCCAGCCAGACAACCACGGCGAACATCGCCGAGGTGGGTGTGAGGTTGGGCGGGGAGGGTCCGGTTTGGTGGTGACGAAAATTAATTGTGAGTTAAAACTCCTGCCTAATAGGGAAAGGCTTAAATTTAACAGTATCGTGCAACGTAGTACACAGTCTGCTGTCCGATTCACAGTACTGACGCTTCAACCAACTGAGCTATCTTGGCGACTGCTATTTCGGATGCTAAAAGCAGTATTTATTGTGGTGAATGAAGTCTTTATTATGTGAAATTGAATTTCTTGCCTTATTTATGAAAATATTTCAGGTTCTCGCTTCGAGTTACTAGTGTTTTTATTTATTTATAATTATTAAGAAGAACTTATTTAATTTAATTAAACTGTCACCAATGTCACCTGAGAAGTACAAGTAGTTGTTGAACATAATTATTGCATTAATTAGTATTAGTGGCGGTTCGTTAAAAAAAATATATTTTCCCCAGATCTCGAAATTGAAGAGCAGAGAGGGAGAAATCCGAAAAAAAAAAATTTTCCTTATCTCAAATTTGATGAGCGGTGGAGGGGAAGTCGGGAGTCAACTATTTTAAGAATTAAAGTTTTAAGTTGAGGTACTTATACAAACCTGGGAAGCGTGTTGGAGAAAAAACGGTAAAGGTGTAATATCGTCATCTACAACATAAATAGAATATTTAATGGTCTAAAACAGACCTAAAATTGAAAAAACCAATAAGCAATTATTACCTTAAAAAAAAAACAACTAAAATTTTTTTCGCAATAAAAAAAAAACGCAGTGAGCAGGGACCGAACCGCCGACCTCATGACTTGGAAGACGACGCCTTAAGCACTCAGCCATCAACCTTTCTGAGGTTACTTGCATAAAGACTTTATAGTTGGAACTGGAACACGCAACGGATAGATTTTGCTTTTTAATGCATTTTAATCTAATTTTATTATTAAAAGAATAGATAGAAATATAGTTTAAACAAATAAACTGTCGAATCTTTGCAAACTCTTTCGAATATAAGTTATTTTGGATAATGTTAAAAAACATTATATCCTCGAATAAAAACGCCAATACTTATCCCTCACGACACGGTTTATTTTTTTTTTAAACTTTACACTCTGGTTACGATAACAAAATGCTATTAGCGAGTTTTAAAGTTTGTAATCCGATAAAATATAAATAAATTTAACACCAAAAAAAGACGACAATATGACGTGATGTGTAGCACGTCATTTTAATGTCATTTATAAGACGTCATTCTGTCGTCGATTTTTAGTGCCCTGACGTCTTTTTGACCAGAATCACCAGATTTTGACGTCATTATAACGTACCCTTGCTACCTGGGTAGGTACACCGTGGATGACTAATTATTTTGGAATGTGGTGTACTGTATTGTAGGGTTATTGGATAACTTTTCACATGTTTAATATGTGTACTATAAACTAACGTATTACTTTATTTAAGAACGTGGATCAATCTTATAATTATATTTAAACTCGTCGCATTGTAATTTTTTAAAAGAAGTATTATTGTGTTATTGTTTTGATAGCAGTGGCGGAGATGCCGTAAAAAAAGTAACGGTTATTTAATTCCTATTTAACAATGATAGTTTCAGATTTGAAGTATTTTTTTACACTGCGGTATTGAAATCTAAATTCAGGGAATATGGTAGGCAATTCTTTGAAATTTGTTTTTTTGAGAAAGTAGATATGTATATGTAATATCATTATTACTTTATTACTTTTGCGATGCCACTGGGCCGGCGGCCATCTTGGTACACCATCGCGGTCCCCAAGGTCACGTATATAAGCTCCCTCCTGTGACAGACATCAATTTCTCTACTGCGTCGACGCATGGCTACACATTTTGAATCCGTAATTGTTTTAATCTGTGCCGTAATTGCCGTATTTTGTTCACGCGCATACTGGCCTTCCATTTATAATAGTAGAGTTCAGTGGGTGAGATGCGAAACTCTCGGCACAGAAGACAGCCTAAGGAACAACTTTAGTTTCTTAAATGTATACAAGGGTGCTATAAAACTATTTATAAAATGTCTTGAAAAATCTATTTTGCTGTAACAATATCCTTAATACCATCATAAAGCGACTTGTAGACTAAAAGGGCCCACCCTTATGAAGGTTGTTAAGGCCTATTTTAAATTCCATCATAAAACTCCTTAGTGAGGCATAGTGCTGCTCTTGAAAACCTTGTTCGGGCCGTTTTAAAACCTTTCTTAAAACCTATTTTAAAGCTGTCAGAAGCTTTTCTATTAGCTTCCTGCATTTCTAGAAAACACCTAGAAGGCTACCTTAAAACTGGTTTTTAAAACCATATTAGAACTGAGAAGCTCTATAACAATGTCCACGAAGAAATCCAAATAATTTTATTATTGCATTTATTTTTTCTAAACTGATTTAAGCAAACACACCATCAGACTTATTGAAGATAAAATGGAATTTGAAATGTATAAAGCGTAGAGCACTATAACCTCTCTAAGGCCGATTTAAAAGTTAATAAAAAGCCATCATGTATGACAAAAAAATTAAAACCAACGGCAGTTTATCGTTAAAACTACATAAGAAAGGCCCAAAAAACAAGAGCCCCTCAGAAATAATAATGTTTTTAATATCCATACAAAATTTGCATAGACCCACGTAATCAGCAAATTTAAAAAAGTGGGCTGCTTCTCGGTTCCCACGGTAATTTTCAGTTGTTTCTTGTAATTCCACCTTAATTTGCTAACGAAAAAGTGATAATTATTGATAATTATAATTGTGAGATTGTCCTTGAATATTTTTATATAACAAGAAAAACATGGCCGGCCAACTAAAAACCTAATTGTCATTTTACAGTCCTCTACGGTGTTACCAAGTCTAGTGAAATTTCACTAGATCTGGTGATTTTTTTTTAATCTAGTGATTTAGTGAAAACTTTTATGAAAATGCCCATTTTTAATGATTTTTGAATCATCCAATTTATTGCCCTCTACTAGTAGGTAGACAAACATTAAATTCGAGTTGCGATCCATTTAATACAGAACTGTTCACGTTAATCGCTACCACGGTCAGTAAACTCTACGGTTACCTCGATCAGCAGCTCTTAGACGAGAGAGACGCGCGGAGCGGGGAATCGAATGAAAGAGACAGACATATCTGATTTCCGTGCAAAAGACACAGACAAAGATGCCTGTAGTGTCTACAGCTGACGTAAGCTGTAGACCCTAACCACAGTAGAGGAATATTATTTTAAACTGTGCCCTAACAGAATATCTTCCATTCGATTCCCCGCTCCGCGCGTCTCTCTCGTCTAAAAGCTGCTAATTGAGGTGACCGTATAGTTTATTGACCGTGAATCGCTACAATCGAATAGCCTGGGCTCGTTGCCCTCTAGCGTCTCGTAGACAAACAGTACTTTTTAGTTACAAACCCTTTAATACAGAGTACGAAGTCTGGCAACGAAATAATCAGATAGAGGACGCTCAAAGCTATGCTGTGTTCAGAGAGCTCAAGAAAATTACGTGTCCTACAGACGCTGCAACTTTTGAAAATTAAAGATGAGAGCTTTAATTTCAAATCTAGTGAAATTTTAGTAAGATTTAGTAACTTTTTAAAGCGTCGTCTGATAAGTTTTAAAATTTTGATCTGGCAACACTGGTCCTCTCATTAAACTATATATTCTAATAATGGTAATGATTAGTGATGTGCATAACCGATTAATTTCAATAACCGAATACTAGGTATTCAAGTGATTTCAATAACCGGATAATCATTCGAGTGATGGTCACTTGAATGCTATGCATAACTTACAAGGTTATTTAACAATTTTTGTTCAAAGTCCGATTCATAAAAAATGTTTCAATATTTTCATGAAAAAATCAGTCAATCAATAAATTTTTGGGAAAAGTGTGTACAGGTTAAAATGATTCTTTATAAAATTGCACATAGTTTGATTATTCTTGACATAATAAATATAGATAATAATAATAATTATAAATAAAATAATTATAAATAATAGGTAAATATATGGATACTGATTACTACATCAATCGATTCGAATTTATATACCTAATATTTATTTTAAAAACGTAGGTTAGTAATAAAGGTTCACTCGTTTATTATACGATACGAGTGAACATTTAATTTATTTGTGAGAGTGATGAGTGATATGACTACTTCAATAACTGTTTAACATTCGGTTATTTTTCACTCGAGTACTCGTTGACAATAACCGAGTAATGCAGGTTATTTCAATAACCGGATAACCGGTTATTTTTCACTCGAGTGATCCCATCACTAGTAATGATCTAGAACATTTAACTCTAAATGAAGCCCTTTTAGTCTTTTTGTACACTATCACAAATAATCCCTTCCTTACAAAAATGCAAATGCACTTGGCGAAGATCACATGGACTTGATAAAAGCTGTAATAAAACGTTTGGGACGTTGACATTTGATCAAAAAACTTAAAACTTAACCTCAAAATAATTTGTATGTGTGTGTGTGTTTTAACAGTCCTTTTAAAATGGCCACTCTTTTTTATTTTCTTCCACCTTTCCAAAAAAGACTTAATTACACATCAGTAAGTCGTGAAATGCTTTTAATTAACACACACATGCATCAACGACACTTCAGGCAGACATATTGTTTATTATTTTTATAATAAATGTTTTATTGAGGTTTTGGAAAGTGTTTTATGGAATTAAAATTTGCGTTTTAGATTTATAGAGGCCTTTTTTTCTTCATAACAGTTTCATCACAACATTTGTCAAGGATGTTTTAAGAGTCTAGTTTTGTAATGGCATAAGTACTAATAGGCATTGAAAATGTCTAGTTTTAAAAAGGATTTAAAATGCATTTATTGCAAATATGTTAAAACCATAAAGAATAATTTAAAGCCTCTTTAAATCTAAATGGAATTTAAGACGTTCATAAAACTAATTAGCTTTATGGAGAGTTTTATGTAGGTTATGATAAATCCATTACAAATACATATTATCCTAGAAGCAAATTAGCTTTATAATTAGGTCTTACATAATGCTTTAAAACTTACCATATAAGAGCAAGTATACTTGAAGCCTAAAAGGCCTTAACTACAACATCAATAAAGCACATGACTATTTCCTCACCCTGACAAACCTTTCTTAAAACCTCCTCAAGTCCAAATGACTTTTAAATTGTTCCTTGGGAGGAACTATAGTTCCTGTCTTCTGTGCTCTCAGTATATCTATTCTACCTAGTTCGTAACCTCCATGGATTTAGCCCGAAAACTTTGCTCGAAAAATATTGCAATGCTGGCAACACTGCTTCCACTAGACTAAAAAAAATATGGCTTCCAATAAAATACCTTTAAAAATGTTTTAAAAATGATTAACTTTTTAGTTTATTTTTTAGTTATAGGTTTAATCAATACAGCAACATGTAAGTATCCCTTTGTTAGGTCTTTACAAAGGAATATTCAACATACGAGTAAATTTCGAACAATAGTTAGGTTATGTTTTATTTATTTACAAGCCGTTGAAAATGTGCGATTTCCAGGTGATTTAAGTCTGCAAATCGCCAAGAACACTGACGACTTTATTGCCCCGGTTTCCGCCACTGTAGAAGAAGAAGTTGGCACAACCTTTTCTTTAATATGTGAATTGACCTCTTCGGATAACGATAATGATCTCGTTGATGATAATCTGGCATGGGTCAAAGGCGACCCTCTATCAAATCAAACAGAGTAAGAAAGTGTTATTTTCTTCAGTGGCCACTATTATATTAAAAAAAAATCAGTATTTTCAGGTATATGCCGATAGTTTCCAATAAAAAGACAGTGCCAAGCCGATTGGGTATAAACAAGGCGGAAAAGAAATTTGATCCATTACAAACTGAAGACAATGGAAACTACTACTGCATCAGCCGCAAATTTAAATTACATAAAAATGTACAGATCTTAGTCAGAGACAACACGAAGAGAAACGAACTAAGACCTATGCGGGAGACAATATTTTGTAACGATCAGATGTTCCAGTGTATGTCCACTGGAGTTTGTATTATTCCTCATTATGTATGTGATGGAAAACCAGACTGTAAAGACGGGTCGGATGAAGAAAAGTGTAATGGTGATCCTTGTAAAGGTAAGAACTTGATAAAAACTAACATATTAAAATGTTACAGGGCCTCACTCTTTGCAATTCTGCATCTGCGAAGGCTTTTTTCACGTCACATTCTCGGGATGGGGACCGGTACTAATCGATCGGGAATTAAATTTTATGGAAAAGCAATTTTTTTGGTGTGTTTGTTCTAATAAGGAACACTTTACATGGTGAACACGACATGAAAATCGGCCGAAATGGAGGGTTTTTAGTGTTTACAGTGACGGAGAGTGAGCGTTTTGGTGGAAAATTTCAAAATTTTTTGGAAAAACTATGCATTTGCACCGAAAACTGACTTCAAATGCGTGATCTACGACCGCAAATTAGTGTATACTGAAAAAATTTCGCAAAAATTCCGATGTTCCGCTACAATGCAGAATTACCTTATGGATAATTAATTAGTAATTAACACGCAAAAGTCGACTGTCTCTTAGCCAGTTTTTACGAATTTCAAATTTATTTGCGAATAGCTTTTCTTTTTCCTTCCTTATTTAGGGACATCAATATCAGATACTAAATGAGGAAGAAAAAAGAAAAGCTATTCCTTCTAATCCATTTGTTTGAACAATATTCATTAAGGCACGTATAGCAACCGAATGAATAATGTATAGAAGCAGAAGCACTATTTATTTAAAGAATAACTTTTCTTTTTTCTTCCTCATTTAGTATTTGATATTCCTTAAGCCGAATGACTACTTTACCTTTTTAGTAAACCTAACCGACTTTTATACAGGGCCAGTCGAAAAGTGAGGCATTTTAAATTTGGATATTGAATAACAAACACCCTATATCAGACATCGAGCTAAAATTTTGTGTAGAGGTATTTGAGTCAACTGTGAATCGAATATACTATCCAATTTGCCGATAAAATATTGGCTGATAGTCGATCTCAAAATTTTGACCCATTTAGAGGAGTTTAATAGGCTTTGAAAATATGGAAATTACAAATTTTTAAAATCGACCCAACGCGTTCCAAAATATTGCGATAGCACACACTGTATATAGTTTTTTTTTACTTATTATTTACCCACTACATCTGCATTTGATTTACAATGAGTTATTTCTTTTAATTTGTTGTAAACTGTACAAAAATTTATAGAACGATTTATAATTTTATATTGGATAACTTGGTCGAAATACCATGTTAAACAACCATATTTTTTGTTTTCAGATAAAATTCCATGTGAAGATGGTAGATGTATACCAAGCAGCTGGTGCTGTGACAGACATCACGACCAGAACTGTACCGTTACCAACAGACCGAAGTGTTGCCAAGTTTTGTCAGATTGTAAGTTGAGTTTGCTCCATTATTATTATTATTAGAAAACGCGAGCAGATCTGAAGATCCACACTCCTCGGGCCTATCGGCCCATTGTACATTCGCGACATTTAAGATCCCCTAGAAAGACCAGTGCACTCCACGAAGGAGAGCAGCCCTTTCCAGAGTAGATCCCGTAGTACCTCTGGCTGTAGAAACTGCCTTGCGAAATACCTTGTCACTCCTATTGGTGCACTATGGCATAGAATAAGAGTGATGGTTTCATCCTCCACTCCACACATCCTACAAGTAGTATCATCTTTCAAAGGCATTGTATGGAGGTGCTTGTTCAGAGGACCGTGTCCTGTTATCAGGCCTATCATCCATCTCAATCATTCTCTGTCGAGCCCAATCAGCCACTTTAAGGTGGAGTCAGTCGAGAGCCCCTTTATATGGAGCCTTGACTGTCTCATTCCAGTCACCTGAACCCAATAGTTGACAACTTGTTTAATTACTGAGCTTCTATTTGATAATTAAATTTTAGCTATATCTTTTTATTTTCATATTTGTGGGTTGAAAGATTTTCAAAATATTTTTTTATTCCTTATCCAGATTTTCAGAAGAATATTAATGAGTCTGCTGAAAAACTTCTACTTTCTATTTCTATACCTGTAAATCTCAAAATCCCACAACACTCGGTTCATCTGAATTGAATAATTGTGTGAAATTATCAAGTTCGTCTCTCAAGTTGCAATTTCAGAAATGTCTTATTATTATTACTATTTATTCATCCTTTAAAAATCTAACATTTTTTTGGGTTTGTCAGTTAAATGAAATCTAATATATAAAAAATCTCGTGTAACAGTGTTTGTTATCGAACTCCTCCGAAACAGCTTGATCAATTTTCATGAAATTTTTGGTGTATATTTGGTAGGTCTGAGAATAGGTCGTAGGCTATTTTTTTATACCCCTTAGTGATAAAGGTGGCCCTATCCAGTAATTTTATTTTTATTTTTTGGACAAAAATTTATAAAGGGTGGAAAGGTTCCTTTTTTCGATTCTTCACTTATTACTCGAAAACGATGTGTCGTACAGAAAAAGGTAATCTATCCAAAATGATCATAATTAAATTTCCCACAAGAATGTCTATATTAATTTTTTTCCTATGTGTTATAGTTTATGAGATATTCGCCAGCCAAAATAGATAATTAATAAGTAAATAAATTAATTTTTTATCTTGAATATTTCTATCAAAGCGGTTTACCGTGATCTCCTAATAAATCACAGTCACAAAATAATCTTTATTTTGCAACACTCGACGTATTTACTAACATAATATTTTAGCTATACATTTCCTTAAATATACAGTGTGACTCACTTAAAATGAAGACACCCTTATAACTTTTTTTACTTTGTTTCCGATTTGAATCAAATTTTACTCAAGTATAGAATAAATTAGGATCTACTTATGACCAGAAAAACATTTGCCAGCTACAAAGGCAAAGCCACCTGCGGACCAAAATATGCTGAAAAAAAATTAAAAATCATATTAGTGGGTGAAATTTTGGTGTATGTACGTTTGTGGCGTCGATACGATGCATTTTATAGAATTTTTAACATTCGAAATGTTTTTATTTTTTCCGCATATTTTGGTACCACAGGTGGCTTTGCATTTGTAACTGGCGAATGTTTTTCTGGTCATAAGTAAATCTTAATTTGTTCTATACTTGAGTAAAATTTGATTCAAATCAGAAACAAAATAAAAAAGTTATAAGTGAGTCACACTGTATATTTAAGGAAATATATAGATTTCGACAAAATATTACATTAGTAAATACGTCGAGTGTTGTAAAATGAAGACTGTTTTGTGACTGTGAAGAAGTTTTTTTGTATCTTGTATACAACATGAATTGTTCAGATTTACTTTTCTTAATTTATAAATCATAAAACTGGAAGTTGTATCGGCTAATTTTAATACTGTTCGCATACGTTTTTTTATTTACCGGCAAATTAGTAAAATAAAAAGATATATCTTGTTTATAAATAAATTCATACTTCGGAGAATCTGGTATTCAGTTTTTACAGTCATATAAGTTTTCACATAAAGGACACATTCGAAGGTAGTTAGTGATGATTTGTAGTCTTTTTTTTCAAATTAGTGGTGCATATATGAAATAAAGAGATTTGTGCTTCATTACAGTTTTTTGCAATTATCTCACCATGGGGTTATTTCATGTGTGTAAAAAACTTAAAAATACCTACTAATTTGAACAGTAAAATATATGAGGATAACGTAATAGCAATTAAAATCACTCAATTATTTGTTAATTATTCATAAATCCACAAAAACTATGCTCATTTTAAATTTTATTAACGTGTGATGTCAATGGTTAGAGGTAATTTTATTGTGGTTAGATTGCTGCCCTGTCAATACCAAATGTAATGCTAATATTTTAACTTCTAGTTTTCCAGTTTGCAAATTTTATGGATTTTAGGAAGCGCAACTTTGTTGTTTTTTATGTTAGAGAAAAAATTAAAAAAGTGTCGGAAAACTCAATCAATTTTCTTTAGAATTGGTGTCTACAAATATTTTGAAAAAACTAATAATTAGCGAGATTCTTGGGAAAATGGAAGAAATTACACGTTTTCCTAGAAAATGATGTAAATCTTAAAAAAAACATTTTTCCCAGAAACGGTTACTTTGAAGGGCCGAGATTAATGGAGCGTCTAAATAATACTTGATATTAAGAGTATATCGTAATTGAGATCAATTTCAGTTAATTACCGATTAACTACAGTGACAAAATAGCAAAATTTTACCGAAAAAAAAAAAAGTTCTCACTTGCGCGCCCCTTCTATTTACCTCATTTTTGTCGCAAGACAAAAAATTAGAAAAAGGTTTTAGCAAATTTAATTCTATTTAAATTCCTTAGAGTAGTTTTTTGGTCTAGGAGCCAAGGTTAAGGAGTTACCAACTTTTTAAACAAGAAAAGTGCTATTTTTGGCTGACATCGCCAGATATTTCAGTAAATTTCTCTGAATCGAAAAAAAAAAATCAAAATTCTGATGGAACCAAAAGATTCGAAATGAAACGAGCTCGTTTTACGGTATTTTTTATTTTGGGCTAGCTCTTACCGTTTCAGAGATATCGGCGAAAAATAGCTGAAAAAAGCATGCATTTTGGAACCGAAAACAGCGCAGAAACATGCAATCTTAAAACGTTCATATTTTTTTAAAAACACCTGCGGGAGGGCCATACGATGTTGTGACGCAAAGAGGAAGAGGTCTAGTTGATCCCCATCGTAAATTGCACAAGGCAAATCGAAAATTCGGTTCGGCACGAACAAATCAAAAGTGGCATTTTTTGACATGTAGCGAAAACGGCAAAACAAAATGTCAGTCAGACATATCAATATAGGTAATGGTGAAGTTTGTATTTCGTGGCTGGCATAAAAATTTACTGCTTGAACTATACTGCGCATGCGTAACCATTGACGTCATGGCTTTTAGCGGGAACTACCATTTTCAAATTACAAATTTAATTTAAAATTATTTAACGTCCATAAAAAAATTGCCGTTACATATACTTAGTTATTACTAGTCCTAGAATGCCAATTCAATGTAAATACAAATTATGAAATAACCCCATTAGTTATCATTATTCTATATTATAAAATTTCCCAATACTTTTGTTTAAACAACCTGAGGTACATGTTTTGGAAATTACGTACATTTTTACGTTTTATGTAAATATCAGTTTTGATCAATCGTACTCTGAATGAATACAGAGAGATCTAGAACAGTCTGTTACTTATGACGAGAACCAAAATGCACACCACCGATTATGAAATGACATATCAGAGATCCCAATCTAATACAAAAAAATTTGAGGTGACACATTCACTTAATCTAGATCTCCCTCTGTTAGCGTTATCATTCTTTTATCACGAAATAAATAAATGAAAATATATATTTTTGTGATCAAAACGATGGCTCATTCTAGTTGAATAAATATTTGATTTCTTTCTTGTAGCATACGAGGAATTGGAATATGGTTATCCAAATATCAGCCAAAGTCAACATAATGGTGCTAGATACTTATTTATATCAGTATGTAAGTATATCCCATTAGTAGAGTAAAATGGCTGCTCTATCTCGCTTATTTCTGGTAGTTTTTTATTTGAAGGTAAAACTAAACAGGGCCTTCATCATCTTGTTGGGCCTTAATTTTGGCTATCCGAAATGGATTTTGAATCTTTTTTAGCAGGACCAAATTTTGCAAAATCATTTTTTTCTTGCAGCATCTGCAAAGCACGTAATTCGGATGACATTTCAGAGACGGACTCTGAATTACACTATACTTTTTTTTATAAACCGTAATGAAAATCCAGGCAAACGTTTATTGAGATGTTTATATCTCTCAGTAGTTGAAAGGGCACCCCATAAAGGAATGAGAGTTGGGGCTAGCAGAGCCTTTTTATAGATTGATAACAGAAGTCATACGAGGTTTTATTTATATGTTTAATATCTTTCTATATTTATAACAACTTGACATTTCCATACCTAGATACATAACAATAATATATTACAACAATGAAAATAATTGTATCGCATGATATTTCCAACAAGCGGCACACTGCGCACTCTGCCGAACTTGTTCTGAAGCACCTGCCACACCATATTTAGGGATCCAAGCTCTCGTACCTTCCATCAATATTATTTTATGGCCGATGTTATATACAGAACTTAATTACAATGAAAGAATAAAAATAATAGTTTAGATTCTCTACAAAAACAAAGATTTATAAATGAAATATATTTTTCAATCTTTACATAATTACCCGTAGTCCAATCAATGAACGACCAAAAAGGTATTGTAGGGAACATGGAGGAGGGGAGAATTTTTCTCTTTAGGAGTGTGTTGGAGATAGTTAGGAGGTAAACATACTAAAAATACCTGCTCCGCCGCTTCAGGGGGGAGGGGGGTGGAAAGTTCTTTTTTTTTCGATTCTTCGCTTATAACTCGGAAACGATGCGTCGTACAGAAAAAAGGTAGTCTATGCAAAATTAAACATAATTAAATTTCCTACAAGATTATCTATTCATTTTCTTCCTGTGTTATAGTTTACCAGCCAAAGTAGATAATTAAAAGCGGCTTTACATTTATGCAATGCAATGAAAAGGATGGCATGCAAAACTTTGCGCGAAAATTTTTGCACCTTGAAAGCGCTTTACACTACTGCAATATTTTGTGAAATCTTTGGGCCTACCAACCAAACGAAAAGAAAAACTTTTATGAGGTAATGTTCGCAGTAAACAAGCAAATTATTAATCCCCGAATCTGATCTGTTGGTACAAAATAGTGACGTGCTTATTGTTTACTTTCGTGTTCTATTGTGTTTTCTACAAACAATAACTCTTTAAAATATAACTTATGTTTGTTGCTTCAGTTCCTTTAATACTTGGGTTGGCAACCCAAATATTCCCAAATAAAGTAACTATATTGCATCTGCCATGCAATCAAATTAGAACACGCGCTAATTCAATGCAATGAAAAATATTGCCATCAGCTGATCGAAATAGCTCGATGTACGCATGCGGGCAATAAAAATTTGCATGCCACCTGCAATATTGCATTAATGTAAAGTGGCTTTAATACATTAATTAATTAGGTACCTTGAATATTTCTATCAAAACGGTTTACCGTGGTCTGCTAATAAATCATAGTCACAAAACAATCTTTATTTTACAACACTCGACGTATTTACTAACGTAATATTTTGTCGAAATCTATACATTTCCTTAAATATACAGTGTGACTCACTTAAAATGAAGACACCATTATAACTTTTTTATTTTGTTTCCGATTTGAACCAAATTTTACTTAAGTATAGAACAAATTAGGATTTACTTATGACTAGAAAAGCATTTGCCTGCTACAAAGGCAAAGCCACCTGCGCTACCAAAATATGCGGGAAAAAATAAAACATTTTGAATGTTAAAAATTCTAAAGAATGCACAAATATATCCCACAAATATATATCCTCCAAAATTTGATTTGGTTATTGATGGGGGACTTCTCATACATAAGCTCATCTGGCAAAGGGGATCCTCAGTTTCCACAATTTGTGGTGGATATGTGAAATTCGTAAGGACCCACTATGATTTTTAATTTTTTTTCAGCATATTTTGGTACTGCAGGTGGCTTTGCCTTTGTAGCGGGTGAGTGTTTTTCTGGTCATAACTAGATCCTAATTTGTTCTATACTAGAGCAAAATTTGATTCAAGTAAAAAAAATAAAGTAACAGAGTAAAAAAGTTATAAGTGAGTCACACTATATATTTAAGGAAATGTATAGATTTCGACAAAATATTACGTTAGTAAATACGTAGAGTGTTGTAAAATTAAGATTGTTTTGTGACGTGATTTATTTGCAGACCACGGTAAACTGCTTTGATAGAAATATTCAAGGTACCTAATTAATCAATTTATTAATTATCTATTTTGGCTGGAGAATATCTCATAAACTATAACATATAGGAAGAAAATGAATATATATTCTTGTAAGAAATTTAATTTTCCATAGATTACCTTTTTCCATAGACACATCGTTTACGAGTTATAAGCGAAGAATCGAAAAAAGGAACCTTTCCAACCCCCTCCTCCCCTGAAGCGGCGGGGCTAGAGGTGAGGACTTTTAGTTTGTTTACTTCCAAACTACCCCCAACACATTCCTGAAGAGGAAAATACCCCCTCTTCCATGTTCTCTACAACTCTTTCGTTGACTGGACTACCTTTGCAACCCCTACAGTTACATGCTCCAGGTATGACCCATCCCTATATATGCCTCAGCCTGTGTCAGTTGACGGTACAGTTCAGTATGTGTCGATTACCCAGTGATATAATATTGCGACAATTTAGTAAAATAATGACGTTGCCACTGCCGTCAGTACAAACGATACAATCGTTTGGATTGGCGATTGTACATTAACATTAATGGTACAGAGCTCAAGGATCAAAGGTGCAATATTACCGTGTCATGGTCACGAGAGTTTCTAATTAGTAGACATGCTAGTCGAATAAAACTTTTTTTTTTAATGTTAAATTCTATTTCGGATAACCAAAATTACACTCTAGAAGATGGTGAAGATTTCATTTAGTTTTACCTTCATGAAAAAAAAGCAGCATAATCTCCGTTTACTCTACTGTAACTGCTTTTTATTTTCCCAGGCATCGTCAGCATACTCTTTTCGATTGTGCTGCTCCTCCTCATAGTGTCAAAGGTGGTCATATTTGCGAAGAAAACTGCCCTCCAACAGCAACGCCACAACTTGTGCGAGAACATCGCCCTCCGCAACCAGACCAACGTGAATATAATTCGTACTAACTTCTCCCCTACCAATATATACACCGTGAGAAACAACTCGCGTACGCCCCGCTCAAATTCCAACAGGAACATAATCATAGAGACAACGGACGTTCACGATCCCTTGTTGTTTAATGCCGCCCGATTTAACGTTGGGAACGGCAGCACCTTCAATGACCAGCCGCCGTCGTACATAGACGTATTGAAAAATAGCCGGTTGATAAGCGAACCGCCGCCTCCCTACACGAGTAGGGAGATTCTCAATATACACGAGGAAAGGCAGGAGAGTGGCTGAGAGGGTTTTGTTCGCAAAAGAAAATGTTAGGTTTTGTGATTGCAAATTAGACCAACCAATTAGCAATTTTATTGAAACAAATCGTTAACGGTGATGGTGGAGATGTAGCGTCTTAAATAACATTCGAAAAGTTTCCATTGATCTGGCGTGAGGTGACGCCGCCATTTTGGAAACATGGCCGCCGGGTTATGTTGCCTGCTTATTTTTTTTGTATTTGAATTGGAGTGTTAAAAAGTTGGTGTGCTTATGATATTGTTACAGCCGTAAATAAGCATTGTAATTATCAGGTGGTGACGATGAACTCAGATCTCATTATTTAGAGAAACTTTATGAGAATGCCCCTTTGGTTGGTAGGCCTTATTATATAATTGTATATAATAATGGTTTGTGATATTTATCCCCCAAAAATTACCCTCGTATCAGTTCACAGTGTAATATAATATGTGGATGTATTATCATCCATCAAATTGATGATTTGTGTACCTTTAATCTCATTTTTGTTTTTGGCAGTGTTGCCCTGATGTTTTTTATGTGAAATTTTATGCTCTACAATTTTTTTTTGCAGCGTCTTAATTTTAATGTGGGTATTACCTTCTATGTAAATATAGATTAGGCATCATATTGGAGCCGCCATTTCGCATTTTGCAAGTTTTGGAATTTTCTGGGGTCGGGAAGGTACTTCCTAATCAAATTAAAGTTCCTAGCTCATCGGCAAGTAGTCAAACAATTCACTATACAGGTAAATATAGGTGAAAACATAGTTAAAAGGCAATATGAGTACAACGACTATGTCTGAGAATCCCTTTGCTCCAGAATGGTGGAAGCTTTTCATATGTTATTTAGACCGACATTATATAAGGCCAATTGCGATTTAATATATGACAGTGATACCGATCGTGGTTGGCATTTTTATTGGTTTTAAAACATGCTGCAGTATAGCCGTCTGTCATTCTGAATGATACTGTGCATTTAGATTGTTCAGTTTAATTTAATAATTGATTTAATACCAAACATTGGTGCCAAATTATCAGCGTTAAATACTGGGACTTCAGAAATCTTAGAACTTATTTAGTCCTAGGTGAGTGTGAGAGTTGAAATATTACATGTGTTTTAACTCCGCCGAACCAACCTAACCAACATAGGTGTTGAGGATAATCCAGAATGCAGGATGTGTGGTGAGGATGAGGAAACTTCTCACCACATACTATGTGAATGCCCAGCCTTGGTGGCTGGGAGGTTTTCATACTTCGGGATATCAACCGAGACCCCGGAAGAAATAGCCAGAGCTCCCATTGACCGTGTACTCTCCTTGGAGAGAAACGGGATTAATGGGATAACGAGACTCCGGGGTACAACAAGCTTAAGCTTCAGTACAGCGAGGCCTCGGCACCCATAAGGGAAAAAAACTCCGTCGACTTTGTCCAATCCATGTAAAATTTTACGTACAAATAAAGTGTCAAATGCAAAATAAAATAAAGTTTACATGGTGGGATAAAATTAAGGTAACTATGTACATAGTCCGCTCACTTTGTCGAGGCCGATTTGAATAATGACTTGATCATAGACATTGAAAATAAATAGGGCAATATGGGACTCATTTTTTTAATGAATTGTTTTGATAAAAACTGGTTTCGGTGTAGTTGCAACCAAATTAATCAGTCATATGCCGTTGACATCTGTCCATCCATCACTTAAAATTGTTTTATAATCGCAAGTCTTGAGAGTCTCATCGACTGAATTTTTTATTATACCATGTTTTTTCTCAAGAAAAGTTGATGCAGGTGCCTCCTTGTTGGGGGCACGAAACAGGGTCAAAAGAGTTTCAAGAATTGTTTGAAATATTAATTTTCTACGAACGAGAATGGAACTGTAGCACTATATACTGCCCTAGCTAGGGAACGAGACAAATTTTCTTGGGTCCTACAATCCATAAAATTCAGGAAATTGTGCATTGTATTATCTGAATGGCAATTATGAATATTTGCCAAAGATTTCATTGCACCAACTTTTATTTCATTCTCACTTTTTGTGCAATGAGTTCCTTTTACCATAGTGCTAGTGCTTCGTTCCTGAAACACAAATGATATGATAGGATGCTGTTAACAGGTTGGCCAAACTTTGTAGTTTGTAGGCGAAAAAACATTTAAATTTTCTATATCATAGATTGAACATTTCATAAATATATTGAAATGTATTATTAAGTTCTAGTTACTTACGGGATTAAAGTAGAGTCGATGAAGAAATAACTCTTTTTCTATTATTAAATAGTTCCTTCATGTTATTGGGGTAACTTCTACACTTGACGAAGCGTTTTACCATTCTTGGTGTGTTATGCACATATTTCACAAAAGTACAAGTGGCATACTTTTTGCCTCTCAATAGTTTTTTTTATAATATTTCCACACAATAGTCTGTTTTGACCATCTCGTAGATGAAATAAATTTGCTAAGTACAAACAGAGAATCATGGTTATGTTAGGTTTGAGGAGCGGAATTTTTAAAAATAACCGAGCACTTTTAAAAAGTAACGGGTCACTTTGAGCACTTTTATAAATGACAGCCAACACCGGTTTGAACTAACTTTTTCGTATTTATGCTGATTTTAGAGAAAAACTTTTATTTTTGAGCCATTACCCAGTTACCAACATTAGTTTTATTTCATTTTATTATTTTTTTTACAAAATCTTACGTGCATCCAAAATATCACCTAATATTAAATTTTTGTCTAATTTCTATATTAAGTCAGTTTAGTAATTTAATAGTAATATCGGTAGTAGGTACTGCTGCATGAAATTGATCTTCACGGAACAATCAGCAATTGTTTCTGGGCTCTGCACGAGCAAAATATAAGGCCAACACAAATGCAAGAATACCAGTTAGGGTGGCTATTCTTGAGCGCGAGAAAAATTGTTACTCCCCGGCAAATTAATTCCTTCGCCTTTCACTTGAAATTTCCTAACTCGAAAATCATGTATTCTTGAACAAAAGGAATAACGAGGGACCGGTGAAAGTTTGAGGGAGAAGTCTACAGTGTTGTCATATTGTTCTTCACAATTTAACCAATCAGAACTCTCTAATATCTGATATTTGTCAGCTGTGGTGGCCAAAAATTGTTTGGTGGTGGCGTGACAGTTGACAGATCAAAAAGATATTTATTCTAGTGATTTAAAAGTTAATCTCATATCACAGTATTATCCCAGAAAAGTGAACTACTAGTTCCTTATTCTGTGGTATTATAGTCTCATACGAAAAGCATTGTTTATTGTGTACAGAATGGACACCGATTATTTAAAAAAGTCGTGTCATGTCACACAAAACTAAACAATATGTAATGTAGGTACTTTAATCATTCATTTATCTTTGTTTCGACACTTTAGTGCCGATCTTCGGCTAGGATGACGAAGCAGTGGGTTTAAAATATCTATAAATATCTCACTAATGGTTTGGGCAACCTAAATAAACGAAAAAAAATTTGATCCGACAATTCAAAGGGATCCGTTTTTCCTAAAATTCGAATATTTTTCGCATTTTCAAAACTTGTCTAGCCACTAAATCTTCGATATCCATTATTTAAATAAAACCGAATTAATATGATACGTCTCCACACGCACGATCATAACCTACAAAATACTTAAAAAATGTTTCTTTTCTGCTTTCCCTCGACTTTCTCTCACTAAAAGTAAGGGAATTAGTAGGGAGTGTTTTCGTCTACCTGGCTGGGGAAAATAAATTCAAGAATACAAACTTTACATGTGGGAGTAGAAAATGATTATTTTCTCTTACACATTCTACTCCCAAGTTCAAGAATAGCCACTAGGTCTTAAAGTTCTTGCAATAATCACTTATCATGTCACTGTTACATGTTAAAAGCATTATAATTGTCCACCAAAAAAGCTAACAATTTTTCCAAGCGTCAATCACCTGCAATTGATGGTCTAAATTGCACTTTTCATTCTTTGAATAAAGCAAAAGATCTATTTTACAAAAGGCTGTCTGTGGTCTGAACCCCGAATTAGAGATTATTTACAATTTCTGGAATCTGCATATCTTGGCGACGAGGCATATCAAAAATATTTTATCATTTTATGAATTTTTTTACTACCGTAAGGAAAGTATTATCTAAGTATACTCCCCAGTGATCTGTTATGATTAATACGAGCAGTGTATGTTTGTTATAGTTTTTTACAAATGCTGCTTGGTAGCTCATTATGTATATATTATTTTACATATCTTAAGCAATAATTGTTAGTATTTTAAACGTTTAAGTATTAACTACTTTTAAAATGGTGTTGCAATGTTTCTAAATGGAACTCGTTCCAGCTGATGATAAAATGTCGTATATAATGGTTATTGTTCATAGAATTTTTAAAAATACAAATATTAACTTAGGTATTATTTCAAGAAATTCAGCTAAGACATAGATATATATTGTTAATATTTGCTCTTTATTTTTAACACGTTCGCTGTCTGGTGATCTATCTGTGGGTCATGCCCAGGGACCAAAACCGAAATCCGCACTGTAACTACGAATTTAAAGTTAAAAAAATATGGTTGAAATCAAAAGTCGATTCGTCCGTTATAAAGATTATATATATAAAAGGCAAGTGAAAAGTCAGAAACCAAAAACCGCACCGTAATTACTAATTTTTTTCTAACAGAAACCTAATTGCCACGGATCTGTAAACCGAAACCATAACCGAGAACCAAATTGTTGCTGCTTTGACAACCGAAACCGTAAATGAAAACTAAAATGTCGCTGCTATGAAAACTGAAAATGGTATACGTTATTTAACCCTAACCAAAATTAATTTCGGTTTCAGTCCCTGGTCATGCCTTATGTCTTCCGTAAGTCCTGTGCCCCTTAATTGGCTCACGTTTAGGTTATATTTCATATTAGATTCTAAGACGGACTGTCGGCGAATAGGCAGGTTATCTACAGGAACTCCCTTGTATAACAAGGTTACTATACAAAACATACGTATGAACCAAATTTGGGGCATTGACTTTATTAAACCATGACCTATGGCATATGGTTTTTTATACGGGGACTCTTGCTATGGTTTATAGCTGACCATTGGGAGAGCGAATGTGTAAATGATTATTGAGATAGTGCACAATAGGTAGCTTATTTTCACAGTAGGGTATTTTCACTTGGTGGAATTTGATAATATGTATGAACAAACCATAGTAGTCTAGGTGCCCACGTACATAAATGCAATTTATACATATCCTCTTATAACTTCTTGTATGGCATAATTGCGCCTAGTCTGTCACTTTTTTCCTCTGCAAAAATTTTCGTCAACGTGGCGTAGAATCCAATTTTCGAATTGTCAGACAAAATATATTTGCCGATTTTCCAGTCCGACGCATGGAAATCTTCTTTTTCATGCCGAAGAGGAACACCGCATTTACGAAAATTCTCGCAGAGGAAAAAAGTGATGGACTAGACGCAATTATTCCTTACAAGAAGTTATACGAGGATATGTATAAATTAAATTTATGTACGCGGGCACCTAGACTATAATTCATGTAATGGAGGGGCCGAAAGGAATGTATCATGAGACTGAAAGTGATTGTTGACCAATCAAATGGGTTGAACGTCATATTAAAATTTGAGTTTCTTTTAATGAGTTACAGAAAAACAAAAAAATATGTCTTTTGTTTGTTTTTTTAATTATTCAAACATGATATCGCCCAATTTTGTGGGAATACCCTATTGTTTTTTATTACATTCAAAAATTTACTGGAAATGTGTTTTATTTTTGGTTTTCAGGAAAAGCTTTGTGTTGTTAATTAAAATGAAGATATTTTAGATACCTATATATTTTTTTCAGATAATTTTTTTAGCTGTTTGGGAACATTGTGAGCGTTTTTAGGTTTTTCTAGATGATGGAGAGTTAGTTTTTTCCTGCAGAAATATTACAAATTTAAATTATAGAAATTAGAAACATTGGACCATATCGTCAGACTGTATTCTTGGTACTACGAGTACAAATAAATTTTGAGATTGATATATTTTAGTAAAAAATAAAATTATTTTCAAAGTAATTTCTTTTATTTATTTCCACACAAGTATATTCAGCATAGTTCTAATTCTTGAACCTGAAAAGTCTTATAACCCGATTTGATCAATGACCCTGTTAGGTCTGTTTGAAAAAGACCCTAATAGCACAACATTGTCCTGTGGACATCTGGAGGACGTCCTCGACGGACATACAGTACATCCGATGGACGTTTGTTTTTGGTCCAAAGTACATCCGACGGGCAGCCGAAGGACGTGCAACTGTCACAACTTGGGACAAAAACCGGAATGAGCAGGGATCGAACCGTCGATCTCGTGATTCGTAACTCGATGTTCTCTCACTCGGCCACCAACTTGGCTTATTAGTGTTTACTTTAAGACTGTACAGTTGACTAATATAACTATTTATTTCAAAATGTAGAAGGTACCTATTTGAATGTTTAATAAATATTTAGTATCAAATAATATCATTAATAATTTACAAAAAAGATTAAAATCGGGGAATATGTAAAGAAAAACCGGTCATCAAGATGACCGGTTTTTCTTCGCTACGAAGACCAAGGTCTTCGTAGCGAGGCAGTTTCTTTTGTCTTCTTGTCGAGGGAAGTAAATATGACGAGAAAAAATTGAGACCTGCCTTTTTGACTGATACGCCGAGTTACAAAGACCGAAATAATGACTTCAGGTTATTCCAAATATCATTAAGAAAACGAAAAAAATACGAACTGAACTTTTTCCAGTTCACATTTGAGAAAAATGATTTCTGCCGCGAATAAAAAAAAAAAAACAAATTAAGGTTGTTTGTAAGCACGAGCTCTCAGAGAATTTGTTTAAATGGAATTGGAATTGAATTTCAAGGTTCCGGACATACAGTAATGATGGAAGGATTAAGATTGTCAGGTCATTATTATAGTTTCAAACATTTAATTCATCGTCATCTGATGAGTTTTCACTCGTATATATCTCTCATTGTCTGATTCGTCTCTGTAGTCCATATCTTCTTTCAACGCAGCAATCCTCGGTCCCAGCAGCTGCCACCTTTTATTTACATCTATTTATCTATATACATATACACGCGTTCTATACCTTCTGCTGGAGATGCTACATGGCTTCAGATACACTCCATGTCACTGCCATAGGCAACGAAGTTATCCAGCATTTCTGTCTTCCGAGCGCCAACGTATATGCGACTCCATTCGATTTCGCACGCTACAGCCAACGGAAAACGGCCGTTCGCATTTTTTTATCGTTTTATACACTCCACTCTATAAATAGAAAAAAGTTTTAGCCTCGCTGCTTTGATAATTTTAACCTCCAATTTGATACAATTTTGATTGATGTTATTGGACCTTAGGCCAATGAAAAATATCAGTTCTCGATTAATTCATGTCTTGCTCATGATTTTTAACGAGAATTAATCGAGAACTGCCTTGCTTCGGTATAAAAATTATGACGTTTCGACAGACGGAAAGCCATTTGGCAGCCACCTGTATCGTTTTTCGAACTTTTGTCGTATGAAAAAATGTCTTAGAATTTCATAATCTATAGTTTCCCTGCGATAAAGCTCGTTGTTTAGATAAGGGTTTTTGGTAACGGGCTGTCGTGCTATTAAACTATTTTATGAACTTAAATATGGTTTTAGTTAACAATATGGAAAAATAAACGAAATAAAATCATTAATTAGTTGACAACTAAATATTTGGCATTTGCAGAAATTTTATTTTTAATAATTCGTAATATCGAATTATAGCTGGCATGGTATCAACTAGTAGAACTAGAGCCCATAACAAAAAAGTATAATCGTACTCATCTGGAAAAAACATGAGCTTGCTATTTAAATATTTAAATCCTCTCTAAAAATACAGATAATCCATATAAAATACAAAGGAATATTTACAATTGGTTACAAATATCACATTTTTAGAAATGAGCTTTTATTACTCTTCCTCATTTCCAGAGTATAGAAGATTAAAGAATAGGAGAAACAGACTTGCAAGTCATGTTATATTTTTTATATTTCTACAAAACCACTTTTACAGGAATCCCAAAAAAACAGACTTATTGTTTTAGATGTTTCTTAGTGTTTGCCAACATGCTGTTCAAAGATTGTAACTTAACCTGATTTTACTCTAGTTAAATCTCAACAAATAAGTCATCTATGTGCAACGCACTCTAGTAATAATCCACACTTGGAATGAACAGTATTTTATTTTAAAAACATATTAGTTCCTAGCATTTTTATAATTGGCCTTATACCACTCAACACTTTCCTTTATCGCTACCGGAAAAGGTGTGAACTCAAAATCGGGTAAGTATTTCCTTAATTTTGCATTGCTGGCAGTCTTCTTATACTGTCCATCGGCCTTTGTCGCGTCCAGGACAATTTCTCCTTTAAAATCGTAAGCTTTTGCTATCACCTCTGCAAGTTCTTTAATAGACACCTCTGATTTTTCATCAACTGAAAAATTGTAACATTTTTTTGCAACTAATTAAAGTAGAGGTTTAATAAAAACTTACCAGACAGTATTATAGGTTCGACTTCATTGTATTCCCTCAGTACCCACAAAAATAATCTTGCCAAGTCTAAAGAGTATATAAATTGTCTTAAGGGTTTTCCAGTGCCCATCACTGTAAAGGTGTCTCCCCCTAAAATTGAAAAATCATTTTGTGAACGTTTACTTTTCAGATTGTAACAAAGTAGGGCTTTATTAGTTGTGATATGGACTAAACAAAGTAAAGTCTGTTCGCTGAAAGGGTCCTGGTGTGACGTCACGAACGTCTGAACTAATATACCGTAGGCTCGTTGGTGTTTTCGAATGGTGTTTTTCGAATGTTTTCGTGGCGTAGCTTTATTTTATATTTTAGTTGATGTATTTAATTAGATTTATTTAAAGGAAATTAAATTATAATATTGAATAGGCCTCTTGCATGTGCATATTTTAAATTAATTTATATAGATTATTATAGTGTTACTAAACATTAGCAATTATCAAAGCTGTTTTCATAATTTGTAACTGGGAAGTATTTAAATAACCGACTAATATCCGGGAGAAGGGGCATATCTGAAAACACACTCATATTGGAGTTGACGTCATCTGTCATTAAGTATATCTCAGCGCGTGCATGCGTGCAATGATTCGGACATATTTGCGGTTATTTCCTAAAAGTATTTAGTTGTATTCGGTCTGTGAATTGTACCTTATTTAAAAAGGTTTAAATTGTTTTAAACATGACTGAAAAAGGTTATTATTTATCATTTCAAAGGACAATCGGCCTGCCTGCCTGCGTCACAAAAATATTCATAAATAAACAACTATAAGTCATAGATGAATTTTTTTTTTTTTTCAAAAATTTCTCCTTAGCTTCAATCGCCTCGCTGCATATATATGAAAATTTTCAAAAATAAAAAAGTCTGTGTCCTAGTCAAAACTACAAGTACATTTTTAGCGAAGTATTAGTCGAATAATAAGTTCATTCTTGTTTAAAGAAAATAATAAACAATAATCGATAGAAACAAAAGTACCATTGGAAGCACTTATTTGTGTACCTGAACTTATAAAAAAAATCAGATCGATAGCTCAATTAGATTTGAAAATATGGCAGTGTAAATGTTAAAAAACACGATTTTTATAATCAATCAATTTCTCAAGTTTTTTTCAAAATAAAAAATATCTGTACCACAAAAAAAAATATATTAAATAGCCATTTCTTATGTAGAATTTTTAATTTTATAAAAACTACACTCTCTGGTGCTACGCTGATTTTTTTTTCTCGAGAATGGAGAGATTTTTATGGTCTATTTCGCTCCACTATCAAGCTATTACAAGGGCAACGTCCATGAATGGAATTAATTTAAAATGTACGCTAGCGCTGTGTGTCATCTGACACGACGTCACACATTGTTTGCGCGCCAAACGGATTTATTCAAACTTTAATGTTGAATACCGTCTGTAAAAAAAAAAATCCTTTACACACTGTGTATTTTGTGCAACAAGCCTATTGTTTGGTTTCAAGTAAAAAATATGATAGAGCGAATATACAAAATGAATACAGTTAAATAATTGGAGCTGAATCTTTTTTATTCATTAATAGAATTTTGTCAAATAAGTATATAAAAATATATACTTAATACTAATAATAATAATAAAAGCTTTTTATTGATATATATACATAACACATACATACGTATCAAAAGGCCATCGACCGAGGTCCTTCAGCCTGTCTTTTTTTATAACAAATGTCATTTACAAAGCTGTTGCACTAATTGTAAATACATGCTGTAGAGTAAAAAAAAAAAATGTTTATATTGGATACTTAAATTTAAACAGTATTAAGGATTTTCAGATAATGAAATTAATATTTCTTGAATTGTTTTTTCAGGAAACTTGAACTTGGAGGGTTAATGTCTTGGTCTGGTAATAAACATATGTTGCATTAGTTCCATATTATGATGACGATTGGCAAACTTTAAGGATAGCTCTTTTAATCTTTCGAGAATAGGCTGAATATTTGTTTTGCTGTAAAGCAATTCATTTGAAGGATTATGAAGTGGATTTGTGGGGTGACGAATTTTCGTTATAATTCTCAGGATTGTAGTTTCTGCCGTTTTTATATTATTAAGAGTTGGAAGTTGACAATTAAGGTATAAAACATGTCCATATTCAAGTATCGGACGACATATGGATGCATAAATTTTTGTAGCAGTTCGGGTACTTATACCTTTGTTTTTGTAGGTTAAAGCTCTGAAGTGTTTGGCTCTTGTTATTGTACGTCTTTTTATTAATTTGGTGTGGTGTTCTAAATTCAATTTGTGATCCAGAAGAATTCCAAGGTATTTAGCAGTTAGGGAAGGCCTTATTTGATGATTCCTGATTGATATCGAAGGGGAAGTGTGTGACGGGACGTGATATTAGGAGCTGTGTTTTCAAGGGGTTGGGATGTATTCTCCAGTTGTTAAACCATGTTTCTGTTTCGGTCATTAATGTTTCAAGGTGTTCTATAGTTTCATTTAAAGATTTTCCATGTGCAATCAATACTGTATCATCTGCGTATTGTAGAATATAGGAATTAGTGTCATTTCGATTTTGTTGGTGAAGGATATCAGAGCAGTATATATTATAAAGAAGTGGTGAAAGTGGTGAGCCTTGTGGAATTCCTTGTTCAGGGGTGAATTTTTCAGACACATTGTTGTTTACTTTTATGTAAAGCTCTCTGTTTTCAAGAAAATTCTTTACTATATGAATTAAGTAATCTGGTATATGTAAATGTTTTAATTTATATAAGAGACCGATGTGCCACACACTGTCAAATGCCTTTTTTATGTCAATAAAAATTGCTGCTGATTTTAAGTTTTTGTGTTTTGTAATTTGCACACTTAATACTAATTATGCCAAACCCTATGTAAAACAAATATGGCAGTAAAATACAAATACCTAGTGTTAAGATAAATAAATAAATTTAGTTTTCTTCGCCAATGTCTAATTTTTCCGAGTCCTCATCGTCGCTTTCATTATTAACACTTATGAGTGGCATAACTTCTTCAGTATGAACCTCTCGATCATATGTCTCTAAAATCAATGTATTTGAGTGATTTACATAAATTGAGCTCGACACTCGAGATAAAGCCTCATTCCACATAGCAAGAACGGCTTCATCACTAAAACCATCTTCCCGATGTGTTTGTCGTAATACTCCTTACAAATTCCACAAACAAGTTCTATTGGGTTGAACTGACAGTGATATGGTGGAAGCTGCAATACTTCATGTCCATGCTCTCTAATTAAATTGTCGACAACATAGTGTTGCTCTGTTCCGTTAGCTCCAGCTATTTGGAGCAATTCAGCTATGTTTTTGGTCTTTAACCATGTTCGTATTTTTTCTTTTGTTCAAGATCGGGTTGGTTGTTTTTCTTCAACCCGAGAGTGGTACTTAACATTATCTAAAACAATAATGCTTGGATTTTTTAATCCCGGCAAAAGTCTATCTGTCAGCCGCATTACAAAATTTTCAGATAACATTTTTTATTTCATATTTTACAGCATCGTGTAACTCTGTTTTGGACTTTTTACGATTCCGTTTAACGGAAGCTTGAGGTTCCACATTTTCTTTGTCGTTTTTAGCTATTTTTCTGACAGTCGTTTTCATCGATTTATAAAGCCTCATCCACTCGCCTTTGAACAGCTTTTATTGACAATAAAGACATTTTCATTTTCCTTTTGAAAATATTCCAACAAATTCAAAACTAACTGCTGTGATTGCGGATTTAAAAATTTCCCAGGACGCATGTTTACTATTTGAACAATAGAACAAGACTAAAGGCACTAACTGAAATAAGTGCACTATACCTGCTATATCTTCCGAAAAATTCGACCCGCCTCTGAAATCGCCAGCCGCATTTGAAATTAATGATATAAATCTTGTTAGACTAGTCACACAAACAGACAAAAATACAAACATACATCGAATCAAACACAATAAGAGGCTACATACACACATAAATACAAATATAAAATTGTACTAATTTATTGATGTTAAAAACTAGAATTCAAAAATTCTTCCACAGAATAAAAGGCATTTATTGATGAATAGTTAAATAAGTTAGATTTAAAAACATTATAATTATCATTACCAAACAACCAGATTGCGTGATTATAGCAGATGATGCCCCGATAATTTGCCGAATCCTGACCAACGGCGAATCGCGAGTGTGGTAATCTCAGTTCATTACCCTTTCGTGTGGTGTTCATGTATCATATTATTTGTTAAATATTTATGTTTACAGCTATTAAGTATATGTAAAGACATGGTAATGTTAGTACTGCCAAAGATCTAAATATGTCTTTGCAAGATGCTCTATGATGAGATCCTGTAAGACATCTTATTACTTTTTTTTGCATGGTAAATACTTTCATCATATTGTGCCGAGTTACCCCAGAAAGATAATCCATATGTTATTATTGACTATGCTAGTCCGAAATATGCCACTTTAAGTACCTGCAGGGAGGCTGTTTTATATAGTTGCCTGAAGACGAAACACAGAGTGCTTAGTCTAGAAGCGACTGACAGTGTTTATTTCCCATGTCAGCTTTTGGTCCATGTTCAACCCCAGATACTTAAAGTGGTCAACTTGTTCTATAAATTTATGGTCGAGCTTTATTAGTGGACAGAAATCATGACTGATGTTTTTTTGTTGAAAAATCATAAAAACAGTTTTATTTACATTAACGAGTAGCCCATTATCTGAACACCAACCTGCAAACTCTTCTGTTGCAGCATTTGCAGCCTCCACTGACAGTGAAAGTTTATGTTCAGCTACTATCTGACTTGTATTGTCTGCATAAATTATCGTTTTTTGTGGTGTTTTGCAATTATGTATGTCACTGACAATATAAGAGCAAGTACCGTGTTTTTCCCAAAAGAAAATTCAAATGAACAACGGTACACTTCAATGAAAAATATCTTATTACCCTTTTCCATTATATCATGTAACTTTCTTATAAGGCCTGGAACGACATGGCTAGATTCCAGATTGTAGTTGTCGTGAGGTCCGAACACATTACAAGGAATGACGGAAGTGAACATACATCCATGTTGCTGGTGGTAAGCCTTATTTTGGACATCTATCAATCTTTTAGCATAACTGTATCCAAAATTAGAAGGATGTGGGGGTCCATTATGTACCTAAAATAATTTCTTGTTTTATATAAATAATAGATATGCTATAAGCTGAGAACAACCACATCCCCCAACTTTCTGTAACTATCAATGTGTCAAAGTTCACCCTGCATAGTAGGCGTAACTCTAACCACTTTCACAGTTTCCCTTAACCTAAGAGTTAATATTTTATGTGTACAAGCTACTAACCATGGTCTCATCGATTGGATATGTCGTTTTGTCAGGGAATATACAAGTGGAAAGACATGACACTACTTTTTCAACCCCATTTTCGAAGCTAATTTGCAAAACGTTGTCGTTCATGTGTATATTTTTTCTCTAAAACAAATCAAATTAATATTAGGCTACTTAAGGACTGTAGCAACTTACTAACCAAGAAATCTAAATTATGTGACATATTGTGAAAGAGACCGCCCACCATTGCTGCTAAATGAATTACATGGGTGGGCTGATGTTTTTCAAAGATTTTCTTTGTCGCATTATAGTCACTAAAAAATAATGGGAACAGACATTTTAATAATTCCAATTTGCTTAGAGCATGCTTAAAAAATGTTTAATATTGATGAGAATAATACTGTTCACAAAAAGCTTTTAGATACAAGTGTATCACAAATTCAAAACTTAATATGGTTCAAATCTAAGCTTTCTCAGGCAAACGAAACTGGAGCACTTGAGAATTAGATACCGATCTTAATTGTCTGTATAGAAATATTTACTTTACCATAAATCTCCATCTTTACTGCTTATAAATATCCAAGTTTCATCTGTTTGCCTTTCGGACTGTACAACTTTTTCAATTGCTTTACCGACAAGTCCTCCACCACCAGTTACCAAAATTACTTTACTTTTTGACATTATCCCTAAAAAAATTATAAAACGGTACAAATAGCTAGTAGGGTTTACATACTTACTATTCTTCTCAAAAAGGCACTTTAATGAAGAAAAGAGATTAAAAATACGTCAACACGTTCCACATATGCTTGAAATGAAAGATAAACAGAGAAATTGTGGCAATCAGCTGTTGCAATTTTCAAATAAAACAGCTTTTAGAAATGTATAACTTCCACCATATCTACTCATAGATTAAAGATTCTTATATTAGGTATATACCGGTCGAAGATGTATAAATATATATTTTTGTAGGTTTTTGTAGCTTTTAAATTTAATTAAAAGTGCATTAACTTTTTTTTGACAATTTCACGTCCATATTGAAGTTAGGAGTAGTTCAAATATACCATCGTATAAATTATAAAATGCAATCCTTCTGAAATAATAATAATAATAATTCTATAATGTGGGTTGACTCGTTGATCCCTAGAGGGCGCACACCGGCACTGAATAAGTGAATTAAGTTAAGAATAACTCATAGCGGGTTTATACGTGCATGGATTTAGTGGCACCAGTAGATATTGGTACGCCAGTAAAAAAATATTGCACGTATAAACAGTTATTGGCGAGCATGCAAGGTCAAGACTTGCTTGCCAGTTCTCGCCAGTAACTGTTTATACGTGCAATATTTTTTTTACTGGCGTACCAATATCTACCGGCGCCACTAAATCCATGCACGTATAAACCCGCTGTCATGAATACATCACGACATGAATAACTGGTTTGAAGTTTTGAAGAAGTGGATTATTGAATCTTCTGGACATATGTATTGCCAACTAAATGTAGGTGATCATAAAATACTTTGCCTCAGAAAATAACGTTTTGCTGCAGATGATCTTCGATGATAGGGTCGCTTAAAAAAAAGGTTTTTGTATCTAATGTTTAAAAAAAATGTGTAATTTTTCGTGTGGTAATTTATTGAATGTTATTCTTTGAAATAAGGCTTTGTTTCTATTAAAATGCCCTATTCACTAAATTTTGAAGGGACATGCAATTTGGAGGAGTTCTTTAAGTTAAAGGACACAAACTTTACAATCACAATGGACTTCTCATAACTGATATTTAAATTAGATAATAATAGTTTATTATCCATTAAAGCCATGCAAATGGATTATTAGAGTTGTCATTTGTAAAATACATTTAGACACATTTTATTACAGAATTAGGTCAAAAATGAAAGATAAATAATAAATTCACCTTTTTTGGTCCAAAATAAGATGTTTTTACTCTTGTGAATTTTTTAGAAAAATGCATATTTTTGTAGATATGGCCACTCGAAAATTCCTAGTAGTGGGAGAAGGGAAATGTAAAGTTAAAAAAAAAATTCAGGTCAATATGTTATCGAAATACAAGACTTTTTATTTGCAACTTTTGTCGTAAAAGTGCGTTTTCACCGAGTTATTCCAGAAAACATGAAAAACTACCCCTACAAACAGTAAAGGTTGGCCTTCCAGCGGGCCATCACGGGGGCAGAAGTTCGATTTCCGGCCTAATGATTGCCCGCTGATAGGCCGACCTTTAGTGTTTGCTTTCTTTGAAATTGTAGCGCTTTAAAAACATGGAATTTAAAAATTTGAAAGATTCAGACGTATGCATTAAGGCCTTCTAAACATTTTTTGTCCCTTAGAATTTTTTTGTAACTTGCCAATATAGCCTTATCGTCGGCAAACATTATAATTTCACCCCAAGTGATATTATTTGGGATATTGTTAACGAAAAATAAGAATAGGGGGTCCCTAGAATCGAGCCCTGTACTACTCCAAGACCAATGTTGTAAGGATCAGAGATTTGCAACTATTATTTTTCTATTGTAATAGGCGCGATATGTTGCCCCTGATACCAGCTTCCTCTATAGCTTGGCGTAGTAGATTAGAGTCTACGCTATCAAATGAAATGCTTAGATAAAAAAAGTCGTACAACAAAATGACCTTTATCGATTTCTCCGTGAATAAAATCTAGGCATTGGATACAAGCAGATTCGGTTGATTTTTCCCACATAAAACCAGATTAGAAACTACTAAAAACTAGAAATTCATACATCAATTGTTTTACTCCATAATGATTTTTATTCAATATTTGATATATATATAAAACACACAATAGCAAAATTAATCATTACCACAAACAGTAATGAACACATTAGGTATAAGGCATCTGCACAAACTAATTACATATAAAATAATATATCAATCAGAATAACCTCTCAAAATCTATTACAGTAACACAACGGGGAATTTCGTTTTTGTATTAATGTTATATAATATAAAATAACATTTAGATTATATTACTAATTTTTTAACAATTACTTTCAGTTCCGTACTTCTCTAAACAATATTTATTTGGTATCATAAAATCACAGCATATGATTGTTTACTACCAGATATTAGAGAATTTTACTATTAAATTGATACTAATGCATTCAGTCGCAATAATCATAGTGCTTTTCTCTACTAGTAGAAAAGCTTTTTGATGAGATACATTAGAGTTTACAATTTATTTTAACACACATTTTTCTAGAAACAAAATGAGTCTCCTTTATTTTAAGATCATATTTTTAAAATAAAAGGAAATTACCAAAATTCCCCATTTGATAACAATAATAAATGTACAATTTTTCTTTCGAAATTGAGCATTAGAGGGTTAAAAAATGTATCTAACACTGAAACTCTTTCTTAACTTACACAAATAAACAATATTCATATTAAAAATTACAAATAATATCGCATGAATCTTTTGTACCATACTGTCACATTTGCAATGACACATGAGAACAATTAATCAAAGTATAAAAAATTATTTAACATAATTCAAATAATTTCGAGGCACATAGTCTTTTGGTAAAATGTTGCTTGAAAAAGTATGGCAAAATTATCACATTAAAGAAATATCTTCAAAGATTTCTCTCTGTTATAAACAATAATGATTTTTTCCTACAATCTAATAAATTTTTCTCAATACATTTAAATAATATTTAGCAGTATATAAAAAGCATTGACAAGAATAAATATTGCTAGTAAATAGTAAAATTGGAAGAAGTTCGCTCGCAAACTGGTTATTATAAGACCTGGGGGTTCATTCTCGAATCTCTAGTTCAACTGTCGATCACTACAAATGTCACTGGTAATTGTCACATACTTTTCTAAAATGGGCTTCTCGAGCAGTAATAGATACCGCTAATACCCGTTGACAAATATGTTGCATAACGAAGTGTATGTCAACACTGTATAATGGCTGTACTTTACCGATACAAATAATTATTTGAGAGCGTTGAATGTCAGTGAAATCGATGTAGAAAACGAACGTTGTTTTTTAAATGTTAGTGGCTGTAATAATAGTGTTCTAATAGAAATTAAAAAAAAGTTACTGCAGCCAACAGCAGAAAAATAGGTTGGTGGAAACAGTAAAGAAGACCCAGACATTTTGTCTTGTAAATTCACTGTTAAATTTACCTATTTATTTTTTATTTCTCTATGTTATTCATTAATATTTTATTTATAAAATAAAAACATATATTTTATAAAACACGCTTTATTTAAAAATTTGTGTTCTGGTAAGTCAGATTAGTATAGTATAGCCTTAACTTTGTCTTCACGCCTAACAGGGGAGCTCACACTTGCCTTCTATAAATGGCAGGGGCGGCTGGTGAAATTTCAACAATTTTTTTCTCGTCTGTGGCACATGGGACCCATACGAAATATGGGAAATAACATCTAGAGAAGCACTCCTCTAACGACCCCTAAAAAATTTTGAAAAAGCAGTTTGCGAAAAATTTTTTCAAAATTCGGTTGACCCCCCTAGGTCTAAAATTAATTTTTTTTGTCATATACATTTTACTTTTCATAAAAATACAACAACAGGTTTTGAAGTTTATGAAAATATTTCCATTACTGACTGAGATACAACGAATTGAAATTTTATCATTTGTTAAATTGTAAATTACAAAATTTCAGTTCATTGTGTTTCAGTTAATAATGAAAATATTTTCATAAACTTCAAAACCTGTTATTGTATTTTTATGAAACGTAAAATGTATATGACAAAAAAAATTAATTTTAAACAGGAGTCCCAAGACCTAGGGGGTCAACCGAATTTTGAAAAATTTTTTCGCAAACTGCTTTTTCAAAATTTTTTTAGGGGTCGTTAGAGGAGTGCTTCTCTAGATGTTATTTCCCATATTTCGTATGGGTCCCATGCGCCACAGACGAGAAAAAAATGGTTGAAATTTCACCAGCCGCCCCTGATAAATGGTCCAACTAATTCTATTAGATTTATTACTAAATCTTCACTTAACCTAAACACTTTTATAAACTGCCGATTGTTAAGTTCAAATTGATTGTATTTCTTGCAATCCTTCATCTATATTTATCTACATCTTATTGAAATTCGAAGTTTTCAATTGTAGCCAGCATATTTGTTTCATTCAAGTTACAACACTTTGCTACTGTCATTAAGTCGTATGCGAGAATATAATGCCGTGTGGTCTTTACCCACTCGTTGAACATTCTACTGAAAATTGTCGAATGCGGCATTCGAGAATGCATGTTTTTAGAGATTTTGGTAGATATTTTTCCAAACTTTTAAGAATAGAGATTCGAGAATAGACCCGCTGCAATCCTGCATATATTATATATAGAACTATGCTGTGGCCTCTTCCAATTACATTCTTACGCTAACAGACGCCATACTGCAAGCTTGAAAGTGGGAAATATAACCTATCATAACCTCACAATTTTTTTTATAATAAAGCATCTCATGAAGTCCAGTGTTATTAGTGTGTTACTTCTACAATATTTGTCGGGGTTAGCAGTACTAACTCTGTAATTGGATAACAAAGTGTATTGCAGTACAACATACTGACTATACACGGTCAAGCGCACACACATTAGGTGTATTATTATCATTTTTTTATACTTCAAACTGTTAGTCATGTGAAAAACAGAGATGCTCCATTATTCAGTCTTTTGAACGAGAAAAAAAAGTAATGCTAAATTTTATTTATCGACTCCGGTGGGATATGCCGGGTGGATCAGCCGATAGACACTCTTTAACTTTTGAATGGGCAAATGGATTTTATTTAAATTTGACGTGTAGTGATATGGGATGAAAGTGTTTAGCCGGATAAGCCTGACGAGTCGGCCCCCAAATGGCAACCTATATCGAAACTTATGTTTTAATATCGACTTGATGTATGAACGCGATTTATATGTGTTTTGCCACCGTATTCCGCTTTGACCTTGAGCTATAGAAAAAAAATGAGCGCATGCATGACTATCGTTCAGAGAGACATATCTCGAAAACTAATTGAGCTAGAGAGGTAAAACCAACGGGAGGTTTCAGGTAACCTTAAAGAGTATATTTCATATTTTTTTTGAATTTTTAGAATAATTACGAACATCATTAAAAAATAAATAAAAAATACAATAATTAATATTTTCGTGTTCTCTGTGACTTACAATCACTGAAATAATATATGTTGTAATACTTTATATGCACTATTACTCATAAAAGTTGCGTTAGAAAAAAGTTGGTGCAACATTTAGAAAAAAAAATAAAATTCGACGCACATTACATCATATAAGAATACAAACTTGACATGGGACACACATATCAACATTTTATGAATTTGAATTATTGTTAGAAGAGAAATTGAATGAAAATATAAATAATTGTCACGTAAGAAATTCAAGATGGTGGATCCAATATGGCGGCAATATGATAAAACTGACTTAAAAAAAATTAAATGCATTAAACTAGATAGGCTTTTCCTAAGAATTATATAAAAAATTAAAAAGGATCAAATTTTCTGAAATTTTCAAATATATCCAATACGGCTGCCATACATTAATTATAAATCATAAATATGCGATTCAGTCCTCTATTTATATAAATAATATATTTAATTTTTAAATGATATTTAATATACTATATGTTTAATAAAATATAAAAATATAAAGGACTTTATTTTTTAAATGTATTTAGGAAAATCAACAACTAAAAAAATTATCAACTCGATTGGAGTATTAATATTAAGTATGTAAACAACACAGATTACAGAGCTTCTCTCCGTTCAAATCACCAGGCATTGACGGCATCTATCCCACCCTACTGCAATGGGGACTGGATGAACTATTGCCGCACCTGGTCGGAGTATTTAGGGCGAGCTTGGCGCACCTTCATATTCCAGAGATATGGAGAGAAGTGAAAGTTGTGTTCATTCCAAAGACTGGGCGGATGGATTATACCACCCCCAAAGCATATAGGCCTGTCAGCCTAACCTCGTTTCTTCTCAAGCCGATGGAGAAGCTATGTGAACGATACATAAGGGATGTCGTAGTGAAAGACAACCCTTTGCATCCCAACCAACACGCATACACATTGGGAAGATCCACCGACACCGCCCTCCATGCGGTCGCGAGTCGGATTGAGAAATCCCTGGACAATAAAGAGTCCTATGTCTTCATAGACATAGAAGGTGCGTTTGATAAAACCACCTTCCCAAAAATCACGGCAGCCCTAGTGGAGAGAAACGTCCCCACGATTATGGGAAGCTGGATATCCAGCATGCTCTCCAAAAGAGCTGTACAAATCAGTGTGGGAGACGCTTCTGTGCGAGGAATGGTAGCGAGAGGCTGCCCGCAGGGAGGTGTAATATCACCACTGCTATGGAACTTAGTTCTTGACAGCCTCTTGCGCCACCTCAACTCAGAGGGTTTCCACACAATCGCCTACGCAGATGATGTAACAATACTGCTCAACGGAAAATTTAAAGGAGTCCTCTGTGAAAGGATGCAGGGGGCTCTAAGAATAATTGAAAAATGGTGCAGAGAACACTCGCTATCTGTTAATCCCAGGAAGACGGAGACGGTTCTCTTCACAAGAAAAAGGAAACCAGGAGCACTGAAAGCACCAGTTCTCCTGGACACAACACTAAGTTTCGCATCAGAAGTGAAATACCTTGGGGTAACCTTTGACGCCAAACTAACATGGAATCTTCACTTAGACAGAAGACTAAAAAAACCTGGGGAATGAAACCCAAAGTGGTCATGTGGATATACACTGCCATCATAAGACCAATGATAACCTATGGAGCTGTGGTCTGGTGGCCTAAGAGTAAACAGACTACAGCGAGAGCCAAGCTCAGCCAAGTGCAGAGAGTTGCCTGCCTAAGCATAACAGGAGCTATGCGAACAACGCCAACGAGAGCAATGGAGGTAATGCTGTGTCTGCCACCACTGGATCTATATCTAGGAGAAGTGGCCTTAATAACAATGGCACGCCTCAAGTCCGTTGGCCTACAACCAAATGTAGGCTGTGGGGAGACCAGAAGTCGCCTGTGGAATGAGGCTGTCAGGAAGACGCCTCTTCTACAGGCATGCACAGATGGTATCTCTCCCCGATTTGTCTTTGACAGACCCTACACAATACAGACAAATAGTGAAAACGAGACCGCTGGTGAAGGTGTGATAAACATTTTCACAGACGGATCAAGGAAGGAGGGGGCAGGATGTGGAATATATTCCAGAAGCCTGCAAATCCAATATAAATGGACTATGGACGAGCGAGCCAGCATAGTACAAACTGAACTGGCGGGCATAACCATAGCCGCAAAAGAGATTGTCCGCAGACAAACTACGGGCAAAACAATCAGGATCTACACACAGGCAATCACTACTAGCCCTGAGAAGTTACAAAATAACCACAGGAGCAGTATGGGAATGTCATCAAGCACTTGTGGGTGCCTCCAGTACGAACATCTCGGTATGCTGGGTGAAAGGACACGCACAGTGCAGTGGCAACAAAAAATATGACAAACTGGCCAAGAAGGCAGCAGGCCAACTTATCTTTGGACCAGGCCCAGCCAGTTTGTTACCGATTACGGCGACAATACAATTAATTAAGGAGAACACCTACAACGAATTTAAGAAGCTGTGGGATGAAACAAGCAGCTGTCAGCTCGCTAGGGAACTACTCACGTATCCCAACAAGAAAACAGCAATGGGCTACCTGGCAATGACCAGAAGGAATCTATGTTTTATAACAGGAATCCAGACTGGACGCTGTCCGCTAAGGAAAGATATATACAATAAGAGATTAAGCGAAACACCTCTTTGCAGAGGTTGTGAACAAGAAGATGAGACGGTTCAACACGTACTCTGTGACTGTTCAGCCGTCTTATCAATCAGAGAATCCATCTTGGGAGAGCGTTGGCCTACCTTGGCCAATGTAAGGGAGATGCCCCTAGGCAACATCACCACCTACTTCGAAAGATTAGGTTGGTTGAAGGCCTAGGCGAGTGTCTGCCTACAGGGAGAATGTACAAGGGGTCCAATGGGACCTAAGTGCTGTGGTTTTTGACCACCCTCCTGCTAATTCCATACTTCATACAACACAGATTAAACAGTTAAACTAAGTTAGGTTTAAAGTTCATGGTGTAAAACTCTTGCCTTCAGAGAATTTGTTCCTTCTTAAATTTTTTAATAATTTTTAGGAATAGCCTTTTTAGTTCAATGCGTTTAATTTAATTTTAAGTTAGTTTTATCATCTTATTGCCGCCACATTGGATCCGCCATCTTGAATTTCTTCCTGGAACTTGTACTTATCAGAAATATTCAAAACTTCTCGCCATAAACTTTAACGAAAATATTTCATTTTTCATAATTTTTTAGCATTTTATTGCCGCCATTGATTCTGCCATCTTGTAGGTTGGTTTATGACAATTTGGATGTCAGATTCGTAATCAGCGACCTCAAAAACCCCCCGAGTGACAAGATTTATGTAAATTGGATTAGAAAAAAAAATATTTTTTTTATAAGTCTCATTAATATTTAAATAAAAAATGGACATTTGGTTAAGCTCAATAATTTTGGTTAGCATAATTCAAAAATTGGCTCTCTTACGTGTTTTTGAAATTAAATAACGAGTATTTAAAAAAAAATTATCCCAGTCGGTTGCGAAGTGCTCTAGATAATTTAAATAGATATTTACGTGACAGTTATTTATATGTTCATTCAATTTCCTTTCTAACAATAATTCCAATTCATAAAATATTTATATGCATGTCCCATGTCAAGTTTGTATCCTTATATGATGTAGTGCGCTTCGAATTTTATTATTTTTTTTTTCGAAGTGTTGCACCAACTTTTTTCTAACGCAACTTTTATGAGTAATAGTGCACATAAAGTATTACAACACATATTATTTCAGTGATTGTAAGTCACAGAGAACACGAAAATATTAATTATTATATTTTTTATTTATTTTTTAATGATGTGCGTAATTATTCTAAAAATTCAAAAAATATATAAAATATACTCTTTAGGGTTACCTGAAACCTACTACTAAATTTATAAAAAAAAATTATATATTTTTTTGAAAATCGAAACATTTAAGGGTCAGATCATATATTTTTGGCCAGCAGGATCCACACATGCAAAAATATACAGGTTGTCCTATTTAAAAATTTGATTTTCGTTCGTTACATCATATAATTGGAGATTTCATCTCATATCACTGTACCAAATTTAAAAAAAAATCCATTCGTCCATTTAAAAGTCACAAGAGTGTCCGTATTGGTTGAGCCACCCAATTCAACAAAACATAAAACGTTAACATTTAAAAACCTAATCTTGTCAATTAATATCACTTCCATAATAGGCTCACTTATTTTAAAACAGTGCCACATACACATAGAATAAAGAGAACATCTTTGCTCTGTGCAAAATCATAATAAACTTTATTTTGCAGTTTTTGCAGAAAATATATATTAGAAGGTCTAGCCGGTTTAGCATATAAAAAATGCACTGAAGCGTGGCCTACGTAAATGATTCCATCAGGCCACCACATTGCACTCAAATCCGACTGTGACGTCACGTCACGAAAGGAGTCCTTCGGTTTTACAAAGCTACTGGGCTGCGGGTGGATTTCGCGCGATTTTGCAAGATTAATATTTTATTTTTTCATATAATTTGTCTAGTATGAAGTTGAGTATGGATTAGTGTCAACTAATTGGGTTTCAATTTGTATTGGAGTCGAATTAAAAGTGAGTTACTTAAATATTTAATGTGCCTAACATAGTAATAATTCAAATAGATGGAGAGAAATACTATAAATAAATGATTCACCCTCCTAATACTTAATAATCATAACAGTTATTGAAATTTGATCTTGATTTATTAATGTATATTTATACTGTGAACATTATGAAAGTGCCCTTAATTAATGAATGTCAATTAAACTCAGGTAAGAATGCCCCGTCGATGTTGTGTGCCAGGATTCAAATCAAATTACAATAAACAACGATATACTAAAAAATGCGTGTTTCGCGTTCCGTCGGACAAGAACCTGGCAAAAAATGGTCACACAGCATTCACCGAAAACATTTTATCCAGAATAAAAATTCAGTAATCTGTGTTAATCATTTTAGTAAGCAATTTTTAATTACTGAAGATTCTGTCAAAAGAGATGATGGAACTCTTCTAACACTTCCTCGAAAAATCCATAAACTTTGTGAAGATGCTGTTCCTACAATTTTTAATGAACGACCCAAATCCAGAGTTTGATATCTGGAAGATTGAAAATGACTTTCTAAACATAAAGTCAAAAAAAAAAAAAATTAGAAACCAAATAGACAGAAACCTGCGATAGTTGTGATATGCAAAGACTGCAACTAATTCGTATTTGTTTGACATACTTTTCTAATATATTGTTGAACAATTATTCTGAAGTGACAAATAATCAAATAAGGGAAGAAAAACAAATGAGGTGTAATAAGAAAGAAAGGTCATTCTTGAATTTCTCCAATTTTTTTGCATAGATGTGTTCACAGACGTTATAGTAATCGTTTCTGATAGTTGAAATGTTGTGCTTATTTTGGAAAACTACCCCCTACAATGGGGGTAGTTTCGAAAAAAAAATGTGAAATATCGGAAGTGGTAAGTAGGTGTATTGTCCTCTAAATAATTTTATTCAGGGTAAGGACAATAATTTTTTTTATTAAAAATACCAATATTGTAGGAGGTAGTTTTCCAAAATAAGCGGAACATTTCAACTATCAGAAACGTTTATATAACATCTGTGAACACATTTATGCAAAAAAATTGGAGAAATTCCAGAAGTCGGTGTTCTTAACAATTACCGGAAAAAAAATACTAGCAATAAAGAGATTAAAATAAACTGTGATAAAAAAAGAAAAGTTGATAAGTTGCAATCTCTGTAATAGGAATTAAATTTAAAATAAATATGTTGTACATACTTGTGTATGTACTGATCTTTTAATATTTATAACAATAACTGTTGTGACTTATTATTATAGAGGCATTTTAAATTTTTGTTACCCACAATTTATTGCTGTTAGAGTTTAAAGAAATAATTATTTTTTGTTTTGTTTTAACTATTATTAAAAGTGTTTATTTTATTTTGAATCAATAATCAATCAAGTGTGTATTTTAGTTTTACAGATATATTTAATTTTATAGTATAATACTGATGGGTAATCATTTACAAATTGTTTATTTATTTATTTTTAGAAAACTATTTGTGTTTTTATAATATATTTTATTATTAATTATATAAAGTAAATCATTTTTAAGCATACATTTACATTTTTTGTTCATATAATTTTATTAGAAACGTTTAAGAAAGCGTTAAAGGTTTCGGTATGTACCGTAATGCTAGGACCCCGACGGCCGCCATTAAATTTAATGCGGTGGCGTGATGGAATCATTTACGTAGGCCACGACTGAAGCCTATTTACATATTTTAGCCTTTTATATGTTAATTCTTATCTGAAATACTCCTACACAGGGCCGGCGCGGCCGAAGAGGTAGTACTACCCATCTGAAAAATCTGTGTGGGGAATTACCCAACTGAAAATTTGAGCAAAAAAGATTTTTTAACGTTTTTTTTAAGAATTCCTGATCATAATTAATAATTACGGGACACCCCACCTCTGCACTACCCACCTGGATTTATCACGTTTTGCCGTGCCTGCTCCTACAACTAAAATCAGACCTCTAACTTCATGCGTAGAGGAAATATGACGTCAAAATCGGTTTTCTCTGGAACTATGAATGATATTTTAATGAGTAAAAAACGAAACGTTATTAGGAGTGCAAAATAAGCAATTAATTTTTTGGGGGTGTGTTTTTATAGCAATTCCTGAAGATACACCAACCAAAAACATTGCGTAATCATCTATTAATCTGCTATTATATATAGAAATTACAGGAATTTAAACTTGGTGGAACAGTTAAAAAAAATAAATAAAAACTGATGTGACCTATAGACAATAGGTTCTTTCCTTTGCATGCGAAATGTAGCACTGAACTACACTGAATTACCCAAAGTCGTTTCTTTGCAAGGATATGGTGTTACATGCACTACACTTTACCATTCCTTCGCCCAGTGTAAGGTCCACTGGTCAGCACTGGTGTAGCTTATCTCCACCTGCTCGAAGGCAGGTGTGAAGTGCACTGGACATGCGCAATAGAAATATTTAAATTAAGAGGGTAGTTCCTCGACTTTTAGGTGAACTGTTTTTTGTGTACTGGTGTAGGACAACTGAAGAAATTCAGTTCAAAATTGCAGGTTGGAAGATGACCCACAAATAATTAATCTTCTAAGAAATGGTAACTACAAAAAATACCGTATAGGAATGTGTTATTTACCTAATCTAACACTTTTTCTTAGATGATCTATTCACTGAGGAATTCTTCCAGAAAGCTTTCGAAAAAAATAAATTTAAAAAATTTGAATTTCAATTAGGTACACTTGTCCAATCCCTTACTTTTATCACACTCATATACACTGAATTTTCAGCTGACTTTGCGTGTAGTGTAAAACACACTACACTCAAAAAGAAAGGAAAGGACATTTTGGTGAACCAAGTAAAATATAAAAAATAATTTATCTAAACAAAACTATTTATCTATGTGAAATCGTTTGTGGTGTTACACAAAACTTTAATCATCATCACTATTTTCTTCATTGGTGGTGGTTAAATTAGTTGCATCAAATATGTGGGTAAGTACTTCCAACGGGCTTTGTAACGGCCATGTACCAAATTGCAGCTATGTACAAACAGCAGCCTACTGTTCAGTTGCCATTAGCATAGTCAAGGGAATGTCTTTGCATACCTTAATGTTCGGTTTATATTCAACTTAACACTGATAGGTTTTTCTGTTTATTTGCCGTGAACGGACCTTTATTTTTATTGTCTTTCTCAGGTAAATATTCGACATTTAGAATTACGGTTAATCTGATTTAAATCACAATTTAAATTTGCTGATTTTATAAATTAAAATCACAATTTTATCAAACTGGAATATTTCTTAAAATATTTTGAACAATTATAATAAAAAACCGCTGCCTAAGGAATCACAACTTCCACATCCAGATTTTCTATCCAAGTCCCCCCTTATCACTCCCACCCCATTACTAAAGGGAGTGGCAGTGGACGTGGCTGATGCTAAAAGAATTTCGAGACCTTGGCCTCGTACAAACACTAAATCCCAATTTTATGAACTCTTGCTTGCTTTATTTATTTATTCCCATTTATCCTCCTTTTGAATAAATCAGAATATAATCTAGTTCCAGATCTCATCATAACACATAGGTTTACCGAATTTCAAGTTAATATCAGTAAAAGTTTCAGAGTAATTGTGCACACAAATAAGATATGTTACAGACAGGCAGACCATATAAACAGAAAAACCTATCAGTGTTAAGTTGAATATAAACAAAACAATAACGGCTACAAAGGTATACAAAAATATACCTCTGTGACTATGCTAATGGCAATAGAACAGTAGGCTGCTGTTCATACATAGTTGCAATCTTTTACTATTTGGCACATGGCCGCTACAAAGCCCGCCGAAGTACTATCCCACATATTTGATGCAACTAATGTAACTACCACCAGTGAAGAAAATAGTGATGATGATTAAAGTTTTGTGTAGCTCCACAATCGATTTTATATAGATAAATAATTTTGTATTATTTTGTTTAGATAAATCACAGATTTTTTATGCTTATCTGGTTGATCAAAAATGTCTATGGATTACGTCAGTTTTAACTATGTTCCACCAAGTTCAAACTTCTGTAATTTTTATATATATAATAGTGTATCTCTAGAGGTTGCTATAACAACAAAAATAAATGCAGCTCTAAAAATTGAGCAAAAATTATGAAAAAAATACATACTATAGAACTAATAAACATTTAACGTTTCGTTTTTGTTTCATTCAAATATCATTCATTCGTTCTAAAGAAACACGGTTTTGACGTCGGGGGTTCCCCCATATTTCCCCTACTCATGAAGTTGGAAGTCTGAGATTAGTTGTAGACTTCAGACAAGGAGCAATATATACATGTAACCTTGCCGTCAAATCCATGTTGTCTGGATTTGTGCACAATGGTCGGATCTCACAGTATAATAAATATATAAGTGTTTTTCTCAAAAACACACTTTTAGGCATCAGCTCCCTTTCATGAGGTACCGTGGCATATGTAAATATGCTTCAGTGCATTTTTCATTTAACCGGCTAGACCCTTTGTGATGTATAACAAAAGTTTTCCTTTCACTACAAATTGGAATGTCAATGTTTTAGTTTTATGTTCTTAAACTTTAAACAAAATAACTGCAAGCTTATGTTAAGATTGTTAACTTACTGTCTTCGACTCTATAGCAGACAAATAATTAACATTTCTTCTTGTTCCGTCCTATTTACAGCAGCGTCAGCTAATGTTGATTAAGGATAACACATTGTAATTAACGTCGTTAGACATTAGTGTCTTGAAATTCATAGTAATTTTTATAGAGTAAATCTAGTGGAACGCTATTCTTTAGCATAGTATGCTCCCATAACGAACACGGTACTTTACCATCCTCTAAGGCTTCAAAGGAGGGAAATAAATGTAAGTATTTAACTTTACTCTTATATTTTGTTTTACTTTCAGTCTTACTTGCGTGGTAATCATGACTGTAAATGGCTCTCCCTCTATTAACCAATAAACTATTGACAGATTCGGATATGATTTTGTCTTCATTAATCGGGAGAATTTCAACAAATATTATATTCCGTTTGGTGTCCATTTGACACACTTCAGCCAAGACCCTTTTTCCTACTATTATTTCACAGAATTCCCGTAAATCTGACTGACTCCAAGTCTGTGAGTGATCTAGAAAGAGACATTTAAAAAAATTTATGAAAATAATTTAAAAATCATACCACCAGGCAAAATATTTGCCAGGCTAGCTCTAATGGCAAACCTAGGTACGCTGCAATGTTTCTGGAAAATGTAAAACACATCAGCAATGCATACGTTTATAATTAATCCATAATCGATAACAAACACTCTTATTCTATTTTCATCGGGAAGTAAAACTGGCAATATGATGGACCTATAGTACATACTATTTCTATTAACAATACATAGTAAATCCTTTTTCATGTCATGACGGGGGATAACTTTCCTATTTGTTTTGATACTATAAAATTTTTTTAGGTACTTCATGAAAATTAGGAGTTCTTGAAATTTCAATACAATCCAAAATTTTGAGGGATCATAAACATTTTCTATCTTAACCTCACAGCAGCTGCCAACAACAACCGAATCTGGTAAACACGGTTCAGGTTTCTTGAGAGGTGTTAAAAGTAAATCTTTCTGCTCCATTATTTCCCTCCTGAAAATAAACCATGTACAATCAAACAAACCGTAACCAACAAAATACAAACCGAAAGCACTAGAGAACCACTGACGCGCTCACTCTCACATATATTTTTAGGATTTTAGGCACAGAACACTAAACCACAGAAGAAGAAACAATAGGTGAATTCTTTTCGTCGGCACTATCTGCACCAGTGTAGAAATTAAAAAGAGATAGAGAGAGATTATACATAAGTTGAAAAGAGAAACATTTGTACTGATGCAGATAGTGCAGACGAAAAGAATTGACCTAATAATCAGAATGCAATCTCTCATTGGCGGCAAAAATTCGCGCATCTACATCAGGCTATGGTAACTCAATGCAAAATATTTTGTCAGTCTTTTTGGTTCATACTATGACTCCAAGCGGCGCTGCCGTCACTTTTCTGATTTAATCTGTGGTCCGACTATAGACTTGTAGAAGCACTATGGATAAAATATGTCATCACGTGTGTCAAACGTCAAACTGTAAATGTGCCGATGACTTGTTCGCTAGCTGCAAATGCGGTGTTTTTATGTATTTAAGTGTTATTATGTTAATAAAGTTTGCTTTTAAGTTGTGTTTGCTGCGTCTGTTGTTGGTGTCGACAGGAACAAGGAACCATTATGGTGTTTGCTGTGTGCCTAATTGCCAGCCGTCAATAGCGTATTTTATATATACACATGCTTTAGGATGAAATGTCAAGCTTACATTTTAAAATATACTTCGCAATTGGATATTTCTTATTTTATTTACACAATGTACATTTGGACGGTCATATTTTGTGACAAATTTTTGTTTAAAAATATTTTTTGTCTTTATTTACTATAGTTAGGTATCACCAGTTTCTACCAATTACATTTTAACGCAATTGGTAACAATGGGTGAAAACACCTAATTGTTATTTAATTAAAGATAAAAGATAGTTTTCAACAAGAAATCGGATCACAATATGTGATCGTCTAAATCTGTCTTTACTCTACCCAAAATCTCAAGGATGAATTTAAATCTCCCCTCCCCCCCAAGCCTAGAGCGCGTAAGTTTAACGCTACTAGCGCCGCAGGCGCTCATAGTACGAACCCAAACAGGTATTGGTCGATGGAGAGGGAGTCGCCCATCTATATCCTATATAAATCTCTTATCTATGATCTACATCGCGCACTGTCAATCTCGGACGGAATTGTAAAAAATTGTGCCAGCCCGAATCATAGATTTTTTCTGTAACCGGGTCGTCTGCGCAGAAGTCGTTCTAAAAAGGGTAAAAATTATCGAGTACTATCATGAACTCGCCCAACAATAGTATGGCGCAAGATTGGTAGATTATACCCACGGTTATTAAACTATAACGGTTACCTCATCCAGTAGCTTCTGGACGAAGGAGCGCGCAGGGGGGGAACTTCGGTCTAGCGCCTACGTCATGTAGCCACCGATCTCTTTGTCTCTATCTTTTGCATGGGAATCGGATATATGTCTCTCTTGCACGCTTTATTTGTTTAATTATTCAGATCAAGGTCAAAGTCTAGGTAAATCCAGAGCCGGCACTAGTTGCCGCGTGTCGTGTTTTCAATTTGTCTGGCATACTACAACGACAGTGTGTTTATTTTTATATTGTTTATCTCACATCGCACTTAACTGTCTGGTGTAATAAACTAGTTTGCTGTCGTCCCAGTGTATACTATTCGTTTATATCAGTGTTTATTAATTGAGTGAGTAGCAAAATGTCTAGTGCCGGCCCTGGCTGGGTCTAGAGGCTACGTCATTTTCGGTTACCCCTCCCGCGCGCTCCTTCGTCTAAAAGCTGCTGGATGATGCAACCGTATAGTTTATAGTGATGGGTAAAAGCAGTTATTTTTTAATAACTGTTTCAACTGCTACTGCTATTTTGAAATAACAGTTTAAAATAACAGTTTAAAAATAACAGGTCGCATACCGCAGCGCGCACTTTGCAAATGCTATTTCAGAGACGTTATTTTATACATCATGCTGCTGTCGCTGCTGCTTATCTGTTATTTTCTCACCTGTTATTTTCGAACGGAAATAACAGTCTGTTAATGCTATTTACAAATAACAGTTACAAAATAACAGGTTGTTAAATAGCAACTCATCTCTAATAGTTTACTGACCGTGAATTGAGTATGGCGGACATTTACAACAAGAGATCAAAGGGTTTTTGCCGACTTTAAATACTGATTGTTTCTTCTTCTGTGACTAAACTACTAAACAATTAGTGTTCTGTGCTTTAGGTAAGAAGACTGGAGACTGGCAGAAGAAGAATATGGTAACGCCATCAAAGAGGGATTAGATAGATTGGAAGCTTTGTGTACACGTGCCATCTACCGAGTCGTGGGTAGCAAATCCATATTTACAGGCATCATTCAAGGAGATTGTAGTCTATCATCTGAGAATATTAGAAGAACAGAGGAAAAGAGAGAACATATTGGTATAATACCACAGAAGACAGGAACTTCCTGTCTTATGTGATAATATTATAATGTGATGCGTCTGCGTATTAAAAATATTAAAAATGTCAATGGTGGTCATATGTCAAAGTGAATGTAAAAGAATTATTATAAGTATTGTTAATAAGAAAGAGTTTGGTAAAAGTAAAGTTTCCAGTAGAGCAAAATAAAATGGTTACTAATTGCCGAAGAAGAAATGACGCGGACAAAGAACATGGCGCTTTTTTAAGGTGTGTACTGCTTAAGGGAACCCGCAATGTGACTAATATCCCAGATCCAGTTTGGTTTAAAATTGTTATGAAAATATGCTAAAATCTAGCAGCTAAATACCTGCTTGCTACCCCACGTAGTTCTTTATCATGTAGCAAGTTTTGTTAGCAGTTAATGACGGAGTTTATATTTTTGCAAATTCCAAGCATATTACTCTGACATTCTTATTAAATTTCACGTTTAGCAGTAGGTAAAGCTTGCTAGTTACTACTACATTGTTGAAAACATCGTGTGGTAATTTCAAAATAGGATAGTGTAGAATATGCTTTAAATTTAAAAAAAAAATAATAATATTAAATGGTAACCAGTTACTAGCATCTTATGATAACAATTTCAAAGTAAACTGGCTATTTGAGATATTAGGGAATCCAACGACCTGTCAAAATATGACGTTGTGGGCAAACAATTGGCAAACACGGGTTTATTCTTACTAAATTCCGGAAACGTAGCCAAGCCAACAGAGAAACACAAACGTTTAACGAATTAAAATGAAATGTTTGCCCTCGATGCCCACACACGCCATGTTGGATGTCACGTAGTTTGGATTGTCTAATTGAAATAACTTTTCACGTAAATTATTCTAGCCAAACGAGTTGCTTACAGTTGAACTTTTATTTCAGTTGCGAAAAATGGGCGCAATTTGCGGGATGGACTAAGGTTCACAAGTATTATCATCTCTGTGCAAGGACTATTTCGATCCTCGAATGATTTATTAGAGGCCACTGCTAGCCTCAAATGCCAGGACTTATGCGTAACTAAAAGGACACAACACAAGAAGCAGGCGCATAAAACATATAACGAATGTATATGTTTTGTAAAATTCATTTCAAAGTGTGATGGCAGTTTCTTATGTTCGACTGGCAAAATTATTTTCGTGCAGTGTATGATTAATTTTGATTATTAGTATTTTTATTTTCTGTTAAATAAAAGATTGTAGCATATAATGAACCGTGATAGTGTGATAGTGATAAAAAGATGGGTATTGAATATACATCCTTGATGATAAAAATATGTGATCTATATTTGTAGCTGTGTAGTTTCTGCCCACACACAATACAGTTTGTACTTATAGTATATACAAGGACCAGGGTGTATTAAATAGGTGGTGCGACGACAACCCTCACAGTGGCTTCATAAGTGCTTACTTTGTACATAATGTAATAGATGGCAGGACCAATAAGTTCTCTCATTACTTACGCATAGATAGATAATTTTGCAGGTTCTGTGCAATAAACGAAAAAACCTTAAAATTTGAGGTTATGTTAGTTATACGATGCACATGCCCTATGTATACATAGGTAATTGTAGGACCTTATTGCTCGCGCCATCTACTAAAGTAATAGTAACCATGCACTTATGAAGCCATTATTATAATTAGACCGTGGGATAGTGACAGATTTTTTTAAACGTTTGGTTCCTATCTGGCCTTTTGGGAGCCTTTTGTGCCTGTTTTGTACTAACCATTTTCGTGTTTATCAAACGGTTATCCAGGGCCCCTCAGCGGAAAACAGAAAAGAAAATTTCATGAAAATAAGGAATTTCAAACGTTTTGTTCCTATCTGGCGTCAAGTTAGACTTACGTTTTAAAGAAAAACATCCGACGGAAGCTTATCGCCAGACAAATTCCGTGGGCCGGAAGGCCCGAAATTTCAATGCGAAGTTGTAAGAAAAAATGGTCAAAATCAAACGATTTGGTTCTTATCTGGGAGTTGCATATATAGGTAAATAGATTATAATTATCGCGATATAACAAACGCCAGAAAAATTCCGAGGGCCCAACAGTGAAAAAATTATTGTTCAAGTTGTCAACTATTTCGCGAAAATCAAACGATTGGTTCTCATGTGAAATGATTTTTTCTGTAAAAATTAACCAAAACGAAAATGTATTGTATCATTCACAGACATTTTTAGTGGGCCAAACATATTTTAAATCTTAAAAGAAGTGCACGAAAAAAAGCCATTTTTTCAAACGATTTATTCCTGTCTGGCATTTGGATCTTAAAAAGATATGGTAATAACTAAACTATATTTCAAGTCCCAGACAAAAAGCGTGGGCCAAACATATTTTAAATCTTAAAAGAAGTGCACGAAAAAAAAAACAATTTTTCAAACGATTTATTCCTGTCTGGCATTTTGATTTTAAAAAGATATGGTAATAAATAAACCATATTTCAAGTCCCAGACCAAAAGCGTGGGCCAAACATATTTTAAATCTTAAAAGAAGTGCACGAAAAAAAGCCATTTTTTCAAACGATTTATTCCTGTCTGGCATTTGGATTTTAAAATGATATGGTAATAAATAAACCATATTTCAAGTCTCAGACAAAAAGCTTGGGCCCAACCGTAGATATGTTGAGTGAAAGTATCGAAAAATCAAAAAACAGTCGTGTAAAAATCGATGCATTTTCAAACGATTCACACTCGTCTGGCATTTCATTAGCTTGCCATTGTAAAAAAGTATTATACACATTTAAACAAATTTGTTTCGCGTCACTACTTAAATGCTGCAAGCGCGGATTTATGGGGGGTAACGGGGTAACAAGATTCAGTAAACAATCAACTTTCATTTTAAAATTTCATAATTTGTATTATTTTATTTTATATTTTTGAATATATATTCTATTTAGTTGTGTTCATAATTTTTTTTTTGAGGTTTTTCCCCCCCGCTCATCAATTTTAATTTTCGAGGAAAAGCTTTTTGTTATTTTCAACACGCGGCTATGTTACCACCCCCCACCCCCCCTCCTCAAGGTCCAGATCCGCCCTTGAAATGCCGTTTTTTTTTTCTCACTTGAAACTCATTTGGAATTTGATTTTCTTTATCACTGGATTCAATATAACTGTCACTTTCACATTCATAATCCCTTGATCGAATAATATTTACAATAAATAAGTTACATACTAGCAAAAGGACAAATATAAATTATTACATATTAATATATAATTTACAACTCTGCACTACACCATAGAAACTGAGAGTCCTCGTAAATCCGTACCTGTGTCATTCTCCCTTGGCGTAGGTAGTCAACTACACAAAAGTGATTTCTTCTCTCATTTTAATGCACGCGACATAAGACACGTAAGATGTGATGTGGTAGAAACATATATGGTATGCATTGCTTGCGAGCGACGCTGCTTTTTATACTCCCCGCTCGTCCCGGGGTGATTTTTATTTATCGTTTGCTAATGGGGAACTTGCCCATTTTTTTTGTATTTCATTAAAGTGTGTGTTTATGTATAAAAACACATCACATCGAATATCAGCTCTTAAATCGCAGTAGTTACTTTGCAACAAATAATTAAAGTTGAAATCCTCGCTATACTCCTCACGAAAAACACTGTGACGTCAGATCGAGAAACTAGTCTCGCGTACGGTACGTCTTCACCCTAATTAATAGACTGGGTGGCGGTTGGCTTTGAGGCGTCCGCATATTTGGTCTTTTGCTCTTTATGTTAGAGAAAAAAAAAAGCGTCGGAAAGCTCAACCAATTCTCTTTACATAAGCTATCTACAAATTTTTCGAAAAAAACAATAATTATCGAGATATTCGAGGAAATGTAGGAAATTACACGTTTTCCTATAATGCATGTAAGTCTAAAAAAATAATTTTTCTCAGAAACCTTTGTTTCGAAGGACCGAGATTAACGGAACGTCAAAGTAGTAAATGATATTAAGTGAACATCATATATGAGATCGATTTCAATTAATTACCGATTAATTACGGTGACAAAATGGAGAAATTTTACCGAAAAAAAAAAAGTCCCAAATCCCGCCCCCCTCTAATTCCTTCATTTTTGTCGGAATTCAAAAATTAAAAAAAGAGTTTTAGCAAATTTTATTCTATTTAAATTAGCTAGAGTAGTCTTTTGGCGTAGGAGCCAGGATTAAAAAGTTGCCAACTGTAGAACCTCAAAATTTGCGATATATCTACATACAGCTGCACCCCAGATTTTTGTCTGGCACTTGAAATATGGTTTGTTTAATAACATATCTTTTAAAAAAAACAAATCCCAGACGAGTGTAAATCGTTTGAAAATGCATCGATTTTTACACGACTGTTTTTTGATTTTTCGATACTTTCGCTCAACATATCTACGTCTGGGCCCAAGCTTTTTATCTGTGACTAGAAATATGGCTTATTTATTAACATATCTTTCTAAAATCCAAATGCCAGACAGGAATAAATCGTTTGAAAAATGGCATTTTTTTCGCGCTTTTCTTTTTGTCTGGCTATCCAGGGGGCCCAGCCAATTCGTCTGGGAATCTTAAATTGAAACTACTTATTGCCTAATATTAACAAAAAAACAAATGCCAGACGAATGTAAATCGTTTGATTTTCGCGGAATAGTTGACAACTTGAACAATAATTTTTTCACTGTTGGGCCCTCAGAATTTGTCTGGCGTTTGTTATATCGCGATAATTATAATCTATTTACCTATATATACAACTCCCAGATAAGAACCAAATCGTTTGATTTTGACCATTTTTTCTTACAACTTCGCATTGAAATTTCGGGCCGTCCGGCCCACGGAATTTGTCTGGCGATAAGCTTCCGTCGGATGTTTTTCTTTAAAACGTTAAGTCTAACTTGACGCCAGATAGGAACAAAACGTTTGAAATTCTTTATTTTCATGAAATTTTCTTTTCTGTTTTCCGCTGAGGGGCCCTGGATAACCGTTTGATAAACACGAAAATGGTTAGTACAAATCAGGCACAAAAGGCTCCCAAAAGGCCAGATAGGAACCAAACGTTTAAATAAACCTGTCACTATCCCACGGTCTAAATAGGAAAATGCCGTACGTCGGACCACCTATTTAATACACCCTGACAAGGACGTATGTACTTATATATACTAAGTACAAACTGTGTTATATGGGTATAACTTGTAGATTTATTGATCTGAGGATAAAAATTTTTCTCGGTGAGAAAATGTATATATTCCTGAACTATTATATCGTTTTTCTAGTTGTAGGTTATTATACAGTGTCATTTAATTTTAGAATATTTTTTAAATCATTTATTTCATACATTATTTATAATATATCTACTAATTACGTTCACTTATTACTCGTAATATTTGTTTTGTTAAAGGTGACAAAATGTCAACTTCTTAAAATAAAGTGATTTTTTTTATTGTTTATCGATTCTTTTTTCCTTAATTTTTAAGAAATCCAGTGACACGAATGGTGATAGTATGGAGTGGGGGATTTAGTTACGTATCTGACCTGCAGAGGGCGCTGGCTCGGTACTTCTGATTTTAAATTTCTTGCTAAAAATTGTAGGCTGAATGAAAGATCAGCATGGATTGAGGACCTTGAGTTTCAGTTTCCCGCTGTGTGGTAGTGGGGGATCTCATGCTGCCCACGACTCACACGGTGGCGCTGGAAACGTTTGTACCTTGTACATACATTGTAGCCATAACGTTCCCCTCTATCTAAATTAGAATCCATGATTAGAATAAAGTATTTTTAAAGAGATTTCTGGCTCTTTATAGAATCTTTTAAAATAAAACATACTGAGGAATTAACTACATACTATCTAGTTACACCACAATAATAGCGAATATTAATATTTCGTCATTCACTGTTTATTTTTGTTTGTGATAATTTGACAAGTTAAATTTGACAGTTCTGACTTCTGACGGACTGAACAGTTTGGCATTAGTGAAAAATATAATTTTAATTATTTACTACGTTGAATCGTATATTTTGGACATGGATTTGTGAGATTTTTTGAAGTTATTATATAAGTATATTTTTTAATCTTAAAATTTCGATGACACGCCAAGGATAGTAATTTTTCAGTGCATATTTTTAAACAAAGAGGTTAGAAAGTGTATTAAAATGTTCGAAAGTCCAGATACATTAGAAAACCTGTGTTTAGATACAATTTGCGATAATATTTTGACTTATATAGAGCCCCAAATAGAGACTAAAGACGGCTGGTGGGAAAAAATAGATTCGACTGATGAGTACGATGATGAAATTGAGAAACGTTACATATTTAGAGATCCTGAAATTTTTCTTATTAATGAAATATCAGAAAAATTAATGAGAAAATTTGTAGAAAAAAGACTTCTATGTGATGCCACCTTAAATATATTTACCGAAAGCAATACGAAATTGAGAAAGGTCAAATTAAAAAACTGTAAAGTTTCCAAAAAGGGGGTACAAATTTTGAAACAGCATAAAATCGTAGACTTAGAATGTGTCAATTTGAAAAATATTAGTATTGGACAAATATTAGGTAAAAAAACAATTTTATTTTAATGTAAAATATTTTTACTACATTTTACTTGTTTTTCAGATTGTTTAAATGAGTGGTCAATTGAGAATATGGTAAATGTAAATTTCTCAAAATGTAGCTTTATTGACATGTACCGATACAGTTTTATGATAAAGATAACCAATTTAAAAAATTTAAGAAATCTTAATTTGTCAAATACAGAACTAAATCAAACGATTTTTAAAATTATTTGTGAAGATTTGAAACAGCTGGAAAAATTAGATATTTCTGGTACGCAGATTGTAGATCTCAGGCCTCTAACCATGTTGTCTTCAAAAATAATTAGTCTATCAATTTGTGTAAGTATTATCATTAGTCAGCTCTTAAGTAGTGTAAATTGTCAGTAGAATCGGTAATTGTAAATAGTTCATGTTTTAAAATTATAAACTTTGCTTAGGAGTATATGTATATGAATTCTCAAGTTTAAGAAAATAGAGATGGGCACGTGACGTGAATTTCACCGTGTCACAGCGTGAGCGTGTACATTTAAGGTACCAAATCACGGAAGATTTCGTGAGTGTGCGTGAGTCAAAAGATCCCGTGCGTGAGATAATATTCACGCCGTGACACAACGCCCCATCTCTGCTTTAAAACTTCAACCTGTCGTGTCGTGACAAGAATAAGAAGCGAAGCAATAGATGGAACACGAGCGCGAGAAGGGAGGGAAAAGGATAGGAGATAGGATGAATGACGCAACATTCAAATCAAACTGCGTAATTGCAATCCCTCTCTACTGCATTCGCTAGTCGCCTAGCCCTCCTGGCTTGGTCTGGTCACTCTGGTCCAGAGATGGGCACGTGACTTGAATTTCACCGTGTCACGGCGTGAGCGTGTACATTTAAGGTACCAAATCACGGAAGATTTCGTGAGTGTGCGTGAGTCAAAAGATCCCGTGCTTGAGTCAAAAGATCCCGTGCGTGAGTTTGCCTTAACATATATCAGTCGTGCGTGAGTGTGTGTGAGCTAAAGGTTTAAAGTCGTGAGCGTGAGTCAAAATCGACTCACGCGCCCATCTCTACCTCAAATGCAAGTGAATAATTATTTTTTTTTTATAGCAAAATGTTAGATATTTCATCTATTTTCACAATTCGTTTGCCATTTTTAGTTTGACAAAAAATCATCAGAAAAGTGCTTGTTATTTTTTTACAAATTAATAAATTATCAGAAAGTGTTTTCATGGGTTTTTTAATCAATATCTTATTGCGTAAAATTTGGTATTTTTATTTTTGTGATGCAATTGCTATAGGACCAGAGATTATAAAAAAAAATAGAAAATTTCAATGTAGAAACAAAAATCTTTTAAATTTTACAAGAGGGAATGAACCGATTTAATCCAAAGTTTCTCACACCACTTGTTATTATACCTACAACAAATTAATAAAATTTCTGCAGCTAGAGAATTCCTTATTCACCTATTTTGATGTTTAATTTGATAAATCTAAATTCATATAACAGATTTCCACTTAATACTCTTTTTTCCAGGATTTACCACATGCTGAATACCTAGTACCTACGATAGAACAACTGAAACTATTACGATATCTCGATGTAAGTTTTTTCAATGAAAAAATCGACACACAGATTTACTCGCAAACCTGTCCAATCGTGGAGCTGTTAGAGAACCATAGCATACTACCCGAACTTACTTTTTTGGATGTGTCCGGTTGGAGAGACTATTTATCTAGAAATGTTTTGCATCGCTTTATCGAAACGCATCCGAAATTGCAATTTTTGGGCATCGTTTTGTGCTCTGTGACTTTCGATCTGGTGTTTGCTGATTCCAGTGGGGTGGATTATCCCCAGAATTTAGTTATAGCTGGGTTAGGTAATGAGGAACAAATTAAGGTTACATTACAAAAATACAAAGAACGGTAAGTGATAACTACGAGTTAAACAATCACGACAATATATCAATACAACTGAAAGGTCAACCACCGTCGGCAGTCACAGCAGTCATAATGACGCAAATTGTTATGGTGAATTATTAGGAAACTGAACGAAGATTTTTGCACGGAAATTAGTAGATGCTATCGTCCATAGAAAACCAAATTTCTCATACGAAGGCAACTTTTCCGTCAACATATGCTATACCTTAGCTGGGAAAGGATGAATTGAACTGTCAATAGTGTCAAGAGGCACATATCATTGAGCGATGTTGATTTAATAAATCCTTGTAAAAATTATTTAAAGTTACAAACATGGGGTTGCCTGGAAAGTACCTCGTGGTTCATAAATAAATACACCCATTTTTACCCAAAGATATACCAAAATAGGCCAAATATCGCCCTCAAATTTTGTTTTAAACTAAATGCTAAATTATTGTTAATAATGAGAACATCCTGAATACAAAATTTCTAGATGAGCATATCTTTGGTTTTTGAGATATGAGGGATTAAAGTTGTGATAAGCGTGATGTAATATAGGAACATATCAAAAAATACAATACAATAGTGAATATTATCGCATAGCAATCAAGATATTCTTAGTATTCTTCGATACAGAATTCATATCTAATATCGACAAATCCGTATATCTATTGATTAAGTCAGAAGAGCCAAAAACATCCCCTATATAAGGATGAATGATGCTATTGAGTTATAGAGCTTCCATGAACAGAAATATAATATAAGTCTATTGGCTGAATGCATGAATGAAGGCGTTGACTAGGGCTTACACAAAGCAATTGAGACACACCCTTAAGAGTGTGAAAGCTACCCCAATGCTATACCAAACTGCTCAAAAGCTCCAATAACTGGTGAAAAAGCTTGAACCCTCTAAGCTTTATTAATAGGAATGAACCATAAATCTGTTATGATCTAGTTCACGAAAACAACCCATCGCGGGGTGCAGAACTACCCTTTATCTATCTATCTATCTATCTATCAACAATAATTTAGCACTTAGTTTGAAACAAAATTCGAGGGCGAGAAAATGGACGATTTTTGGGGTCACTCTTTGCAATATGAGTATTTTAACAGCAATCTTATTCCACCAAATTGTTTTATAAGCAATTTATTGCTAAATAAAGCTGTAATATAACCAGTTAGCTCTGTAAGTTATAATAATATATTATGGCTTAAAGCCATAAGAGTTCCACTTGTGTAACTTGGGTGTACAAATTTTTGCAGGTGGTTGACCCTTCAAATACAACCATAAAATAGATTTATATGAGGATATTAATTAAAAGTGTGGTTTCTTTTTAAGCCAGTTAGAAATGGTCTCCCAAAAGGTCTAGCACTCCGATTAAAGAACGTATACCTAGATACATAACAGCTATCTCTTCACTATATACCTTGTTTGCTCCTAACATAGTCACATTATATATGTCCATTAGAAAGGATAGATAAACATAACATAACATAAGCAACAGTGGCGGGTATGTGTAGAAAGGTAAATAATTTTGTATTTGAATGTTGGTCATTCTAATTTATTATGTTTCTGCACTATTGAATGGCATATTTTCGCATCGGTCGTTTTTTTAGGCGACTGGCCTCACAAACGGGGATTTTTTGTGTTCGCGCAATCGGGATGTTTGCAACTAAAGTGCCTTAGACTGTGACTATCTCAGCAACAAACAAACCAATATACATTATGTACCTAGGTATAAGTTCTTTAATCGGAGGTCTAGCATGATAACCATATGTAATGTGTCCCCAACACCGAATATGGCAACTACTATTTTATTTAATAGGATATCAATTTATACTATTATTTATATAGTTTTTACTCACCTATCTCAACATTACTGAGTAACGTTGAAAAGTATGTATTTTAAGATGTACTTTTTGTACTCTTTTTTCTCTGAATTCAATAGAGATAGAGTGATAAACCAAAATGTTATTGTAGGGAGTATTATGAAGAAAAACAAATATATTTTTTCAATAGTTTCGCTTAACTATTTTTATTTAACAAAAATTGTTTCCAAGGGTGATTTTTATAAGGTTTCATTGGAGTGACCACCTTAGAAAAATTCTTAAATATAGCAATACATATGAGGATAAACAGAAAGTTGATTGATATTTTGTTTAACGTACAAAACACTTTTCAAAATAAATATACAAGAAGCTGTCAACAATAACCCGGTCAAGTTAGCCCTAAAAATGGGGGTACCCTTGCATAAATTTCCAAGAAGCTGACGTTGGGGATACCATTATAATGAAATTGAGAAAAATCCCCATTGATCCCATGTGTGCAAAAAATTTTATGCAAGGTCAAAGTTCGCAAAAATGGGTTTTTTGGATTTTTTAGCGAAACGGTCAGTTTTATGATAAAAATAGCTTAGACAAAAATTGTAGATCATTCAATTCTCTACAATAATGGTCCTTACACTTTTTTTTCCTAAAATTCACCTTTTTTGAGAAAAAGCCATTCTAAAGTTATATTCCCCATAATATGCACACATTTCCACGCCACCTAGGAGGTAGTGTACTTGGCGCGTCTTTTTTAATGTGGTTTCCCCGGTAGGCCTACTCCACGGTCTCTCTATTGAAGTTTGATATAATATTACGTCTTCTTATTCAACTTCTTCTTCTTCTTCTCTTCATCCACCTTCTTCTTCTTCTTCATCTTCCTGAATTGACGTAAATTGTTCAAACAGCAATACATCAGTTGTTTCATCGTTGATGTAAGGATCACCTTCTGTTGGAGATTCATTATTTGAACACGACTGGCCTTGGCAGCTTGTGCATGCTGGTGAACAAAGAAAGCCTACTTTTTTGCAGCCGCATTTCGAATTACATCCCTTTTTGCAATTGCAAAAAATAGTATTAAGAAGCTTTTCTGGTGCCGGTGGAAGTAGAGTGTGGATTGGTTCCAATACATTATTAATTAGCTTCCAACCCCATTCTTCTGGGTCCAGTTGATTACCAAGCCACACTTGAACCTGGTAATATTCTCGATAAAAATGTTGATGAGCAGAAGCCGAGGTTGGAGGAAGACAAGCTAATTGAACCCTTTTTTTATTACGTGTATGTTTTGCAAAAGATACGTAACGTAACTTATCTATGGAAGTAATTTTTTTTGGAGCTCCATATACAGAAAGAAGAAAGCGAATTCCGTTGGTGATTAGAGTTTCTGGAGCAGAGTTCATATCTTCAAAAACTTTTGCACATGTAATTAAATCTTGTTTTTCAAACAATTTGAAATCTGTTGTCCGGAACATTACTGATGTTGTACAGTCATAGCATGTAAAAATAGAATATGATTTTTACATTTAGCTTAAGCCGATAAACTCATATTTGAAAATGAGTTGTTGAGCCTTGCCTGGTTTTAAAAAATAAATGGTATTTTCAATTGTAGTTCGAGCGGTAAGTAATACCAACAGATCAACATCTTCACCAACAACAACATTGACATCAGTTGGATTGAATTGATTTATTGCAGTTTCTATAATGAGTACATTAAATTTGCGACATTTTCTAAAAACTGAATACAGCACAAACTTTAGTTAAGAATATTTGCAATAACCACGTGTGTTCATTACGAGGGAACGTTTAAGACTAACGGTATTTCGTTGGGACCTTAGAAAAAAGAGCAAGTAGACGCACACTGCCACGTTCACAATTGAACAGCAGACAGATGTTGCTCAAGGCCACGTGGTCACATAAAATTAGGGACTGGGTTTCTTTTCATCTCATATTCTTAGAATTATCATTCAATATTAATGTATTAGTCATGCAGACTAATAGTTTTACTTATAGACTGGCGGTACATGACCAGTCAGGTGCAACGTTTTTAAAATGTATGCCAATCATATATATGAATGAAATTACTATGAATATGCCAGAAACGCATATTTTAGGCAGTCATTACGTGCAGAAGGGTGTGCAAATCGATTTTTTTGTTTTTTTTTTAATTTTAAAATGGATGCCAATAGTGCCAAACGAAAAGCCGTGAAAAAGAATCCAGCAGAAATTCACTGGCATGCAGTTTCCGCGCAAGACAACTCTTGATGCGCACATTAAATCGTAAAATTTTTTGGTGTTCTTGATTTTGGATGATTTTGATTTTGGATTTTTCAAGGCTTTTCGTTTGGTACTATTGGCATCCATTTTAAAATTAAAACAAAAAAAAACAAAAAAAATCGATTTGCACACCCTTGTGCACGCGACGACTGCCTAAAATTTGCGTTTCTGGCATATTCATGGTAATTTCATTCATATAATATATGAATGTTTAATGACATATGACTGTATCCAGTCATATATTATATGATTGGCATAAATTTTAAAAACGTTGCACCTGACTGGTCATGTACCGCCAGTCTATTATATTATATGTCCATAATGTACATAGGCAACGTAGTCGTGCATATTATGGAGAATATAACTTTAGAATGGCTTTTTCTCAAAAAAGGTGAATTTTAGGGAAAAAAGTGTAAGGATTTTTGTAGAGAATTGAAAGATCTACAATTTTTGTTTAAGCTATTTTTATCATAAAACTAACCGTTTCGCTAAAAAATCCAAAAAACCCACTTTTGCCAACTTTGACCTCGCATAAAAATGCACACACAGGATCAATGGGGACTTTTCACAACTTCATTATAATGGTATCCCTAACGTTCATGTAAATTTTCAGCTTCTTGGGAATTAATGCAAGGGTGAATGTCTATTTTGACCGGAGTACAAATTGTTCTTCATAAATGCATTCCTTCATAACTCTGTTGGTTTTAAATTAAATATTAGCCTTATAAGCCTTTTTTTGACACACATACTATATTAATATCTGCCCTCTTGCCCCAAGATATAATGTTTAATGTCATGACTGTATCCTAACGATAAATAAACATTTAGAAGTCCGTTGGACCGACGAAAAAAGCTTTTCAAACTAGGTATAATTGGCACTGGAGGTGTCAGTTTTTCCTGAACTTAGTGAATGTAAGTTGAAAATATCATTTACCGGTTCTTACCAATTATCTTAGACTGTTCAACATTTGGCTGAATTAATCACCAAACAAAACAGTCCTGAAATACAATATGTGAAAAAATCTCTATACTTAAGTTGAACAGAAATGGTCAGTTTTATCATGCTTATTATGTTGATTATGTTCTCCACCAGCATCAAGCACTATACTTGTAATTGTCCTTAAAGGCAATACTAAGTGGGCTGCTGTTCACATGTGGCAGCTGCAATATGCTAGTTATCTCTTTGGAACAATTAAACCAACAGAAATTTTGTTAAAAATATTCGAAAAGACAGTGTATCATGCATGAATCTATCTATGTTGATTGTTTCTACAATTTTTTCCTGCTTAAAATATTGAAAACATTTTAAAAATATTCACGTGGCCAAGGCCCTGAGTGTGTGCCTGCAGAGCATTGTAAAAGTAGTTTGGGCACTTTTTAACAGATCATCTTGTAATGCTATGTACAATATCACGTTTTTTTAGCTTCTTTTTAAGTTTTTATGTGAATATTTAAATTGCGTTTTTAATTGATGTCTTTTGAATTATTTTATTGCTTGATGGAACTCGGCCATATTGGATCAGCCATTTTGAATTACCTTTTTTTGATATCATAATCTGTTTCAGCGATATAATGTCAATTTGATAAATTGCTTTAAAATTTTTCAACTTATAATAATTTTGTTAAAAAAAAGTTTCTTTTTGTGTAAATAATTAATAAACAATTTTCTGACGATTATGTGTTTATAACTTTTTATTTTAAACTATGTAAAAGTGATATCAAAAGGTTTTAGGAAAATCGAAGTTTCCCGTAATTATTCCGAAATAATGCATATTTTCAGCCTCTATTGACTCCACTAATTAAGCACATTTTTTTATTTACTATCAAATTGCCTACTTTCTGAAAGCAAATAAATAAAAAATAATTAATTGTAAAAATATATCAAGAATAGGCTGAAAAATAATAAATGAATGTTTCTATACTCTACTGATGAGAACTAACGAGTTCGAAAAAACTTGTACAACTTTTCTAGAGTTGAAATAGAATGTAAGGTTCAATAATTGTTGTGAATGACTGAATTTCAATAAATGCTTCAAGTATTTTCAATATATTACCTTAAAATGCTATAAATCCTATCATGTAATTCAATACCTCATCAGTATTAGCTAGAAGAGTAGTTGTTTTGATTGGTTTTCCAATAATGAGTGTTTTAAAGTATTTACCTAACAAGTATATTAGTGTGCCCAGATTAGGGGAACAATATACAGAAAGTAGGTAATTTCATGATAAATAAAAAAATGTGTAAGTTGTGATTTGCTTAATACCTAAATGGTATTTTGGTTCTGGGGGCACACTTCATATGGATATCATGCCTTACATACCTAATGAGTTTATAATTAATTTATGCATAATCGTCTAATATGTTTTACAGGTCAAATTACATACAAAAAGCGCTATACCATTTGTTCCAATTGACGGGCACTTTTCAAGAAGCCAGACCGGACATTTTCAACCTCGTTCTGCCCGTAATGGAAGCTCATGCTGGCCGGTTCGGAGTACAAATGGCCGCAACTGCCTGTTTATACAACCTAACCCGAGGTGACCTGGCAAAAAACATTCATCCCAAGGCATTAAGCAAAGGTGTAAACCTAACGTTGTTCGCCATGGAGACTTTTCCCGAAGAGTTTCAGTTACAGAAGAACTCGTTGTTAACGCTTTGTAGTGATAGAATATTACAGGAGGTTAATTTTGATAGGTTTAGGTGCGCGAAGTTAGTTCTAGATGCCCTGTGTCACTTCGAAGACGTTAATATGAACCGTATGGCTGTGGCGATTTGCAGTATCTTAGCTGCTAAGGTTTCTACGGAAGAGACATCTGAGTTAGGTGCGAAACCAGGTTACATGAGGAAACTTTTAGCGATGGTTCAGAGCAGAGTCGAGAACATCACGGCGGACATTACGTTGAAGTTTACGTTGAGCGCGCTGTGGAACTTGACAGATGAAAGTGCGGCAACGTGTACGGTTTTTCTGGAACAGGGTGGGGCGTATCTGTTCTTGAACGTTTTGAAGACCTTTAAGGACGATTCAGCCATTGAAACCAAGGTTTTAGGTAACGATGAGTTAGATATTTAAGTTATTTTTGTTGTTGCCAGTTTGCTTGAGTGTTACAAGCATTTTGGCTTTATTAGAAGTTCTGCATTTTTAGAAACGTAACCTTGTATTGGTTAAGTGTTGATAAGTAGATAATTTATAATTTATGCAGGTAAAACAATAATAAAATTGTGTACATTCGTCAATTTTACGAAAATTCTACAAAATTCATAGACATTTGCATAAAAAGTGAACATTTTTTCTTTTAGTGTTGTACACTTTTCTGTACGTTTTTTACTCATAATCACAACAAATATATTGCCATAAATAAGCTATTATATGCTACAAGCAGGGCCTGTTTGTGGATATTGTTTACTAATTTTTGGCGCAGCAGATAGATATAATTTTTATTTTATTTTATTTTAGAAATACACCATCCAGTAATACAGATACCAATTACAAGGATTGGAAATAATAAAAATATACTATGTATAAAAAGATATATGATAAGTTGTATGTCACAGCAAATTACAACATAAGAACATTATATCACATTTTTACATATAAAAATTTACAGTTTTTTTTTTCAAGTTTAAATATTATAAAGAAAAAATAAAAACTATATTAGTAAAAAATTTTATTTCCCAAATTAAAACTTTAGAAAGCCTTTTAGCCGTTAACTTAGCAAACATATGAATATATAAAAATATATATGAAGAAAACATTCTTTTCACGTCTGCAGAAGAGGCAACGGCATACGGAAAGGGGATTATTAGATCCAGTACTTTGTTAATTTATGGAATATCTTTTTGAAATTTCCACCACTTCACTACGTTAACATTTTGTAATATTTCTTCTGATGACATTGTTTCTTGGGACAGGTCAAATTTTGCTTCCAACTTAATAATTATTAATGGTAATAATCCTGTGCCAGAAAAATGTGGGGAAACTATATCTAAAACAGTCTTTTTTCCTCTTTCCACAGTGGGTATTTTTTTTTCTGATAGGATCCAGCAAATACGCCAAGAAGTGAAATGGCGTTAAAGCTTGATCATATCCCTTTAAAATATCTGGCATTGCTTTAAATTTCTGTCCTCATCTTCAAAACTATAAAAAATGACATTCAGTTTTTTCCATTCCGCAACTGCAGGGGACAAACTGGCACCTTTCTGAGGATTCTGTCAAGTGTTTCAGCAATTTTAAAAAGTCTTCGGCCATTCTTTTAATTTGAATATTCGACACTTTTACAGTGTCATATTTATTGTGTTTTTCACAGATTTGCAACAACTTGGGCTTCCAGTGACATAAATCTCAAGGCAGTCGGAAACTGTATTCCATCTAACATCTTGTGATAATGTTAGTTTCTTGCCTCGCTTTTTCTTTGTACCAAGCATTTGGCAAGTGTGTATTGCAAAAATATTTTACAATTTGAACTGCATGTGATTTTACTTTTGTAACTTCCAAATCTTTGAGAAGCAAATTCAGCATTTGGGCAGAATACCTGTATGATATGAGATAACCCAGAACCTCGACAATTTTTCCTCATATTGTCCATGTTTGTTGCATTATCTGTGACCAAACTAGTAACGTTGCAGTTATACTCATTTTTGCATTTATTTATTAACAGTGATCGGAATTTGGTTGAGATTCCAGTGGCGCACATATAGGTATAAAATTTTACATAAAAAAATTAAATTTAAGTTTGTTCTTTCTTACAAAATTAAATCAAAATGAAATGTAATACGAACCTACCTTATGAGTTTCTCATTTATATTGGCATAATAGAACATATATACACATATTTCACAAATAAATTGTTATAAAACCGCACAGCACTTTCAAGTTTCAAAATTTATATTTTTATTGAGTATTCATAGTTTCAAAGTAGTAAGTATAGTAAGTATTTTTTCTAAATTGTCATGTGATATTCATAGGAACCTGATCAAGGAAGGCATCTGGTTCTGTTATAATTTTTTTACTAATGGCAAATATGACGGCCAAATCTGGATTTCTTCGTAAAACAGCAGCCCACTTTTTTGACATAACCTCACCAGTTTCACCTGGAATTTGTTAATTGTTTTTTGAACAGTGTCTAGCTTTTGAAATGTTTCTTCCAAGGACAAATTTGGACATTGAAGGTTTTCTATAATTCTTGTGATTATTTGAAAATGATCGGAAATAAATTTTAAGTCATTTTTAATATTCGGAATATTCATTAAATTCTTTGCATGCGTAATCGCAGTAGCATCTTCATTTAAGGTTTCTACAACTTCTTTTAGTAAATTGGTAGTATGGTAGTAGCATGCCTCATTGATCCAGGTTCCCCAACGTGTGATCACTGGTTTTGGAGGAAGAGGCAAATTAGGACATTTTTCTTGGAAATATTTTATCCTACTAGGAGCTTTTAGAAAAATTTTCTTCATATTGGCAATAAGTTCATCAATATTTGTGAAAGAGTCTCGTACTTTTTCGCATACGCGGTGTAACGCATGCGATAAACAAGTAACATGTAACACTTGCGGGTATTTCTTTTTAATTTTTTTCCAGTACTAACATATACGACACTGAATCACTAGTAAAAACAACAACTCTCTTTAAATTTTCTTCAGCCAAGTCTTGCCAAAGCCATTTTAAAGTGTTTTCAAAAAAATTAAACACTGACACGCCATTAACTGTTTCTAAAACCTTGGAAGCTACTAAATGACACTTGCCAGGACCATCAACATGTAATTTTCTGACTAATAAATTGGCAACTTTATTTCCTTAAAAGTCTGCCGTTTCGTCTATTGAAACCCAAAACCAGCCATTTTGAAGATCACTCCGAATATCTTCCAGTTTTTTTTCGTATAGTTCGCTGAGAATTTTTTTACGAAGCAGGCTTTCACTTGGAACATGTTGCCCCACGCAATATTTGTTTAGAAAACATATGAACTGAGCATTATTTAGTACACTCCATGGAAGATTTAAACTGATTAACAAAAGAACCAAATCGAAATAAAATTCGTCCTTTGAAACTCTTTTTTCCTTTTTTGTATTACACTTGTGTGTGTAGCTGTTTACATGTTTTAAAACAGCAGTTAAATGTACGCTTAATGTGACATCACAAATATTACAAACTATTTTCTCACCATCAAAATGTAATTCTTCATAAGGCTTAATCCACTTCTTGACCGTACTTTTCCTTGGATGCGGCATGGTTCTTTCATGAACAATTGTAAACTGAACCCTCAGCCAAGAAACTATGTCACAGAAGACATGCGTAATCACCTGATCAAGCGGTAACCTGATTATTGTAGTGTTCACGTGTTGCCAACGTGCATTTGTTTACGCGCTCCGTTTCTTTAACTTGAATAGCGTTTTTTTTTTTTTAATAAACAGATTATATAATTTATATTCATATTATATGAAAAATAAATGAAAATTAATTTATTTTTCACCGAACTAAAAATGCATGCGTATTTTAATAAATCCTTGTAACGACGCACATGGAAATCTCAACCAAATTCCGATCACTGTTTATTAATCACTGGCCAAATTTGCAAGAGTATGTGGATGTTCTGATGTATCTACACTTTCCAGAAGAAAACTGTTTCCATTTTCTTGTATCAAAACTGTACATATTATCGATTCATTATGAACATTTGACCAACCATCAAGAGACATACAAACCGATTGACCTGATAAATTTTCAGTGCATTTTGATTTCTCCTCTTCAAATATTTCATTTAAAAGGGTTCATGATAACTGAAACCTAGAGGCGGGACATACCCTGCTCTTCAAATATCAACCGCCTTCTGATCTTCTGTATATTCAGTAGACTTAAAAGAACAATTTGTTGTAAAAATGGCTCTGGTTACGTTTGTCTGATTCTTCCTTAAAACAAAGGAGCTTAAACTAGTGCTACTACAACTACTACCACTCAGATTCCCCCAAAATCGAAAAAATTTTAAAATGTGATCAAAATTTAAACAATGGGTATCACTCCAAATGCAGTGGTTGATATACCAGAGCACTAATGAACTAAACAAAACATTTACAAACTTAAGCCACCTAGAAACACCAGTAAGTGAAGAGATTATATCAAACAATAATACTCAGAGGAACCAAACTTACATTTAATCAGGTAACAGAAGCAGACATAAAGCATTTACTGCAGGTATTATCAACTTTATTTAAAAGTCGATTTAGTTAAACAGCCGTTTAGCTAAAAGGTTCTTTAACTTTCCCATATATATACCTGTAGATATTTTACTTAATGTTACTAATACATGTACAACTTATTCTTGTGGCATTACTTGGAAATAAGGATTGTTTATTATTATTATTATTATTAATAACTGCTTCAAATTTTTCAGGCCTTCTAAACAACATAGCAGAAGTGATGAGGCTGCGCCACAGTCTGATGCTGGACGCCCTTATGAACGAACTCTTTGTTTTGCTAAAATCGGAAAACATCGACGTTAGTTACTTTGCGGCGGGCATCGTTGCCCATCTGGCGTCTGATGGCGAGGAGCAGTGGACTATTTCCACGCACACAAGGGAGAAGATGTTGGTAGAGCTGGAGAGCGCCGTCTCCCAGTGGAAGGTGCCGGAAAGTGAAATGGTGGCGTATAGAAGCTTTAAGCCGTTCTTTCCCTTGCTGAGGATAGATATGGACTACCAGGTTCAGTTGTGGGCCGTATGGGCCATTCATCATGTGTGTACTAAGAACCGTAAGTCTTTGTAATGTACTCCTCTTCCTTATTTGTACATCACTTCGATTGGCTGAAGCAGTGTGGCACCTGATAAGTGTTTTAATTTGTACCTCCTCCAATAGTCATACTTCAAACATTTGTTTTAAAAATGTTTTTTAAATATTTTATTCCCTCTTCACCTCTGGTCAGGTAAGGCCAATCTATTTAAGAAGTTCTCAATTTTTATTGAGTTACTTCAACTGGACAGAGCCATTGAGTATTAGATTATTTCTAAAGTAGACAATATGTCCAAGTCAAACTGTACTGGATATTTTCACTTACAGGTATTAACAATAAATGTAATTAACCTAATTACCATTTATCGCTTCTTCCAGTGTCGGATTGTGGGCGCAAGGGCCCACCGGGAAAAATATGTAGGGGGCCCCAAACTAGAGATGTGGAAAGTCTGGAGCGCCTCAGGTACCATTTCAGAAAATTAATGTTAAATTGTAGGAAAAAATCGCTACCCAAGGAATCACTACTTCCACATCCAGATTTTCTATCCAAGTCTCTTACGACGAAAAAATTTTGTATGTGGAAATAATTGTTTTATGGAACTTTAATAATATATATTTGAAATCGTCTACCCCAAAAGTCTATAAAACGATATATCACATTGGTAGTGGGATGGAGGTGGTAGTTCTAGGGTGGATGGGTGGATGAAGTAAAAAAATATTTTCAGGTTTTTGGTTCTTGTACACAAGTACACACACTAAATCACAATTTTTTTCATCACCTTTAATAATCGGGTGGGGTAGTAATGGGGGCTAATGCCAAAATTTTTTTTGAGACATTAGCTTCTCTTGTATATACTAAATACCAATTTTATGGACTCTTACCTGCTTGATTGGCCTATTTACCCCCCATTTACCCCAATTTACCCCCCAATCCTTCTACGGAATAAAATGAAAATATAATCTAGTTCCAGGTTTCGTTAAAGTACATATGTGTATCAAATTTCAAGTCAATATCTTAAACGGTTCCAGAGTAATCGTACGCACAAAAAAAAGTTACAGACAGACAGAATCTTTTTCTTTCTCTTAAACTTAAAATCTCGACGTTTCATGACATTCTAAACCTATTTGAACAATAAAAATTTTCAATTTTTCTTTTGTCATTACTATACTTCCACTGGATGTGGAAGTAAAATTATATGAATCTAAAACATGGTAGCACGAAAATAATTTTTATGTTTTCTCTGAATATCAGTGCAAGTTTTATTTTAAACATAAAAATAAACATATTATAAAAATGGGCGCAAGTTTTATATATTTTCTATTTTCGACTTTAATATTATTTTTATTAAGAATAATAACAATATTACGGTCTCTCAACGCCGGAGGCTCCAGGGGCCCCAAAACTGGTAAGTCGAGGGCCCACCGCGAAATTTCCCGGTTTCCCGGTGGTACAATCCGACGCTGGCTTCTTGCAAATCCACTGGATAGTATCTGGAAAATTATTGACAAAAAAATTACCCCTGTTCTCAGTTGATATCAAATGAAACACAACAGACCAGACGGTCGCAGTGAAGAGTCTGTATATTAGCCCACTCACATATCAACCTAACTTAACCTAACGTAGTGAATATACCATCCTTCGGAGGGGATGTAAAGCAGTTGGTCCCTTGTCTATTAAATGTTAGGCAAGTAAAAGATCCTTACTCGGCAGAGAAGTTTGGGAAAATTTCCAAGTTAGAGATAGCTCGTCTCCTGGCGTCGGTGATATGCCTTGGTAGTGGAAATAGACCAATGTTTATTGTTTATTGTGGCCTAATTACGATTATAGTTAAAATTATTACAATTACAATTATTACAATTAGAATTATTACAATTACCATTATTACAATTAATTACAATTACAATTGAAGAGCTAAGTGGATAAAGGTGTTATGTCACAAAAACACGTTATTGAGTAATTTAACTCGAAAGTTTTTAGGCGAGAGCTTTTTTGTTATAGCGACTATATAGCTTGCATTTTGTGATGATATTGACATTTGATGTACTTTTCAGAGACAAATAACTAAAGTTGTCAATAGTCATTATTTTCGAAAATTTTAAAAAAATTAATGAACATAACACCTTTATCCATTAAAACATTGTACAATTTTTAAGTAGTCAGAGACAGTTCTATGGTTTTGAGCCACAGTTTGGTCATTTCCAAGTATGTTGTGATAATACGGCCTTACCATTCATTTATGAATGCTAATTGTTCTTTAAGATTGGCCAGTTTTCCTACACTTAGGCTGCCCTTGTTTTCATTAAACACCGTTAGAGCAATACAGTCGGAATTTATCTTATGCATATTATTCCTTTTCTTTAAAATATCGACTTTGTAAAATGGAGTCATTTCATCTAGTGATGTAATAGTAGCACCCATAGGTGCCATTTTATACCGTCGCGAAAATAAACCTTTTCATTGTTCAAGTTTTTCTTCCTGTTGTACAAATTGAGTTTTGAGGCAATTCCATCAATATCCTTGAAATGATTCTTCATATCTATGACAACGGCGTCTTTGGGAGTTCTTAAAATTTCTCGATACTGGTCCAGAACGTAGATGTTTTGATGTTTCCTTAAAATTTTCTCGACTCTGCCAAAGTCTCTATCTGAATCTAAATATGAATGTCCCACCTCCGAAAATTTATGGTCGATAACTTTAAATTCTCTCTTTAAAATCAACAACTAGTAAAGTGTAATGATATTGAAGTTTTTATTTTGTCCACCACAGGAGTCGGGCCATATTATAATGTGATTGATCTTTTCTTGGAAATATTCATTGTAAATTTGTGAAAAGGTATGTAAGCAACTAGCAATTTCTAGGCTTTCACGGCTGGCCATATCTTCAGTTCATGTGAAAAAGAACGTTTTTTTTTTCAGTATTCCTCAATGTATGTATGCCAAGGTTGTAAAACCACATTCGACGAAGGTAAAATGCTTTCGATGTAATTAATTTTGGCAGCGGCATGGTTTGCTGAAGATCTAAAGTAAGAAAGCAAATCGTTCTATCTACTGTAACTTTTGCTCCGTCACGCTTTTGTTGTTCGAAAGCTAGTTTGTAATTTTCTCAGTATTCTTTAGTATTATTTATTTTATTATACTCTTCGCAAAAACGAAGAGTATATTGTATTTGATCGGCACATTTCTAAATCAGTAAATATCGCTCGTAGAGAAAAAAATTTTATATCGTTATGTTAGTGAACGAATTCTGAACAACTTTCAAAATGTCCGTCTGTCCGTCTGTCCGTCCGTCACGTTTCTTGTAAGCACGATAACTCAAAAAAGAAAAATCCGATTGTATTGAAATTTGGAGAGTAACTTAGTGTTAGCTAGAGGAAGAACCCTATTGTTTTTCAACAAAATAGATTGGTAAATAAAAAAGTTATTAGTAATTTAAAAATTAAAAAAATATTTTTTACATTTTTTTATGGTTTGTAATAAATAGAAACCTTACGAAATGTTATTTCCTATCACTATTTTTTTTAATACATTTTACTAATGTGTGTTTCCTAATAGTCACAATAAATTTTCTAATGGTATATATTGCACTCATTAACAATTTTAGTAATAATAAATGGTGGTGTAGCGGCAAGAGTTTCGTTTCTTACTCTATTATTTATCTTTCATCAACTTTAACTTTCCAACCTCTTCTTTATGTTTGTACAATTTTGTTCTTTTCACCTTTTTGTCCCCTTTTTGTCTTTCTAAATTCCCTCTAGGCCGATAACATCCTGTAAATCCAAACTTTTTAAATTCAACCCTTTTAACTACCCTACCTTCCTTGACGGCGATCAGACCACAAGGACGTCATTTGCTCGAACGGGTTTTTTCGTTTAATTCTGTTTTCCCGTATCAGCAACCAAAAATTTTGTAAGTGCAGTGCAAGTGTTAGTTTTAAGTTTTTTATTCATTAGTTTTAGGCTCGTGCGAGCACATTCCCTAATTTTAACCTAGTTTTAAGTCTGCCTAAGGCGGACAGGTGTCCTAGCTGCAACAAGCATTATCGTTAAACCAAATCGGACCCGCCTCGTCCAACCACACATTTTCCACGACGCTACGCGCCGTGGTTGTCTGGTTGGCTCCGGGCCGGGATCCGATGAGGTGCATTCTTGTAACAATAAATGTCAAATAAATTTGTTTTCTCTCTCTCTCTCTCTCTCTCGTCTGGCAATCCAAGGGTCCCGGGTTCGATCCCTCACATCGTGATTTTTTTTTTCATATATTTTTTTTTCACAACAAAGTTGGTATCACAAAATTTAGAATGTCCAAAAACTAACATTATTTACAAGAAAAATGCGAAGAGTATCCTATAGAAAGTGTAACAATTATATAAAAAGCTCAGTAAATCGGCGAAGAGTATAATGCTTCCTCTAGTCTTTTTTTTAATTTTTTTTTAACCCAATAGATGTAAGCCTGTAATTCTTAAACGATAACCTTACAAACCCAAATGACCTTTGACTTGATTGGCGTAATTATCATACTTATTATTTTTTCCGCAAGAATTTCGGAATTCGCCAGATTTGCCTTAAACAATTTAATGCTCTTTCAAAATATTGGGTGGGCAGAAGCCATACCAGATATCAGTTTTGCTCTTGTCATAAAAATTTCTATGGTCCAGCCCTCTTCTACTTGTCAGCATAAAAATGTTCGTACAAAAATCAACACCGCAAAGCGTCACTTTCCAGCATTTCTGATTTACAGACTAATTTGCTAGAATACTTTGGTAAATTCGTATTTTATTATTATTTCATTTTATATTGATAATGTTTTGTTTTTAAAACATTATTAAAACTTGCCTGGGAAGAAATTGCCACTATATGACTGATTTCTGCTGAATTGCCAAAAGGTATAAATGTGTTTACAGCAATTAGATACTCAAGTACCATCTCAACTCTTGTACCATCTCATACCATTTCGAAATTGAACGAAATGAATATATGGATTAAAACACTATAAGCACTATTTCCAAATAGCAGCCAATTTATAAACATCTTACATGATTCATGAAATCGTTTATTCATTGCCATTTTTTGTAATATCAGTTTACTACGACTGGCCATTTTCACTATAATAGTAAGAAACACTTAACACAACTTGTCACATTACTGTCAATATAACATAACTTTAAAAGCAAAGTGTTTTGGATTAAAACAATTTAATATCGCACATTAATGGATAAAGGTGGTATGTGATCATGACACCTTTATCCATTAAATTATATAAAAACCATATGTACATAACACCTTTATCAAACATTAAAACGCATTTAGGAAAGGTTTATTATCCCAAAAACTTATTGAAATGATAGATTATAAGTTAAAATAGTTGTCTGTGTAGAAATCTCAAAATTTTCAAAAATGTCACATAACACCTTTATCCACTTAGCTCTTCAATTATAATTTATTTATTATTTTTTTTTTTTTGTATCAAGCGCCTAGATGTTAGAAACATCTGTATGTGCTTACATTCTGTTTATAGTCAAGCATTGAAAAGTTAGCAATAATAATGCTTCGGGTCTCAAGTTTATTAGACATTATTACACGTCTCAACATTAGAGTCACCTATATAAGTATGAAAACATATCTATCATAAGCTTGTGAAATTTTTCATAATTTTTTTGAATGAACTATTTACTTTTGCTATTAAAGCATTTCTTGCTTTTTATCTGTTTGATTTCATTAGGTAGTAGATTATAGAACTTAGGAGCTAAATAGTCCATGAATTTTAAGTTTATTGTTTTCCGATTAGCAGGTAAGATTATTTGTCTATTTGTGTTGATGATGGCTAATGGAGTTTTCTAGTCTTTCTGGTTTATGAATAAAAGAGCAAACTGAGAAGATATTTAAAGTATTTATGTTGCAAATTTCTTCATTATAAAGTGCATTCGTGGGACGCAACCAAGTCTTATGAAACATTATTTTTAATACTGAGTTTTGTATGACAGAGATTGCAGCTTACATGTATATGTTCCTCCCCATACGATTATTCCATACGTTAATAATGATTCTATTAGAGATTTGTATACTAGTGTGATTAATTTTATGTTTAGGAGTTCTCTTAAAATATAAAATTTATGTATTAGTTTAAGTATTTTGTTAATTAGATAATTGACATGTTCACTAGACCAACCCAAAAAAAAAAATCTTGTCATATTTTATGTCTCACCCTGTAAAAATGTTCCTTTTTATGTAAAAGAGGAAATGCTCTTTTGATTAAAAAAAAAAAATGAATTTTAAAATGTGCTACCACGCTCTAAAGTACGATATTTCAATCATTTTGCGTTATCTACAAAATCTAGGCTGCGGGCTTCATCTAATATATGTTTTTTAGTGCCAAAGTGGATTTTCACTTTAAATATTATATAAATAATTGAAAATTATCGAGTAAAATTTTTTTGTAAGAAATCCAACAAAAAAAAAACTACTTTAAAATGTTAAAAAATGGACAAAAGGAAAATCTCATATAAATCTGCTTTAGGCCTGCCGAAAATACTTTTTCAATATGTTCCAAAACATATCTAAACCAAAATTTACTATAATTACTTGCAAGCGAGCAGAAACTAGAGTGCGAAAATTAAAGTTTTCAGGGTGTATTGCACAATTTTACTAATAAAAGCACCAAAAATATATCATTAAAATTGTAAATAACTAATGAAGTTACTTAAATAATATTTTTTTTCCTGGAAAATTATATTAAATATAGAAAATATTGTTTTTTGATGCCCCGGGTTTTTAAGGATAGGCTTGAATTTGTTTAACTTATTCACCATTGTAAATAATTATTATTAATAATAATTTTTTAATTTATTATATATATTTTTTGTTTTTGTACATTTCTTTGTTTCTGCACTTTGTCTTATCAGTAAAGCTTGTTTTTGTTCTTCATCTATTGTAATAACATTATTAAATCCAGAAGTCAACGCAATTTGACATTCAGCAGAATCACTGACAACTTTAAGATTTATGCATACATTTTTTTTACACACATAATGATGGCCTGATTTCCATAGATCTGGATTTTTCTTGAAAGAGTCAACGTTTATATTTGTAACTTTAAAAAAAATTTAAACTTTTCTTTGATATAAAATCGGATAAACAAATACCCGAATCATTTTTTTTTTGAATCTACAAAACCTCTAACATTACTTTGCGGCTCCCATAAATTTTCTTTTTTTTTAACTTTTGTATCACTTTTTATTTTTATTTCATGAGTCACTTTATCATCAAAAAATGCAAGGCTTACGAGTTCCTCCGATACCAGAGGTGAATTTATTTAATAATAATGGAGACAATTTTTTATTTATTTTTTCATATTCATATAAATCTTCTAATAAGTTCATGACGAGGACAAGAAATATTATTATTATTAAATAAATTCATCAATCACTTCTGGTATCTTTCGGAGGAACTCGTGTGCCTTGCATTTTTTGATGATAAAGTGACTCATGAAATAAAAATAAAAATGATACAAAATTCAAAAAAAGAAAATTTACGGGAGCCGCAACGTAATGTTAGAGGTTTTGTAGATCCAAAAAAAAAATGATTCGGGTATTTGTTTATCTATGGAATTCAGGCCATCATTATGTGTGTGGAAAAAATGTATGCATAAATTCTAAAGTTGTCAATGATTCTGCTGAATGTCAAATTGCGTTGACTTCTCGATTTAATAATGTTATTACAAGAACAAAAACAAGCTTTACTGTTAACACAAAGTGCAGAAACAAAGAAATGTACAAAAACAAAAAAACATATAATAAATTAAAAAATTATTATTAATAATAATTATTTTTACTTAAACAAATTCGAACCTATCCTTAAAAACCCGGGCCTCAAAAAACAATATTTTCTATATTTAATATAATTTTCCAAGAAAAAAAAATTATTTAAGTAACTTCATTAGTTATTTACAATTTTAATGATATATTTTTGATGCTTTTATTAGTAAAATTGTGAAATACCCCCTGAAAACTTTAATTTTCGCACTCTAGTTTCTGCTCGCTTGCAAGTAATTATAGTAAATTTTGGTTTAGATATGTTTTGGAACATATTGAAAAAGTATTTTCGGCAGGCCTAAAGCAGATTTATTTGAGATTTTCCTTTCGTCCATTTTTTAGCATTTTAAAGTAGATTTTTTTTATCGGGTTTCTTACAAAAAAATTTTACTCGATAATTTTCAATTATTTATATAATATTTAAAGTGAAAAACCACTTTGGCACTAAAAAACATACATTAGATGAAGCCCGCAGCCTAATTTTTGTAGATAACTCAAAATTATTGAAATAGCGAACTTTAAAGTGTGGTAGCACATTTTAAAATTCATTTTTTTTTTTAATCAAAAGAGCATTTTTTCTTTTACATAAAAAGGAACATTTTTACAGGGTGAGACATAAAATATGACAAGATTTTTTTTTTTTGGGTGTCTAATGTTCACCCCATTTTAGATGTTGATCTATAATGTTTCCAAGATATTTGGTATTGTCCACCAGTGGCGGCTGGTGAAATTTCAATAATTTTTTTCTCGTCTGTGGCGCATGGGACCCATACCGAATATGGGAAATAACATCTAGAGAAGCGCTTCTCTAACGACCCCTAAAAAATTTTGAAAAAGCAGTTTACGAAAAAAAATTTCAAAATTCGGTTGCTCCCCTGGTCTAGGGGCTTCTGTTCAAAATTATTTTTTTTTGTCATGTACATTTTACTTTTCATAAAAATACAACAATAAGTTTTGCAGTTTATGAAAATATTTTCATTACTAACTGAGATACAACGAATTGAAATTTTGTAATTTGTTAAATTGTAAATTACAAAATTTCAGTTCTTTGTATTTCAGTTAATAATGAAAATATTTTCATAAACTCCAAAACCTATTGTTGCATTTTTATGAAAAGTAAAATGTATATGACAAAAAAAATAATTTTATACAGAAGCCCCTAGACCAGTGGGAGCAACCGAATTTTGAAAATTTTGTTTCGCAAACTGCTTTTTCAAAATTTTTTAGGGGTCGTTAGAGAAGCGCTTCTCTAGATGTTATTTCCCATATTTCGTATGGGTCCCATGCGCCACAGACGAGAAAAAAATTATTGAAATTTCACCAGCCGCTACTGTTGCCCACAGCTATAATTTCATTAGTAGGGTCATTATCTAATGCTATACTATTGAAATTAGGCCTATTTATATTTTTTAGAGAAAAAGCTATATAATTAGTTTTTTTAATGTTGAGAGATAATTTAAAAGTGTCTATCCAATTTTTTACTAAATTACATGCTTGTATGACCTTTTCCTTGGTTTCATCCCAAGTGTTACCAGTAAAAATAAGCGCAGTATCGTCAGCATATGATATGACCTTACCTTCAATCTTGATGTTCAATAATGAGTTTATGTATGTAATAAAAAGAATTGGTCCAAGAATAGTGCCTTGCGGCACGCCAGTTTTTATTCTTTGAGGATTACTGAGGGTATTATTTACTCTTACATATTGATTACGGTCCTTTAGGTAGGAGTTCAAGACATCCCACACCACTCCCCGAACTCCATAATGTGACAATACATCTAGGAGTTTTTGGTGAGGGACGGTGTCGAAAGCCTTCGCAAGATCGATAAAAACCGCTATGCATTTTTTACTATCATTTAAGTTGTTTGTAATTTCGGAAGTAAGAGTATACATAGCATCAGCTGTGCATACGTGTTCGGTAAAACCGAATTGATTGGAAGACAAACTGTTATTGCTTTTTAAAAACTATGTTAATCTATCTTTAAGACATTTTTCCAAAATTTTTGCAAAGTTGCTAATCAGGCTTATTGGGCGATAATTTTGTTTTTTATTTTTATTACCAGCTTTAAAAATGGGTATTACAACAGATTGCTTAAAGTAGTTTGGTACCACTGACCTCTATATATTAAATGGATAGCCAATGTGTGAGCTGAAAAATGGTACAAATACAATTTGCGCACGGGGCTGCCGAGTTTGCGCAGTAGGAAGAGTGAACTTAGCCACTCGTTGCTGGAAACACGTTGCCAACTTCACGTTGTCAATTAATTTTTGGCAACGGAAATAAGTTGTGAGGCAATCATGTATTTATGATAGATTTATTTTTCCAATAATGTCTCAAAACTTATTTCCCACCTGATCGTTGCCGGACTGCTTTGTTAGAAACGCGTTGCCATCAACGTGTTGCTAACTTCAGAACTAAAAACAGATATACTGCGCAAGACGTAAAGCCCCGTAGCAGACGACTTTCGCCTTTATTGAATTCTTCAATTTTGGCTAAAATTTCACGCGCATCCCTATGGTATAGGCTATCCATTTAATATATAGAGGTCAGTGTTTGGTACTTGACCTGTTTTAAAGATTAAATTAATAATATGGGCCATAGGTTTAGCAATTTCAGTGTGGGTTAATTTAATAAGTTTAGTTGACACAGACGAAGACAGGCAATACTGAACTTTTGTGAGATGAGGTACACTTCTGTGCAATAAAATCCCCCCTATTTTTCGCTATATTAAATCATTCTTTATTTATTTGTTAGTGTCAGTGTCATTTTCGAAATGCCAAAATTAACTGAACATGAAAAAATTCTAATTTTCTCTGAAATTGAAGAGGGACGGTCTATCAGAGTAGTTGCTAACCAGTATCACTTATATAAAAGTACCGTTATGAATGTGAAGAAAAGGTGGGAGGAGGAAGGTATCATAAAGAGAATAACGGCCGGTTCAGGCCGACCGAGAAGTTCAAATCTCGCTCAAGATGAAGCACTCCTTGGCTATTTGAGGGAAAATCCGTTTCAAATAGCGGTAGATGCTGTGTCCATGACAAATTTTCCAGCATCGAGGTCAACAGCTAGCCGAAGGATAGGAAAATCGAAATTAAAAAACTGTGTAAGTACCAAGAAGACCATATTAACAGAAGAACATAAGCAAGCCCGCATTCTGTTTTGTTTGAATTATGTCTATCGCCCGTTGGAGTTTTGGAACAATGTTGTGTTTACCGATGAAAAAGTTTTTCAGTCTTGTAATGACAGACATATTCAGGTGTACCGTCTTGCAAATACCAGGTTTCACGAACAGGTCCGGGCGATTTTCTGTTGATGTTTGGGCATGGATAGCCCTGTATGGCCCTGGTGTAGCGTTGCGTATTATGGGTAATGGTAGATTTAATGGACAGGTTTATAGGGATATTTTGGAAAACGTTATGCTTCGTTAATATATTTCCACTGGATGTGGAAGTAAAATTATCACAGGCAGACACGTGCAGAACAGCCATGCAGAAAACCGCTTTTTAATGTTTGGAGCTTTCAGAATCTGGCCTTATCTCGGACACAATTTTTCAACGTCAATTTTTACATTTGTTATAAATCGAAATCATTAAATCATTAACATTTTTCCAAATACCTTACTTAGACATTTCACAATCAATGTCACTTTCTTATAACCTATATGATAATAAAACATCTAAATTCCAAAAAGACTGATTCACATCACTTAATATTAGTAAAAATTGGATTACTTGATTTTTCAAGTGTACGGGATTTTATTGCACAGAAGTGTACAGTACCAATTTCAGTGCAAGACATCGATCGGCGTAGTTAAGACACGCTGGTTGAGTTCAACACTTGGATGGGTGACCGTATCTCATCTCACCGCCCTGGTTGAGTGGTAAAGTAGCTGTAGCTAAACTCCGTCAGGACATTAATATAGGCAGTTAAAAAAAAACCTTAGAAAAATTATGGAGTGATCGTAATAAAAAAGTAATAAAAGGCTTAGCATCCTGAACTCCAATCTGCAGCCTTATTAATGGGCGTTTTTTTTATCATGTCAAGAATAAAATAGCTAGAACCATGTTAATTAAAAACATTGCTTGCACAATAAGACACTTTTCACCAGTGCACCACAATCATAGCGACTTGGAAAATCTGGAAGTCAGGAAATTTTAAAATAATTTTTCATCAAAAAAAAATTTTGAGTTTTGTACTTCGTGCCGATTATTTACTGACACCGTAGTGTCCCCTCACCCCTCCGTTCATCAATTGGGTTGTTGCACTAAGTTAAAATTTGAGGAGAATCTATGTTAAACAATAACAATTATTCATAAAAAATCATTAGAAACATGTAGAAGTTGAAAAGAAAGTCTTATAGTATTATAATATTAATTACAAAAATACATGCATTTAAAACGGAGATGACATAATAACGGCAGTCTGTAGAGAAGTTAGTTATAAAACGACGAGAAACGGGTACTAATTTAGAAACTCGCTGATAGCGACGGAGAAAAAAGACAATCACGACAGTTTAATCTGACATTATGTTTAACGTCAAATTCAACTGACGATCACAGGTTACAATTCGGTATAGTTTAACAGCATCTAGTTATGGATAAATATAAGTACAGATAGTGTTTTCTGCCGTACTGTGTAAATAATACCACCAGTTCACCAGAAAAACTGTTGTGTTCCAATAATAAACGCTGAACGTAATAATGAATGATTCAAAGCCACCAGAGAAGGACCAAGTCTTCTTATTGTGGAGACCATTTCAATGTCAAGTAAAGTAACAAATTACAATGTATTCTAAGCGTTTTATTTGTGGTAAGTTGTATCTTAATGTAGGAATTTGATTTTTAATATGGGTTTATGTTGTAGGAAAAACGGCCGCATTACAAGACTTGTGTGGCGTTCTAGTTGTTACAAATTTAAATTACCCGCCAAACTGGTGGATAAAACAGGGTGTATTACTGTATTCTTAACGGCACTAGATTAGAATGTTATTCATGCTTTGACTTCCTAAAAGGAGGGAAATGGCTCTAATCTGCTTTTATGTATTTTATCTAGTTTATGTTGGAATAAAGTGCAGTTGTTTTTGTTAGCTATTGATTATTTATGAAGCTTCCTAGACGCCCCATAATACTAGGATGATAAATAAATTAAGAAAGGAAATTTAAAAACTCGCCGTTGAAAAACTATATGAAACAAACTGTGAAAGTCGTCTAAAGTCGGTGAACACAATCAGTCGGAAATGGCTACGAATGCGTTGGATTGTAGTTATAAATGCCCTTTGAATTGTGTGTGTTATAAATACATATTGTTTATTGCTTAGATAGATACTAGCATAAAGTACTTACCTATTTATTATTTTTTGTTATAATACAGACCTTTCTTGATATCTTCGTAAGTCTCATTCTGACTCTTCTTAGAAGTGAGTATCAATGGATAATAAATAATTTCTTTAGTAGATAAACTTATTTTGTTGTTTTCAGTTAGATACGCATGTATATAGTTAATAGGAAATAAAACAATGAAAAGGAAATATTTAATAAAATACAAAGTATAGTTAACAAATTCATCTAAATTAAATAATAAAATACATATTAGACATATTATGTAATATTAATAAGATAAGATAAAGGAAGTTCTTGCAAAAATTACAATAGTTTGTACTGTCTATATAGCAGCTGTAACGTAAGTACCTTGCAGCTTTTGCACTTCCAACCATTGCAATGTCAAAACGATCGTCTCTTTTTAAAAATTCGCTGACCATAAATATATCTACCGCAAGTAGAATGTCAGAATTAGCTTTTACAGTATACTGCCTTAGCCGTTTTGTAAAAAAATATTAACAATAACTGCAAACATCAATCACTGCTAGCTAAACGTCAAATTTACTTTTGACATATGAGGTTATTTTCTTTCTTGTCAGCAATGTCAACTTATTCGTCTTCATCTGTTCTGCTTATAAGTTCACATCTAACTGCCGTTATGATGTCACTACCGTTTTCGCGGCACATTCAAATAGTCGAAGTTTAACAATTTTTTAAAATATGTTGCGCTAAGAATTTTTCTTCCAAATTAAATATATAACTAAATTAAGTCCTCCACTACCATATTTCACCATTTTTGAAAATTCGTCAACAACCCAATTATTAGACCTGGAAAAACCTGAAAAAATCAGTGAATTTAAGTTTGAAAAATTGCTATGGCCCCTGTCATAGACTCAGGGCCGGCCTTTGGGGGAGCCCCGCACGAGGGCGCCGTACCCCAGGACACTTCACGAGTCTAATATAAATTGCGCCACGAGCTTAATACACTTTTTTTTTTCGAGTAAACTTAAAATTTCGCATGAGGGCGCTTGAGGAACTAAGGCCGGCCCTGCATAGACTATCGCAAGTTTAAAACATTTTATGGTAGAGAAAAAATGACATTAAAATATCTCCTCTGCAATTTGAAAGAAAAGTTTCCGATACCTAATATAAATTTGTTTTCAGCAAAAAGATACTGTCTAATGCTTCGAGAAGAGAAAGGACACACTTTACTGAGCGATCTAATTAATTATGAAGAATCGCACCCTGAAATCAAGCACATATGTTCACAGATTCTGGAGACGTTGGACATTAACGGTGTATGAGATGCAGTGTGTTGTTTTGGGCAACACAGATGTTATTTTAACTATTTTATTGAATTTATTTTCGATATATGTGATCTTTACATTATAAGTTTTATTAGAAATATATTTAAATAAATTTTTATTGCAATAATGAATTTAATTTCGGTTGCAGCTTTAAAGATCTTAAAAGTCTGAAATGTTGATTATGATATTGTTATTACATAACAGTTTCTTTGTTATACTTTTAAAAAATTAATGTTAACGTGCCAATGTGTATATTAAATGTCCTGTACAAATATTGTATAATTGTTAGATATTATTATATTAATTATGTACAATGCTAGTCAAATATATCATATTGTTGAAATTAGGGTTTTATTTCAATGTTCATTGCTTAGAGAACTGAAATTGTCATAGACAAATAAATACTCTACAACTGACGATATATGTTTGCGAAAAGAATACACACATTGGCAGATCAGCTGATCTATTATCTATTTGCAGTAAAGTAAATTGCTGAATCCAGCAAACACAGGTGGCAAACAAGGCTGGTTTTAAGCAGTTTTTATGGAGAAATTGTTATAATGCCGAATTACTTCTCCTTTCCTCCTTTATTTTCTTTATACAGTATATCCGTAGATGGGGTTTACAATAGGTGTAATGGCTAAAATTTTTAAATTTTCGAGAAAAGTTTTTGCTTGCCTAAAAAATAATAATGACATTGAGAAAAATTATATTTTTTATATGGGGTGCTCAAAAGTTACAAAAACTTAAAATTCCGTAAGAGTAAACTGGTTATATTTTTATTTTTGGAACAAAATGTGAAATAAAAAAGTTGTTTCAAATAGGGAACTTGCGTATAATTTTAAAAATAAAAATAATACTAAAAAACATAGCGTAACGTTGTAATAAAACGTGTATTTCACAAAAAAATAAGATTTCTAATTCCACGCGATCAGTATGAAGGATCTAAATAGCGATAAAATTGAGGTGGCCCGGAACGAGCTACTACTGGCTGTGACGTCACACCCTACAATATTCGGTAGTCGTCGCGTCGGGAAGCAATACAATCAGATGTTTACCAGTGTTATTAGACTGTGGTAGTGTTTGGAAAAACCAGAAAAATAAACAACCGGTTCGAAACCGGTCTTTTTAGAAAAAAAAAAAACGGTTTTAAACCGGTTTAAACCGTTAATAAGATTCAATAAAAATCATAGTTTTCGCAGAATTTTGAGCCAGTCAACTTATTTTTACGGACTAAAAATGAGTAATTAATAGACAGCCAGAATTTCTATGTCTATGTGTATTTTGGCTTATTAATACCTGAATACTGAATACTATATGAAAACAATATAATAATATGCACAACATACGTTAAAATATTATGTTATGTTGCCCAATCCGTATAAAGTTACAAGATTGCCTAATATAAATAGAAATTCAATATCCTACAACCAATTTCCGGTATAATGACGTCAGATATAACTATAAAATGTAATATTTATGTTGATCGGTATAATTTAGTAAAAAAACCGTTTTTTTTTATTGATAAAATCGGTTCTGTTCGGTTTTCAAAAAAACCGGTTCGAAACCGGTTTAAAAACGGTTTTTTCCAAACACTAGACTGTGGTTGATTTGCTACTGACTGTTCTGATAGAAATATATAATTGTGTTTTATAGTATCGCTTATTGTAGTTGTACAGATATTTTAAAATGACCGATCAAGTTTTTTCAAAGGGCCAATCTGATAATTTGCCGAAAGTGGATATGTTTATGGTGGCATCTTTTATACAAAATAGTGAAAGTTTTTCCCTTGGAGAGGTGCGCGGGGTCAAGGCAGACAAGTATGTATTTTTTTAGCTTTTAGTAATAATTTATAAGCATAAAATAGTTATAACTTGATCACGGAATAAACAGAAATAAGTACAAAATGCTTAGTTGTAACTAAGCATTTTTAGCAGACTTAGTTTTATGTTTGAAAAAATTGAGATATTCTAAAGCATAGAGAAATATTCTACGTTTTTTTTTTTTACCATACTATGCCTGTTTTCTACGATTATTATATAAACAGTGGAGGACGTTAGTTATTATAGCACGAAACTTTTTCATCTTATTAATATGGCACACTATTCAAAATAAATCTAAAAAAACTAGCTTATTTATAACACAACACTACCCATATAAGTATTTTGTTACCCTCCTGCGAAAAACTGGTACACAGACATAAACTAATTATTAATAGTATTTAATAATGTACTTACATTAAAATGATCTTCACACACATGTAGAGACTTACTGCTCTGTGAAATGTCTTTTTCATTTCTTCTACACGCTTTTAACCATATTTTAATAGACGAATCTTATCATCTGGCAATATTATAAATATTTTATCTGGCACTTTCACTGTAGTATTCTTACACAACGGTACAATGCAATATTTAAAATAAGAAGTTTTTGTTTCCATTTTAAGTATATACTTCAAATTGATGGCGATGCTGGTATTTTTACAGCTGAATATGAACCATGAAATCAAGCGGTCGATTGCTGGGATCTCCGTCGTCGCTTGTAAATTGTAGGGTGTGACGTCACGCTTTTGAATCTGTTTCAAACGGTTCGCTCGCGCGCGAAACTTTAATAATTTATAACAAATTTATTATTGGGAATTAAGGCGTCATATTTTGCATATCTTATTTTTTAGTATGGTAGAACATTTTTATGCAGTAAAAAAAAAAATGTGCAAGTTCCCTATTATATGGTCTGTCCAAATTCAAAATTTCATTTGAATATTGCAATGTTTCGAAATAAGTGAATTTTTAGTAAAATACCTATCGGTTTTAGTTAAATTTTTATTTAGCTAATTTGGGCTACAAAACTGGACCATTGCGATCAATCTACCGTCGTCCAAATTTGCTATAAACAGAGACGAACCCAGCTATTTTTTTTGGGGGGGGAAAGCTACAACTAATTTGCCAACTGCCCATTTTTTTTACAACTTATATTTCCTTATGTTTTTTTTTATTTCAGACTTAATCTATAAGTTAGCCTAGCGATACAAATATTATGCAAAAGAAGTTTAACTAAACTACATGATGTAGGCGCTAGACCTAAGTTGACCCCGCGCTCTCCTTCGTCTAGAAGCTACTGGATGCACTGAACTCTACTATTATAAATGGAAGGCCAATATAGGTATATGCGCGTGAACAAAATACGGCAATTACGCCACAGATTAAAACTCAAAATATAAAGCCACGCGTCGGCGCAGTAGTTAAATTGATGTCTGTGCTTGAACCAAACGGCTGTCTACGGAAGTTATGCGCTGACGCGATTCTGTGTTTTATTCGTTTCCCATAGATTCCGTAGCGTCTTGGATTAGATGTAATTTCCAGAGTCGGTGTCACTCATTTTATTCTTTATTTCTGTCATTTATGTAAAGTTGTTATAAATTGATTACTTTGTGAAATATATTGTGTGACTGTAATAAACAGTTAATTGAGACAATATGGTGCAATCTTGTGGTACTGTGTTGCAAGAATCGTTGCAAAGTCCCGGGTTTTAAACAGTTGCAGTAACAATAAGACCGGCTCTGGCGTATTTTGTAGTGCGATTGCGCTCCGCTTTAAGGTCGCCATACTTGCGCGAGGTTCAATTTCACGTAAAAATTGGTATAGATATTGACCTTTCATTTATATAGTAGAGTTCAGTGACTGGATGAGGTAACCGTAATGACCGTGGAGAAAAACAAGATACAATACGATTACGCGCAAGTCGGGACGCAAGCTAGTGAACGTCCGCGCTAGTACGGCTGCCGGCCACTTCACATTGTGATATGCAATAGGTAGCATTAAAGGGTCTACACGCGATCCAGCGGCAGGGAGCCGGCCTTGTCGGCATGCTTTGAACTCATTCGTAAAAGTGAACTGGTCCGCTGAAATTCCAATTATCTTCAAAGCGTACCAACAATGTTGGATCCGAGCAGCTGGATCGTCTGTAGACCCCTTTAATAGTCCCAGATTCTGATTCAGTGTCCTCTAAGAATTTAATATTTTAACAATTTCTGACCGACAACAATTTGTTATTATTATTATCTCTCGTTGAGAGATTGGTAACTGATACTAGTGATACTCAGTATAAACCAACGACTTTATAGCTAGGACAAAGCATTGTATTGATAAAGGCAAAAAGGAGTAATATTCTAATATTTCTAATGTAAGACAGTCTTTGTGAATTGTATGCTCTGGCCGTCTACTGGGTCGAACGTCGAATTTCCACAAGTTGACGAGTTTATTTTGTTGGCCCGTCGCGTAGGCCCGTCGGCGTTGTGCGTTGTCCGGCGACTATTCGGTGGCTCTCGCATCAGTTGCATCTAGTCATAAATAATATCAATTAAAATTATTTATAAAAAAATGGTCATAGTGACAGTGTCATTTAATTTTTATCAACTCATTCGTTTTTTTTGCAATTATACCCAATAAAGATTTTTTTACATTTTTGGTGATTTTCCCAACTCAATCAACATTGGGGGGAGCGTACCCCCCCATAACCCCCCGTGGGTTCGTCTCTGGCTATAAAGCCAATTACGTACGACGCAGGCATAATGTGCCGGACATCCATCCTGTTGAAAATACATTCTATTACGATATTCCAACTGATCAGAAAAGAATGTATTAAGCATATGTAAATAAGAGTTACTACTGCACGTATTTTCAAAGAAGTAAGTTCCTAAAATAGGATTCCAAATCTCTATAGGTTGTAGTATTCGTCAAAATAAAGTAAAAGTAAAAAAAATTAAAGATTGTACAAAACCCGACGGGTATTTTCCTAAAACTCTTTTTTTTTCATTTCGAAACATTGCAATATTCATATGAAATTTTGAATATGGACAGACCATTTAATTTGAAACAACTTTTTTATTGCACATTTTCTCCCAAAATAAAAAATATAACCAGTTTACTCTTACGGAATTTTAAGTTTTTGTAATTTTTGAGCACCCCGTATAAAAAATATAATTTTTCTCAAAGTCATTATTGTTTTTTAGGCAAGCAAAAACTTTGATAAAGAATAACATTTTTTCGAAAAGTTAAAGATTTTAGTCATTACACCTATTGTAAACCCCATCCGTGGACATACTGTATATCGCGAGAACTTTTCTGGCAAGGGTCTAATTTTTTTGCAAATTGTTTATTGAAATCTAAGGAACATTGGTAAAAAGAAAAACAGGCCGCCGGGACTTTTTTATTTTGTTATTAACAAACAAACAATTTTAAGCACTAAAAAAAAATAATTAAATTTGTTAATTTGCTATCTTTGAAACTATTTGAGAAAACTGGGGGATTTAAGGTCGCTGATTACAATTTTGAAAATTGGAAAATTCAAGATGGCTGACCCAAGATGGCGGCTATGACGTATAAAAATGAGATTTTCTGGCTTAAGTTTACATTTTTGAGAAAAATTACAAGAATAAAAAAGTGTTTAGAATGCCATTTTGCACCTAAATATACAATTTATAAGTAACTCTCCTTCACCCCAATTGGGAGTTAACCTTAGTTTATTTAAATAAAGTACCCATTTTTTAAAATATTCAGGTAAATCACAGTAAAAATATTTTCAGTAGATGTAATTTAATTACCCGTTACTGAATTAATTTTACTGCTAATTAGTTCAAAAGGCATACAAATTTTAAATGTGTCCTTTCTTAATTCCTTAATATTAGTACCAAACTTTTCAATAGGAAGAGATGAGCTTTATCTCAATACCTAATATGTTGAATACATTATTTTAGGATAATGATATCGACGATGCTTAAGAAGAAGAAAGAAATGAAGATGAAGAACAAGAGGAGCAATATTTTCATTTATAAGCAACTCAAATGAAATTGAAAAAAATTATTGTAAAGAATGGTTTAATTAAAGGCGGGTAAGCATGGTGCAACTGCCCCCAAGCGTCTGGCGCTTATATTTGTGCAGTAGGAAGCAATCTCGGAAGTAGCCCGAAAAAGGGACCGGTTTGGTTTTAGCAAAACTATTTTTTTTCTAAGAAACGCCGCATTCAATCGTTTTGTAAAAAATATATGTTAAAGACCTACTGAGAAAGTACTAAATAAAAAATCACGCTCAAATTTCGAAAACAGATACAGTAAAAAAAAACATATTATTTTCAAATTTTTTTTACGGTAACTTATCCCTGGGGTACCAGCCTGAATTTTTTTCTGTAGCATATCTGGGGACTCACTTATGTTATATTTTTTCCCAGTCTTGTGCGAAGATTACGCCATACTTAAAAAAAATGCCGAAGTGTGCAGTGTCGTATGCATATTTTGTGGACAATTAACCCCTTGCAAGTAAAGAAGGCCAAAATGCAAAGTAAATATGGATACCTGAGTAGTGTACACATACTAGTAATTAGTGATTATGGAGATGGTGAACGTTGTAAGAGAAACCAATATAAAGCTGCAACACTGACAGTTAATTAGGTGATCAATAGAGTTTAACTCTCTTGCGCCGCAAAAATCAATTTATAGCCGGAATGTTAAATATCATTAAGGGTAAAAACTATCGATATTACCGTCGACGGGGATAAGAGCTTGGTCTTAACAGCCATGTGTTGTTAACAATTTGCAGCACTAAATCGTAGCATTACTAACCTGTGATGGATATGATGGATATGGATGTTAATCTTCCTCACTGTCATCTGCAATCACTGCACTCATGCTATCCTTCTGAAACAATAGAAAAAGAACTTCTGCCGGTTTAGGTATGCTTGATAGATATCGTCCTTGCAAAAGATAATGCACGACAGCAGCTACATGGGAACAACATCCAACAGTTCGATTCCCATTGGTACATTCAAAGAAATTGCAAAACTGCCTTTTGTAGATATTTCCAGCAAAGATGTACTGAACTTTCCAGAAATGACGGATTTAAAACTGTTTTTTACCGGATCGTATCAATATAAACAAACGATTTCGTACCTTGAAGTCATAAATGAAGACGGAACACTTAATCTTTAGTACGTTAAGGACCAGTCCAATGTACTCAAAATACAAGTTTGTTCACGTCACATCAAAACTAAGGTTTACCGATGTTTCATCGACTATATTCCCCACAGTGTCGGAAGTTCCGGCGTTAGAAGACATTTCTGTGAATGTGCCAATGGGTATCGAACTGTTGGATGTTGTTCCCATGTAGCTGCTGTCGTATATTACCTTTCGTACGGACGATATCTAGCAAGCATACCTAAACCGGCAGTTCTCTCCCTATTGTTCCAGAAGGATAGCATGTGTGCAGTGATTGCAGATGACAGTGAGAAAGATTAACATCTATATCCTTCTCAGGTTAGTAATGCTACGATTTAGTGCTGCAAATTTTTAACAACCGTTAAAACCAAGCTCTTATTCCTGCCGACGGTAATATGTGAATAATGACAGGCTTTGACACGGTACTCCATAGTACCGCTGACTTTAGTTTTTACCCCTAATGATATTTAACATTACGGCTATAAACTGATTTTTGCGGCGCAAGAGAGTTCAACTCTATTGATCACCTAATTAACTGTCAGAGTTGCAGCTTTATATTGGTTTCTCTTACAACGTTCACCATCTCCATAATCAGTAATCACTAATGTGTATACACTACTCAGGTATCCATATTTACTTTGCAGTTTGGCCTTTTTTACTTGCAAGGGGTTAATTGTCCACAAAATATGCATACGGCACTGCACATGCGCACTTCGGCATTTTTTTTAAGTATGGCGTAATCTTCGGACAAGACTGGGAAAAAATATAACAAGTAAGTCCCTAGACATGCTACAGAAAAAAATTCAGGCTGGTACCCCAGGGATAAGTTACCCTAAAAAAAATTTGAAAATAATATATGTTTTTTTTTACTGTAACTGTTTTCGGAATTTGAGCGTGATTTTTTATTTATTACTTTCTCAGTAGGTCTTTAACATATATTTTTTACAAAAGATTGAATGCGCTGTTTCTTAGAAAAAAAATAGTTTTGCTAAAATCAACCCTCCCTTACTTTTTCGGGCTAATATTTTGTAAAATTCCTACTTTCCAAGATTGCTTCCTACTGCACAAATATAGGCGCCAGACGCTTGGGGGCAGTTACACCATGCTTACCCGGCTATGCCCTTTATATTTTTATATATTTTTTAAGTAAACAATTTTTATAATTGTGTAGAAATAAATAATGAAAAAAAATTGTACTTAATTTTTTAACAATTCTTTCATTACAATATTAAAAACTTTACTTCACGTAAACAAAGTTTAAATTGTATACTAAATATTTACTATTTTAAGACTATTATTTTCAATTTTAAAAATTACATATTAAATTAAAACAATAATAATTGCCTTAAATAATATATTTTAAAATATATCGTGTTTTTATAATCCATAGCCGCCAATCTTGAATTTTCCAATGTTCACTTCAAAATCGTAATCAGTGACCACAAAAACCTCCGAGTATACATTTTCAGTTGGTTTTCTCAAACACCTTCCAAGATTGCAAATTAAAAAATTTACTTAATTTGTTTAGTGCTTGAAATTGCTAGTTTATTAATAGAAAAGTCCCAGCGGCCTGTTTTTTCTTTTTACCAATGTTCCTTAGGCCTCAATAAACAATTTGCAAAAAAAATTATTCCGATTGGTCCTTTGCCAGAAAGCATTTCAATTTTTAACTTTTCTATGTGGACGCGACTAGATGGTCATTTAATTTTTGGAATAGAAAAAAAATGTAAATCTGATTGAAGACTTTTGATAAATCGAAGGTCCTATTTACATTTCCAGCAATTATGACAGGGCACTGTTGATATACATATACTTATATACATACAGCACTCAGAATCAGAGACTAGAACAAGAAGATTTGGCCAGCAGAATGATTTAAGTCAAATATAAGACGGGGGTTGCTCGAAAAGTAATAATTATTTATGGTATTGGGTTAATTGTTTTTAGTTTTTTTATGATTTTATGTATATAATTACCAAATGCCGAATGGTGATCGATTTGCCCAATCGGCTTCAAAGTTCGGGAGGTCCCCCTCTATATCCGGCCCTGGTGGCAAAGGAATGGGCCATTTAGATTTATGACTGGTAAAGTGCTGGCAACTTTTGCCAATACCTCAAATGCAAATACAAAGTACTGTTTAACATTATCTCATCTGTCTTGCAACGGTTGTAACATTTAATATAAATTCAAGGTAGATTAAGATGCCCTTATGTTATTGTGTATTTGGAAATATTTAACCATTAATGGTATATTAAATATACAAAAGCACTTTTTTTGCCAATACCTGAAAAGCAAATACAAATTATTTGTCTATAGTCATTATAATCTTCAGAACTATAGGACAAGATGGGAGGCATCCACGTTTCTATTCGAACGAAAAGTTGATCTAATAAAATTTATATTATTTTCTTAAATGCTTGTCCAAATTCACATTTTAACTCACTAAAGCAATGTATTCACTAATGATTACTGTTGATGACTCTGTGATCTTGAAATTTTGCAAAGAAATTAATATTCAGATTAAATTCTATTACCCGTTCTTAAAATTTAGATATTTTATGAGGCTCCTTGGTTTTCTGTGACTATTTCATATAGATTTACAGTAAAACTGGCTGTCCAAACAAATTTCAAGTCTACGAAGGTTGGTACAGTTTTCTAAAATAGTACATTTACTGTATTCATTATTCTCTGCATCTATCCTTCTCGAACAATTTACATCTGCAATCCTTGTACTTCAGTATGCTACCATATATCAAGGCAATAGCAAAATAATCATACTTTTCATTACCAGCACTTGAAAAATAAGTTAATGCTAAAAATCCAGTATACTGCCATTATTATTGGCAAAGTGTGTGATGGCCAAGCGTTGGCCGGTGTTGCACTTTATTCAATAATTTAGCGCTTCTTGCTAGTACTTTCCCAATGATGAAGTGAAAGCATGTAGGTAGTTTTTTTAATGATGGGCCAATTATGTTTGCTGGGTATATCCTGAAATAATTAGTGGTAATGAACATGAATTTGACACCATGCCCTTTTATGGGCCTGAAGAATGTAATTATAGTAGTTATAGTAGTTTCTGACATGTATTGTCCTGGTGGAAACGTCACCTTCTTTAAAAAAATGGTTGTTTCGTTTTTTTGAATTACAGTCGAACCTCCATAACTCGAATCCCCAAGGGGATTGAAAATGAGCTCGAGTTAAAGAGACTTTAGAGAAACTTTGAGTTATGGGAACTTTTTAGTAAGCATAATAGATATTTATTGCTTTGAATGGCTTGGAGATATAGAGGATTTCGTGTTATGGATGTTCGAGTTGTGGAGGTTCGACTGTATCTCGCTTCTCGTCAAAGTTAGGAAAAAAATTATAGATTGAAATTCTATGTTTCTATTCTTTCACTTTTTTCGTTGGATTAATGTTTTACGATTTATAGCGCCAGAAAGGTAAAAATGTGTTGATGTTTTTCTCTTTTTTCACCTCTTTGGTAAGGCAAAAGGGAATCTTTCTAAGTTATTTACAGGAAGCTAACATCAGTGTCAAGCAGACCTTCGAAGATGGAGACACATTTATTCAGTCAAAAAGTGTATGGAAAATTGTAAATTCTATAAAAGAAAATAGAAATAAATAAAAAGATAGGAATAGAGGGAGACCCTAACATAATAAGTAATGAGATCAATGACTGTCTTGTCCATGCAGCTCCAAATTTACAGGGAAATATACAAAATATAGATTTTTCACATATTTTTATATCTGCTGAAATAGCAGATATAAAAAATTTAAAAAATGAAATGAACTAAGGATATGATGAAATACCTACAAGCATTCTAAGATACTGTGTGGATGAATTGTGTCACCAACTAAGCTATGTAACTAATTCGCTTTAGCAAAGAATTTTTCCTTGTCAAATTAGCACTACTAAAACTAATATATAAAAAGGGAGATCCCACTCTTAAAGAAAATCAGACTAAGAAGTCTGCTTCCTTCATTTTCAAAGGTAGATAGCGTTATGTAATCAGCTAATGAAATTTTTTCATTTGCATAATCTTTTTAGTGAATGTCAAAGTGTATTTCAGAAAAGGTTTTGTCAATAAGCACATTTATATATGTAGCGACAATCAGGCAGGTAACCTCTAAGCTGGTGCTGAACTGTCGAAACACTCTGACTGAGCTGTGCGACACAGCTCAGTTAAACTTATATGGGTTCCCCGACACAGTAGCGTCGAGGTAAACGAAGAAGCCTGATCCAATCAGAGCTGCAAGACTGGGCTACGGCACAGCTTAACAACTATTGGACTCGGGCCTCCGGAATGAGGCAGTCGAGGCTCCATATAATGGGACCGTCGACTGACTCTACCTCAAGGTGGTTGCTTGGGTTCGATAGAGAACGATCGAGATGGATGGTAGGCCTAATAACAGGACACTGTCCTCTGAACAAGCACCTGCATATAATGCAGTTGAAAGATGATCCTACTTGTAGGATGTGTGCAGTGGCAGATGAAACCGTCACTCATATCCTACGTCATTGTGTACCAATAGGAGTGTCAAGGTATCGGTATTTCGGAAGGCTGATTTTACAGCCGGAGGAACTGCGGGATTGATGCAAAAATCATTCTACTGACACTGCCACAATTCAGCTTTTGCAATTTGTTTATAAAGAAATGGCCAAAGGTAACCTCATCATAGGATTGTTCTTTGACCTATCACGAGCGTTTGACTCTCTCAAACTGTCTTTTGCTAAAGAAAAATTATTTCAGGTAGGCATTCGAGGAGATTTTTTAAAGTGCCATCATGTCATATTTAACGGACTGATCTCTTCAGGTAAAAATCAACCAAATGATTTCAAATAAACATGACGTTAGTCTTGGAGTGCCACAGGGCTCGTCACTGAGCCCTTTGCTTTTTTTGCATTTTGTAAATGACTCACCATCATTCATATCAAAAGGTGTTCACATGCATTTCCGAAAACCTACAAAAGGAAAAATCATTAAAACCTTACTCCCCGGCAAGCCTTCAACACAATGAATTAATATTCGACAATTATTCTTCCTCCAAGCCTTCAGCAAGTGCCACACTCCATCTTTTTTATTTAGCATGAGGAAAGCAAAATTCATCAACATTCTAGAGAAGCACAAAGAGCTGATAGAAACGCTGAAATTGTTTCAACTTAAAAATGTTCTTGCTATGGCAGGGAATTTTTTTCATTGCTTTGTACGGAGGCTATAAAGCTGAAAAATCAGTAAATTCTTTTCCCTTCAAGTGCTTCACGAAATCAATTACAAAAAGTGCCAACAAAAAAAGCAGCACAACACACTTATAGAACATATCATCAGGTGTAGATATATGGCTTGAAATTGACAAAAATTCTTATTAAAGAAATAGTCAATATATTACAATGAGGAAAGATTGGATTAGGCCTCTTGGTCACACCCAGGGGCAGACGGGAGGACGGGAGAATTCCCGAAGGGCCGCTCCGACCCTAAGAGAATTTTTTACCAAAGAGCCAGTAGTGCCTTATTTTATTTGCGATATTTTAGTCATTTTATCAGGGACGTCTTAAGGCATGGCCAAACTGGGCTTCCGAGGGGCCTCGTCGTATTGAAAATGACATTTTACAGACTATTAACTTTGACGACATAATTCACGATTTTGCCACCTTGAAATGTAGAAAACGACCTCTCTAGATTACTCTAGAATAAAATTATACACAATGTAGTTTATAGTTAATAACATATTAGAGATACTATATAAGCTAATTTTTTGATTGCAAACAAAATTATAAAAGGGGGGCCAAGAATGTTTAAGACGTCCCTGCATTTTGTACTGATTTTTCCCTACCCCATCTACCAACCCAACAAACACAAAAGATCGGCCCATTAGCGGGCCATCACTGGGCCAGAAATGACACTTCTGGCCCTGTGATGGCCCACTGGAGGGCCGATCTTTTGTGTTTGTAGGGAATGGTCACACCACACAAAAAAGGCCTATTAAAATTTACCTCTATGGTGGTGTAGAAAAGAGTTTTATTGGAATAATTTTCAGCATGATGTAACACCACAAGAAACGTTTTTAAAGTTCTGCGCCTACCTGACGACCTTTGCAGCAATCTAAAATTTTAAATATTAATCTTGCATGAAATAATATTATATGACATTTACTGATTTTTTCATGCTCTACTCTATAATAGCAATTTTTAACGTGCCAAAGGCGCCAAAAATTGGAAAAACATTTTTCAACCCATTAATTTTTCCATTTTTCACGCTATATAGTGTAAAATATTAATCCTACAAAAAAAAAGTTAAAGGATCAGAATTCTAGAGAATTTCAAGGTCTACAAAGCTGTAGTATTTTTTCATGACTTTAACAAGCAGCGAAATATTTCAATCATTTTTTCAATATAGTAGTGTTTCCACCGGGACAACCGAAGTCAGAAACTTGCAAACACTCGGGCTAGACCTAGACCACCCTACAGGCCTTCAAAACTAAGTGGTGTTAAATTCATTTTAATTTTTCTCAAAATGAATGCTACTTTGAGATGCACTGTATTTGTTTTTTGTTGAACATTTAGTTAAAAAAGTGCTGTTGGCAATGGCATCCATTTTTGACATGCAAATTATTATTAAATTTTATAAGATACCCAGATTTGTAACCATTTCCCTCATCAGTCACTTGAAGATTTTTTCCCAATATTGGCCATAATCATTGTAGATGGGTGTATTATTTGAAAAACAAAAAAGAACAATAAAATGATTAACATATTTAGCAGGTCAGTATTATTTTTTGAAAACTTTGCACCTATTGTCTATGGTATTTCATTGATAAACGGTTGCTATAATTAAACTTCGCAAAGAAATGCAAATTTCTTCCGTATTTGCGCAAAATTATTTGTTTTTTCAATTAGCGTATTGAGATTAGTAGTTTAAAAAAGTCCCGCTCTAATAATTTGCAAACTGGCAATAGAACAACAAGAAAATCGCCAAGAGAATGCCAATAAACTATCCTCATGTCTTCTGCGAATATTTTGCCATTTTCATATTAAATTTAGTATCAACGTGCGTCAAAATGTTGCTCCATGCGATATAAAACCGGCTTTATCTTAACGACTTAAAATAGTTTCACTTTTGGACTCAAAAAATAAAAAAAACAATGTGTAAAAACGCTGACGAATTGGGAGGGGCAACAAAATGATGACTCATCTAGGGACATTTTCATTTGTCATGTTTGGTGACGTTAAAATGTAGGGGCACGCGCAGATCTCGTCGGGATTCGTTCGGCCGATCCCCACTCAGTCGTTTCGGGTGCTCCATGTTCCTCGTTTCACAGTGCGGACCTGAGAACTGCACAAAGCGCAATGTATGTGCGCCATTGCTGTGGAGAGGAACTTCGAAAAGTTCTATCAAAGTATATTCGGTTTTCACGTTACAAACCGACTTTAAATGCAGAATAACGTAACAGAATTAACACAGAGATTACTACGTTCACTGGACAGTAATTATAATGTAAGAAAAAGACAGTTTTACTGGATTTTTCGCGATTTTTGTGAACACCATTAGAGTCTTCATAAACCAGGTGGACTGTACTGTACTCGTTATCCTCAAAGTATGTAAATAAATGTTAATATTTCACGAGTGTCGGCTAATTTATTATTTTTCTCTCGTTTTTATCCTTAATTTTCGAAAATATTACGAAATTTTCCATGAAACTAGTAATATTTCGCAACGTCAGTCTGCTTGTTTTACATAAGAAGACATAAGAGTGTTGAATATTCCAGGAATATCGTCCTATATACTGCTTCTGAGCCTTTGATATATAAAATTCATTATTTTACAAGCCTTTTTTCGTGATATTTCAACAAGTGCTATTCATCTGGTAGAGAAGTGTCAATTTTTGCTAGGGGTGCAGTACAGTCCTCTTACACAAGGTGTTCCCACACGTAGACAGGAACGTTTTAACTAATTTTAACACTTATTTTAGGTCATCGATATGCCCGCAGTCATTGAAATCATATCCCTTTTGGAAAAAGTGGTTATTACCAAAGAATTACTGGAGGTAAGGTTTTTTTTTTGACATCTACCTTCCAAACTTACTAGGTATTATAATTTTTGTTATAACACCTAATAATTGATTATTTTAAATAAATATTTGAAATGATAGTGCAAAAAATACTACTTCCTTTATTATAAGATGTAACATTTTTATTTTACATTTATGTTTAAACTCATAAAATCAAATTCCGTATTGTTTATGAAACCGTAAGAAGTGGAATTTATATTCGAATTTGTTTACGTTACAGTGAAACTGTATAATTCTAGTTAGCCTAGTCCATGGTAGCTTATTCATTTAATTTTTTATTCTACTTATAATTTTTTTTAAATGTTTTTTACCAAGAGGGTGGTATACCCACATTACATTGTAATTTAAGTTTATTTGTGCCGAACTTTGTTATATATATCACTATTTAATAAAGAAACTCAATTAACAAGATTAATTTCTCTTTTTTTTGATAGAAGGATAATAAATCTAAAACACTCGATAAATGTAGAAGCATATCTTTGGATGTAAGTTCGACAAGCTTAATGAATAATTCTAGTGTTAATGAATAATGATACGCTAATTATCGAATGTTCTTTTGACAACAAATCAATCATACTACTACTGGGGAAATCAATAAAGTCTTCCCAAAAATTATGCCCGATGATGGTTGTACAGTCATATATACCGGCAAATGTTTCATTTCACATAAACAGAATTTAACTCGCAATGAAAGTAAATTGTTGTCTGAAAAAGACTAATTAGGTCAAAATTAATTATTTAGGTTTTAAAGGTGTAAGGAGTGTACAAAATCTCCTATGCTGACTTAAGTAAATGTGAAGGCAATGGCCAGCAGTGAACATTCAACACATTATTTATATAGCTAAATACCCATAAGTATATGACCAAATAGTACAGAAATATGGACTTTATATTATTTAAATTATATATTATGAATAATTGGGTGCAAATGATTATCAGTATTAATTGCATGCTTGGCATTCCAATCAATCTTTGATTTGAGCGTTACTATGTTATGTATTAAAGTTCTGAATACATACCAAATGTTTTTTTATGGTAAATACATAAAATGTTCTTTTGTATCAGTTAATAGTGATGTAGCAACCAAAATAACTACTATACGTATTCATTTTTGTTGTTACATCACGTGCAAATTGTTATTTGTACTTGATGATCTGCAAAATCTGTCTGTTTTTGTAGAACAAATAACTAACAGATTTTTTTTGTACTTAATTTGTTTCTTTGTTGTCTAGACCACCAGATTGGGAAAATACATAAATGAGCTTAGAAAAAAGACTTCAAATGAGGCTTTATCTAAGAGAGCCAAGGAGTTGGTGAAAAAATGGAGGAATGCATTTGTGCTAGAGTCGAACGGTCAGATAAAACAAAGTCCTCCTTTACAGCAAGAAGATGTGAACTTAAACCAGCTTAAGGCGAAGAAACGCCCAGCTAAAGACCCTGCGGACCATATAATTGCCAAACGGGCAAAAATAAACGGAGGTATATCGGAGCTGGACTTCTCTGATAACTCCAATTCAAGTTTTAAAGATGTGATAGCAGCTGTGAAAACGGAACCAAAACGAGATGTGATTTTAATAAATTCCGATTCAAATTCAAGTATGCCTGAGAAACATGATCCTCACTTAGATCAGCAGATGCCTAAGAAGCGCGGCAGAAAAAAAGGATCTAAAAATCATAAAAACCTTATAGATGAAGCCGAGAGTTCGTTTACAAGTAAATTGGCAGTCTCGAGAGGTAATTCTAAGGTGAAAACCACCCAAGAGTTAATAGCGAGTTTGCAAAACAAGAACTCAAACTCGGCCATTAATTCTCTAAATGCCAAACCTAAAGAAGATCTGATGGAGAAAGCAGCTAAATTAACTGAACGTGTTTCGATAATTGACCAAAAATTAAACACAAACGCCAATAGAAATAAATACTCTCAACGTAACAAATACAAGTTAGAAAGGAACGAGAGGGTGATAGAGTCTGGGTCTGTAATAAACGACAAGAGTCTGCTTAGTCAAAATTCTTCCTTGAAAAAGGAGGAGGAAGACATTAATGTCGTGGATGCAGAGGAGGAAGATATCAAAGTTGAGGTAGAAGTAGAGAAACAAGAGACTGAATCAGAAACTATTAATGTAATGACCTCGTTGAGTGTGGAAGATGCTCTATCGCAACTTCCCCCTATCGACAAGTCTGTGTTATATGAGGAAGAAGACGAAGTCAGGTGTAGTTGCTTCCTGAAAGAAAATAAACCTGACTTCTCTGTGGAGGAAGATACCGAGACGGATCTCGAGCACCGATTTGAGTTTGTCGAAGACCACAATTGTCAAGCGAAAGTTAGTTTAACGCAAAAATATCATTTGGACTGTGTGACAGACGAACAGGTGCAGAGGCTGCATGACAGTTATATACCGAACGTTAACGGTAATTATAGTATAGGTCCCCCTAAGCCGGGGCCCGCCCTCCTTGAAAACGGATTGTATGTGAACGTAGTGCCTAATGTAAATATAGAAAGATTACCGAAGAATATCAAAAACTTTTCGAGTGAAAATTTTAGGAAATACAGCTTCTCAGAGACGGACAGTGCGAGTGACGTTGTGAAAAGTGAGGTTATGGAACGGACAGGTGATGAAGCGGAACCTGATAGTGATAATTGTTTCAGAGAGTGGCATGATGTCATCGAGACACCCTCCTATAATGGTGAAATTTTAAAAATTTTGCCATACGTTATTATAGATTAAAATGCTAGTCTTTATTATATATAATTTTACATACGTGCCCTGCTCCTTTCCTCTCGATGCTAGTTTGCTGTCTTTATCAAACATTTGAAAATTTTACAGGGTGATGTGATGTTAAATGAAAAAATTGGTAATTCTGCGTTTTAGCGTGGCATTGGAATTTTCACGAAGTTTTTTCAGGATTCACTAATCTGGGGTCGTGGAATAGGAATTTGAAGTTTTAGAAATTTTCCACCTTAACATTCACTCTTTGTCATTGTAAACGCTAAAAACACCTTGAATTTCGGACAATTTGGATCTTGTGTTCACAATAGGCCTGTTCGACACGCTGTCACTTTCCTTTGTACTATAGCAGCCATCTTTTGTTACGGTAGGTTAGGGTCTTGGACAGGCCTAAAGGGCACCTTACATGTTCAGTAATAATGTCATTACAGAAACATCATTACTAAAAATTTCCCCGTCATGTTATGTTTCGTAATTAATGCAATAATTATAGCTAGGCATGCTTTTTCTTAAAATCCATTCTCTGATAAAACAAAATCGGTGTGCTTTCTATCGCTACTTGAAACATAATGACGAAAAAATAATGTCAGTAATAATGAACATGTAAGGTGACAAAAATAAAGACAGGGAATGATGGGGAAATTTTTAACAATGATGTTTCTGTAATGATCTGCTGGAATGACATTATTACTGAACGTGTAAGGTGCTCTTTAGGCCTGTATAAGACCCTAACCTACCATAAAAACAGATGACTGCTGTAGTACGAACAAAGGAAAGTGACAGCGTGTTGGACAGGCCTATATACTTAGGTGCTCTTTAGAATAACGCGCCTTTTACACACTGCAAAAAAAAATATATAAAAAATGTACCGAAACTCCAGAAATTCAAAAATGAAAGGTAACCAAACTGTCAAATTAATACACGTGTCTCCATACTTTTCAGTGTTGTCCCGTCTAAAGTTTCGAGCAAAATCATTAGGTGATTTTTTTGTCTCAGATTTTTAAGTGGTATTTGTAACAATGTTATTTTTGGGTTAGTTTAAGAGGTCGACATATTTACGGTTTTAAATATTAAAAGTTTTAAACCGCCGATGCTGTATATACTACCGAGTGGATTAAATAACTCGTCTTCAATCCACTACCGGGTGGCTTTAATATCTTACCTTAAATCCACTACTGAGTAAATCGGACTCCAGAAGGTATTTGTTTAAACAAAGACTGTTCAAAATTGTGTTGTTTTGCAGTTTTGTCATAATGCTAACTCCCCCGATTCTTGGGGACAATATTTTTCATAAAGATTAAAGCCTGAGGAACAATTGTAGACATGTCCAAAAAAAAAAAACTGGCTGTACTTTCAAAATGATGGCCAAATGTTAAAAAAATCTGGTGCAAATGTTGTTTTTGTCATTTAACACAAAAGCTAAAAAAGATGGAGAAAAACTTTCTGCACAAAAAACAAAGTGCATGAAATGTTCTACAATTTTGTTCCTATACAATATTTGGATAGGAGTTACCATTTTCCAGATAAATGATTCAGCTCTTAAAATAAAATATAAAATTCAATATAAAAAATTTTCAGATTCACTATCACTGTCGCCCGATACATCGAATATTTCTTCCAAGTCTTCTTCCTCTACTGCTTCATTTATGATATCGTTATCATCCTCACTTTCAATTTGATTTGGAATCATCTGAAGACTCAGTAAGCAATTGAGGCAGTATTTTTATCTCCTGAACACCAAAGAGGTTCTAGATTTTCTTACCATCCATAAATCATTCCAAGGATTTGGAATATTGTGAATACCTTCGTCGGCTAATCTCCAAATACGCGTTTGATAAACACTCCTTTTAATATGCTCGACAAGGCAAGCTCTTGATGGTGGAATCGAAGAAAAATCAACTTTAGTTATTGATAAAGGCAAATCTTTGTCACCACATTTCTGTCTAATGGCAATTAGGCGAAGCTCGTCCACGCTAGCGCATTTCTTTGAGCCATATATGGCACATGTAAACTTCTCCAATGATGCGACTAATTTATCATCAATATTCCAGCTGCTCCCCAAATCTTGAAATGTTCGGATATATTTGGTATATTTGGGAGAAAGTAACATTTTTAAGGGTTTTATCTTTCCTTTTCCCTTAAAGGCGTTGACTGAGTCACATCCAGTAAATGAATGAAGGCCCAGTAATGCCAAACATTTTTGAGGTCCGTACTCTTCTGCTAATGCGGATATGTTAATAAGCCATCTTGCCAAATCCGGTATCAAAGAGTAATTTGGGCCCATCCATAAACGACGTCACACCAATTTTTGAGATTTTAGACTCCCTCCCCCCCCCATTGTCACATTTTGTCATGCTGAGTTACATCCCCCCAAAAAAATTACGTTACGCTTATAGAGACCCCACCCTTATGTTTTTTTCGATTCCGTTATTGATTATTCACGATATTTTTCGCCACATAGGGGGGGGTGCAGGTAAAAATCAAAAAAAAATTTTTCCACCTCATGAGGAAGTGGTACCTAGTAAAAAATCCCCCCCTCATGGACGCAATGCTACTAAAAATAAAAAAATTTACAATATTTTTCTTTTCTTGATTCGTTCACCATTCGTTATGTCACACTGAGTCAGGCCCCCTCCCTCCCCCTTATCACACTTAGATACGTAATTACGAACCCCCTCCCCCTGGAGCGTGACGTCATTTATGGATGGCTCCTTTACATTTAATTTTATTAGAATGAGCCAGCAGAATAAAATAACACGGGTTCCTAGATTTAATATTTGTAACTTCAAATTGGCAATTATTGCCCACAGCTCTGCGCTGCACCATACTGAAAATTTAATCCCAGATTGGATAGCGCACAATTTGCAGACATTTATCTCGAAAACGGCTACTCCTATCCAAATATTGTATAGGAACAAAATTGTGGAAAATTTTATGCAAGTTTTTTGTGAAAAATGTTTTTCTCCATCTTTTTTAGATTTTGTGTTAAATGACAAAAACAACATTTGCACCAGTTTTTTTAACATATGGCCGCCATTTTGAAAATACACCCAGTTTTTTTTTTTAGTACATGTCTAGAATTGTTCCTTAGGCTTTAATTTTTATGAAAAATATTGTCCCCAAGGATCGCGGGGGGTGCACATACAGCTTGGGAGAGCTCCCCGACTATAAGTATCTCTGGTTGTATAGCTCATATCGCAATTATAAAAAAACACAAATTGTTTACGATGAAAGTGAGAAGAAAACTAGATTGGGAAAAACGAACGGAAAAAAAATTAAAACAACTGGGATTCATTGTTTTTTGATGATGACTTAGTAATTATGTACATATATATTTTAATGAATCTTTAGAAAAACATGCTTCTAATGAAGGAGTTTCATGATCACGCCTAATTTCAGCTCGAAATATTTATAAGAAGCAGGCTCCCCCCTCGTATCGCTAAGTTTGATTGGCCCCGCTTTCTTTTTCTTAAAAATAAAAATTGATGAACGGAGGTGGCGAAAGTCGAAAAAAATGTTTTCACCAACACACGCCTGAGAGCCAAGTCTGGCATCTCGCAAGCCCAGGCTCCTAGACTCTGTACACAATAGACCCCCTCATACGAGGAGGCCTGATGACAAGGCCTAAAAAATTTTTTTTTTATTGTAAGTTTATTCACGCCCTTTTCAGTGGTATTAACATTTTTTTTTTAATATTTAAAGCCATTGTTTCTGAATTTTTTTGTCAAAATTCTGTTCGAAAATGGAAAATTATTAATATGCGTCAGAAGTATACGAAAAAGAAACAATTTTATAAAGAAGTTTTTTTAGGTTAGCCAATTGGAAGCCGATATATGACATCTGTTTGAGCGAAAGAAATGCATTTGTTTAAAACTGAGTTTAAGGAAGTGCCAAAAAACGGCTTTAAATATTTTTTATAAAATGTTTGTAAATACCACTGAAAAGTACGTGAAGAAATCGGTAAAGGTATTTACACAACCACAACAAACTTAAGAAAACTCGACGTAAAACTAACCTAACCAGTTCATTAGTGTAAGCAAGTGAACCCGCGGATAAAGAATGACATCACAGTGGCAGCTGGTGGTAGATTAAAGGTGAGATGTTAAATCTACTTGGTAGTGAATATAGCATCGACGGTTTTAAACAACTGAGTACATCAGTTCAGGTTAATTTTCTTTTTTGCTGAAGGCTGCAAATTTTTTAAAATTTACTATATATAAAAAAAGTTGCAACGATCTGAAAAAAGGAAAATCAATTTAACCTGAACAACTAACAGTAAGTCCATGTACACAGTTTTTTATAACTTTTAATATAACTAGTGCAGTTTGCTTTAATTACGTTCAAATGTTTAAGAAGCTGTGTACTTGAACTTAAAGTTGGTTAATTGTTGAGTTTAGGTTGGTTTTCCTTTTTTTGCAGGTTGATGGCTGCAACTTTTTATTGTATTAGACATTAAAAGAAAGTTGTAGTCATATGCAAAAACGGAAAACCAGCTTAACCTGAACAGCTAACCCCAAAAGTTCATATACACAGCCTTTTAAAACATTTAGTCTAACTACTTTTAGTACAATTTGTATGATTGCATTTAGATTTTTTGAAAACATGAGCCATGAGCTATTTAAAACTTTTAATACTGCTATTAAACAATTTTCTTTCATGGTGAACTGTTTTAAAATTACAGCAGCTCGAAATTTAAAAAATTATGAAACTCCATCAGCTGCTGTAACTTTTAAACAATTGATAGTGCAAGAAAATTGTTTAAACAAAAATTTTGGAAAATTTCGTTATCTACAATATTGATAATAGCTAATTACTACGTAGGAGCAATGGGGACACAGATAATTACAATAATCTACAGTGCAGCATAATTTTTTACATTTTTGGGTGAGTGTAAATCGTACAATATTAGCAATAAGAAAAATTTCTGTGTGACAGATAAGTAAAAGCTCAAAAAATTCAGATAAAACTCACTCTTTTAAAGAAATACTGTTGTCAGTAAATTTTATTGATTATAGAAAATTAATAATAAGTATTTAATAATATCGAAACAACGGAGCATACTTTTATTCTGAAAATTCAAGAATCTGTTATTCAACGCTATACGCTCTCGATTCTTTGGAGCACCATATCTCGTGAACGGTTTCTCCCACAAAAAAACTTCTGGACTCGTTTTTATAGCAAATTATCTCAGCTGCAAATTATGTTGTTTTTTTCGAAATGTTCATCGTTTTCAAGATATTTGCAAAATACTGTTTTCGCGAACTTTGATCCCGTGTAATTGATCCCGCGGCTGTCAACTCATTAAGGAACTGTCACACATTATTAAGAACCTTAATACTAAATTGCATGCAGAAATTCAGCCCTTGTTACAGTTTTTATCCAACTTGCAATATTTTTATGTCGATTTTTCCTGGTTGATTAGGTACTAAGCAAATCACAACTTACACGCTTTTTTATTTATTATGAAAATACCTATTTTCTGTATATTATTGCCCTAATCTGGGCACGCTAAAAGTAAGTAGGTAATTTCATGATAAATAAAAATGTGTGTTGTGATTTGCTTAATACCTAAATAATATTCTCTAATCTAAATAAATAAAAAATAATTGTAAAAGTAATTCAAGAATCTTTTTCAAACTGCGAGCGGCTGTAGTTTTTAAACAATTGACCATGGAAGGAAATTCTTTAAACAAAAGATTTGGGAAATTTTATGATCTATAATATTAATATTGATAATAACTAATTACCATGTAGGAGTAACGGGGCAGAGATAATTGCAAAAATCTGCAGTGAAGCACACATTTTTACCATTCTCACGGCTGTAAATCGTATAGGTAATATTAACAATAGAGAAAAATGGTTTGAATAAGTCGTAGCTTCTGTCGTTTTCTACAATATTGGTAATACCTAATTTTAGGACAAAACTAACAGGAAAGGAGATAATTGAGAAAACCATATTTTGACCGTAATTTTCTCAACTTGGTGGTCGTAGTCGATATTTTTTGTGGAAAACTTTGGTTAATGATTGTGGCATCACCCCTACGTTATACAAACAACAAATTCCTTGTAGGAATTATTCGTGGTTTAAATGACATTGATTGTCTGTACTATACAGCTTTTGAAAATAAGTCCATAATAATATATGGTACATCAGTGCATTTTTTAAGCCAAGATTACTGGGCGACAAACCTCAAAATATTTTGACTTAACATGATTTTACTGTTAACAAAATATTAGGAATTTTATGTAATAAAAGGAAAATGATTCTGTATTAAAAAATGGCATCACTTAAACATTAAATTTTTTTGTTACATGTCAGTGGCAAAATCCTTTTTTATAAATTTCTTATTTCTGTATACTAAGGGAGCCCACCGCAACTTTAGTGTCAATTGATAAAGACAAATCTTTGTCGCCGCATTTCTGTCTAATGGTAATTAGGCGAAGCTCGTCCACGCTAGCGCATTTCTTTGATCCATATATGGCAGATGTAAACTCCTCTAATGATGAGACTAATTTATCGTCAATATTCCAGCTGCTCCCCAAATCTTGGAATGTTTGGATATATTTGGTATATTTGAGAGAAAGTAACTTTTCCCTTAAAGACACTGACTGAGTCGCATCCAGTAAATGAATGAAGGCCCAGCAATGCCGAACATTTTTGAGGTTCATACTCTTCTGCTAATGCGGATATGTTAATAAGCCTTCTTTTATTGCCAAATCCAGTATCAAAGAGTAATTTACATTTAATTTTATTGAAATGAGCCAGCAGAATCCAAAAAGTGTCACTATCAACCAGCGGCGGCTGGTGAAATTTCAATATTTTTTTTTTCGTCTGTGGCGCATGGGACCCATACGAAATTTGGGAAATAACATCTAGAGAAGCACTTCTCTAATGACCCCTAAAAAATTTTGAAAAAGCAGTTTGCGAAAAAATGTTTGAAAATTTGCTAGCCTCCCCTGGGTCTAGGGACCCCTGTTTACTTTTATTTTTTTTTGTCATATGCATTTGACTTTTCATAAAAATGCATCGACAGATTTTAGAGTTTGTGAAAATATTTTCATTACTAACTGAAATACAATGAACTGAAATTTTGTAATTTACAATTTAACAAATTACAATATTTCAATTCGTTGTATCTCAGTTAGTAATGAAAATATTTTCACAAACTCCAAAATCTGTCGATGCATTTTTATGAAAAGTCAAATGCATATGACAAAAAAAAATAAAAGTAAACAGGGGTCCCTAGACCCAGGGGAGGCTAGCGAATTTTCAAAATTTTTTTCGCAAACTGCTTTTTCAAAATTTTTTAGGGGTCATTAGAGAAGTGCTTCTCTAGATGTTATTTCCCAAGTTTCGTATGGGTCCCATGCGCCACAGACGAGAAAAAAAATATTGAAATTTCACCAGCCGCCACTGCTATCAACACTTAACCCTAATCTGTTCATAACTCATTGTTACCATTTCCGAGATAAATGTCTGCCAAATTATATTATTATTATTATTAATTTTTTTTATCTGGAAAATGGAAACTCCTATCAAAATGTTTTATAGGAACAAAATTGTAGAAAAAAGTTTTTGTCCATCTTTTTTAGTTCTTGTGTTAAATGACAAAAACAATATTGGCAACAGTTTTTTTTAACATATAGCCGCCATTTTGAAAGTACAGCCAGTTTTTTTTTTAGGGACATGTCTAAAATTGTTTCTTAGGCTTTAATCTTTATGAAAAACATTGTCCCCACCTTCCCGACTAATATAGTTCAGTATCTGGAACACTATATTGTAACTCCTTTTTTTCCAAAAATTTTGCCACAATCGGTCATGGATCAAAATGGACGGTTTCTGCACTATTAAGGGCAATGTACATGCGGCATCTCTTGATAAGCAACTTTGGTTTTGACTCTTCAAAATAGTATGACAGGAAACAACATGTTCTGGTCCATAGCTATGAGGAGTAAAGATTATATATGTTTACACCAATTTTCAAAATGCAGTTTCAGGGACTGATGTTTTTAACAAATGAAATAACCTGCCTGTACTGTCACTAACACTTCATTAGTTAAAAACGAGGTTAAAAAATGCACTGATGTACACAGCTTTTTAAAATTTTTTAATACAACTAAATGAGTCGATCTCTTAAACTAACCTAAAATTGAAATTACCCTATAATGTCATATCTTTTACTGCTAAAGTATAAGTAAATACCATTTAAAAATCTGGCAGGTAAAAAATCAATCTTCTGAATATTTTTCTGGATACCTTAAGCACTATATTGGAAAATACTGAGACGCATGCGTATTAGTTTAAAGGTTTGATTAACTTTCATTTCCTACTTTCTGGAGTTTTGGTAAATAATATACTGTTTTTTATGAAGAAGCTGTTTTTTTTTTTGTAGTGCGTAAAACGGTTATTGTTCTCAAGAGCAGTTATTATTGTGAACACGAGATCCAAATCAGCCAAAACCAAGGTGTTTTCAGTGTTTACAATGATTAAAAATGAGTGTTATGGTGGAAAATTTCGAAACATTTTTTTGTAAAAATTAATGCAATGAAAACTAATTTCAGATTCGTGTGCTACGACTTCAAATTGGTGCATCCTGAAAAACTGGGCGAAAATTCCAATGTCCTGCCAAAATGCAGAATTACCGAAAAATTATTTGGTAAGGAAGTGGGTTGCTTAAGACTCGAGTTCGTTTTAAATTTAAAAATGGTAAAGTTGCTGGGTTTTTTTTGCCATGAGAAAAATTGCTTTTTCACACTTGAATCAGTTGAAAACTGTTTTTCCTGCGTAATAATCGTTTGAGAGCATGGTCCGATCTGTAGTGGGGATCCAAATTACTTAATCTGGGGTGGGGTACAGTGTGATTGTGGTGTGGTGGAGAGTGTAAAGAACACCATGTGTTAGCATTTCCCGCCCTCATCACTGCACATGACGTAGCATACTGTGTTCTCTTTTTCCATCCTCAATCCAGCTGTCTCTTAACATATGCACGCGATAAAAATCTCGCAATGTGGCAATGTGTATCTTCCATTTCCAGAAACAAAACCATACTAAGCAATTTTTTGTGGAAATTCTTGCAGAACTTTTAGTGATTTTTATATAGTTATAGATCAGGGGCCCAGCGACCATTAGTTGTGTATGGGTTTACTCCCAAAATGCCTGTAATGTTAATTTGAGGTCATAAAGCACAGACAAACCCATGCCAGCTTTTTTTATATACAGGGATATGGAGCAGACCTCTAAATGTGTACAAAAAAATGGCTTGTAAAAGTTTAATAGGTTTACGAATGTTTACGGAAATTGATAAGTAATCAAAAAAATCTGGCAGCTGTGGTACACCAGCTGTGAATTCCGGGACACTTGATGAGTGTCCCAGAGGAGACAAACTTTGTAAAAAAATGCACTCCCAAAAATTTATAGGTTTTGCATGGGGATTTGAGGAATCTCTTAATTTACCCCCAGACATCATGAATCCTGATTCCCATTTATATTGGATAATACAAGGAAGTGCCATGCTAGCCCCATTTTCTAAAATAAAAATTATAAATGTATGATTGGCAATCAGAAACTTGGTATGAACCTACTCAATGCGAAAATTCATTCGCCATCTTAAAAAAGTAGTACGAAAGTCTTGCCATCCACGATAATTGATGGGGTACCGTACTTCGTATGATTGGCAATCAGAAACTTGGTCAGTATGAACCTACTCAATGCAAAAATACATCAGCCATTTTGAAAAGTGGTACAATAGTCTTGCCATTCACGATAATGGATTGTGCACCGGAACTTTCTACAACATGTAGATTACTGTGGTCGGTAGGAAAGTTTGTTACCAACAAATAAAAAAAAATTTAAGTGGTAAAAGTAGAAAATACAACTTCTGAAAGTAATAAATATGATATGAAAGTAGATCCCTATTGATTATGAATAAGGGCACAAGTTTTAGCATTTTACTATCATAGTGGTTTTATCCTTTAAAAAAAAAAGTTATTTTTATTCCTTTACCACTGTCAAAAATAAAAAATCCTACTACAGATAAATATCGATACAACATTATCGTTAAAAAGCCAAACTAAAAAATGGGTTATAAAAACTTAAATTCTCTTTATGTCTAGCATAATTTTTGTTTAGGCAAGACATATTTTAGAAAAGAAATCGCAAAGTTCGCATTTGTTTAAATAATTTTAATTTTTGAAATTGCTAAACATGCTACAATGCTACACATAATGGTAAGATTATGTAGCTATACTTTCATTGTCATCATTTTCATCGTAGTCATATAGGGTGTCATCATCGTCCTTTCTGTTTCCGTGGATTAGTCCATAAGTTTCTGGAATTTTACATTTTACATTTAGATATCCCTTTCCTCGTAGTGAGAAAGCCATCGACCAAGATTTTCAGCCTCATCGCGACATGAAAACTTCAAACTTTTTTGGACAGTTTGTATACTCAAATAAAGAAAAAAGTCCTGTATGGCGGAAGCCTTCAATGTTGCTACACGATCGAAAAACAATAATGAACATGTAAAAAAAATAGGCTAAAATTGTCATCGCGACATGTCCGTTTCTTGGTTTTTGGTTGAAGTATGGTGTCTGGAAGTCTATAAACATTTGAACGGACATTTTCCGCCTTGTGCAAGCGTCTAATGAAGAGAAAATTGGAAAATTTTCCAATAAATTTGAAAGTAGAAAATTTTGCCAGCTCGACCGGTCCGTTTTCAGTGTAATTTGAGAATTTCCGCTAAAAACAATCATAAAAAAATGAAAATGGACGATTTGAACGTTGCTCGTGGGAATGAATGAATTTGTAAAATGTAATTTTTTGCGGTTCCCGTGAGGTATCGCGGCCCGTCCGTTTTCTCGATTAAATCATGGTAGAATTGGAACAGACGTTTTCTGCATTGTTGTTCCTAGAAAATCCATTTTCCGTCGCGTTAGAAAGTCGTTCTGTAATTTGTCGGAATCTTGCAAATGTAATTCGGTTGTGTGAATAGACTCATATACACACACATAATAATAATAATAATAATAATTTATTGGTGTCAAAATACATATATACAATGCTTACACACGTCAAAACATAAGACAATATAGTAGACATATAAAGATATTAAAAATAGGTAAACCACACATTGATAGATAAGACAATGACAAACAAAGTTAAAAGTATTATAAAATTATCTGAACTAATTAACAAATTAAGCAAGGGCACTTATGTGGTAATAAGTGTACAGTGCCTAGGTCATTGTTAAATTAAATCTAAAAAATCGTTCTGAAAAAACTCTTAATCACACTCACACACAGAAGGGTAGATAGGGAGGAAAAATACAGAGGCGAATTTAACCTATTTTTTTTGGACTATTGTGCCTTGATAACAAAGGAACATCTTTTGCCCCAAACTTTTTTCGCACCTCGCATAGAGGTATAAAGAGAAAGAAAGGAGACAAATTTACGGATCTCGAAGATGTCGGACGTCATTCGGATCTTTTTTATCTTTCTCCCGCGGTCAGTTATCTTCATACCTCTATAAAGCATGATGGCCGAAACACGCAGAGTAAGAGATGACTCCATTTCATTTTGTACAACCGTGCAACACGGAAAATGTCCGGTTAGACTTTTTTTAGGATGTATAGATCCTAGTCAACCATCTAAACAAGATTTTAGCCATGTCGCTGTAACTCGGTCAAGCCATTTTTTTTAACAACTAATATTACATTTATCAGGCTTCTACAATTCCAAAAATTTCCGTTCTTCACGGATTGGTGTTTGTTTTTATATTTTGAATGGGATTCCATTAAAAACGGTGCTATAAAAAAATACGCGATTTTTTTTTACCAACAGAAAATGTTTTTCTACCACATCCGCAACACGCCAGAGCTTTGCTTTACGTAATGAAGTTTCCTATTTTCCATTAAATTAAACAGTTTTCATGGGTTTTTCCATGTCGCGATGATGAGAAATTTTGGTCGATGGCCCCCGTACTATCAGGAACTTTATTTTCACCAGGATGTACAAAAGTTTCTTCTGCGGTTCGAGATTCTTGAAATTATAGTAAGTATGTCATGTGTAAATAGTAGATTTTCTGGAAGAAAAGATGCTCACCACATATGAGCAAGGTCATAATTCCCTCTTTGTCTACCTTCTAGTTGGCCCTTGTACCCAAAATAGCAAATGTATTTTTATACTCAGTAAGTTCATACCAAATTCTTGAATGCGATTCTTAAACTTATGTTTTTTGTAAGTCTAACTTCTTTTACAAAATGTCATATGCCTAGCACCTAAATTTTTCAATTGGTGACAGTAAATTCTCGACTTTTGTGATTGAAATAACTTGTCTTCAAATGTTCAAGACTAAATTTTTTTTATCTGACTTTTTTCAGAATGCCACGTAGTGCGTCCTTGTTTCACTCAAAATGAATGAGAGCCGGATTCATGATGTTTAGAGGTCCTTTCTACCCCATATGCAAACCTATGATTTCTTTAAGGGTGTTTTTTTTTCTCAAAGTGTAACAGGTACACTGGAAAAAATAGACGTTCGGCAAATGTAGTTTTATATATCCTGAAATAAACGAGTGCGGGAAAGAAAACAATAATTAGAAAAAGAAAGACGGATAATGCTGCTCCCAGCACTCTGTCGTGTATCAATGCTGGGTATCAGTACCTATCGCTTCTAACCGCGTATGCGCTGTAGTGGAAGTATATTCGTCTTATTTTCAGAGCTGGCGAACTGTATCCGCCAGATTCCTAAACCGATTATACTTTTACAAGCCAATTTTTTACACATTTGGAGGTCTGCCTCACATATCTTTACCCAAAAACCTGGAATAGGCATTTCTGTGCTCTACGATCCCAAATTAACAACATTACAAACACAATTAATGGTCGGTGAGCTCATGGTCTATTAACTTACTAAAATGAACAAAGTAGCCTTGGGGTACTTAAAATAGCTATCACAAATCGCCAGTCATTATTTTATGTGATTTGTAAAAAAAATGTCAGCAAAAGTTGACAAATGTGAAACGAGGTCTACAAGATATGTCAGCGACAAAAAATTGCTAGCAATAGAAATTTTCAGTTCTGGCTATGGTTCACAAGAAAAACGGGGACAAATATTACATCAGGACCACTAAAGAAAATTATTGAACAAAATAGGCCAGTTGCCGTGCAATTAACGTTAATTAGATTGTGTATTATACTCTATATAGTGTTTTGAAATGATGTCATGGCTATACAGGACATTCCTTTTGTAACAAACTTTTTCATGTGCTATTACCTACTTGTGAATGAACCTGAGTCTTAAGCAAGCAGCGTGGTTTTTCAAGGTTCCTTTTCCTTTTTGTTTGTATAGATGTCTCGTAATTCGATCTGAAGAAGACGGTTTTTATATAAAAAGTGCCTTTAAGAAGTAAAACGAATTGAAAAAAATAATCATATTTTTAATCAGTCTGCTATTAAAAGATAATATTTAAATACTTATCTTGTAAGTAGTGGTTAATCACTGAATTTTTCAAATGTTTCATAAACGCTGTGAAGTTTCCTTTGCAATTGTTTAATGACTGTGAAACAAGTGCTACGTGTCATCCTAACCTCTTTTAGATGTTGAACTGTTGATCACTCAAAAACCTCCAAAAATGACATTTATTTATTTTCACCACATGTAAAATTTTATGTAATCCAGTCGGGATGGATTTTCGTTTGGAAAAATCCAAATCAGTTGAATTGTATTATGTCCTTTACCAATAATATGATTTTCTCGTTAGGGTATTTTTTTGCAGCACATGGAGGAAAATGCTCAGGACTGAATTTTCCTTTGCTTAAATTCTTTTTCGTTTTTTTTTTCTAGTATCTAAAAAGAGACCTTTGGGTGTCCAAAATAGGACTCTGATATTGTGAATCACAAAATCTTAAAATTATTCGTTTTCATCGTATCCTACAATAAAAGTAGCTCTAAGGAGAAAAAGAAACTGATATAAAATCATGCGTACAACAAAGTCTCAATTTTTTGAGCGATAATTGTCCTTTTCAAATTTTTTTGCAACACTGTCGTTACTGGCGATCGCCCTTTAATTCAAATGGGGCACAAGTTATGATCTCGTAAAGTAGTGTAAAACAAATAATTTACTAACACCAATAGCTTGTTTCATAGTTTTGCAGTTTTTCGAAAATATTATTAGGTGCATCCAACGTCAAAACAAAATGTGTAAAATCAAAATGAAAGTTGATAAAATTTTGCATTAAAGTGTATAAAAATAAAGGTAAGGTGTATAGTATTCTATTTATGTGGAAAGTATACCGTGTGTAACAGGATTATGGTGCACTTTTTGACATATAAATGATTTTTTTCCGCTTCCCGTTTAACCAGAAGTAATACAAACTTTTTATTTTCAAATGGAACACCCTGTAGATTGCATTTTTAAATTCTGCATGATTTTCTGAATCCAATGATACCATGCCACGGTCACTTTGTTCTGACTTCCTAAGTCTGTAAGGCATTTACACAATCCCATACTAGTCTTGAATTGACCTGCATGGAATCGAATGGCAATTGACTGGTTAACAGTTCCTTGTCTTATTAGTTCCTTTGTACGCCACTGTAAAACAGTCCCTTCAGCCTGAAATACTGGCATGTATTCCTAGACTTATCGAGATTGTTTTTGACCTTATCCCATAAATCCCAGCTTCGCCTCCCTGTTCTGTCTACATCATGGTCACAATTTCATTCACCACTCTTAAACAATTTTCAGTGGCGAGTTTAGATTGAACAATTTAAAAACACGATTTCTGCGTCTTAATCTAACCTCAAGTACATTTACGTTGATCGAACGTAATATATCTGCTATATTTACGTTGTTATGTAAAACGTCATGTATAAAGAGGACCTGTGTCAGCTTTCGATGTTGGCTTAACATAGGTATATCAAATGTAATTCTTTGATTTTGGTATGATACAAAGACCGGAGGACCGTGTTTCCAGTCCTCTTTGCCTGGTATTTTGATTTGAAAATTTTTATAGGGACCATAGTGCCCTTGGGCATTCCCAGAATGGGAACTTTTGGTGCTCTGTTCCGTGTTGTTGTCTTATGGACGTTGTGTCTACCTTTATGTATATATAATCCGTTATGATATTAAGATAATTAAGAAAATGTTGTCTCATTACGCTCATTAAGAAAATTAAGTAGGAATCGCCAAAAATAAGCTATTTGGCTGAAACTCTTGTGCATAATTGTTGGATCCCGGTTGAACGAATGTCTACAATAAAAAATGCAAATTAATGTATTCATGGGACCTATTTGTTTTTCAAGAATTTTAGGGCTGGAAATGGGTCTTATGGGGACCAATCCCTTATTCCTGTTTCAGTAGATTATTCACTTCTGGGACTTATTTCAAAAGACCCTAATTTTTTTATTTGGTTTTTAAAAAATGATTAACAAAATATTGAGTACTTTACTTATTTTTTGGCCATTTTTATATATGATCATCGGTGACAACAATAAGGGGGGCGTATATTGGAAATTATTATTAGGAGTAGAATATAATTTTTTTTTAGTTTTAATTTAACTTATTTTTCCATTGGATGCACATAAAGTTATTTTCGAAAAACTGCAGTCCTTCAAAACACACTCAAAGAATGGCAAAAAATGCTCTACTTTGAGAAGTCATAGCTCACAAACCATCGACTTACTACAGTTGTAGTAATTCGATGTCTCAAACTATTGAAGTTAGAGGTTTGTTTTTTTAATTCATGTGTACTTTAACTCAACTTTGAATCACTTTTACATATCGCTACCTTGGAGTCATAAGATTCTATGTTACAATAGACCGAATGCATGTAGGCGGCGTCAGAGTCGCGTTTGGGTATTGCAACATAACCTCATTTTCTGTGCATCTTTGTTTACTACTTCTTTAAAAATGCCAAGCAATTGTTGTGTGCCTCAATGCACTTCCTATTAGAGAAAAAATAAAAATTTAAAGTTTCACCAGTTTCCAGTATGCAGCAGTTTTAGAAGAAAGTGGATAGTTGCTCTCAAATTACAAAAAAGCCCATCTAGTGTGTTCAAAACATTTCACAGACTGAATGCATGTAGGCGGCGCCAGAGTCGTGTTTGGGTACTGCAACATAACCTCATTTTCTGTGCATCTTTGTTTACTACTTCTTTAAAAATGCCAAGCTTTTCTTTTAGTTCACCTAAACTATCCATTTTCCGTAGGTTTCAAATAAACAAACTTATTTCAACAAATCAAAACTACAAAGCACAGAACACAATGAATAGTGTACCCAAAACCGATCGGTAACCGCCTGGCGGCGAAATATTTTACTAAACCCATGCATTCCTCCTATTATAGCAGTATTGGAGTTATCGACATCACATGTCAGTGTTGGCTTTTTATGAAAATTGCACCCTTCCGTCACACATTCCAAAGAAAGGTAAACACGTCGCTACCTTGGAGTTATAACGTTCTAAGCTTCTGTAACATAGAACCTTATAACTCCAAGGTAACTATATATGTAGAACGAACTGGAACGGAACAATTTATGATTTTAAGAGTTTTTACACTTTTTGCGAAATGGAGTTAGGATTCACAAACTCAGAGCGGTTTTTTGGGCAACTTGATAAAAGGTATAGGTGAACAAAATTCAATCCTTCCTGGGTTATTTCCCTAAAAAGTACTTTATGACTAGAGTAAGAACCAATGAATTTTTCCAATAACTAAAAGAGTTGTTATTAAAAATAAAAATCATATAAAGTGTATGGGGCCTTTTTGAAGTTAATTTTAAGAGGAGACAACACCAATCACAAAGTTTCATTGGTAAAGCTAAAGCTGCAGCGGGGCGATGGGTAGGCAGTATGGCTATTATAGGGCATCTGCACGTGACGTCACAGCTAACCTCAAAAATATGTGTTTCTTAAGGTTTAAGAGTATTACACAGCTGTTTTTAAAATTTCTGCCTGGTTCCCGAATCAGTGTAAGATTTATGAAGTTCCAAATACTTTGTCCTAATGAAATAGGACTCTTTTTGTAGGTTGGAAATCTAACCTGTAATTAGCAGTTTTATTTTTATTAATCAACAATATTGAAAAATTATTTATGTGAGTTTTTAAATATTTGCTTGGAGTTAGTACAGCTCCAACTAAAAATGTGTATACAAACATTAAAATTAAGAATAAACTTGAAAAACTTAAAATTTAAGGTTATGTTGGTTACATGATGCAGATGCTGCTGTAGGTGGCACCATCTATTAAAAAGTAAGTAAATGAATACTACACTTCTATTGAAGAAAGTTTTTAGCTAAAATTTGTTTATTAGGAAGATTTCTCTTCACGGTAGAAGTGTAGTATTCATTTACTTACTTTTTAATAAGGAAGTGACTAGGCACACGCCACGGCGTGTACGGAAATCCGAAATTAAAGACCCGTCCGACGTGTTTTATTGACAATAACTACGTGCACGCCACGGCGTGTACGGAAATTGAAATTAAAGACCGCATACGAACGTCGGACGGGTCTTTCATTTCTTTGTTAAGTAAAAGTTTTACACATTTTCTGCCAGGTAGTCGATAGCTCAGTGTGTAAGGTGGTTACCTCTCAATACTAATGTTGCAGGATTGCAGGTACAAGTCTTGTGAATTGCAATTTTTTTTCTGTTTTTTTATGTGTCCGAGATATTTTTTTTTGCCTTAAAATTATTTTCATACCTGAATGTGCTAATTAGGTTGTGTTATGTTCTTTTTTTAATTACTGAAAAGCAACATATGTTACTATTGCTACAAAAAAGCCAAAAGGTACCTGGTACCTTTCTCTTCTCCTGAGTTACTTCAAATTTTTTAATTCTAGTAGCGTTGTACGTTTTTGTCATTTAGGTAGTTAGTAAACGTCTATTAGACGGATTTTTAATTTAAATAATTCGGCGTTTTACTATTGCCAATAAGGCACGTTGAGCGGGTTTTTAATTTAGATTTCCATACACGCCGTGGCGTGCATGTAGTTATTGTCAATAAAACACGTCAGACGGGTCTTTAATTCGATTTCGGTACACGCCGCGGCGTGTGTCTAGCCATGTCCTTTTAATAATGGTGCCACCTACAGCATCTGCATCATGTAAACCAACATAACCTTAAATTTTAAGTTTTTCAAGTTTATTCTCATTTTTAATGTTTGTATACGCATTTTTAGCTTGGAGCTGTACTGGCTCCAAGCAAATATTTAAAAATTCCTGTAAATAATTTTTCAATATTGTTGATTAATAAAAATAGACGGCTAATTACAGGTTAGATTTCCAACCTACAAAAGAGCCCTGTTTTATTAGGACAAAGTATTTAGAACGTCATAAACATTACATTGAACTAGATTTTAGTTGAAAATACGGGAACCAGGCAGAAATTTTAATAACAGCTGCGTCTCTTAAATCTTAAGAAGCACATATTTTTGAGGTTAGCTGTGACGTCACGTGCAGATGCCCTATAATAGCCACACTGCCTACCCTTCGCCCCGCTTTAGCTTTACCGATGAAACTTTGTGATTGGTGTTGTCTCCTCTTAAGTGCTGTAGAAAAATGTATTAGCGTGAAAATTATTGAGGATTTTGGCAACTATTATCACATTCAACCATGCCATTACAGACATCCCCCCCTCCCCCCGAATTCAGCTTGGTTGGATTCTTTACCTAATTTTGGTTGTTTAAACTGACTGGACCATTGTTTTTTGTTTCATGCAAATCTGTACCGTTTAAATTTGTGATGTAAGTCACTAATAGAACGGTATAGTTCATTAATCGAATATTTTCAACATTTTTGAGTTTTTTGGATCAACAAGGCATATATATTTGTATCAAATATTGAAATAGTATGTAAAATTCAGGGTATATCCTTTGTGTATAGTTATTTTTTAATTTCTATAACACGGCTTTTTATAATATTGTATATATTTTATAATAGCTAGCAAAATGTTTTTTTGAGAATAGTTATATTGAAAAAAATGACAGTTTGTTATTCATTTGTTAATTTATTACTTTTTCTTGTTAAACAAATTATCCCATCGTTTTTGACTTAATTGCGTAAAATAAAATCCAGTAAATTATGCTCTTATATTCTATTGTGGATTTATTAATTTATATGTATAAAAAAGTTTGACCTAACTTATGTTTGTTAAAATTTTCATTGAATTGTTTTTTGATATTTGAAGTGGCCTTTTTGTTTTTTTTGTAAATATAGATTTTTCATTAATAGTTATATTGTACAAAATTATCGTTGATTTTCTCTAGTTCGAAAAATCAAATCATTGCTTTTTAGTGATGTATTTGATGTATTAATGCCTTCTTCTAAGAGAAAATAAAGATATTTTCTATAAAAGTGTAGTTTTACTCAGATTTACTCACGAAAGAAAATCTTGTTATATCCTCAGTAATCATTTCACCTTTCAGTTTGTCAATGCTTGTCACTCTGGCTCGCTTGACGTCATTTCGGGTTCTTAGTCCAATCAATGAATGCCCAAAAGGGGATTGTAGAGAGAGAACATTTAGGAGGGGAGAATTTTCCTCTTCGGGGATGTGTTGAGGGTAGTTAGGAGGTAAAAATACTAAAAGTCCCCGCCCCTAGCCCTGCCGCTTCAGGGGGAGAGGGGGGTGAAAAGGTTCCTTTTTTCGATTCTTCGTTTATAACTCTGAAACAATGCGTATGGAAAAAGGTAATCTATGCAAAATTAAACGTAATTAAATTTTCCACAAGAATGTTTATATTCATTTTCTTCCTATGTGTTATAGTTTACGAGATACTCGCCAGCGAAAATCGATGATTAATAAAAAAAAATCAATTATGTACCTTGAATATTTCTATCAGAGCGGTTTACCGTGGTCTGCTAATAAATCACAGTCACAAAACAATCTTTATTTTACAACACTCGATGTATTTACTAACGTAATATTTTGTCAAAATCTATACATTTCCATAAATATACAGTGTGACTCACTTAAAATGAAGATACCCTTATAACTTTTTTATTTTCCTTCCGTTTGAATCAAATTTTACTCAAGTATAAAACAAATTAAAATCTACTTATGACCAGAAAAACATTCGGCTGCTACAAAGGCAAAACCACCTGCTGGTACCAAAATATGCTGAAAAATATAAAACATTTTGAATATTAGAAATTCTAAAAAATGCATCCGATCGGCGCCACAAACGTACATACACCAAAATTTGATTTGGTTATTGATGGGGGATTTCTCATACATAAGCTCATCTTCTGCAATTTGTGGTGGCTACGTGAAATTCAATATGATTTTTAATCTTTTTCCTCATATTTTGGTATCGCAGGTGAATGATTTTCTGGTCATAAGTAGATCCAAATTTGTTCTGTACTTGAGTAAAATTTTATTCAAATCGGAAACAAAATGAAAAAGTTATAAGGGCATATCTTCATTTTAAGTGAGTCACACTGTATATTTAAGGAAATGTGTAGATTTCGACAAAATATTACGTTAGTAAATACGTCCAGTGTTGTAAAATAAAGATTGTTTTGTGACTGTGATTTATTAGCAGACCACAGTAAACCGCTTTTATAGAAATATTCAAGGTACATAATTAATTTTTTTTATTAATTATCCATTGTCGCTGGCGAATATCTCGTAAACTATAACACGTAGGAAGAAAATTAATATAAACATTCTTGTGGGAAATTTAATTACGTTTAATTTTGCATAGATTACCTTTTTCCGTACGACGCATCTTTTCCGAGTTATAAGCGAAGAATCGAAAAAAGGAACCTTTCCACCCCCATCTCCAACTGAAGCGGCATGGACTTTTAGTATGTTTACTCTTACAACATATTCCTGAAGAAATGTTCAATGTTCTCCACAACTCTTCCATTGACTGACTATCTGTGACAGACCTAATAAAGAACTGCTTTGTAGACAGAATTTGTTGTTTGTCTGTGATTAACCAACACGAAAGATTCTGTTTGGTTCTAACACGAAATAACTCGATTGCATTTTTTTTTTTTCAACTTACTACATGTTTCTGTTCACTGCTCAGTCCCCTGAAGACAAAGACTAAATTTGTATACAGATTTGGCAAATGTAGTTCTATAATATCCTGAGATTAACGAGTGCAAAAAAGAAAACAAAAATTAGGAAAAGGGAGACAGATGTACTGCTCTCAGCACAATCCTCGCTCCATGAAATCTTAGTTTCTAATCGTCTGTGCATTGTACTGGGAGTAGATACGTCTTTCTTTTCCTAATTATCTGTTTTGCTTCTTAAGCTCGTTTATCTTAGGATTTATATATAAACCTACATTTGCCGACTGTATACCTAAAACTTCCTCAAAGAATAACCTGTAAATAAAAATAATGTTTTGAATCAAGAATTCTTTGTTTCAAATATGCGCAAATACTTTTGTGGCAAGAAATAAAAAACTGGTCTTAAATAAATTTATTAATTACAAACTTATCATTTCTTGAAACGAAGGTGTTTGCTTTATATGAAGACTTTATTTGTTTTTGTATAAATGAAACAGGATTTATGATTAAAAACATTTTTATCTGTTTAGTGATAAGACCCCTATAGGCCCTGTTATGTGGGGGGACCCCGTGGATCTCCCTGCTAGAGGTAAATTTTTCAATTTACGTGTATGATACGTGACCAGATATCAAGGGCGATCTGGACCTTGAGCTTGGGGGGGTAACACTGAACCCAAAATAAGAGGGTAATTACAAAATTTTTTTCTTCCCAAAATTAACAAAAAATCATACCATTTTAAAACAAAAATTGATGATTTACAGAATCTTATTCAAGTTAGGTCCACAAAAGTTATGCTGTATACCTTGATGCCCCTTTTATTCTACTGAGAAAATGTCAAGAGAAAACTATAGCTAATACAATATGACCTGGTCGATTGTTGGCAGTAGGCCAATCTAAAAATATCCAAAATTATAATGAATTTATTGCACCGAGGGTTATTTACAAAATTTTATCAAAAATAAGCGATAATCAATAACCAAACGTCTCCCTCGAAATATTTAGGTAATGTAATAGAAATGTAGGCGTACTTTTAAATCACAAGGACCTTGAACATTACAAAAGAAATTCGCATCATTGCTTTTTAAAATACAGACAGACAGGCGTAAAGACACTTCTTTTATATTATGTAGAGATTATTACTTACCTATCCATTAGTTTTCTTTGTACCTGCCCGAAGTTTTTACTTATTGTAGATGTTAGAAAAGCAATATATTCATTTAATATTGTTCTGTATTAACCTCTCAGCCCATATAAAAATGGGGAGGTCGAAAATTGAGATAAGACCAGATCATTACGGCTCGAGGTTCCAGAAACACAAAAAGCGGTTTTTAAAAAATATATGTGTGCAGGTGTATGTGGACACGATGGTGCCAAAACTAACGAACTGATTTTGATGACGGCACAAACAAGGGTTTTTCGTAATTGAAATAGCTATTATTAATAAAGGATATTATTTCTTATGATGAACTGAAAAGGTTTTGACACAAATCAAATAAAACATACACTTTCCTACTTTTCGTTATAGTATCTATTTTTTTATTGCACCATTAGAGAGTAGGTTTTATTCTGATTTCAGCGGTATATCACATGCACTCACCTGCAGATCGGAGGTCTGCATCAATAGCACAGCGGTAACGAACCTGGTTATTAGCTAAATTAACAAATTTTCGCAAACATTTGATGGAGAGGTTCCAGCCACTTCCAGTTAACTTTTCATTTAATAAGAATTCAATTTTATTTTATAGGAGGGTGCTTTTAAATTTGTGTTTCCTTTACATCTTTGTCCAGGTGCAAGTTTATCTCTTATGATTGAAAAGGCCTCATTAAGTTTTCTTACATTATTTTTTGTAGCTACCGAGTGAGTTTTATATCAAACTTGCATTAATATAGTTTTTATTCATTCAGTTTCAGTAATTCTTTGAATTTCGAAGATCTTAACGTTAATTGGACTATAAATAGCATTATATGATAAATAGAAAAATGAGAGGCCCATACTGTGCCTATAACTATAAATTCAGTTATTCAAAGGTAGCAAATATAACAACAAACACATTTATTTGCCTACCAGTAATAGACATCATTTAAATGAAAAGTAAAACAAACAATAATAATTGAGATAAGAAAATATAAACAATAATATAACAAATCTACTAGTACATATAATAAATAAACAAGCAATCAGGCAGAATTCCTGAAAGATTACTATAGTTTTTTAATGTGCAAATAAATGTATTGTAAATAGAATATTTGAATTATAGTTATGGCAGATAACACGTACATGGATTTTAAAATAATAACACTAGTGTGCGCTGATGGGTGATAAAGGTGAAAGCTATTAGACAAAAAGTTTAACTGAAAATCTCTACTCTGCATTACCAAAATTTCAATAGTCAAAAATTGCAATTATTTTCTTTGAACTAAGTTGGTTGAGCTGAATAATATATGTGTAAGGATTGGATGGATCATATCAGTACTAGATTTTAGCACCAATTTAAGCTTAAGTATGATAGTGAAATTAGAAATAATATTAAGGAAACTTTAGTGATCATCTGAGTTTAAAGAATAAAGTAAATATTAAGAAACTTACCTTTGTTTTAATATCGTTTAACCAATATGATATCATAATTCAAAATAAACAATCTGTTAAATAAGTTTGGCAACCAGATCAAAGTCAAATCTGAACAGCCTCTTCAAAATCATCATTTTTTTATTCTCTGGCAAGTACACAATATACAGAATGTCAAATTATGAATGGTTATAATTTCAGAGTGGTAGAAGAATTATAAGTTGTATGCATAAGAGGGAGTCATATATGATAGTATTCAGTATGGCACTTGTTTAATTTACTACCACAAATCATGTGCAAAAATGCAGTTTCACACATCGGGTGGATGGAAGGGTTTTATAATGATGACATTCAAATGCAATTAATTACACAAAAAATATATTACAGAATGTAAAAATCGAACTACCTGTGGTAGGTTCACATAAAAAGTACTACAATAGTTACATATATAAACTAAAGAAACAATAGTTACATATATAAACTACATATTTATGCAAACTCAAAATTAATACACACAAAAAATTTAAAAGACCTAAATCCTGTATTCACTTCTCAGAACTTGAACATTTGTAAATGGAAAATTAACTGGTACGAAACCTAATCAAAATAAAGTCTTAACTAAGGAACAGCGATAGTGCAGCCTAATTCTCAAGTAAATTATCTGGTAAAAAAAAATTCTTCAAGTAAGTATTTGTAAATTCTTTAATAATAATAAAAACATTTATTGCTGCATAACAAAAGAACAAGATACATTTTAAAGTGACATTTACAACCCTGGAATATTAGAATCAAATGCATGAAATTAAATAAATTTATTTACACAATTTAACAAATTATATACAAACACATCAATAATAAATAAATAAATATGTGCTTTATTGGAAAGATCCAAAGGGCTATCGACCAAAGTCCTTCTGCCCTAAACACATTAAAATCTAAGTTTCTAAAGAAATGTTTCCTTCAATAACGCCTAGTTTTAGTTTAATATTCCTTGTACTACTTAGCCAAATGTGATACTATTTAGAAGATGTGGAACCAGGTAAGAGGAAGACGATTCAAATGCTGTTGTGTTGTGTATAGGATACGACATGTTATTAAGACGTCCAAGATCTTTATTAGTACACCCACTAAACAACGCATTATTACTTTAATATAACATCAACGTTGTCAGAAAGTAATTTGTCATACTATTAAATCTTACGTAATGTAACCAACATTACATAAATATTTGTTTAATATTTCGAAATGTAACATTTCTCTGTTACGTTGTTGTAATATAAATATCATATTGCAAGAGAACATTACAAATGTTACTTCCATTTAACATTGCATAACATTACGGATACATTCTTTGTTTGCTGGGCAGTACACAGTGGGCCAGAATTCGAAAAAGCTGGCCAAAAGTCCAAAATTCGAAAGAGGTTTAATTGTATTCAAAGTAATATTTTTGTAGTCAGAAATATTCAGTTCATTACGTACCGTAAATTCCAACCGTATTGTTGCCCATTTTTACCTGATACACACTAAGAAACACAATGTTCTGTTAGCGTACAGTTGTGAATAGTTGCTTGCCACATTCGAACGTACTATTCGATATTCCTGTAATTTATGTAATTTCAACAAAAACATAGTGAAATTTTGGCAAGATAATCTATAAAGTAAGTATTTTATTTTGCATATATTTATTGTTTGTGAAATGTGATACATTTGGTTATAAAATTGTGTTAAACGGGGTTCTACAAAGATAAAGAAATCAAAATTAATGGGTACCTTTGTTTGAGCTACAAAAATAGCGCAACGTGTTCCAAGCATAATTAATTCTTTTACTGGTCAATTTTCTTATAGTTTTTTCAAATTATAGAACAAAATTTAGAACCGATTCAACCCGGTTTGGAAGTAATGAGTAATAATTTGGTCAAGTACGAGGTCTCAAATTGAAAATACACATACGACGCGACGACGACGGGCCTTCGGTTGGTAAGTGTTTCGAATGACTATTTTAATTTTTTCCACGGAAATTTCTGCAAATAAATTAGAAAAATGAATTGAAACCAAGGGCGTAGCCACGGTGGGGCGCTTGCCTCCCCCTAGCTAGCACCGAATGCGACTTTGTTTACGATTATTTGTATCATATTAATAAAACGTAGTTTGCTTTTAATGAAAAAATATTTCACTATTTGACTGTATTGTCTTGCACCACCCTGAATTGAAAGTAAAAATTAAAAATTTATTTCATTAAAAAATCAAGTTACTCGCTTACTATTACTTCCACATCTAGTGGAAATATATTAACGCAAAAAAAATTTTGAAAATTTTTATTGTTCAAATAGGCTTAAAATATCATGAAACGTAGAAATTTTAAGTTCGAGCAAGCAAAAAATTTCGGTCTGTAGTTCTGTCTGTAACTTTTTTTTGTGCGCACAATTACTCTGGAACCGTTTAAGATATTGACTTGAAATTTGATACAGCTATGTATTTTAACGAGATCTAGAACCAGATTATATTTTGATCCTATTCCATTGAAGGGTTGGGGTAAATGAGAGTAAATAGGTAAATCAAGCCAGTAAGAGTCCATAAAATTGGTATTTTTTTTTTAATTGTTTCCATGCTATATATACTCATTTTTAGAAAACTGGCCCATTCTTAAATTATTTTGCCACGTTTTTCGCATTTTTCACCCTCAAAAACATCCCTCCTAATAAAATTATTTTATTTCAATATTTTTTCTATGCTTAACGCACTCTTTTTGGCCAATTTGTCCATTTTCACCTTTTTATCACGTTTTTTCAATGCTTTTAATTTTACTAAATATTTTTTTATGATTGATGTACTCATTTTTAGGCGATAAAACCATGTTCAGAATTTTGGCCAGCCTTTTCGATCTCTGGGCCCACTGTGCAGTACCTGGAGGTAAAAAATATGTAAAATTTTGAAATAATTTCATATGTAACAATAATTTTTCTTTATGGGTTATTATTGTAGCAAAAGGTATCATCTTCAGTTTCTACAAGGTCCAGATAATTGCTCTTATCCTCAAGGGGTGAAAACCACCCCTAAACTTAAATATTCAATAGCATTACTAATTTATTTTTGAAATGTAGGATAGTCATGTTTTTGGGATCACTGATTATGAATCTGAAGTCAAAATAAAAAAATCAAAATGGCGGTTCTAATATGGCGGATGGAATTTTTTTTTCAAAAGCAAGTGTTTTAAACATACAAGAAAAATTGAGTATCTAGGCGATGCTATATATTAACGAAAAGCAGCATTTTTGATAGAAAAATTTAATTATCGAGCAATTACAATAACAGAATGTAGAAAAAATGTGAAAATGCTCATTTTATCAGCCATAACTTCTTTTTTTTTGTGATGTAGAAACAAACAAAGAAACATGTTGAAGATTTTGATTAATTATCTTTGATTTTGATCCTTAGAGTTGTTGATGGAAGTGTCACAGTTTCTAAGATATTCAACATTTTGTACTAAATATTTCATCCTAAGAACAGTCGGATCCCATCTATAAAATTAAATATCTTCGAAACTATCAACCCTACACAAATATTAAAAAAAAACAAATTCATTTTGAGTTTTCAGCTTCATTTTTGATGCCCACTATAGTTTCTCTAAAACTAATATTTATGGAAATATTTGCAGAGAAACAAAATTGTTACTTTTTTTCTAAAATCCCTTTACAGTTTAAAATGCAATTTTTTTCTAACACAAGCACTGTAAATGGACGAAAAAATTTGAGCATCTAGATCTTACTGTATATTAACGAAAAACAGTACATGGGAATATATTTTTTTAATAACTGCTGACTATATTTACTTTAAAAAAATGGCGATGTTTTTATTAAGAAAATGTGAAAAAGTACATCGCTTCTGTCATAACTTCTTTGTTTTTTTGTTTTACAAATGTGTAAAAAATCATTTGAAAGCCTAATTAATAGTCTTTCATTTTGGTTGTTGGCGTTTTTAAAGTAAGTGCCATAGTTTCTGAGATATTTAACATTTAAAAAATACTTCACTTCATATACATTCGGACGCCACCTTCAGGGGCGGACTGGCCCACCGGGACGAATCCCGGTGGCCCGTTCTAATAGTGCACCGCTGGCGCCGGGTGCTTGGCAAGATGACCGGCGCCTGCTGGTAGCTACTCTGGAACAGTGATAAGATCCAGCGCCGCTAAACTGTTGTCAGTCCGCCCCTGGCCACCTTTATACTTTCAGACCTCCAAAACCATTAACTCTACAAAAATTGGAAAAAAACGAAATTCATCCTGAATTTAGTAGCTTTCTTATTTGTCTCTAGCATGTTTCCGCTCAATGTAATACCTTTCGAGTTATTTGTTAAAAACCTATTTGAAATACCTCTTTTTCAAGCTAAAATCCCAATTTTTTAGTCGTTAAAGACTGTCAAATATCAAAAGTTACATAGAACCTTTTCTTAAAATTTAATTCTCTTTCATATCCCTAAAGGGATAAATTAGCAAGCCGCCGCATAATATAGATACTTTTCCTTGATGTGTTTACTATTAAGTTGCCTAAAATGAACGAAATCCGTTTGATATGATTTTATTCCGAAGTTAGAACCTCTAGTTACTGTTCTATGTTATGAGCCACTTCTCCAAGTTCGATTTTCGATGCCAAGTAGGACGGAGCATTGATCTTTATTAACAGCTAATACAATAATGAATAAAACATCTCTCATCAAGTTTTAACATTAGGCACAAAAATAATAAATCGAATGATTTGTCACCTATTTTTATCTGTTTGGCTGAGGTGAGGGCCATAAACACAGTCACGATAATTTAAAACAGATAACACTAAGGCCTCATTTAGTAAAATTTTGGCGAACTCATTAAGATAATTACGATATTGATAAAGCTGTTTTAACTTAAGTATGCATTTTGCCTACATGTTGATTGAATGATAATTCCTGGCATGAAGTTAGACTAATCTGCTCTTTCATACAAGTTCTATAAACGTACATTAGGATTAAGATCAGGTCTACTGTTGGGCCATTCTCTGAAATCATAGTCATTCACACAATTGTAGTTGTTGCCTTGTGCTACAGCAATGCAAATTAGATCTTCACCGTACCTAGCTACACAGATGATGTTTTAGATTTTTGTTCATTTACTATAGAGCCTTTCAAATTCATGGCATGTAATTTTACAGCGCCTTGCATCCATAACCAGTCAACCATTCACAGTGTGCCTGTGTGTCATGTGAATGAAAGTGTGTCATGCGAATGAAATATGCACTATTATTACACTCTTCGCAAAAACGAAGAGTATATTGTATTTGATCGGCACATTTCTAAATCAGTAAATATCGCTCGTAGAGAAAAAATTTTTATATTGTTATGTTAGTGAACGAATTCTGAACAACTTTCAAAATGTCCGTCTGTCCGTCCGTTACGTTTCTTGTAAGCACGATAACTCAAGAAAGAAAAATCCGATTGTATTGAAATTTGGAGAGTAATTTAGTGTTAGCTAGAGGAAGAACCTATTGTTTTTTAACAAAATAGATTGGTAAATAAAAAAGTTATTAATAATTTAAAATTTAAAAAAATATGTTTTACATTTTTTTATGGTTTGTAATAAATAGAAACCTTGCGAAATGTTATTTCCTATCACTATTTTTTTTTTTTAATACATTTAGTAGCGGACTCAACAGGACAAATAAAAAATTGTTGTATACGATGGTGATCAGGCCGGCCATCACATACGCGGCGCCGGTGTGGTACAGCATACCGACCACGACAATGAGGAAACTCCGAGTTCTCGAACACAAATTTATGCGCCTCATCTCTGATTCGGGCAGATACACCTCCCTCAGAGATCTATATCATCGTTGCCACGACATAACGCCACTAGCGGACTACGTCCAAGAAATCTCCCAAAAATTCTATCAATTCAAACTGGGCGATAGTCCGCTAACCCGCAACATAACACGAATCAGACAGCATAATGCGATCCTTTTCGATATCCGACACCCGGTACCATACCAGGCATTGCCTATCTTTCGGCAACCTCTCTAACCACACTTCCCTCTATGACAACTTCTCCTTTAATCTTCACCAAAACCTACAACCAACCCTTCTCTATTCCCTTTATTTGTTTTTACCTTTTTTGTTCCTTGTCTATTTTTTGTCTCTAAATTCAGTCTCGACCAATAAATTCTTAACAAACCAAAATTTCACATAACATTACACACTTTTAACTATCCACAACACTTTCCTGGCGTCAGGAAGACTACCAGGGTGGAATTGTCTCAAACGGGTTTTTTCGTTGAGTTTTGTTTTTCCGTGCCAGCAATCAAAATTTTTAAGTGTTCGTGTGTGCGCGAAATCGATAGCTTTTTAGTTTTAATTTTAATTATTTTTAAGTACCCTTGTGTACTACGTTATACGATACCGTTAAATTTAAGCCTTTTTCCATTAGGCAGGAGTTTTAACTCAGCAAATAATTTTCGTCACCGCCAAACCGGATCCTACCCGCCCAGTCTCACACCCACCTCGGCGATGTTCGCCGTGGTTGTCTGGCTGGCTCCGGGCCGGACTCCGGAATGGCGCATTATTGTACCTTGTGAAACATTAATAAATGCTTGTTGTTGTTGTTGCTGTTGTTGTTGTTGTCTCGCAATCCAAGGGTCCCGGGTTCGATCCCTCACATCATGATTTTTTTTTTTTTTTTTTTCACAACAAAGTTGGTATCACAAAATTTAGAATGTCCAAAAACTAACATTATTTACAAGAAAAATGCGAAGAGTATCCTATAGAATGTGTAACAATTATATAAAAAGCTCAGTAAATCGGCGAAGAGTATAATGCTTCCACTAGTTGTATCATCTAATAGTTATGGACCCAAGCAAATATTGTGTTGATTTATATACTAGTGTTGTAGATGTAGCGTAACCGGCCTCTAGCTCTAAATTATTTTCGTAGACCATATTTTAAATTATTTGATCAAAGTGTGTCCGTATGGCTTCAAATAAATGATTTTGTAAAGCTTAAGTTGCAATTTGCATTTTATGTGAATCTATAGCGCAGTCAGGTACACTTAGGTGACAATCTGTTAAATTTTTCATAAAAGTTGCTGGCAAAATAAATGAGTTGAACAGAGACACATATGACTATTGGCACCTCAGCGATTTTTGTGAATTTTAATCCTATATCAGGTATCATTATCAACAACAGTTTTAATGCTGTTTGGTCCTACATTGGCATTGAAACCACCACTTTAACAATTTATATTTTTATAACACCCTTACTAAGAATACCTGTGATTAAACCCGAGAAAGGTCAAAGTGGTTGAATATATTATGCACTCTATTGTCCGGATTAGTTACCTGATCAGGAAACACCTAATAAAATAATTCTTGGTAATATTAATTCTAGACGTACTGTGTTGGCTTATTCAAAATACCTTAGGTCATATTTTTAATGACTAATAAATATTTTAATTTGGAGATTATTTTAAAATTAAAGTCGTATTTAAAAATGATATTAAATTATTTATTTATAAAATTTATTTTACAATATTTTAGTAGCATTGTTTTAAAAACTGAGTGGTGGATGTACAATGAGCTGATTTGATTATGCCTCAAATCTGCACTAATAAGAATGGTTAATCTTTAATATTCATTCGATTTTTTTACAAAACAGCTTAAATCATATATCACAATTATTATATCATTAATTTTTAAGATTAATTAAGCTCACTTTAGCTTTGAAAACATATATGGATATTATGTGCAAGTTTTTTATTTTAACGATATCCTCGTCAAATCTATACAATTTCTTAAACATTCCACTAGAGACAGCAACACAGGAATCAGCGATGATTTCATAAAAATTTCATTATGGCTTTAGAAATTATTCGATTAAAAAATACACCTGGATATATAAAAACATAAAGTCAAGAAATACTTTAAATCATTGGTATTATTATTTCACCTAAATTATAAATCATAATTTGATATATATTTTTAAGCCATTTGATCCATTTCATCCGTAACCTGGTACTCCCTAAACCAGGGATCGAAACCGAAATCCGCACCGTATTTAAGACTTTAAAGTTCAAAAAACATGGTTGAAATCAAAGATTCAAATCTTTAAACCATGATGTAGAAATACCAATTGTATGGTGAAAACCATATCTAAGTCAATTCGTCCTATATAAAGATTATATAAGGTAAAAGGCAAGTAAAAAGCCAAAAACCGAAATCGAAACCGAAAACCGCACAGTAATTACTAATTTTTTCTAACAGAAGCTGAATTGCCATGGATCTGTAAACCAAAACCATAACCGAGAACCGAATTGTTGCTGCCTTGACAACTGAAACCGTAAATGAAAACCAAATTGTCTATGAAAACTGGAAATGGTATACGTTATTTAACCCTAACCGAAATTAATTTCTGTTTCGGTCCCTGCCTTAAACTATACATTAGCCGGCAAAGGAGGATAGTGATGAATTGAACTGTCAATAGTGTCAAGCGGAACATTCATTGAACGTTGATTTGATAATAAGCCTTTATAAAAATTACTTTGTATTACATCCCCCTCCAAATTTAAATGCCAATAGGGTCTGTCAAACACACTGATCACGTCAATTATTACTATCCTCCTAGGTATAATCTTTTTTTCAAAAATATTTTCCAAACGTAAAAAAATCATAGATTTATTAACAGAACCATAATATGTGAATAGAATAGCATGAGAATTAAATAAAACATACATTTAACATAATATGTACAATTTCAACTACACCTCTTCTAGTAATGGAAATCCATCCTCTCCCTTCGAGACAAGGGCGTCAATGTTATAAAAAGATGCATGTAACGTTATGACAACCATTGAAGCACCGATCACCCAAAACATAGCACCATGTGCCCCTACGAGGTAATATACTGGCATCGAACATAAACATACGAGTCCATACTGTTGCGCCAAAGTCAACTCTTTGCCAAACAGGACTAGCTTTTTTTCCGTGTGTCGTTTGTTTAATCTGTATCCTGCGTAGAAGGTACCAGCTAACGCAAAAAGGATCAGAGGGGAAGTTATTCTGGAAATATAAAAAATTAATATAGGTAAATAGAATGAAGAAACAATGTTTATACGAGGCATAAAATAATACACAATACACTTACAAACAATATACGACCAATCCAAGGAAGACAAATAAATAATTAGCCTGAAAATATTCGATGTTTTTCATAATACGCTTTCCTAATCTCGGTATAGAAGGAGGCGCCTTAAAATTAGAGGTTTGTATAAACACCAGCCACGGCCTTACATTTTGCCTCTGTTGATGTATCCACTCTTTTGGATCCGGTATTTGAGTAGGAAATTGTAAGAAACTGAAAAAGTATTCTAGTTTTCATATTCAATAATTTTTTTTCAGATTTTAAGGTTACCTTGAAAATTTCTTTCTTTCGTCAAAACCCAAAGGGGCTTCCATCTGCCCTGAAACGTCGACAGCTACATCTACCATTTTTTAACAATCTCCACGTTAAATTTTGATAGATCAATTAAAATTTGATAATTTATACATAAAAGAAAGTGGTGACGTTGCTTTTTGTGTTTATTTTCAATTTTCACGAACAAACATCACAGAAATATCTAATGTCAAATCTATTTGACACTGACAGAAGTCAGCTGACTGAAAAATATAATTTTGAATTATCCACCAATCTGCTTTTATTTTAAAAACTGTAGATTAGTAAAAATTTTTGAGTAAAATAATGCATATGCTTCGATTAAGTAAGTACTACCTAAAAGTTGTTGATTGTTAATGATTCTTTAAGTACGTGTAAATAATTATTTAATTTGATTGAACTTGTAGCGATTTTGAACTAATTATTGAAAATTCGTTACACCCAATCTTTTTTATTTTGTATGAATCATCTCTTTGGTACACATAGTAGACACAATTAAGAAAATTCTCGGTCCTTGACCTATCAAAACTGATTTAAATAACGATTTTCGGAATGTTTTGGGAATGAGTCATGTATTTGAAATGTATTTTTCGTTATTAACTGTCAAATTATTATATAACGTGCAACATAATTTGAAAAATCTATATATAAATAAGTTTATGGATAATTTAGGAATTTATTTTAAAATTAATCCTTGGATTTTTGAAACGATAAGGATTCAATTTGAATTAAGCGCCTTTATGTTTAAGTTTCCGGTAGAGGGCGCTACTAAACGAAGCATTTATTTCGACCAATGAATTAAAATAGCCAAGTTTATTCCCTCATGCTCGGTTATGATTGGTCGAATTAAATACAGATGCAACTGAGAAAATAACCGTTTCTAGTAGTGAACAAGTGGCGTGTTTGTTGTGAAAGAATAAATACTTTTTTGTTGGGAAATAAAGTGAATAAAGTTAAAGAACCAACGGAGAAAAACAGGAAATTTTTAAATATATACGGAAAATATGTCGTACGTACGAAGTCTTCAAGAGCTAAATGAACCTGAAGATTTCGATTCGTCGTCAGGATGCGACATGTCTTTTGAGCTATCCAGCGATACTTATCCGTATTCAAGCCCCCAGTTCAGCCAAGGACCTAGAAAATTGGAATTTTCTGGATGTGATAATAACAATGGAACACCAGGGCCAAAGAGTTTGTCATTTAGTCCCCCTTATAAGAGGGTTAGAGCCTTACGATTATTTGATAGTCCACTTACGCCAAAGACCATTATTCAGAAGTCGTCTTCTGCGACGCCCGTCCCAAGGACTAGACTTTTCGGTGATAAGCCCAGGGCTGTCGCTAGTGCTTATGCGAAAAAGGAGGAGCGACCACCCACAGCTAATGTAAATCCATTTACCCCCGATGGTAAGACCTACAATGCAAGAAGTATTTTTGTTTGTATCATTGTTTCCTTCATAATGAAAGTTTGACATTCTGGTAGAAGTTCCTTCGCTTTGTTCTGAGGCCTACAAATGGGTTTAAACAGGAAACAAATGCGAATGCCAATTGTATTATTCATAAAAAAAAGAAGTGAATAATTTTTAGTCATTGCCATATAATTAGCAATTTCCTTTGTTTGATCTTTCATCTGTGTTTTTCCATAGTGGTATAAAATTCAGTAAACTATTCATACCAAATTTTTTACGTGCTTATAACCTAATTTAAAATATAAATAGTTAACATCTTCTGGTAGTTTATCAACTGTCACTAACAATTTTGTAAATATGCATGTAAAAGTTCTGTAAAATAAACTTTTATATCATTGTATTGTGTTGGCATTTTTGTGGTCACTGTGTTATCAGTTGCATAGTCCAAGGTATATCATTGGTTTTTGTTTGCAGGTATGCTATTATCTAAAAAGCGATCGAGATCTATACGATCGCTTCTGGGCTCCCCAGAAATTAGGCCTCCTAAATTTGATCTGAATGAAAGCGACGCATCAGACATAGAGATTGAACAACCAACGAAGCGGGTAGCATTACAGGTAAGAAAAATTATCTATAGCTGTGTAAATGTGTTATACAACGTTCCGTTTTATAGGAAAATAATATATCGAGGTACCATCAGGAATTTGTGGAATTAGAATTGATAGGACGGGGTCAATTTGGGTCAGTTTATAAATGTGTTAATAGATTAGATGGATGTATATATGCGGTGAAGAAATCTACCAGACCGGTCGCAGGCAGCGTTTTTGAGAAGACAGCTTTAAACGAAGTATACGCACATGCAGTGTTAGGTGAGTGCTATAAAGTTACATCAGCCCAGCAATATAATATAAATCTGTCTCAGGAAACAAGGTTCTCTTTTCGAGTGTATGTCTTATTTATATTATATTATTATAGTGGAGTCATATTAGGATTTTAATGTGAATTGTCTGGTCGGGGCAGTTTTTCTGTTTTAACGTGTTCACAGTTCACAGCTCAGTTTTGCGAGGTCGGTGTATTGTTTATTTAAACAATTTCATTTTTTAGACCGTGTTTTCCATCGGTTTTCTTTGAATATATCGAAATCTACCCAACAAACACGGAAGATCGGCCCATCAGCGGGCCATCACTGAGCCAGAAGTTTCATTTCTGGCCCAGTGATGGCCCACTGAAGGGCCAATCTTCGGTGTTTGTAGGGTAAGTCCTATGGACAACAGTAAAAAGAAGGACAATGTTCGTTAGGAGCTGTACAATAATAATGACAATTGGAATGAATTATACTTTATGTACTTTTATTGAAAAAATTGAACATTACAAAATTATGCGTTTTTAAACAAATCGCTGTTCTTTGAAAAATAGTGGATAATATTCAATGAAATTTTGGAAAAATGTAGCTCTTATAAAGTACAATCACCACTTAAAATTTCAACTCCAAATGATTACTAAAACGGCTCAAATATGCAATTACTGGTAAAACTTTGCACCCTTGTGAAATCCTGCCATCAAGGCCAAGAAATGTGTACGATGGCTACATTTGTAAAAGAACCTGAGAGTTATTTGAATTTGTTTATAACTACAATTTCGAAAGTTATAAATAACTGTAACAAAAAGGGTATAAATTTTGGAAAAAAAATTCTCTCTCCGTGATCTTAAAATACTCATAAAGAGCTACAATTTGAGCCATCTTCTTGGTTTTGATGGCAGGATTTCACAAGGGTGCAAAGTTTTAGCAACAATGGACCACAATAGTCGTGACGTCATGCACGAGGCGGTTAATTTGAATTGCATTCCATGCAGTCTTTGAAGCATGCCTTCTGTACATGTGTTTTAAGGGTCAAAATAAATTACTTAAAAATATATCTAAGGATTGGTATGTTATTTTTTATATTTAGCTATTGAAACCTGACTACTGATATAAAAATAGTGCTGGATTATAGGTTTTTTACATGTGGTAATCAATTTTCTCTACCGAAAATTATAAAAAAAATATTTTCTGGATGGCTATTTCTGCGCATGCATTCTACAAGTGTCTGGAAAATTATTCGGAACGTAGTTCTTTGATTATTTCTTTGTATTCTAACCTCAAAGCCTGTTTTATTTATTTTCATTTGAAATTGAATTGCTTTTCATTATTTTATACTGTTATCATAGATTTTCAACCTATAACTTCGTGTTTAAATATTTGTAAGTAAGTATTTTCACTTAGAAACACAAATAAATAAAGAAATTACATATTGTGTCATTTATTCACAACTTATTTCTATTAAATCTATAAATGATTAAAATAGTTTAAAATTGAACTGTCTAATAAATACGACATATTCCATTAACATGCTTCATCTGTTAGGGTACGAACATGCCAAAGATGCTACCCAGCTAGAAGTTCATGCCGCAGTTTCAGAAGATGTATCGAAGCCATCAACGTGTAAAACAAACCTATACATTTAAATGTGACCGCACATACCGTGGATGCTAGCAGAGTGAACTGCTCTTAGCACAAATTGATAGCTTCGATGCATCGACTGAAACTGCGGCCTGAACTTCTATATTTGCGTAGCATCTTCGGCATGTTCGTACCCTTACAGAAATATTATAGTGTGCAAAGAGAGCCAGAGCAGCTATATATGATGTCATAACCATAATCCCCTTGGACAAGTACATTCTGCATCTGTTATATTTTTATCGTTATTCAAAAATATCTGAAAACAATTACGTTAAAAGTCAAATATGATAATGTTTAAAAAAAATGCACACACCTCTACTTTATAGGTTCTATCTCTCATGCTAGCATGAACTTGTCCCTTAACAATCGGTACTTTGGGATCATAAATCATTCCTTTCACATGGCTCGCTTCAACAGAACTTTCTGCCTTGACCATGAGTTTTCCTTTATCTTTAAAAAAATTGAGCAATCGCAGAAAAATGCAATACGTGTTTTTGAACCATTTTTCAATGCTAAAAATTGGTAAGTATATTGATACATACATATTTAAAAATTACTTTCTTATAATTTCAATCACAAACGTAGGTACTTACGATGCCGTTGAAATATATTATTATTGACTCCAGTACAAATTTGGAATGCAAACGCTTTAAGTACTGTAAAATCCTTGAAAATTATAAAAGAAATAATCCACTATACATAACCTTAAATTTCATCTAGTCCAGGTAAACAAATAAAAAGATGCAGATATGTTCGACATACGTATACACGCGTGCGCAATAAAAAATTAATTTCTAAAAAAATTTCAAGAGGACTTTAAAAATTACAGTTTTATTACAAGAAGGCGCAGCTTTTAAAGTTAAAACATTTGTATGATAATTCAATAGTTAAATATTCACAGATTTTCTGAAATTTCAAATTCAATTTTGACCAGTGTCTTATGTACAGTGGTAATAAGGTCGATGTTAGAAATAGGATGGAATAGTTAGAGTGGGAGTGAAACGTCACACTATTTCGGTCCATTGTATATTTGAGGCATTTTAATAATCATTTTGATTTTAAATTTTAAGTGGTGATTGTACTTTATAAGTGTTATATTTCTCCAACATTTCATTGAATATCATCCATTACTTTTAAAACAGTGATTTGTATAGTAACGCATAATTTTACAATGTTCAATTTTTTTTTAAATAACAATTGGAATGAATTATGGTTTATGTACTTTTGTTGTACAGGTCATAACGAACATTACAAAACTGAACCGTGAATTTTGATCCCCTGAACACGTTAAAACAAAAAAACTACCCTGACCAGACACTTCACATTGCTAATTTTTTAGTCCTAATTTGACTCCACTATTAGTTTTTAGTTACAGATTAAAGGTCCACGCACACAATACATGGGATTTCATACAGTCGATTTGGCTGAAAATTTGGTATGTTATAGTCTATAACTTCCTGATCAAAAGTTCTTGTGGCCACAAAGCCCAAAATGTTATAAATTTCGCGATATTGAAGGTTAAAAGCCGTATGAGCCATCACTTATTATATCGATGGCGATTCAGTCCTTTGGTAGAAAGTCAAATTGGAGTAAGAAGGTGTCGTTGATCATGACACACTAACCCTTGACCTTGACCCGTGAATCGTGGGTCAAGAGTGAAGCTAAAAAAAAACTGTCTTTTTTTATATGCCAGATAAATATTACTATGGTTGGTGTGGCACTTTAAGGTAACTTTGGACATGATCTATGGGCCAAGGTCATAGATCTGTTCAAGGTCGTCGAGTTTTATACCAGAGTAATATTTCTAGGGTCAAAGAGGCACCTGAAGGTGACTTGGTAGCTATAATAAGTGATAGCTCATACGACCTTTGACCTTCAATATCTCGATATTTAGGACATTTTGGGCTTTGTGGCTATAAGCACTTTTGATCAGGAAGTTATGGACTATAACACATAAATATAAATTTTCAGCCAAATCGACGGCTGTATGAAATCCCAGGTATTGTGTGCGTGGTCCTTTAATGAAATGTTAAAAATAATATTTACAAATATACAGGAAAACACCAGCACGTGGTCAGATATTATTCAGCGTGGGCCGAAGACAACCACATGATTATACAGAACGAATATTGTAATGGGGGAGCTCTAGCTGACAAAATCTCACAGGAAGCCTTAAGCGCCCAGGAACTGCGCACGCTGTTGCTACACGTCGCGGAAGGCCTAAGGTATATCCACTCGGAGGGTTTGGTACATTTAGACATTAAACCGGGAAATATCTTCATATCGAAAGAGAAGAAAATCCACATTACGAACTATGATTCAGCAGACGATGGATTTGAGGATCTTGACGATAATTCTATTTTAGAGGAGGAATTGACGTATAAGATTGGCGATTTGGGCCATGTGACGAGCATAGGAAATCCACAGGTGGGTCGAAGTTATTTAAATCTTGTCTTTAAGGTAGTACTGTTGATACTGCAGGAGTCAAAAGTATACACTGTCTTGTTTGACTTGCGCAGTATTTAGACTAGGCAACGTCGCGATGAAGTAAGAGAGAATTGACAATGATTTATCAAAATCGTCGTCTCAACTGCCTTCGAAATCACTAAACGTCAAAAAATGCCACTTTCAATTCGTTTGTGCCGAGCCGAATTTTCCAATTACGATGTGCGATTTACGATCAGGTTTAACTGGAAGTCTTCCTCTTTACGTCGCGACATCGTACGGCCGTCCCGCTGGTGTCTTTCCAAAAATATGAACGTGTCAAAATCGCATGTTTTTGCAATTTTTCCGGTTCCAAAATGCGAGCTATTGTTCTTTGCTATTTTTCTTTTGTGAATGTTTGCTATTTTTCGCAGATATCTCCTCTAGCTCGAAATTAAAAATAAGGTTAAACGAGTATTTTCCACTACAAATCTTTTGCTACCATCAGCATTTGGGCGGAATTGGGAACTTTTCTTTTTTCGATAAAATTACGCAATTTTGTCGCCGTAATTAATCGGTAATTAATTGAAATTGATCTCATATATGATGTTCAGTTAAAATCATGTATCAGCTAGACGCTCCATTAATCTCCACCCTTCAAAACAAAGGTTTCTGGTAAAGATGATTTTTTTAAGATGAAATGGTTGAAGATGCAAATAAAACAAATAATTGTAATGGTTTATTAAACATTTTAGGGAATGTTGAGAACGGTGTTGTTAAAGATACCAAATACAAAAAATATTACAGAGAATTTTTAATTTTTTAGAAAGTAAAGGAAAAAAATAACCAAGAAATTAAAGATTAATTACTAACAAAATGAAATATTATCTGTAACATTATTAGTCATTTATATTTTATTAGATTTAATAAATATGGCTGGGCTAATCAAACATGTTATTTTTAATAATGTACTTTTATGAAACCTACATTCTCATATTCCATGCATTTTTATATTTCGCAAGCATTGCAACTTCTTTTACGACGTTGCCACGTCTAATAAACGATATAAAAAGTAGACTTTTAACATTTATTCGCTAATTACTACTATCACATGCTCTGAAGCTGTACTTTTAAGAGTCGAAAATGTTTTGTATATTATTTTTTCTCGTTTTCTTCCTTTTAATTGAAATCTGAACGGTACTTTTTGTAAAATATGATGAAACCTGTGATTTTTCATAAGGATCAATGTTTATTCGCTAATAATTGCTACTATCACATGCTTTAAAGCTGTACTTTTAAGTGTAAAATGTTTAGTATATTATTTTCTCTTGTTCTCTCCGTTTTAATTGAAATCTGAACGTACTTTTTGTAAAATATGATAAAACCGGTGATTTCTCAATGTTAAAAGCATAAAATTTCAAATGTCATTATTTTTTTACTGGTTCTCTGTAGCTCTTCAAAAATTTATTTGGATCATTATCTTACCATAATCTACCAATATGCCGAATTTTATTAAATTCTGAACATTAATTCTAAGACCGACAGTACTACCTTAAGTCATATTCACTTGAAAAATCGGAGCCCGATTACCTATGTACCAAATATTGGCAGGGGATTTTACCATTAATCACAAGATTGGTTGCGTTGTTAGAACTATCACTTTCTAAAGTTTCTTTGATGATGCATAAACAAATGAATATCTTTAAAATTATTTTAGGCGAAATTTTTTTATTAAATTGATAGTGATATAAAAAAATTACTTGGAATTTGTAATATATTAGTGTGTTTGTTATATGCACTTCTGAACCAATAATCAGATGTTTAATATTTGTTTTGTAGATTATCTGTATCAAGGTGAAACAAAATGTAAATATGTTTTTCATAAAAAAAAGTAAATTCGCTTAGCGAATTTAACACTTTATTAGCTAATGCTTATATTAGTGGTTTATATTCATATTCATCAATGTAAATGTGTTTTCCAGAACTTAAAATTAATTGTGTTTAACATGTTGCCCTCATTAACGTTTTTGTTCAGTTAATTTTACGTAGTTGTGCATATAGTAAAAAATTGTGTTATTTATTAAATACTTCACAAGAAATACAGACATTTTTATAGTTTTTTTTATATAGGGAAAACATGGTGCTCATTTCTTAAATTAGTTAGGCCTCTACTGCTGTACAGAATATAATGCAAATTATTTTTTACAATTTGGAACTTTATTCATTCATAGTAGTACAGTACCTAGAGGTAAAAAATACGCAAAACTTCGGAATAATGTCATATTGAACGGATTTCGTTCATTTTTGGCAGTATAATAGTAAATGCTTCACAGAAAAGTTTCTATATTGTGCGGGGGCTTGCTAATTTATAGGGGGTGGATGCCACCCCCTCTCAGGGGGTGGTACTTAAAAAATATACATATTTATTGGAGCTGAAGTAGAATCAAATTTTAAGAAGAAAAGGTTGTATGCAATTTTTCACATAAATTGATAGTTTTTAAGTTATAACGACTTCAAAATTGTGATTTTAGCTTAAAAAAAGGTATTTCCAAACGGCTTTCGTCAAGTATCTCGAAAAGTATTACTTTATCGAAAAAATGTTAGACCAATTACAGAAAGTACAAACTGGGAATTAATTATATTTTTTGTTTATTGATGTAGGATTAATAATTTCGGAGATATTTAAGTTTACATTTGGCATCCAAGTGTTCATAAGATAATTACTTAGAGTGAGAGTTAAATATCTCAGAAACTGTGACACCTACGTCAAGGATGCTAATAGATAGAATAACAGGTTATTAATTAAGCTTTCAACTGTTTTTTTATTTGTTTCTGTAGCATAAAAAACAAAGAAATTATGAACGAAACAATGTGCGTCTACACATTTTTTTAATAACAACGTCGCCATTTTGTTACTGTAATTAGTTAGTAATTAAAAAAAAGGAATTTCGAACACTGTTTCTCATTAATATATAGCATCGTGTAGATGCTCAAATTTTTTGGTTTGTATACAGCACTTGCTTTAGAAAAAAATACAGTCTAAACTATAAAGGTATTTTCGATAAAACGTAATTTTTTTTTCCTTTTCCAAATATCTCAATAAATATTAGTTTTATTGAAAAATGGATAGAGACCAAAAATAAAGCTCATAAACTGATAATGAATGTCGCTTGTTTATTTATTAACATAGATTTAATAGTTTCGGAGACACACAAGTTTACAAATGGCGTCCGAACGTTTATAAGACGAAAAATGCAGTTTAAATGTTAAATATCTCAGAAATTGAGACACATACGTCACTCATGCTAAGAAATGAAATTAAAGACAATTAATTGCGCTTTCAAATGATTTTTTACTCGTTCCTTTAGCATAAGAAATAAAGAAGTTATGACGGAAAAATGTGCGTATTTATATTTTTTTATATAAAAAGGTCGCCATTTTGTTACTATAATTAGCCAGTAATTTAAAATATTTATCTGAAATAGAGTTTTTCGTTAAGATGTAACATTGCCTAGATGCTCAAATTTTTTACTTTATTCATGTAGCTAAAATCTCAATTTTGAAGTCGTTATAACTTAAAAACTATCAATTTATGTGAAAAATTGCATAAAACCTTTTCTTCTTAAAATTTGATTCTATTTCACTTCCAATAAATATATATACTTTTTAAGTGCCATCCCCTATAAATTAGCAAGCCTCCGCACAATATAGAAACTTTTCTGTGAAGCATTTACTATTATACTGCCAAAAATGAACGAAATCCTTTCAATATGACATTATTCCGAAATTAAAACCATATGTGTGTGTAGTGACAAATTTATGTGTTGAAATTTTACTGCCACGGTCTCTGGACTGTAAAATTGACATTTGTACCTCGAGAAAATAGATGCGCCACCGAAATAACAGATATTAAACATTTTTAACTAATAATTATACTTTTTAATTTGTATTACATATTTATATTTACCTATTTTTAAAAAGATATTTGCTGGGCATATTGAATTTTAGACTGGTTTTTCATTAGTTAAGTAACTCCTGGTGTTCTTATAAATAGTGTAGTTATTACGACAAAACTAATAAAAATTTACCCGAGTTTGCGCGATATCGCGGATGTCAGAAGAATCATAACCACAAAATTTCGTTTCATTTGGAGTGTAAATATTCTAAATTCTGGTGTTTCCATTTAAAGTTATTAAAACGATGTCTTTTAAAATAGTACAAATCCAAGAGCCAGGACATAAATTACCTATACTTACTGTTGTTCCGGCTGCATGGGAAAACAGTGGTTCATTATATTGGCACATATTTGTTTCTTGTACATTATTATCATTCTCGATGACAGGCTGCAAATTTAGTGAGAGCATGGAATATAAGATTTTACGCAAATTTCTTTTGATTTTTCGACGGAAAGTACCACCGGATTTAACTTTTTTCCAGTTTAATTTTTCCATTTTACACAGAAAGCAATAAAGCTCACAGATTTTTTGACACTAGCTATATTTATGTATATGCCACACCCCATATTGACAGCAAAGTACCAAATAGTAATATAGTGTTTCTGAAAATTTCTAATGGTTTTGTAAAAGTAACTGTAGTTACAGACAAAGTTCAAATTGATGTTTTATTGTAGTGTTTTTAAGTTCTATTTCTCCTCAAGTTATATAAAAGTTTTTGCCGTGATTGTAGGATCAGGAAGTTTTATAATCATTGTAGAAATTGCCTATATAGGAACTGAACACTATTAGTTTTATAAATTTGTTACTGCAACTTTTATAAAACCTCTTTATATAAACAATAGTAACAGTCACTAAAAGTTACATAAGTCTATGGTGGAAATATTTCTGTTGCTATTTTATAAAACCTAAGGTTCTAACATCTTTTAGTAATTTTAAATACCTCCTATAGAACTTGGCAACCATTTAGTAATCTTATAAACCGCAAATAAAAACTCACAACCTTAATAAACCACTTATGAAAATAGTCAGTTACTTCAGGTGAGGAAAATTGTTCATTGGGATGTAACCTGTTACGGAGAATTACAAATAAAAATATTTATTATTTCTCCTAAAGAACGAAATTTTTGAAAAGTTGTTCAAAAACTTTTGTAAAAAAATGTATCCAGCCAAGTTGCTCGAAAGTAAAGATACTGTATTTCTGTCAATTTTTATTGAAAATGGAGAGAGAGAGAGAAAATTTATTAGCATTTGTTGCTATACAAAGACAATCATATCTTACAGATTACAATTATTTAAAATACAATACATACTATAATAAATAAAACAAAATAAGCAAAACATTTAAAAACAAGACTTAACAGAACTTGAGATACTTTTCTTAAATATGTTAACATTGTTAATATCTTTAAGATGTGCTGGAAGAGAATTATATAAAATTAGACCCCTATAAAATAATGAATTTTGTGTCCTAGTCTTCTTTGCTGTTAAAACGAAAATATTACTAGCATTTCTTGTATTATAATTGTGGATCTCACTCACAAAAGTAATTTTATCACACATATAATTAGGTAACAGCTTATGAACCATTTTAAAAATAAATAATAGATTATGGTATATCATCCTCTGGTTTATACTCATAAATTGCAAACAGTCTAACGTATCACTAATTCTTGTATAACGATCGACTTTTAGAATAGTACGCATAGCTCTGTTCTGAAGTTTCTGTAAAGTATTCTTTTCTGTTTCGTTTAAGTAATACATAATAGTAGGACAGTATTCGAAATGAGGAGCAATAATGGTTTTATAAACAGTTACTCTTGAATACATAGATAAGTTATTACTTATTCTTCTAAAATAGTTGATCTTTTTATTCACTTTGTCAACTACATAACTAGCATGTTTGTTAAATTTAAGTTCATTATCGATTATTAGTCCTAAATATTTACATTCGCTTACATATTGCAAATGTTCACCAAATAACTAGATTATTCATGTCATGAGTATCACTTTTATTAAACAACATAACTTTAGTTTTTTGAGTATTTACAAATAAACTGTTAGATAATAACCATTTTTCTAACTTTCCCATCTCTGCTTGCATTTTTACCAACACCTCTTCTACTCCATCACCTTATACTGTAATAGCTGTATCGTCAGCAAATAAATTTATTATAGTATTCTGGTCTAAACATGACACTATATCATTTACATATAATATAAACAGTAGCGGTCCTAAAACTGTTCCCTGAGGCACTCCTAATTTAACTACTTATTAGAAATAATGTCTCCTATTTTAGTTTGTTGGTAACGATCTGTTAAATAACTCTTCAGCCACTTATTAGCATTATCAATTATTCCATAATTTCTTAGTTTTAATATCAGAAGATCCCTGTTAATGGTCTCAAAAGCTCTTTTAAAGTCGATGAAAACAGTTATTACAGTCTTGCCATGATCCAACAATTCTTTCCACTTTGATACAACTAACTGAATTGATGTCTCACAGGAGTGTTTATCACGAAATCCCGATTGATTTTCGATTAATATATCATTTGAATTTACATGATCTAATAATTGTTCCTTTATGTATATTTCCATAACTTTTTCACTTATTGGTAACATGTTGATTGGACGATGTTCTTCACTCTTTTTACTAGCTACTACTTTAGGAACAGGTACTACTATAGATCCTTTCCATATTTTTGGTACTTCTCCCTCATCTATGGACTTATTTATAATTTTTGCTAACTCCCTGCCTATTACTGCCATACCAGATTGTACAATTTTTTTATCTATGTCATCAACAGAGTTGTCTTTCTTTAGAGACTGTACTATTCTTTCTACATCTGCTTGTGATATATGTTTAAAAGTTGTTAATTGGTAGCTGGGTTGCTTGATTCCTGGTTGTTGATCTTCACTATCGGTACCATTTTCATTATTATTATTATTGTCAACTATTTCTTCTACACTGGCTACAAAGAACTCGTTAAATTTTTCTGCTATCTCCGTCCTTTCGGTGATTAATAAATTTCCAAAATATATCCTGTTAATTGTATTACCTTTGTTTTGCTTTCCTACAACTTCTTTTATAGCTTTCCACATTAATTTACTATCATTTTTATTATCATCTATTCAATTTACATAGTACGCTTTCTTTTTCCTGCGGATTAAAGTTGTTACAGAATTTCTCAATTCTTTATATATTGACCAATTAATATTTGTGTCTTGTAAACAGGCCTTTTCATATGCAACATTTATTTTTTTGATCAATGAATTAATCTCATCATCAAACCATCTGTTCTTTGAATATTTAGTTTGTCTTATCCGGATAGGAGCTATTTCGTTAATAACTTCTATAATATTATTATAATACACATCTAACATATGATTAACATCTCCATTTGACCATATTTTCTTAATCAATATTTCTCCAATGTTTGCTTCCTTTATCTTTTTAATGTCTCTACTTTTATATGTTTCATTATTAGGTTCTCGGGGTTGATTTTTATTTTTCAATGTAACACTTATTATATCGTGATCTGTAATTTTTGGTGTTCTCTTTACAGATATCTGTGCTTCTTTATCATTTGTAAACACTAAATCAATTATTCATTTTGAGTTATCTGTTATACGGGTGTAATCTTGAACTTTTTGGTTTAGTCCAACATTCTTCATTAGTTTTAACAATTTCTCTTTATAGAAAGAATTTTGACTTAGATCAATATTTAAATCACCCATTACATATAAATTTTCACTATCCAATGTTACAACATCATCCATAATTTTCTCTAAATGTTTAAGAAAATCTGCTATACTAGAACTAGGTGATCTATACACAGTAACTATTAAATATTTTCGAATGGAAATTGCTAAAAGCCATAACATATTTTCAATAGATACATTCATTTTCACTTCATAATTTATATCATCTATGATGTAACATATTACACCACCAGTGTATCTGTTGTCTGAATTACAGCGTGTCTTGCGATAGCCATCTATTTTTATTTCAAAATCGTTTATGTCAGTTGTTACACGAGTCTCTGTTAATGACAATATTTCTATATAATTATTTCCTATATAATTTTTTATTTCATCAATGTGGATGCAACGTGATTTAAAAAAATGACAATTTCATAAATTTTAAATGAGATCCCCTGACATTTTTCACTAAAACGTTTATTTTTGGAGATACTTGCAAAAACTCATTCCCCTCCCTCCTCTACAAAATGTTTTGCCTTCGATCCTGAGTCAGACTCGTCAGTTCCAGAAAGAGTAGATGTAAATTACGATCTATACAAAGTTTATTAATCCCCTATTTTTTTTTTCTTATAGTTCCTATTTTATTGAACTAAGAAAATTTTTTGCAAAACGATGTAGATTACACTGAAAAATGAATTCAAAATAATTTTGTTTCTTTTGTCAAACCACGAACTTTTCGATATCTTTAAACATTAAAATGCATATCAGTTTCAGATAAATGTTGCAAGTATTTTTTACTGTTTCTGATTTGATCATATGGCATATCAGAGTGAGACGATAAATAGGTAAATTTATCTGTTGCAGGTCGAAGAAGGCGATTGTAGGTATCTCCCCAACGAAATACTCCAAGAAGACTATTCTCACCTCACCAAGGCCGACGTCTTCGCACTGGGTCTGACCGCCTTGGAATGCGCAGGAGCTGGCCCTCTTCCCAAGAATGGGGAAGAGTGGCACAAGCTCCGCAGCGGCGAGTTACCACCCCTACCTCAGAAGCTCCCCCGGGACTTGCTAGATCTCATAAAATCGATGTACCACCCCGATCCTACGTTAAGACCGTCACCGCTGCAGATTCTCCAGCACCGAGCCTTGTCGCCAGACAGCAGTAAATCCAAAGTGGAGCTGACTAGGGAGTTAAATGCGGAGAAACTACGTAACGAGATGTTGGTGAAGCAGCTGAAAGAAGCAGCTATCTGTATAAAGTCGATAGCTAGCGAAAGCGTCGGGATGCCTTCTATATTGAAAATCAATTCCAGGTTGATAGGGAAGAAAGTCAACAGGAGCGTCAGCACGACGACGTTTTAAGAGGTGATTTAAAAAAATTATATGTTGAAGTATAGAGTTATTCCAAATTAATGTATATTTTTTAAATTATTTAATATTTTAACCAAAATTAAACATTATTCTTAAGCTGAAATCTACCTTTCCTAGAGAAAAATTAAATTGTAAAAAAGTTGAATTTTGTTTTAATAATGCTGAGGAGTGCCTTATTGACGTTTCTATTCGTAAATAATTCTTTACAGTATTGGTTCACAAAATATTTGCCGGTCGTATTCTTTTATTGTATTGATTACCAACATTTTCTGGTTTGTATATATCCATTCACAGTCTTTTTGAATTGAGCTGGCCATAACGCAGATGTGATGCGTTTGAATTGACTGCGGAATTAGTATTCGTCAGCTTACATCAAAATCATCTGCCTATCGACAAAGTAGAGAATCAAATTACATTTTTGATTTGAGGTTAAGTTTAATTTCAGGTTTGTAGTTGTCAAAAGCATTGTTGCCAGCTTTTCATTTACGGTCGACCAGAATGTTCATCGTCCATTTCGTATCCAAGGAACATTTTGCTTTAGCTTATAACATTGTCTCCAAATACTTGGTTACACATTTTATATTGTTTCTGCTTCCGTTTTGCCACATTCAAAGCAGGGCTTGATCCAAATTCTTTGCTTTTTAACACCAATCGTTTCAATGCTCAGCTAGCCATCACTTGGTACACTGATTTACAATATTGTCGGCCAAAAATCAGGATTTGTAGCAGAAGTCATCTTTTTTTTTTCCAAGTTAAATGTTTCGCATTTGGAGATTAAGTTGTATTTTTTTGCTGTCTTGATCAAATGATCCAACTGAACCTTACATAAAACAGACGATGTAATGTTTACGCTTTTACTTATTTAATTTAGTAGCACGTAATCCTCTTTGTTATTGCACATGCATACTTAGCTCTTCATTAATTTCCTAGGCAGCTACTTGTCAAAATAATATACAAATATTCATTCATCTGGCACATAGCCTGTTATGAATTGTCGCAGAATCGAAAGCAGGTAGTACTAACCATTTCAAATGAAATGTAGCTGGGGTGCAACCAGCTGTCTCGGTAGAAAAGGCTGTGAATGAGTAAGTTGATTTGGTCAGTTATTTTGGATGGTTCGACAGTTTTTATTGTGAGTGAGCAAGGGGACTGGGGACTTTCTTGGCTACTTCTTCATATCAGGACACGAGGTGGCTCCATCTATTAAGAGCATTATACTAAAAGGGTAATTAGTAATAAGCCGTTTGTTGGAAAAAATATTTTCTCGTAAATGAATGAATGCATTGCTTCCCGCTCCCACTCTATTCTCTTTGCTCACTCTTAATAGTAGACTTGCAGAGGTGAACAAATTTCTAAACTAATAAATTTTTTCTTCAATCTGGTCGACTATATTCAGGGATTTATTTAGGACGAGAACCCGTTCTTAGATATGTTAATTGATTCTTGTGTTTTTGACGTAATAATTTTCCCCTCTTTATTTTCCATTACAGGTAAGTTACGAGTCGGCTCTTTTCACCTTTGCACAATTAGAACTGATCGGTGTGTTGGTGTACGATTTCTAGCATTAATTCATTGTTAAACATATTTCATTCGCAATACTCAATAGGTATTTTTGCCTTCATCATTTACTCATAAACAAATACATGTGCACCAAATTTTTCTGCAATCCTCATCATTAATCGTTAAAGTAAGCTAAAAATTGCACTTTTCATTATTATTTGGTGTATCTGTTGAATTTGTACGTGATTAAAAAGTTTTGTACATATTTTTTAGTAGAACTCTAAAGTATTATAGTGATTTTATTATATTTATCAGAATTATTTATGTGATAACGTAAATAAATTATATGCTTCTCGCTCCCGATTTGTATGTAAATTCTCGATCCACGTTTATGGGATGCTCTGTACTCTGCTACAAAGAGTTTATTAGTTCTAGTTAATATTCCACTTTTGGAATACAAATCGGTTAGACTGTTATTTTAAAACAATGTGTATAACCCAATGGCTGTTTGTTATCAGAGTGATGTTTTGTACATTTTTGTTGAAATTCATGTTGAACAAGTTGCTATTTTGCTCATTAGTTAGTATAACTTGCCCACCAAAATGTTTTTTTTTTTTTGTATGGACTGTATTTTGATATTTATATCCTATATTGTATCTGTAAGTGACCTATTTTAGGATTTATATCTATAAAAGTACTTTGTTATTTGTATGTGATACTTTCATATTTTGTAATGATTTTTTTTCTCTTAGGTTTACGTAGAGGTTTTTTATTTTATTTCTTTTGTATTTTTTCCTACAAAGTGACGATGCAGATTTTTTTGTAAGCATATATACATTCCTTTTAACCTGTGCCTTATTTTGCATGTACACTTTAAATAGTTTTTAATGTTACTTATATTTATGTAAAAAGTACCAAATATATTTTAGAATAAATGCTGATGGTTTTTTTTTCACTCAAAATCCTAGTCTAAAAATCCCTTTACTAAAAAAAGAAAAAATCATGGTATGAAAATGACCAAAAAATTGATTCCGTGATTTTGTCGCCACTATTATTAAACAAAATTGTGATTATCGATTATCTTAGAAAAACATCATTACCAATAAATACGTTAATATAAGTATAATAATAAATAAGGTGTTAAAAGAAATATACAAATACAGTGTGTACCACTTTTAATGCTCCCACCACTCCGTATCTCTGCTACTAGTCATCCGAATTCAACCAAATTTGGACCGGTATTGAAGACTTATGTCCTTTTTGAGTAAAACAAAACTTATTTCAGACATTGACGTGCATTTTTATTAAGGAAAAATGGGCCGATTTTTCTGGTCATATTAGGCATTCTTTTGTTGAAAAACGAATGCAATATTATTTTAGATATTGTTCTATATCCAAAATTTATGAACATTTTGATTTATGGTTTTCGAATTCTTTGGGGCCATCCATAAATGACGTCACGCTCCAGGGGGGGGGGGGGGGGTCCGTAATTGCATGACTAAGTGTGATAAGGATGAACAAAAATCCACCATAGATCATTTTTTTATTAAGAGTGCTGAAAGAGAAAACAATTTTTTTCCTATTATAATAAAAACACCAATTACAGATCACTACCCAATTTTATTATATCTAGATACAAATAGTAATATTACTCCTTTAACTAAGACAAATTATACAACAAAAAAATATATAGATTATATTAACTTACAATGTGATTTACAAAAAGAACAATGGGCAGATATATACCAAAAGGAAGATCTTAATCTACAGTGGGAATCATTTATTAATAAGTTCACATATTACATAAACAAAAACACAAAAACTATAAAAAAAATGAACAAATCCAAAGGAAAAAAAGAATGGATAACGTCAGGCCTCCTTCAATCTGTAAAAGAGAAAAATTCTTTATACCATAAAATGAAACAAAACCCAGAAAATACAGAAATAATCAGACAATACAAAAAATATAAAAACAAACTAACGCAATTGATTAAAAATGCTAAAATGCATTACTATAATAGTATCATAACAAAAAATAAGAACTCTACAAAAGAACTTTGGAATGCGGTAAATCGAATTTGTAATAAAAGTAATAACGATACGATTTTAAAGGAAATTGAATTCGATAACAAAATCATTAAAAATGAAAAAGAAATAGCTGATACGTTTAATCAGCACTATATTAATATGGGTGAATCTTTAGCAAAGCAAATACAAAATACTGGTCAACTTAGTGATAATGAGAAATACCTTGAAAATTCAATATTTTTGCAACCAACTAACGAAACTGAATTAAGAGAGGTTACAAATAGTTTAAAAGAAAAGAAGGCACCTGGTTACGATAATATTAAAGCCGAAACCCTAAAACAAACCATAAATGAAATAAAGCAACCACTTATTCATTTGATCAATAGCTCGCTTGCACAAGGGATATTTCCAAATGTATTAAAAGTTGGAGTTATAAAACCCCTATATAAAAATGGCGATAAATTAAAATTAATCAACTATAGACCTATTGCGCTAATTTCCAATGTTGCCAAATTGCTTGAAAAGATACTAAAAAATAGAATTGTGAAATTTTTAGATAAATTTAATATTATATCTAACAGGCAATTTGGTTTCAGGGAAAGAAAGTCCACAGAAGATGCTATAGCCTATTTAACGGGGTTAATTTATAGAAAATTAGATAATAATAAGCCATCTCTGTGTGTTTTTGTAGACTTAGCAAAGGCATTTGATACTGTCTGTCACAAGCGATTATTGTCAAAAATGCAGAAACTCGGGTTTCGGGGAAATGCTTTCCAACTCATAAAAAGTTATCTTACAGGGAGGACCCAATATGTACGAATTAAAGAGGCTCTAAGTAATTCACGAATTATAAATTGGGGTGTCCCTCAAGGAACTGTTTTAGGGCCGATTTTATTTATTATTTATATAAATAGTCTACTTACCCTTAATAGTGCAGGAGAAATTTTGAGCTTTGCTGATGACACCGCTATATTTTATAGTGCAGACACGTGGCAAGACCTAAAACAAATAATAGAGAAGGATTTCAAAAACATCAAAAATTGGTTTGACACAAATATCTTAACTATAAATAACATGAAAACCAAATACCTTCCTTTTACATCCTTAGTGAATAATCTCCCAAATTTCGGTCCTTTGAACATATCATCAAATCTAATAATTGAGGAAGCAAAATCGATGAAATATTTGGGTATTGTGATTGACAAACACCTTCGTTGGGATTTGCAAGTAAATTATATTACAAATAAAACTAGATATTTATTATCACGTTTCAAATTCCTGAAACAGTACCTAAGTATTAGTCAATTAAAGACATTATATTTTGCATTAATACAGACGCATTTCACCTATGGAATAATAGGTTGGGGAGCAGTGGCAAATTGTTATTTGAATAAATTAATGGTTTTACAAAAGTGGTTTTTAAAAATTATATTAAATAAAGAATATACTTATTCAAGTAATAGTTTGCTACAAGAAATGGCTGTTATGGACATCCGTCAATTATATGGTTACTCTCTTCTAATGAACCTTCAAAAAACAAAAAATATAGATTTTAAGAAACATGGTTATGACACCCGACTAAAAAATATAATTACAGTAAAACCAAAAGTTTATAAAACAGTTGGTGTAAAGAATCACACTTATTTATCTGTAAAATTATATGACTACTTACCTGATGATATAAGAAATGTGAAAAATATGTTTATGTTTAAAAAGAAAGTAAAAACATGGATTTTGGAATTTCCTAGGAACCAAATGAATAATATCCTTCAAGGCAATTTTTTGAGAAGTTATTGAGATTTATATGATGTGTTTATTTACTTATCGTTATTTATTAAGTTATGTGGTATGTGTATATTTGATTTTATAGTGTCTAGTATGTAAGTAAATGTATATGTGTATGTATGTGTAAATATTATATTATACATAGATATTAGATATAAATGTAATAATAAAATGTCCACACTCCCAACATCACAAACAAGTATCTACTAGAATACTTCTGTGAAACCTGAGTGTTTATTTGGAAAATTTCTTTCTTTGTCAAATGATGTATCTAATCTTTTAAATTCAAATAAACATTATTATTATTATTATTATTATTAAGGATGAGGGAGGGGAGTCTGACTCAGTGTGACATAAGAAATGGTGAACGAATCAAGAAAAGAAAAATATTGTGTTACGATGTGGTTACAAATGTTTTAGTATAATGAAAAGATCGTGAATAATAAATAACGGAATCGAAAAAACACAGTGGGGGGAAGGGGAGTTCTCTATAAGCATGACGTAATTTTTTTGGGGGGGCCTAACTCAACGTTAGGCCCCCCCAAAGGGGTCTAAAATCTCAAAAATTGGCGTGACGTCATTTATGGATGGCTCCTTTAAACACTGAATAATTTGAATTGTTTCTCGAAAAATATAATTCACTTTTTCTACCACTCCATGTCATGGATATTTTAAAATTCTTTTCTAAGATACGGATTATTCAACTTTAAAAAATGCTATTTTAAGGGGGTCATAATTCGAAAACTTTAAATGAAAATATTGGTATATTTTGGACATGGTGATCAATAATATTGCATTAGTATTTCACTAAAAAAATTACTAATATGACTTCTAGAAAAAACGAGCCCTTTTTTCTTAATGAAGATGCGCGCAATAAAACTATTTTTTTTTACTCGAAAAGGACATAATGAAGGTCTTTGATGCCAATCCAAATTTGGTTGAAATCGGATAACTATAACTGAAATATAAAAGTGCGCCGTTAAAAGCGTGGGACACACTGTATAATAATAATAATAATATTTATTCATTTCAGAAAACTACAAAGATGTAAGTTTAAGAAATTTTGTCACAAGTAGCTTATATAATAAGAAAATTTTTTAAATAGTTAAATAATTAAAAACAATTGTATTATAATATAAAAATAACGATTGATAAAAACAAAAACTATTACATAAAAACACATAAATATACATACATATATACACATATATATACATACATATATATACATACACACACACATATATAAGTCACATATAACATATAGCTAGCAGATTTAATGGCAGAAAAAGAAAAAAAGACTCTTAAGTGTTTGATAAGAATTCATCTATGGTGTAGCAATTTTTATTTAATAATAACGATTTTACAGCTGCTTTGAATTTATAAATTGTTGGTAAACTTTTTACATTTTCAGGTAAAGCATTGAAAAGCTTACATCCATTAAAAAAGAGACTTCTTTGATACAGTGCTGTTTCGTGCTTATGTGGTATCAGTAGGTTTTTTTTCCTGGTATTATGAAGATGTTGAGCTTTATTTTCAACAAAAGCTGCTTTATTTTTGTATACAAAACAGGAAATTTCATAAATATATACCGATATCAGGGTTAGAATATTTAATGATTTAAAGGCATCTCTGCAAGATTCATTATAACCTAAATTTGCCATGATACGTACTGCTTGCTTTTGTATAAGAAAAATGCTGTGTGCTTCCGGTGATAGACCCCAATGGACTATGGCATATTTAATACTGGAGTGAAATGACGCAAAGTATAATTGTCTTATAATTGATGAACTGCACTGCTTTGATGTTAAAGCTAATGCATAGCATGCCTTGGATAATTTAGTACTGACATCTTGTATGTGGTTAGACCATTTAAGATGACAATCTATCCTTAATCCTAACATTTTTGAGTTCTGAGAGTAATTGATATTAGTTTGGCCATCTAAGACTATGCCATCATTTACATTTAGATTAGATTTTAATGTTTTAAAAACTACAATTGCTGTCTTTTCATGGTTAATGCATAATTTGTTCTTCTCAGCCCATTTGCTGATTTTGGCATACATTAAAATGGCACAGTTTTCCGCATCAGACAGGTTTTTACATTTGATTAGAATATTAGTATCATCTGCATATGATACTACTGAACACAATGGATGTTCTAAATAATTCAACATATCGTTAATAAAAATAATAAATAACGTTGGGCCCAATATGGATCCCTGAGGGACTCCTGTATTAACAACGGATAATGACGAAAATGAATCCTTAATTTTTACCTGCTGAGCGCGGTTTGACAGATAGCAATTAAATATATATATAACAAAAAGCTGCCCGTTACAATGTAAAAATTGTTAATGGTGTGCCTGCATGCTGTTTATCAGTAGTTGCACAAAAATTTTAGAGAAAATGGATCAGTTAAGGAAATGATACTCCTGAATCTTTTAGTGTTGGGCGAATTCGAATTAAAATACTCGCTTGATTCCGAGTATTAAAATTTCATCCGAATAAACTCGGATTAATCTTAAGTGCAAAACAGAAAACAAATGTCAATCTTGCACTTGGATAATAAAATGTTTTTTCAGATTTCTCACCCCCCGCCCATTAATTATGAGATTTGGAGAATTTTTTGTTTAGATTTCTCCCCGCTCACGCTCATCGATTTTGAGAACTGGGGAGAAAAATTACTAACATCAGTGCCACTTGCATTCGCTTTAACCGCGATTGCCATCACTGCTGACAGAGTAATTGAAAAATCGGGATTTCACATCACTAATATACCTGTAGTGAAAATTTAATTCGACACCCTGCCGAAAATTCCACATAGAAACTTATAAAAAAAAAGTGATGCGGTTTTATCGTTCCTATAAGTTATATTAGTATTATACAGACAGGATTTTATCTGTTTTATTAAGTTTTAAATCGGTTATGAAACAGTAATTCCGAATGAGCTATTTGGAATTTTCATGTTGCCCTTTCATGAGTACTTATATGAAATATACATCAACAAATCTATAGTTTAGCGTCTGCAAATGCACCCTTGCCCTTATATCTGTAAACATATGGAATTACAGATACAACTTTAAAGAGATTCTAAACTTTTCTATAAGTAATATCATAAGAGTTCCAGTCCGTCCTTTCTCCAGTATCTATCGTATGTAACACACCATTTATCAACATGTTTTTATTGTAAATTTCAACATTGTTTTTTATTAGTATTAATGTGGATATACATGTCAACAAATGTACAGTTTCAATTGTATATTTTACAGATGTATTTTTATTGTAAACTTCCATTTTGCTTTTTTATTAGTATTAATTTGGATATGCATGCCGACAAATGTACAGTTTAAATTGCATATTTCCAATAGAAATACTAATATTGTGGTAAACACAAAATTCTGCAAAGTCCTTATTTTCTCGGGTGTTCTTGTTCTAGCCTAGAAGCAATGAATGAGTTAGCAGTGAAAGAGACTGCTTTGTTTTTAATTTAACAAACACACTTCAGTTCCTTAGGTCACATTAGATTAGATATGAATTAGCTACACGTATACAGCTCCCTCTACTGGAGCCTGGAGTAAAGTTGCTGCTGAAATTTCTATCAGTTTCTACCAGAATGGAGCAGCAAACATTTACTTATACCACATCAATGAGAATTTATGAGAACAGTATCTAAGGTAAAACGTGCGGCTTTCCGTTGTTAAATGGCAAGTGTTTCTATAAGAAACGAGCTGCATTAGGTTGACTTGCAATTGAAGATTACTAATTATAATGTTTGAATAGGAGATCAGTTTCTATGAGTATTAATGTTTTTTTTCAGTAATATATTGTAGTGTTTTCATTTGTTTGAATGGGTAAAAAGAAAGGTCAGTTTTCAACTGCAATTACAAATACAAGTTTAATCACTTTGAATGGGGTTATATGCGATTAATTTCTAAAAGTATTTATGCTGTTTTCCGAATATAATTGTGATGAGGTTTAATCAGTAACAAATTGTTCACTACTTGTTATGATATGGTCGGAAATTCCAAGTACACATTTAGTATTCCTTCAAAAGGATTGATGAGAGCAGTTTCTACGAGTATCTATTTGTTGTTCCTCTAGTAAATTATATAAGTCTACATTTACTTATACTATCTCAATGAGAATTTAAGAGAACAGTATTTAATGTAAAACATACGGCTTTCCGTGGTTAAATGGCAAGTGTTTCTATAAGAAACGAGCTGCATTAGGTTAGAACAGTTTTGATTTGCAATTGAAGATTACAAATTATAATGTTTGAATAGGGATTTATGAGATCAGTTTCTATGAGTATTAATGTTTTTTTTTCAGTAATATATTAAATGTGTTTTCATATGTTTGAATGGGTAAAAAGAAAGGTCAGTTTTCAACTGAAATTACAAATACAAATTTAATCACTTCGAATGGGGTTATATGCGATCAATTTCTAACAGTATTTATACTGTTTTCCGAATATAATTGTGATGAGGTTTGATCAGTAACAAATTGTTCACTACATGTTACGATATGGTCGGAAATTCCAGGTACATATTTAGTATTACTTCGAAAGGATTGATGATAGCAGCTTCTACGAGTATGTATTTGTTGTACCAATAGCAAATTATATAAGTCTTTATCAGTATGCATTCGGATCTAATTTAAATATGAAAATTATATCAGAATAAAGCAACCAAATATTTTAAACAGTATCTATTTGTAAATCCAGACATTTACTTATACTATCTCAATGAGAATTTATGAGGACAGTATCTAATGTAAAACGTGCGGCTTTCCGTGGTTAAATAGCAAGAGTTTCTATATGAAACGAGCTGCATTTGGTTAGAACAGTTTTGATTTGCAATTGAAGATTACAAATTATAATGTTTGAATAGGGATTTATGAGATCAGTTTCTATGAGTATTAATGTTATTTTTTCAGTAATATATTAAATGGGTTTTCATTTGTTTGAATGGGTAAAAAGAAAGGTCAGTTTTCAACTGCAATTACAAATACAAGTTTAACCACTTCGAATGGAATTATATGCGATCAATTTCTAACAGTATTTATGCTGTTTTCCGAATATAATTGTGATGAGGTTTGATCAGTAACAAATTGTTCACTACATGTTACGTGTGGAAATTCCAGGTACATATTTAGTATTACTTCGAAAGGATTGATGATAGCAGTTTCTACGAGTATGTATTTGTTGTGCCAATAGTAAATTATATAAGTCTTAATCAGTATGCATTCGGATCTAATTTAAATATGAAAATTATATCAGAATAAAGCAACTAAATATTTTAAATAGCATCTATATGTAAATCCAGACATTTACTTATACTATCTCAATGAGAATTTATGAGAACTGTATCTAATGTAAAACGTGCGGCTTTCCGTGGTTAAATGGCAAGAGTTTCTATAAGAAACGAGCTGCATTAGGTTAGAACAGTTTTGATTTGCAATTGAAGATTACAAATTATAATGTTTGAATAGGGATTTATGAGATCAGTTTCTATGAGTATTAATGTTTTTTTTTTCAGTAATAAGTATATTAAACGTGTTTTCATTTGTTTGAATGGGTAAAAAGAAAGGTCAGTTTTCAACTGCAATTACAAATACAAGTTTAATCACTTCGAATGGGGTTATATGCGATCAGTTTCTAACAGTATTTATGCTGTTTTCCGAATATAATTGTGATGAGGTTTGATCAGTAACACATTGTTCACCACATGTTACGATATGGTCGGAAATTCCAGGTACATATTTAGTATTCCTTCGAAAGGATTGATGATAGCAGTTTCTATGAGTATGTATTTGTTGTTCCAATAGAAAATTTGTCTTTATCAGTATGCATTCGGATCTACTTTAAATACAAAAATTATATCAGAATGACACAACCAAATATTTTAAAAAGTATCCACTTGTAAATCCAAACATTTAAAGATACATTTTAATGAGAACCAATCAGAACAGTATCTAATGTAACGCGTGCGGCTTTCCGTGGCTAAATTTTAAAAGTATTTTTAATAAATAGCTTTAACGGATTTGAACAGTTTTAATTTGCAATTCCAGATGAATAGTTTTAATTGTTAAATAGGGATCTATGAGATCAGTGTCTTTGTGTAATGTTTATTTTACAATAAAAACACATTTTATTGAAAAAAAAAAAACATTACACAGACCTCATAGATCCCTAACAATTAAAACTATTCATCTGGAAATGCAAAACTGTTCGAATCCGTTAAAGCTTATTTATTGCAAATAATTTCAAAATTTAGCAACGGAAAACCGCACACGTTACATTAGATACTGTTGTGATGAATTCTCATTATAATATTATCTTGGATTTACAGGTGGACACTGTTTAAAATATTTGGGGTTTCATTCTGATATGATTTTTGTATTTAAATTTACTGTAGGAACAACAAATAAATACTCGTAGAAACTGCTCTCATTAATCCTCTTGAAGGAATACTAAATATGTACCTGGAATTTCCGACCATATCGTAACATGTAGTGAACAATTTGTTACGGATCAAACCTCATCACAATTATATTCGGAAAACAGCAGAAATACTGTTAGAAATTGATCGCATATAACCCCATTCGAAGTTCAAAACTGACCTTCCTTTTTACCCATTCAAACAAATGAAAACACATTTAATATATTACTGAAAAAAAAACATTAATACTCATAGAAACTGATCTCATAAATTCCTATTTAAACATTATAATTTGTAATCTTCAATTGCAAATCAAAACTGTTCTAACCTAATGCAGCTCGTTTCTTATAGAAACACTTGCCATTTAACCACGAAAAGCCGCACGTTTTACATTAGATACTGTTCTCATAAATTCTCATTGAGATAGTATAAGTAAATGTCTGGATTTACAAATAGATACTGTTTAAAATATTTGGTTGCTTTATTCTGATATAAATTTTCATATTTAAATTAGATCCGAATCTTTACTGATAAAGACTTATATAATTTACTAGAGGAACAACAAATAGATACTCGTAGAAACTGCTCTCATCAATCGTCTTGAAGGAATACTAAATGTGTACTTGGAATTTCCGACCATATCATAACAACTAGTTAACAATTTGTTACTGATTAAACCTCATCATAACTATATTCGGAAAACAGCATAAATACTTTTAGAAATTGATCGCATATAATCCCATTCGAAGCGATTAAACTTGTATTTGTAATTGCAGTTGAAAACTGACCTTTCTTTTTACCCATTCAAACAAATGAAAACACATTTAATATATTACTGAAAAAAAACATTAATACTCATAGAAACTGATCTCATAAATCCCTATTCAAACATTATAATTTGTAATCTTCAATTGCAAATCAAAACTGTTCTAACCTAATGTACTCGTTTCTTAAAGAAACATTTGTCTTTTAATCACGGAAAGCCGCACGAATTACATTAGATACTGTGCTCATAAATTCTCATTGATATGGTATAAGTAAATGTTTGGATTAACAAATGGATATGGCTTGACTCATTTTGCTGGTCAATGCGGATATAAACTGATAACAATTTCAACAGCAACTTTAGCTAACTCTTATAGAAACTTATTGACCATATAGGTTCTCATAGATACTTATTAATTTTTGATAATTTTCAATACGGATTAATGAGATTTTTTTGACAGGGCATCGAATGATTAATCCGAATATCTGCATCACTAGAATCTTTGGTCTCCTCGTTTACCTGATCTGAACTTGTAATTACTAAATGCTTAGTAGATGGCAGCAAACGCCAACCTGCAATTAAATGTTAACAGTTTTTAAGAATGAAAAAACGTTTGTGCTCCTTGAGAAGTTATACTGCACTGAAAGACATGGCATTTAAAACACATTGCAAGAAAAGTTTGAAAATAATTATACAATTTACTCTAACCTCAACACTGTTAGCATGGAAACAAACAGATGACAAATTCTGATCTATAGTAACTTCTCTATCTAATGTTCTAGTATAGATCTATGGTTCTGGTATAGGGATTTTACATCGACCATAAAGACGCGTTTGCACGCATCTAGTAATGTAGTTGAGTAATTTAATAATTGCTTTCCACTAAATTAACTTGACTAAAACGCGCTGTCCGCATTGGTCGAGTACTAAATTACTAAGCGACTCGACTAAATTACTGGATGCGTGCAAAACGATATGGTCGAAGGGATTTTAGCGTGTTTGTTCAAAAATTCAGCACCCTCTGCACTAGTGCATATAATAGGAGATAGAGTGAGACTATACATAAGTTGAAGAGAGATATATTTGCATTGGTGCAGATATTAGAGGAATTTTGAACAAAGCTATTGAAAATAAGGAGATCCGTTGGAACGCACTGCGCAGTCCTAATCCGTACTAATGGCAAAACGCGATCAGTGCATTTAGTTGACATTTAACACGAGTCGCGAATTTTAAATGAAATCCAAAACCCAAAACCTAATCCATGTTGAAGGATTCTACACAAAGAATTGTTTATAATCCTTGATCCAGGTTGGCCCCTACTGCCATCTGCTATTAGTATCTTTAATGCGAAGATCCCTCATTTGATGAATGTGTTGCAAGATTTGTAGAGTATAGGCTATGCTGTGGTGTATAACTCTGTATAAGGTTCTCTCCAAAAAGGATAGGATAGAGTGGAAGGTTCCATATGGCCACAATGTATTTTTCCGTACAAGGTTTTCCTGCGCCACCTGGGCGAGTCCTAGGCAGCATGAAATCCCCCCACTACCACACATAGCGGGAAACTGAAACTCAAGGTCTTCAATCCATGCACCCTGCGCGGGTCGAGCTCGTAAAGGAACTTTCAGCCTTCAATTTTTAGCGGGAAATTTAAATTCGGAAGTACCGAGCCGGCGCCCTCTGCAGGTCAGATGCGTAACTAAATCCCCCACTGCCCACTACCGCCATTACCGGGAAATTTAAACTCTCGAGGCACCGCACTCGTGCCACTGGATTTCTTAAAAATCAAGGGAAAAAGAAGCGATAAACGTGGAAAAAAGAAGCGATAAACGTGAAAAAAATTACTTTATTTTAAGAAATAGCCACTGCACTAACAAAACAAATATTACTAGTAATAAGTGAATTTAAATAGTATAAATAATTTATAAAATATTCTACAAATGACACTGTATAATAACTTATAACTAGAAATTTGTATAACACTGATCAATAGTTATGCTACAGTGTTGTATTGAACAGAAAATAAAAATTCTAGCCGTAATGAATTCAACGTGTGCAATTGAAAAAAATTAATCATACAAAATTAATAAATAAAACGGACACAAAACTGACAGAAAAAATAACAAATATAAACATGTCAGCTCCAATAAAAAAAAATCGTAATCGTATACTAAAAATAAATTAATGGGTAAAACAAAAATCACTAATTGGTGGTAGCTCAAAATACAACCATTACAAATTATCGAAAAATATTATTTTGTGTACTAATTCAGCAGATAACTTTCAATGAAACCATTCATTCTTTCCATATACTATCGATCCAAGTCTGATCATACCAGTATATCAACAAAAAATGACTCTTACGAGACATCTTATCAACTGCTTTCATCTAACAATATCAATATCAAAAACAAGAAAATTATATTCTTTCTATATACTGATGATCAAGGTATGATCATGCAGTGGCGGCTGGTGATATTTCAATTTTTTTTTCTCGTTTGTGGCACGTGGGACCCATACGAAATATGGGAAATAACATCTCAAGCTGAACTTGGTTTGAACTTAGTTGGTACAACTCGCCCTAAGTGCTAGCAATTTGCAAGATTTGTATGCTAAGTACATGATAAAAATCTTCGTAAGGCGGAGGGTACCAAGCTGGTAGCATATTTTCATAACAATTTCAAATCAAACTGGCATCTGGGATCTTAAGGCGAGTTTATAAAAAAAGTCCCAGTCCTAACTTAGCCTGTCTTAGTCTTAATTTTTCCCTAAAATATATCTGATGTTTTAAGACGGGTTTATAAAAACTGGCCTTTGTCTTAAGTTGATCGTAAAATAGATACGCGAACTTTTCATGCCAATTGGAATTGATTTCTGATCTATTCAGTGGTATTAGCCCCTAGGAAAAATTAATCTAAAAATTTTAGGTTAAGTTAGGACAAGACAGGATTGCGACTTTTATAAACGGCATACGGGTAACCTGTACATTTAACTTTTTAGGGAAAAAATTAAGACTAAGATAGGCTAAGTTAGGACTGGGACTTTTTTTATAAACTCGCCTTCACTCACATTTCGAGTTCCTTAGGGACCATAAAAAACCCATGCCCTTTATATTTATCGTTTCTTCTACGACAGTTTGAAAAATTGCAGGCCACAACCATTATATACTTTATAACTATAATCAAAACTATAATTTTTTACACATATAATACTCATTTGCTTTTTCTACATGTGACATTTATTATGATCACCATTACCAGGGTTGTCAACAGCTCTGATTCATTTTCCCCTCCAAAACTTGCGCGATTCCCCACAATTCCCCACATCCCAAAGTTTTAAACTAGAACAGTTATAGATCTTTGTAATAAAAAAAAGATACAATGAATTTTCGATGACATAACATAAATACCATAATACCAATACCAAATACCGTACCCGTGTGGTGCCAAGGTCAAGTCAAGACGGAATGCGGACCAGCAATCGCGCGTTTTCCAAATCAATACCAACTCTTTGGGCAAGGGTAAGTTTATGAATGAAAAAATCACGTGTCACGTGTCTCGTGAAGACGTGAAAAAAATATAAAATATGAAATGTGTTGCTTTTTCTGTCTACGTAGTTAAGTGTAACCAAATTCCCCACAATTCCCCAGAGTAATTCATTCCCCACAAATTCCCCACAGTTGTTGAAATTCCCCACATTTTGGGGAATTCCCCACACATTGGCAACCCTGACCATTACCATTGCATTGCATGATTGTAAGGTTAGGTGCGTTTTTTTGTCCACGACCGGTAGAGTTAGAATTACCAGAATGATATTTACCAATAAAACGACAAAACTGAAATTCCTAGGTGGGAGGCGACAAATTTCTTAGGATTCTTAAATAACGAATAATGGCATCGACATTCATGTGTATGGAATCAGAATGGCGAGCAAAAAACGACAAGATTTGATATTCCGGTGTCAGAATTGTAGCAAAAAAACGCACCTGTTGATTATAGACCAACAGCAAGGTCAATAGTATAGACAACAATCTCTTTCATTGATGCCGATGCCTGTAAATATGTTGTTGCTGCCTAAAACTCGACAGATGGCATGTGTACGCGAGCCTTCCGCTCTATCTTATCCTTTTTGGTTCTCTCGTAATCAGCTTTTAGGCGAGAAGTAGGCATGGGTAACTCGTGAGCGAGTTAACTCAAAGAGCCGGCTCAGTAGTGCGAGTCAAGTGAATCGGATCTTGATTTCCGAATTACATGACTCTCGGCTCTTTTCATAAACGCCGGCCCATTTACAGTAGTGATGCAGATATTCGGATGATTTCGGTACTCGGATTACACGGAATCGGATGACAAGAATATTCGGATTAATCATCCGATGTCGAATTAAATTTTCACTATAGGTATTAGTGATGTGATATCGCGATTTTTCAATCACTCTGTCAACAGTAATTGCGATCGTGGTTAAAACGAATGCAAGTGGCACTGAGGTTAGTAATTTTTCTCCCCAGATCTCAGAATCGATGAGCGGAGGGGAGAAATCTAAAAAACATTTTATTCCAAGTGCACGATTGACAGTTCTTTTTTGTTTTGTACTTAAAATTAATCCGAGTATATTCTATTCGGATGAAATTTTAATACTCGGAATCAAGCGAGTATTTTGATACTCGGATTAACCGAGTATTTTAATTCGAATTCGCCCAACACTAATTTACAGCCGTCGAATCACCACGACTCGAACGTCGCGTCGCGCGTCGGTGACAGATAGAAACGAGTCGTTCGGTTCTTCAGATAATTCGGTTCACTTGAATCAGCTGATTATGTTTGTGAATCTATTTTTTCTCGATGGTGGCATTTTAAAATGTTTGTTGGAATATAGTTAATATAATAAGTAAGTTGCTTACAAATGTAGGTATCTATAATAATTAAAATGCGCGTATTTGTCTCTATAAAAGTGTGTAAAAAATTATCTCTCCGAATTTCCACAGTGGCAAGAGCCATGAGTCCTGACTTGGTTTGTGCCAGCAAATGACATCTTCACTCCACCCGCTCATATAACTTTTCAACGCGCGCATGACATGCGAACCGTGTGGGTTATTAAGTGAATTGTGAGTCATGTAGCTCTTTTGAGCCAACTCACTGAACCGGCTCGTTTATAGGAGCCAGATGCGAAGAGGCGGATCGGTAAAAAGAGTTACTTTGCCCATCTCTAGCGAGAAGTGAGTGCGGGGATGAAAAGTCAAACTATCCTTGTTCTTCGAACGCGCAGTAGCGGTGCAGTTATCTCTTTCTAGAAGGACGGTCCGTACTGGCCCAAAATATGGCCAGAAGTATACTCTATGACCTGTAGTGCTATATTCTACAAATTATCCTGATTGCCACCATGCAAAATACGAGGTAATTACTCCCTACCTCAGGCGGGTCATTACGAGCTCGTTCCAGTTACGAGTTCTTTGCTTAATTATTAACATTACACAAATTCTTTACAATATTTTGAATCAGAGGCTCTGCATCTGGTGTGATTTCACACCAGCTGCTCGTTGGCTAATGACATTTTTTGGTGGGGATCGTGAGTTACGAGACCACCTTATACTCTACCAATCTTGGTGCTGGTGGCACATAGCCAGCAAGATTTGTAGAGTATGAGGTTCCTTAATATACAGCTTTTAGGCAAAGAAGTCAGTGCGGGGGTAAACAGTCAGACTATCCTTCTTCTTCCGAACGCGCAATAGCGGCGCTGTTATCTCACTCTAGAAGAACCGTCCGTACTGGCCCGAAATATGGTTTGACGTATACTACCGTGCGTGTAGCGGAGCGCTAGGCATGGAGAGTAAAATTACAACATCGCGCGTGCCAGCTGGCTGAAATGAAAAAACAGAGCTGGGATGCTCCGCCCGACGGAGGAATTTACGGCAGCTGTGTTGTCAGATCTCTCGCGCTACGTGAATGTACATGCCTAATGGGAAATTACACGCACGGTATGATCTGTAGTGTTACATTCTACAACTTATCCTCATTACCAGCATGCAGAACATTGACTCAAAATGCGAGGATAATTACCCCCTACCTCAAAAACGGATAATTGCGAGCCCGTTCCAGTTACGAGTTCTTTGCTTAATTAACATTACACAAATTCTTACAATATTTCAAAAAAAGCCTTGCATCTCTGGTGTGATTTCACACCAGAAAAAAGTTGGCTCGCTACGCCCCTGTGTATAAAACAGCATTTACTCCGTTTTTAAATACAATTTAATTTATTACTATTTCTACAGTAATTTTACTAACAGATTTGAGCTCAACTGATGATAGAACAGCAATAAAAACAATATTCACTCATTACCTAATTGTATCCCTCAAAGCAGTACTCCACTGCAAATCGTGGCAACTAGGGCCAACAAATTCACCCCCACTGCGTCCCTCGAGCGCTTATTGTATGACTAAACAAACCGTACTTATACTGAATTGGATTGCCCCTCTATATTTTACACCTCATTGGTTAAACCAGCGACAGGAACGTAAGATTTGGAACGTACCCCAAGGCTGTGTTTTAATTATTATAAAGTTGGTACTCTAACTACAACTGGCTGGTGGCGGGTAAAATTTTTCAGTTGTCAAAAAAGAAGCCAAATAGTCGTAAAAAATAGTGCCGTTTGGTATAGTTTAGATAAAATTTCTTGATCTCCAAAATATTGTATTTAGGTAATCATTTCAGTTAGATTTTACTCTCTGCGCTACGTATAAAGTGATTGTTTTTTTTAATCGGTACGAGCAGCCGCAGGTTTTTGTTCTAAAAATATGGCAAAGGTTCATCTGTGCAATATCACCGTAATGGACAATCCTAGCCAATTCTTAAACCCTTTTCAATTTGAGATTACTTTTGAATGCATAGAGGAGCTTAAAGAAGGTAAGAACTTTCAAATCTCACCTAACAGACTTTTTTTTATTATGTATTCCTTCGACAGATCTGGAATGGAAAATGATATACGTCGGTTCAGCAGAAAGCGAAGAGTATGACCAAGTATTAGATTCTGTGTTTGTGGGTCCCATTCCTGAAGGAAAGCACATGTTCGTGTTCCAGGTAAATGAAAAAATGCTGTTAATACCTAAAGTCAACAAGTAAATGTGTTTTGTTGGAATTTTTATCTGCTATATATTATATATGTGGCGCTTGTTTGCAGGCAGACCCCCCTAATGTGTCCAGAATTCCAGAAAATGATGCGATAGGTGTTACGGTAGTGCTGTTAACTTGTTCGTATAGAGGCCAAGAGTTCATTCGTGTGGGTTATTTTATTAACAACGAATATAGCGATCCTGAATTGAGAGAAAATTTACCTAGTCCACCACAGTTTGATAAGGTAAACAATTAAAGAAAGTTTTAGTTTAACCCTTGTTCTGTAGATTGGCATTGGCATTTGAAATCTAGTATTTTTTATGCACCAACCCACTATTATAAAAAATTACTGTTGATGAAAATGGTGGGTACAATAGAAACTAAAATCGCCACAGTGTTTATGGTGATGCTGCGATCAGACAGCACAATTCGCTGATTGTTGGGTTACCACTATTACTAGGTTAGGAACTCACTGTGGGCGCTGAGCAAATATTACGTAGCAGCACTCCGATGTGGAGAGTCATACAGGGTTGGAAAAAAAAAGTTTTTTTTCATTTTAAACAAAAAACCAGTTTTTTTGTTTAAAACACGTTTTTTTTAAGTTTTAAATGATATGTTTAAAACAGGTTTAAAATGTTTAAATCTATATTCAACTAAAATTAAATGGTGTCAGGCACACTATGTCTGCTACTACTACTTGATGTCAGAGGATTTTACAGCACTCTACAAATAAAATGCTCAGTTTAGTGCACGTGACCACTATATCGGAATTATTTATCGGAATGGATCATCATCAGCACTTTTCCTGCTTTTCCACAAACTCCAAAATAATACATTTATTTAAAACATCACACTGTGTTTTAAACTGTGTTTTAAACAGTTGTTTAAAACATCGCATTGTGTATTAAATATGTTTTAAACATTTGTTTAAAACACAGTGCGATGTTTTAAACACTTTGTTTTAAACATGCCAACCCTGGAATCATAACAAATCATAACACTTTCAATGAGACAGCTATCAATCTGACCAATTTTAATAGAAAAACCTAACCTAACAATTATTTTAACGAACTGACTATAAATTGTGTTCAAACAACACAAGTATCTGACAGCTGTCTCCTATTGAATTAGACAGTCACCGATGGTGTAGAGATGGGCGGTCCAGGCGGACCCGTTTCAAGTGAATGACTCCGGAGGTGGAACGGGTCCGACCGAATCCACGATGTCGATCGAACCGGGTCTTCGGTCCACAGTTCCCGTTGATCTGCTACGATCTGAGTGCTTGGATAGATTTGAAGTTTGAGTTGACTGTCATCTCATCGCGTCATAAATAGTAAATACCGCACGTGCATACATAATACTTAGGAAGCGCCTGCATCGTGATTTAAAGGTTTTATTTACTGTTTATCCAAACAAATTTGTATTAATGAAAAAGTGGGTATTGTATTATAATATGACTTATCAAGAAAATGAGGTAATAATAAGATTCAATGATAGTTGATAATAAAAATATCCGTTGGCTTGATATTGATAGATAATAGATAACTGCCGATAGGTACCTACCTCTTAACTATGTAAAAATAATAGGAAAAAGTGATTGGACAATTTTTAGTTTCCTACCTAATTGCGTAAACATTTTGAAGTGGATCCGATGGAACGAATCCAGCTGAACAGGTCCACAAGCGGAACTGTTCCAAACGCACCGAATCCACTAAAGGGAGTGGACCGCTCATGTCTATGATGGTGGTGCTAATTGCAAATTCGCTCAGTGCCTATAGCCATTACAATAGGGATCTTAGTAAGGGCTAAGGGATAACAGCGCCACCTAGGGGCCACAAATCAAACTGACAAAAGAAGTGTTGCTCTTTGTTTACATTCACCCAAAGACAAATAGACCTAAACAGACCAACAATCAGCTGATGTAGCTCGTCTGTTGCTGTGTCGTTATAAATACTGTGGTAATTTCAGTTAACAATAAACTGTTACTTCCGTCATCAGTTCGTTTTTCAGCCACTTAATGGCAACTGTATAGCGGAATTGGCTTGTAGAATATTTCTTATTCTTTTTGGGGTACTTTGCCACTTCTAAAAAATATTTTAAAATTCAATGAAAGAAATAAATCAGACAGGTTGGTTTTTCAGTAGTCCTGATTACCGCAAAATTTTACACCTAAAAGTATATCAAACTAAACTAAACGAAAATTAGTAACTGTTTAACGTTTCAGAGAAATTTCTTTTATTTCCGTTTTCAAACTTTGGCTTTTTAGGGCCGGTTTATCAATGCAGGGTTAGGTTAGTTTGCCCATGGGGCTAAACGCTAACTCCCAGGCTAAAGTGTTTATCAATTCGAGTTAAAAGTAACCCTGGGCTAAAGTCAGAGGTAACTTAGCCCGAACTTCTGGGGATTATCTCTGTTAGCCTGAGGTTAACCTTAAAATTTTATGTTTGGTGTTGACAGTTGGATGAAATGTCAAAGGTATTTTTTGGTTAAATTGTTAAAAATGGAAGCTTTCGACGAAATAAGCGAGGATGAAACATATTTTTTAACTTTTGGAACACGAAAGACTTAGTTTTCTAATGTAGCTAAGAAGCAAAAGGTATTGCATCAGTTTTGTTTTAATCTGTGACTTAATTATAATTATTTGCTATTTTAATTAATAACAACCGCTCTGATGATGAAAAATTGGGGCCTATGCGTACCTTTGTTGGGGTTTCATTCATTTTCTTAAAATAAAAATGTAACTATGGGCCAGAAAATATTTTAGTTTATATTAAAATTGTTGTTGCTCGCTGCTGTCACTGTCAGGTGACTTTTAAACAATAGCAAAGAAATGCTGTTAACCTAGTAACAAAAACTTAAAAAGCTAATAAACAGAAAATGACTCATTTTTCTGCCAATCACGATCAACCTAGAGCTGGCAACTTTGTCACCAACCTCAGGTTATTCAAGGATTTCCTAACTCACACATAAATTGTGGTGGATAAACGGATGCCAGTTTAACACTCACTTTGCCCTGAGGTTAAAGTTAGCCCAGGGCTAGCTAACACGCAAATTTAACATTTAACCCTACATTGATAAACCGGCCCTCAGTATCTCAAACAATGGCAAGTCAAATTATTACTCTCTCTCAATGTTTTACCAACATCGATGGTGGAAAAAATTTTTGTCGAATTTGCATTTTTATATTATGCACATTAAAAATTTCCACATTCCCTGACTTTCATAGGCCAAAAAGCCAGTGCGGGTATCTTTTTTATTATTTTTCACCCTACATATTTTGATCCCATGTTATATAATAACATCGATATGTTCATAATGTAATATCGATGGAGAAACCATCGAACATCGAAAGCTAAACATAGATGTTTTTGGAACATCAATGAACATCGCCCGTTCCTATGTTGATGACAGTTTTGTCAACTAACCTCAAATTATAAAATAAAGACGTAAATGTCAGATTAGACAAATGTCAAGAAAAGTCGTCAAAAGGTAAAAGAAGCTAAAGATAATTAAATTTTCAAAGGTTACACGTAGCAACTAACATCCCAACTAACACCAAAGTAACAGTAACTGAGATAGGAACTTCGAATGAGTAACCATTACGAATTCGTCACAAAATTTACAACTTTGATGTGTAAATAACTTCCTCCGACATATCCATACTCGCTGCCTCGTAGTTTTTACCACTAGTGGTTACTTTAGAGTTATGTAACTTCTACATTACTTTCCCGGTGCATGGGAATGCCCTAGTTACCAGTGGGGCAACCATCGAAGTTGCAACCACTTTCAAGTAGCTTTGATAGTTCCGCGACGTTCTGGGAACCTTTACTATCCGTTTAAATTTATGGACCTTGTTAGTAACATTTATTAGTGTTAATGACGTTACCGCTACCTGCAGAACTAAACCTCAATAATATATTATATGATATAATATGTAAGAGTACGAAGTTGCTTCATAATATTAATTAATGTTCTAAAATGACTGGTAAGAGTAAAAGTTATTATTCAGTGCCTCAGTGCCAGTATTGCTCAAAAACCGCATCGATGCAGTTTTCCTAAAGACAAAAAAACTTCGCGGTAAGTGGATAATAGGGATTGCAATACCGGTTTACCGGTTAACCGGTTATTAGGACAAAAAACACATGATGATAATTACCGGTCATTTTAATTTTTTACCGGTTATTTCGGTAAATTCTGAACTTACGATATGTCACGTATTCAACGTTTCTATTTATGTAAGTGACTAGTATTCACTAAATACAGAGTGACTGTCCCAACACTGAGCACTTTTAACTATAAATAAATAATATTATAAAAAGTAAAACCCAGACACCAAGCTCTAAGAAATACAAGTAAGAGAGACATTGACAATATCGTGCGATAGGAAATTGAATATTTCACTGCCGCAAATATCCGTAGAATACATTTAGAAGTATGTTATTACCAATTCTTATTAACTTATCGACCCACCAATATCGATTGAGGAAGGACATCTTCAGCTGGTGGTATTCTATGAACAAATATCAGACGACTAACAGATATAGCTTTGAAAAACTAACCCTTTTAACAGGTCGTTTTTGAAAAATATTATATTTTTAGATTAGGTATTCAGTAAATGCCCTATTTGAGTTTATAATTTTTGTTATTTACAGAATAATTATTTATTTAAATTAATTTCGTTTATATTTTTTCATTTTGATAAAAAACCTTTGGTTTGTTCATTATATTAAATATACGTATATAATAGTATGTTATTCAACGAGCATATAATGATGGCTATTATTCACGAGGGTGAAGTTTAAGACACGAGCAGTAGGCAAATGTCGTAAATCACCAGAGTAGCCATTATATGCGAGTGGAATATTATACTTTGTCCACGACTATTAGATATTTTTGTTAAATTGTTTACTGAAGAAATTAAATAATGAATTATTTATATTTTTCTTTTTGAGTAATATGGAAAATTATTGTAAATAACGTTGACATTTAAATTTAATTTGACAAGCCGTTCTCTGACACATAACAGCCTGCTCAATAAAAAAAAAAACGAAATTGTATGATAAAAGAGGGTCTGTTTCTGAAACGCTAAATAAAGTTATCTATTCATAAATTTGATAATAACAGCAAAATTGTTCACACAGTTGTGGCTATGACAGTTAACGAATAATTGTACTTAAGGTTTCAGAAAGTAGCCATAAATTCTACTAAAAAGTTGCGAGATTGCACTCGAATTGAAAAAATACCTGCCCATGACTTCTTATAAACAACTGACTGTCCTTATTATTCACTAGTGAATACTGAAATCATTATTCACTGCAGGGAATAATGGATAGCATTATCCTTGAGGAAACATACATAATGAGTACATTATTTAATAGTCGTGGAAAAAATTTTGTTTGGTCAAATTTAGATAATTTTGTACATGGAAAAAGATAATTGCCATTTTCGCCACCCTAATCATTCATTCTAAAAATTACCGGTAAATACCGGTTAACCGGTTATTTACATTTTTATTTACCGATTTACCGGTTATTAAAACTTCCGGTAAATTGCAATCCCTAGTGGATAATAGTAAGGTGACCATTCGTCCCCCATTAGGAGGGACAGTCCCCCTTTTGATGGAGCTGATTGATTTCTGATTACTTATAATATTGATTTTATCTCTTTAAAAACTTAAAAGATTACCTTGAAAAATCTCATATGAAAAATATATATCGTACCGACATAGAATCGGGAATACGGTATGGTATTTTATTATGGGGATAATCACCACATGCAGAGAACGTGTTAATAGCACAAAAAAAATAATAAGTGTTGGCTTCGGCCAAATACAAGGACTCTCTTAACATCTTAACATTAGTTAATCTGTATTTATTAGAAGTAGCATGTTTTATACATGAAAATAGAGATTTATACCACTACAATCTAATTACACACTCTTATGATACTAGGCTTATATTGCCCAAACATACTTTACAAAAATTTAGTCAGGCTCCTGTTGTGATGGGTATTAAAATTTATAATCTCATCTCTCCAGAACTGAAGCTTCTCCCTCCTAAACTTTTTAAAAGCAAACTTAAAGATGTACTTGTTAAAAACGCTGTATAAAATTAGTGAATATTTCAACAGTAACAAAAAGCTTTTTTTATAATTTTTTTTATAAATTTATAAACTAATATAGTCAATTATCTATGTATTTTATCTTATTATCTATTTTTTTTATCATGTTTTATCATTGTATTTTTATCTTAATGTCTTTTTAAGTTTTTTTTAACTTATGTAACAAATGTCTGTAGTGTGACCTATCCTATGTCAAATTCTGATTCATTGGATGAATAAATACTATTATTATTATTCAAGTTTAAGAAAAAAAGCAATTTCTTACATCAATAATCAAAATGTAAACCAACTTCTATTAATACAGAGTAATTTTTCTCAAAAAAAAACTAGTGAGGGATAGGTTTAGAAATTTTTCAAGGAAAATTGAAAAATATATATTTGTATTGGTCAACTTTGATAGGCTCTCGGCGTTTTTGGGACTAATAACTACGAAAAGCCCAGGGTTGGCACAAAAACCCACCATTAGAAAAAACCTGTGGGTAAAATGGGTGGGTTTTTGATTTTAGAAAAATCCATCCGGGTTTTTGTTTGATTTTCTTTTTTTTTGATTTTCTTTTTTTTTGCAGGAAAAAAGCAATTATAAAAAATTATATTTTTGCCTCACAAATACTTGAACAAACCAGTAACAAAAATGTAACATGTCAATATATTAGTAAACAATAAAACAAGTAAATAATAAACTAGAGAAAAATAAAAACATAAGACACATAAAAAAACTTTAAACGTCCATGAATCTTAACTAGTTTGACGCCTTTTCAGCTCCAAGCTTGTTCCTTAGTTTGCTCCAAATGTGGCCGAATGTAGAAAAAATTCTTTCTATTGCGGCACCAGAAGCGAGATAACTATGCAATTTTGAAAAAATCGTACATATTTACTAGATTTTCATAACTGAGAATATTTCCAACACAGTCCAGCTATATTGTCAAAGCAACGCTGAATGAAAGGTGAGAAATTAGGCGGGAAATTTGAATTTTACAAAATCCACAATAAACCACAATTACCCAGAAAAGCCCACCAAAAACCCACTTAAATACCCAGTGGGTTATCTTTTTCTAAAGAAGGTGGGTTTTTGCACAACCCTGTAAAAGCCCCAAAAGCCCCACGAGCGTCTGTGATGTCACATCACCCCACTGGTTCTATGAGTTATGCGGTTATATTCAGTTTAAGAGCTTTCATTGTACACTGTGCGGGTGTGATGTTATTTTACATTATTTAACTTATTTGATTCTGTTATTTTTTATACATAAAAATATGTGTTCTCTAGAACATGGCTAAGTTAAAGCTAATTCCAACATTTTGCCGTGTGTAGACATTTTTATGGTTATGGAATATTTTAATAATAATAAAATTACATAAGTCATAAGTGCTGAAATAAGGGTTGTCAAATTACAGAAGTAGGTTAACTAGATGCATATCTACTTTAATAAAGTCTACTGAATTTATCTGACTTTTAGGTCAGCCAGACAAAATTATGGCGAGAACGCTATTGGATATGTGCGAATAAAAGATATTTTATAATACATATGATTTTCCATATCCTCTTCAAGCTTATTATTATATAGTTTTTAATACTAACCTGTTACAGTAGACTTACATTAAAATGATCCTCACAACAATACTTCGTTCCTTTATTACTAACAAATTTCTCCCTGTGCATTACTTGCTGCCACAAATTCCTCCACTTGCTAATGAAATAAATATTTTATTGGGAGTAGACACTGATGTACTTTTGCAGTCTGGAACTATACAATATTTTTTTATCCATGTTAATAACAAAATACAGAACACTTAAAAGATATGAATGAAATCAGCACGTCCGTCGTATGTATGAAACTATATGAAAAAAAAAATCTAATATTTTGCACATTTACTAACTACAAGGTAAAAAAATATGCTAAATGAGCCCATTCAGACTACAAAATTACCTTTGTCTAACTCATTATAAATACAATTTAAGAAATGGTAGCTTGCTGTTTCTACAAATTTTTTTGCGATAAATTATATTTATTTTATATTTACTTACCTCATCTCTGAGGATCGGTAACCAGCCCTAAATTTTGGCTCTTTTTGGTTTTTCGCTTATAACTCGATAATTATTGGTCCTTGAGAAAAAATTATTCTTACCTTTTTGAAAGCTGACATTCCTATATTTTTTTACTTCAACAAAAAGTTCTTCAACCGTTCTCGAGTTATCCGCTTCTGAAAATCGCCGATTTCCGGAAAACGCTGTTTCGGATCACATTTTTCGTCATACTCTGCTTCTGCTCTTAACTCCTCAAATCTTCTTTGTAAAATAAATTGTAATTTGCACACTATATTCCTGTTAGACACTTACTAAGTATATCACAACTAACATTTTACAGTTAAGTAAAAATGGATTTTAATTTTGATATTAACCTCCCATAGTGAAATTGTGGGAGGTTACCGAAATTGGTCCAAAATCGAAAATTGAGATAACATCAAATCTTTACTTTAGGTCCCAGTAACCCAAAAAAGTGGTTTTTGAAAAATGTGTGTGTGTGTATGTGTGTTAGCACGATAGCGGCGAAACTACTAAACGTATTTGGATGAAACTTTGCAGGAGGGTTTCTTTAGTGCTCCAGATCCAAGATCTGAAAAGGTTTTGGTTGAGATCGGATTACATTTAGTGCCATTTTGCCACATCAAGTTGTTTATTTTATTTTAATTCACAAGGTCGTTTGGCAAAAAGAGGCCTACATAATTTTATCTATTTGTGATAGATATGTACAATTCGTAAAGAATCAGTATCTGGGAAGAAGTTGTACTATGGTTTTTGATGGCTACACCAATACATCAAAAAGTACAAAAAGTTGCTGAACAGAATCATAGATATCGACTAAACAAGTGCGTGGATATACAGTTCTCAATGGAAACTAAATTCACAGTAAAACAAGAAATCTTCCTCTCGAACGCCAACCTTCTCATAAAGCTGTTGATGAAAAAAATGGAGGAAAACAATATCAATACCCTCCAAGCATGGGATGATGTAGATGTGGTAATTATATCCACAGCCATAGAAAAATCAGATTCCTCTTCAGTAGCTGATACAGTAGCGAAGATGTGGCAGTCCTGTTGTTGGCAAAAACCCCTGCCCAGCGTGATATATTCCTCGTGAAACCTGGAAGAGGCAAAGTATGCACAGCAATATACTCTTCACAAGAGCTGCAGCAGCTGTGGATGGAGCACATTTTGTTTTTACATGCTTTCACAGGCTGTGATACCACCTCCGCAGCCTTCAGGAAGAGTAGTCAGGTTTGCCAAATTATATAAAAAAGAAAAATCGATAAAAGAGGCGGCTGAGGTGTTTACCAGCCCATCATCGACACCATCTGAGGCTGAAAGAGCAGGACATAATTGCATCCTTAGATGGTGCTCCATATCCTTAAATGACTACAGATATCTTTCATTTATAAAATCAGTCGCTTCGATCAACCCAGATATTTACATTCTCCCACCAACTGAGGGGGCCACGAAGTACCATTCCTACAGGTGTACTACCAAATCCAGCAGTGGATGGAAACCATACTACCTTTCCATGTGTGGGGTTTAGGAATTCCTGGGTGGGAGGAGAGAAAAAGATTGTGACTCCGGAAGATGGGGATGCAGAAAGGCATCATTAAATTGTTTGTTAGCATGCCTTAACTGCCACAATGGAGTCCCCATAAAAGAGGATGAGGGTGATGAAGAATTTGATGACATTGAAGCTTCTTTGGAGGATTCATTTTCCTCTTCTGTTGGCGTGGTGTCCCCATAAACTATTCCCTCGTCCGAAAATTGATTGATTTTTTTCTTTCTTTATAAAAAGCATTAGCTAATTAGCTCTTAGCCAATTATATGTAAAAAAAGTAGCTGTTATATGTAAATAAAAGTAGTTCAAACCATAATACTGTGGTGTTTTTTTATACCTACCTGCTTTTACCCACTGTTTTAAGTGTAGCTACTCATTACTATACCAAATGCAACAACTTACAACAATAAATAGATTTTAAAAAAATGCAAAATGTAGGTAATGATTTCAAGCAATAACCTCATCACATTACAGCAAAAAATCTTGAAATCCATCATTTCAGCCATTAATTATATCAGATTTGGTTATATTTTGTTTTACAAAGAAGATTTGAGGAATTAAGAGCAGAGTGTGACGAAAAATGTGATCTGAAACAGCGTTTTCTGGAAATCGACGATTTTCAGAAGCGGATAACTCGAGAACGGTTGAAGAGAGAAACTTTTTGTTGAAGTAAAAAATATAGGAAATTTTGTCAGCTTTCAAAAAGGTAATAATAATTTTTTCTCAAGGACCAATAGTTATCGAGTTATAAGCGAAAAACCAAAAAAAGTCGAAATTTAAGGGCCTTCCAGAAGCTCCCCCCGCGAGGCTCACCTCCTAGGGTCGGGGACTTTTAGTATGTTTACCTCCTAATTACCCCAAACCCATCCCTGAAGTCAATAATTCTGCCGCCCTCCTATAATAATTCGTTGACTGGCCTAATGGTTGATAACCATAAATTATACAATTTCAGGTTGTAAGAAATATCTTGGCATCAGAACCGAGGGTCACCAGATTTAAAATAAACTGGGAAGAAGCGAATACACAAGAAAACGGCACAAACTCGGAACAAACCGGTATGGGTACGTCGACTAGCACGGAAAATGAAAACAACACACCCGCAGATGTTCCGTCCTTCAACGAAAACTCGAATTCATGGGCCACAATGGAATGTTCATAAGAATTAACTGTCGATCTAATTTTTTGTAAATAATTATTTTATAAACCGTATTGTTTCAACAGCATTTGTGTGAATCAACTTTGTTCCTTTGAATGAAATCTAATCTGAAGCCATTAGTTCTTATATCCACTATTTATTTTAATTAATGGTATAGTATATGAAGTGATTGAAGAGTTAAATTAATATTTGTTAAAATACAGAGATGGCAATTTCAAGATAATTTCCATTAGAGAAAGAACAATGTTACACAAAGGGCTTTTTTGGCCCATCCATGGTGAAGTGTGAAAGCCATCTTTTTTTTACTAATTTTGGGTTGCTGAAAACGAATCCGTCACCCGTTTTGGCGAAAAATCACGAGAACACTTTAAAAAACAACCCTTACTTGGGGGTGACATTGGAATACTAAGTTTCGATAACTAAGTAGAAAAAGAAGTAAAAAACCAAATTAACCTTCAACCCTCCTCGCCATTCCCTCACCACCCCCAAGAAGATTGTAAGCTACTATAATTACTGTATGGTTATTTACATATTTTTAAAAAAACAAGAACACCTCATTGAGTGGTTGCTATCAGAATATAATAGTCTGATTACTTCTTAGTACACTCATATGCCTCCTCACTGGGGTGAGGAGGCATATTGGATATTGGTCGGTCAGGGATATTGATCGGTTTTAATTACAAAAAAAAATCCTAATACTCAGTTGAATGTTTTTTTTATGATATTAAGGTGACTTGGCCAATTCAGATCACTTCCTGAATATTTCTTACCCCTCTATTTCTTACACCTCGATTGTCAATATCCCCTTTAAAAAATGTTGCCTGATTTTTATAGCAAAAAATTATTTAGTTATTTAAATATTTTTTTTTTTTTGTTAGAATGGGAAATTTTTTTCATTTTATGGCCCCCTCCAATTCCAAATCTACACACGAAAGTGGTGGGAGTAACTATTTTGGGACTTTCGATTAGTTTTTATTACAACAGAAGTCCTTCATTACCTCTTCCATAGATTTCTATCATAATATAGAACTTAGTGAAAAATTATCCCTAAATACTTATTGAAAATATATATATATATATAGTCGAGTCAACTCTAAGCTGACGTGACCAAAGGTCACTTCGTTGTCTGAACTAAATAAATAAGAATGTATTCGAGATGGGTCAGAAATGCCACTGGTTCTCAAACCGTTTAAAAATATAATGCCTGTAATGTCTCGAAATAATTATATAATAATATTAAAGGTGTTATCATAAAATGTTAAGAATTATTAATTTATTAATTTCGTCGTCATATAAAGACGAATTTAATTCTAGTATGGGACAACTGTTAACCCAAATAAATAATTCACAGTAACGATTGAGAAATCTTCAGAGTTTGAGAATCGCTGAACTTATTGAAAACATAGACTATTTATCCCTCTCTGCAGTGTATATTTCATATTTCCGTCTCAAAAGAGCTGAGAGAGAAACTCGGCAGACATATGTGAACAACAATGTTCTTGGATTATAGCTTTAACTTTTTGTGCAAGAGGAAATGAAATAGTATGCATATTATCAACACATACACACGCCACCTTAGAGGTGACCAGACTATATTAACGTATCATTTACCCATTTTGTGGGAGGTGGGAATGTGGTATAGAGATTACTATCTCAGAAATATCTCGGGTTTTGCCCCCGACTAAAGTAGTTTTTGAAGTCACTAAGTTACTCTATTATGATAGAAATCCATGTAAGAGGTAATGAAGGATTTCTGTTGTAATAAAAACTAATCGAAAGTCCCAAAATAGTTACTCTCTCTCCTCACCATCTCCTTAGAGGGGTAAGAAATATTCAGGAGTGATCTGAATTGGCCAAATCACCTTAATACGATAAAAACCAACTGAGTATTAGGGTTTTTTTTTGTAATTAAAACCGAGTAATATCCCTGAGAAGGTGAGACCGGCGTATGAGTTACTCAGAAGTAATTAGATTATTATATTCTGATTGCAACCACTCAATGAGGTGTTCTGGTTTTTTAAAAATGTGTAAATAACCATATAGTAGTCATAGTAGGAGAGTTGAAGGGGTGAATTTGGTTTTTTACTTCTTTTTCTACTTAGTTATCGAAACTTAGTATTTAGACTAATACCAATTCCAACATCACCCCCAAATAAGGGTTGTTTTTTAATGTGTTCCCGAGATTTTTCGCCAAAACTGGTGACGGATTCGTTTTCAACACTCCAAAATTAGTAAAAAAAGATGGCTTCCACACTTTACCGTGGATGAGCCAACATCGTTCTTTATCATCTACTCGATTGCATCATTGTTGATTACATATTGACAGTGCATCTTTTTGCTAAAAGATGTTTTAACTGTCAAAATTTGCTAACTTTTGATTTTCAGAATCTTGCCATTAATTAAAAACCCCAAACAAATGATTCTAATACCAATGAACAAAATCATGTGTTGTGTTGCAAGGGTCAAGTTAAAAATAAGAACTAAGGCTTTGGTATAAATAAACCAAGACATTTGTAGTCTAAGGTGCAAATTTCATTCACCGAATATATTTTTTTACAAACTTGCTGTAAATCATTTAGCTCTAGGTAAATTGGTATGAAAGTGTTAAGTTATTTAACGTTTAGAATTTGTATGTGTTTGATATCAGCATTTTCCATTAAAATTCTTGTAAAAATCTTGTAGTTTTTTTTGTTTCGTTCCCCTTCATGACAATGGCGAGGTATGTATTTATCTACCAAGGGCCTGCCCATTTATCCCAAGTGTATTGAAGCCTATGATTATCGCCTTACTTCTTCGTCTACTTATCTTTCTTATAGTTTAAGTTGGTGTTCTGCATTGTCACTAGCAAAATATATTCTGAGAGTTCAGAGTGAGTATAGCATGCCTTCAAGAATTGTATCATACAAGAATAAATCTCACACTTGTTCTGCGTCTAGAGTGACAGAAAGATATCCTGGTTTCGTTTATTGTGCTTTAAAACGATTTCCACCACCAACTGTAACTTTCATTCAACAGCTCATCTCTAGAAATTAATATCGTAACAATCTTCATTATAATTGCACTCTCCATAATATTTGATTTCAAATTCAACCAATACTACAGTACCTAGAGGTAAAATATATTTAAGTTAACATTTGGCATCCTTAACATTTGGCATCCAAGTGTTCATAAGATAATTATTTAGTTTCAGAAACTGTGACACCTACGTCAAGGATACCAATAGGTAGAATAATAGGTTATTAATTAAGCTTTTAACTATTTTTTATTTGTTTCTGTAGCATAAAAAACAAAGAAGTTATGACCGAAGCAATGTGCATCTACACATTTTTTTTAATAACAACGTCGCCATTTTGTTACTGTAATTAGCCAGTAATTAAAAAAAAGGAATTTCAAACACTGTTTCTCATTAATATATAGCATGACGTAGATGCTCAAATTTTTTGGTTTGTATACAGCACTTGCTTTAGAAAAAAATACAGTTTAAACTATAAAGGTATTTTCGATAAAACTTAATTTTTTTTTCCTTTTCCAAATATCTCAATAAATATTAGTTTTATTGAAAAATGGGTAGAGACCAAAAATAAAGCTCATAAACTGATAATGAATTTCGCTTGTTTATTTATTTACATAGATCTAATAGTTTCGGAGATATGAAAGTTTACAAATATCGTCCGAACGTTTATAAGACGAAAAATGCAGTTTAAATGTCAGAAATTGTGACATCTACGTCACGCATACTAAGAAATGAATTTAAGGACAATTAATTGCGCTTTCAAATTATTTTTTACCCGTTCCTGTAGCATAAGAATAAAGAAGTTATGACAGAAAAATGTGCTTTTTATATAAAAAAGTCACCATTTTGTTACTTTAATTAGCCAGTAATTTAAAAAAATTATCTCAAATGCAGTTTTTCGTTAAGATGTAGCATTACCTAGATGCTCAAATTTGTTTGCTTATTTAAAGCACTTTAGAAAAAAATGCATTTTAAAATTTAGAGGTAATTCCGAAACACTGGATACCAAATATAAACTTAAATATCTCCGAAATTATTAATCCTACATCAATAAACAAAAAATATAATTAATTCCCAGTTTGTACTTTCTGTAAGTGGTCTGTAACATTTTTTCGATAAAGTAATACTTTTCAAGATACTTGATGAAAGCTGTTTGGGAATATCTTTTTTTTTAAGCTAAAATCACAATTTTGAAGACGTTACGACTTAAAAACTATTAATTTATGTGAAAAATTGCATAGAACCTTTTCTTCTTAAAATTTAATTCTATTTCAACTCCAATAAATATATATATTTTTTAAGTGCCACCCCCTATAAATTAGCAAGCCCCCGCACAATATAGAAACTTTTCTGTGAAGCATTCACTATTATACTGCCAAAAATGAACGAAATCCGTTCAATATGACATTATTCCGAAGTTAAAACCTCTAGTTACTGTACTACAGAGTAAATGTGAATCCTCAATATCGTAATTCTATATCACCTAAGGAATGATGGTGTTCAAATATGTTTGAACCTACTCTACCAAAACTGAAACAATTTTCTAGTTCCCGTATTTATTTTTAGTATAAGATATAGCATATCATGATTAGAGAATATTATTTAGGTATTAAGCAAATCACAACTTACACACTTGTATTTATTATGAAAATACCTACTTTCTGTATATTGTTGCCCTAATCTGGGCACGCCGATATACTAGTTAGGTAAATACTTTAAAACATTCATTATTTGAGAACCAATCAAAACAACTCTTCTAGCTAATACTGATGAAGTATTGAATTATATGATAGGATTCTTGGCATTTTAAAGCAAAAAAATATATAGAAAATGCTTAAATCATTTATTTAAACTCAGTCATTCACACTTTTTTCTTTAATATGAAATTATCTACTTTCTGTATATTGGTACCTTACTCTGGTCAAAACAACTCATTATTGGAGAACCAATCAAAACAACTACTCTTCTAGCTAATACCAATGAAGTATTGAGTTACATGACAGGATTCTTGGCATTTTGAGGCAAAAAAAAAATTGTTTCTCCAATACACACAGGTCTACAAAAAAAGAAAAAAAAAATTCTGCTCCAAGGACTAAACCTATCATGCCTTAGGTATTTTTGTGTGCTGAAACCGAATTTTAAATTTAAAAAATTTTCTGCTGCCTAGATTTCGAGTAAATGTCAAAAATTGTCAAAAAACCGTATTTTGACGATAAAAACCGGGATTTACTCGAAATCTACAAGGTAGAAAATTTTTTAAATTGAAAATTCTGATTCAGCACACAAAAATACTTAAGGCAAGATAGGTTTAGTCTTTGGAACAGATTTTTTTTTGTAGACCTGAGCAACAGGTTGTTGTTTATATTTTATTTATTAATTAGGTTTTTGTTAAACAAAAAGTGTATCTTTTACACTTATCCTTTTCGTTTCTGTATTTTTCTCATTTTCATTTTTAATTCCGCAACTCCCCATTATTTTGGAATGCATTGGCTGATTTAAATTTTTTTTTTTAAGATATAGTGCTCGAGCTGTATTTTGCTGTTTTGAAAAAATTGTAATTTTCGTATTTTCAAGGCCTACTTAAGCTCCTCTAAATGGGTCGAAATTTCGAGATCGACTATTTTTTATCGACAAATTGGATAACGTATTCGATTTGCAGTTGTCTCAAATACATCTATACAAAATTTTAGCTCGATACCTCATATATGGTGTTTGTTATTCAATAGCTAAATTTCTCGCTTTTCGACTGGCCCTGTATAAAGGTTTACTAAAAAAGGTAAAGTAGTCATTCAACTTAAGGAACATCAGACATTAAATGAGGAAGAAAAAAGAATAGTTATTCTTTAAATAGTGCTTCTAATATCGTGCTTCTATACATTATTCGATTGCTGTACATATAGGTGCCTGAAAATTGTTCAGACAAATGGATTGGATGGAATAGCTTTTCTTTTTTCTTCCTTATTTAGTGACATCAACGTCAGATACTAAATGAAAAGAAAAAAGAAAAGCTGTTCCATCTGTTTGAAAAATTTTCATTAAGGCACCTATGTACAGCAACCGAATAATGTATAGAAAGCACTATTTATTTAAAGAATAACTTTTCTTTTTTCTTCCTCATTTAGTATTTGATGTTGAAGTCAAATGACTACTTTACCTTTTTAGTAAACCTAATCGACTTTTATACAGGACCAGTCGAAATGTGAGAAATTTTAAATTTGGCTATTGAATAACAAACACCCTATATGAGGTATCGAGCTAAAATTTTGTATAGAGGTATTATAGACAACTGCATATCGAATACGCTATCCAATTTCCCGATAAAAAATTGCCTAATAGTTGATCTCGAAGCTTCGACCCATTTAGAGGAGTTTAGTAGGCCGTGGAAATATGAAAATTACAAATTTTTCAAAACAGCCAAATAAAGCTCATCGAACACTATATCTCAAAAAAAAAAAAAAATTAAAATCGACCAAAATAACGGAGTGTTGCGGTATTAAATAGAACACTCTGTATATAATATCTTTTAAAATATCTTCTATCAATGTAAGTACCACTTAAAATTCGCGAATATAAGTAGGTACTCTTGTTCCTAAATTATCTTTAATTAATTTTATTCAAAATATATCTTTGAATTGTTAGTCATTGTAAGACCGACAGACAGACAAAAATTTTTTTTCGCTCAAACTTAAAATCTCGACGTTTCATGACATTCTAAGCCTATTTGAACAATAAAAATTTTCAGAAATTTTTCTGCAGAATTAAATAAGTACCTACCTACAGATAGATTTAATACGATAATAAAGATACGCTTTTAACAATGAACATTGAATATTATTGCATTATAACTCTTTATGTATATAAATATTCTTATACCATATATGGACTCTGATAAGACCAGTTAGTGAGACTGAAAAATAATTTCCTGTACATGAAATTCCTGTTCTTTGTTGTGTTATTCAAATTTCCCTCTTCACGCATATTTCGACCTACCTCAAGGTCACTCGATTGATTACTTTCCGCAGTTTACGCCCACTACCAAATCTCATTTTCTCTTTTTTTTTTTGCCTTTTCAATCTCAATGTAAAAATCCGTCCGACAGTCAAAACATGTTCTATTTTTATTTCTTTGTTATGGAGAAGTTGTTTATTTGAATTATCAGGAAACATTAAATTATTTGCAAACGGGAGCTGTTATGTCATGCATCAGCAAGAGAAAGTATTTTTGCTAAAAAATTACTTGAAAGAAAGGAATGCGCTATTTTAAAAATCTTTTGTTTATCAAAAGTGAAAACAAATCAAATATAGGTCAAAACTAAATTCGTAAATATAGTCTCATAAATCATATTAGAAAGCGCTCCGGTCCACTCTGCTCCTAACTCTATAAAATTATTTGTGAAATGGCTATGCTGCTATGCTATAATCATAATCAACAATCTAGTTATAATAAATGATTATGGTATTAAGTCATTTCGAAAAGATTACGCTTCAATGAATTTCCCCGTATGCTTAATGTCATTAAAGATCAAAGTCGTAGTTCATTCAATCTAACCTCAAAGTAAATGTTATTTTTTTGTGTATCAAATGACGCTTCCAGACGACCAATCAGATCGCCGGATGCCCTGCTTTTGCCAGAGTAAACCCCGTTTTTACCCATGAAGTGAAAATTGTTAAAAGGTACGTAGAATTTTATTCATTTTATGTTGAAAACGGTGTGGGTTGGAGTTCCATGCTGTTTATTGTTAGAAAAGGGGTTAAAATTTCGTTTTTTTTAAAGAAATGATTGGTTTTTTGATTTACAGGCTCTCACATGATCAATTGCATGAATTTTTACCTTGAGTTTCTTTGTAACCTTACTTTCGTATTGATTTTTTAATAGTATTATTTATTATCCGTCAATCAATCAAAAAAATAATGGTTAATTAATTTTTGTTTATTAATTATCTATTATTATGTTGTTTATATTGTTGTTTTCGTCTCCTTTTACGATTTTTAACATACATCGAGTCCCCCACTACTCGACTTTCATTTGTTCTCCCCACCCACTTGATTTATATTATTTGATAAATGATTTTTTTATTACTCTAATGAGCGAAGTCCCAGGGGGCGTAAATATGCCAAATGTTATATCTCAATTAATCATTAGAGGCATAAATATTGCTGAATGCATAAGTGTATGACATGAATATGAATATTTATGTGCATAATATTGAAAAACCTTGAGTATGATGGACTGGTCCATTTTTAGCTGGGCGGGGGGAAGGAAACGAAGAAGAAGCAGAAGAAAAAGGCGCATCGTAAAAGATGGCGGTAGAGTGATATCTTATTTGTGGTTGCAAATTTGCGAAATTGTTTATAAACAAATAAAAGTTACAATCAATTTGAATTTAAATAGCGCGAATTTGTTAAGGGGACATTGTTTTTATCAAACGTAAGTGCTTTTTACGCCTGAAGTGATGGGAAATGGGTGAATTTTGTCAATTTTATAGAGGTTATGTTTGCATTTTAAGTTTTCATTCATTTGTTTCAGGTTTAAGCGAAAAAATTGACTGTCTTCAAAGGAATACAGTGACTCGATAGGAAAAATTAGTGATATATATATAATTTTCGGTTCGGTGGCTAATCTTTCGTTGAGTTTGTGTGTGAAAAACCAAAACAATGTCTTTCAACCCCTTTGTGAAATAATGCTGTTGTCAATTTTATATTTTTTCGATGTGTACAACGATAAAATGGCTTTATTCGAGTTCGGATAAGTGATAATGAGGTGTTATACTAATAAACAATGTTTAAAAATTACCTTAAACTAAGAAATTATGATCTAGCATAAAGTTCCACATTCCAAGGTGATTATCATAGAAAGATGTACTTAAGTAAAACTGTGCTTTAATTTGGAAATTTAAGTGTTGTGAAAAAAATGTCTCAAACTCCTCACAAATCAGTGCAAAAAATGTGTAAATCGCCGAAAAATTCATCCTACCAAACCATCAAGCAGGAGAAAATAGATTACGAAAATCTAAGCACTAATTGCACCGTAGTTGGGTCTAATAACCTGAATCTTGTAAAGAAGCCTCAAATAGTAACCAGTATGTCTCCGGCCTATTCCAATCCAAGCCCAGGTTACCCTCCTTCGCCTTACTCGTCACCGGCTAGTTTAAAATCACCTTCTCCATCTTTAAAGCCTCCTACACCGCAACCTAACTTTCCCGTTATGCAGATTATTCATAATAACTTGTTGGCGAGGCCTATTCAGACATCACAACCCCAAAATATTATCAAATTGAAGCCCCATCTTAATATACTACCGAAACCATCAGCTAGTCCACAGCCGTCCCCTAAACCCAGTGTTAGGTGAGTTTCACATACATATTTATAAATAGATAGCTACTACTTACTTTAATTCTTCATATTTTTCCTCAACTCAATTACAAAAGTTCTGTATCTACAGTGTGTTTCCTTGAAATGGTAACACCTCCCAATAACTTTTTTATTTTTTTTCCGATTTGAATCAAATTTTACTTAAGTATGGAACAAATTAGGATCTACTTATGATCAGAAAAACATTCGCCTCCTACCAATGCAAAGCTACCTGTGGTGGCAAAATATGCGGAGAAAATCAAAAAAATCATATTAGGCACGTTTTTATCGGAAAATTTTGTTAATGAAATTTGTTCAGAATTGCCCAAAAACTCTAAGTCCAAAATTTAATCAAAATAAGAAAATATATAAATTTTGATTTAAATAATGTCCAAGTTCGTAAATATCTTTTTAATGGGTTTTTTTGTTTAGAAAACTGTACTGTGACAATTTTGTTCGATATTAAACCCAAGCTGCCAGGTAGTTGTCAAGCAATTTACAGTTTTTTTAAACAATTAAGTATTTCTAAAATTTTTAAAATTTTAATTTTTCAATTTTTTAATTTTGATTAAATTTTGGGCATAAGGTTTTTGGACAATTCTGAACAAGTTTCATTAACAAAATTTTACGATATAAAAATGCCTAATATGATTTTTTTTTCTCTGTATATTTTGGTACCATAGGTGGCTTTGCATTTGTAGGAGGCGAATGTTTTTCTGGTCATACCTACTTAAGTAGATCCTAATTTGTTCTATACTTAAGTAAAATTTGATTCAAATAGGAAAAAAAATAAAAAAAGTTACTGGGGTGTTCCCATTTCAAGTGAAACACACTGTATATGTCATAATTTAAATTGTCTATGTACAAGTAATTTTCATAAATGCCAAAATACTGAATACATGTTTCGCCATCGAAGTTGGCATCATTAGGAGATTAAAATTGACTTTTAGTTAGTTATCATCGATACCTTCAAATTCGGTAATCCTTAATGCCTGAATAATTTACAGATCTGATGACCCAAAATTTTTCAATGAAAATTCTTGCCCTTTGAAATTTGAAAGTTTCGATAATATGGGCTAGTAGAAAAAGTGAATTTAAAGAGAATATGAAGAATGACTTTTTTTCGAAAAAGCTTTAATTACCAATTTATTGATTATTTCTCGGATTATTTAATGTTTAAAATAGGTAATTTTTAGGGGACCGTAATTCGAAAACCAAAAATCAAAATGTTGTTAAATTCTGGATATAGCGGTTCTACAGCATGCTGATCAATAATATTGCATTAGTTTTTCAACAAAAAAATGCCTAATATAATTTCTCGAAAAATCGTTCCTTTTTTTTTCTTAAAAAAAATGCACACCACTGACTGAAATAAGTTTTGTTTTACTCAAAAAAGAAATATGAAAGATCTTTGATACCGATCCAAATTTGGTTGAAATTGGATGACCAATAACTGAGTTACGAAGGTGTTTCCATTTGAAATGGGTTACACTGTAGGTATATTATTACAATATGTGGTGTTTTGTTAAAGCATACATGCTAGCGTAATACTAAAATATGCAACTCCCAAAATACATCATCTTTATGTTTTAGATGTATTATAATATAAATTGCTCCTTTATGCACCAGCAATTCTTTGTACACATCCCAATATTGATATTTCATAGCTAATGTGTAATTGCAAAGTAAATGGATCTCATTAATCTGACAATAAACTAGTGATATTTACTAACACGTGGATATATTTTTAACTTAAGTATTTTTTTTAACGTCCGTATTTTTGTTTCTTTTTTTTTTTACGGCATCGACTGCTGTGGTAACGTCTGTATTACTTAACATCCTGGCGGAGTTTAGCCACATAGCCACCACTCAACCAGAACACATACACAACAACCATTCCCTGAGACATTGCTATCTGCTGCAGCCGAGACTGGAACTCTTTAGAGAGAACAGTGACTAGCCCTGTTGTTTCACTCAACTGCAGTCTAGTCCACTACTATCGTCTCAATAACACATTAAAAACGCCCCTAAACATCCGTACCCTGACTATAATTGGAACCTGAGATCCCTTGGTTTCAAGCCTAATGTACTAAGGTACTAAGCCACTAAGTCAGTAATCATCATCTTCATCCCAAATTAATGTATCATCCAGACAGATGCCAAGGAAACAGACTCGGAAACAGACTAATTTGAGGATTTGCATTTTAAGGTACACTTCTGTGCAATGAAATCCCGTACACTTGAAAAATCAAATAATCCAGTTTTCACTAATATTAAGTGATGTGAATCAGTCTTTTTGGAGTTTAGATTTTTTTAGTATCATATAGGTTATAAAAAACTGACATTAATTGTGAAACGTCATACGTAATGTATTTGAATAGTGTTAATCCAGAAGAAAAACATACGTATTTTTGTTTTTGTTTTTTTTTTCTTTTTTACACCATTCGATGGGAATGATTTTGATTTATAGCAAATGTAAAAATTGACGTTGGAAAATTCATTGTATTTATTGTGCTAATATTTTGTACATACCGTGCGTGTAATTTCCCATTAGGCATGTACATTCACATAGCGTGAGAGATCTGACAACACCGGCAGCCGTAAATTCGTCCGTCGGTGGAGCATCCCAGCTCTGTTATTTCATTTCAGCCAGCTGGCACACGCGGTGTTGTAATTCTTATTCCCCATGCCTAGCCCGCGACTACACACACGGTATGTCCATCATTACAAGACTGAAAAACTGTTTCATCTGTAAACACAACATTGTTCCAAAACTCCAACGGCGATAGACACAATTTAAACAAAACATAATGCAGGCTTGCTTCTGTTCTTTTGTTAATATGGTCTTCTTGGCACACGTACAGTTTTTTATTTCCGATTTTCCTATCCTTCGGCTAGCTGTTGACCTTGATGCTGGAAAATTTGTCATGAACATAGAGTCTCCTGCTGTTTGAAACGGATTGTTCCTCAAATAGCCAAGGAGTGCTTCATCTTGAACGAGATTTGAACTTCTCGATTGGCCTGAGATAACTTTTCTCTTTACGCTATGTTCCTCCTCCCACTTTTCTTCACACTCATGACAATACTTTTATTCAATTGATAATGATTAGCAACTGCTCTGATAGACATCCCTCTTCAATTTTAGAGAGAATTAAAATTTTTTCATGTTTAGTTAATTTTGGCATTGCGAAAATATGACACTGACACTAACAAATAAATAAAGAATGATTTAATATAGCGAAAAATACGGGATTTTATAGCACAGAAGTGTACCCCAAGTACCTAAAGATAGATTCAATTTTGGACAGATTTAGGCTGAATCTGAGGCTTTCGATGAAATATTTCGAATTTCAATCAGTGATTGTTGTATCATCGGCAAATAGTCCATTGTCAAGTCCAATAATACAATTCGGAAAGTCATTGATATAAATAAGAAATAACACAGGGCCAAGTGAAGAGCCTTGTGGTACAACTATTTCTGTATTGTTTAACTAAGATATTACCTACCTAATAAATTTAGAGAGAGAGGACAAAGGTAGATAAGGGCCTTTTTTCGTCCATCGGTCATGTCTTATGTCATTATATTTTTCGAGTAGTATACAATGTGATTTGCCATGATCATGATATGCGGAAAATAAAATACGTCTTCAATGTGGGAAAGCCCCTGCAGAATTTTAAAGTGCTCCGAGGTAATTTAGTATATTAAAAAAGGTTAAAACTTATGCTACACTACTGTTACGTGTTTGTGGTCAGTAATAGGGCGACGAACTTACTTGTGAAAGAACGTTTTGGAGATGTTTACATTTCCTTAATTGGCATAAAAGTGAAGCTGGCAGGTGCGGTCAAAGTGCCACGTTTTTTTGCTTTTGGTCGAACAACCAGGACACCGGCAGGTATAAAGCACCGCCGAAGTTGGTGTTTTTGTGTTATCGACAGGTTTAAGTAAATATCTCTTATATCTACTTGTTGTAGAAATCCGAGGGGTGGTCCACTCGTAAATCTGGTGTACACTCTTGGGTTCAATCTGTTAAATCTCGATTCAATCTTTGTTAAATCCCAAATTTTCTTTTCATTCTATTAAATCTGTTAAATCTTATTTCAATCTCTTCAATCCCAGCCAATCTCTTCAATCATATTCTAATCTTTTCAATCTCATTGCAATCTCTTCAATCTCAGTTCAATCTTAAGAATGCGTGTGCGTCTCCCCTTCTCTTGAGGGGAAACAGATACTTATTTGAGGGGAAAGAGGCACTTGGCAGTGTTAAATGTCCCTAGATACCCAAGTTGAAATAAATCTTATCCTCATTTAGATTTGCAGTCTTTAGAAATTGAAAAAACCTTTGTGATCTTTGAGAAACAATTGCTCTGAGGAACACAGTATTTTAAAACTAAGTATTTATTATTGAGAAAAAATGTTCTTTTATTTCTGCCTTCAACACAGTTTATTGAAAAATGTTATTAAGTAAACAGCAGAGAACTCTCATATAATCAAAATCTAATACGATATCTGGTTGATCAATCGCGACTGCCACCTCGCGCCTTAACCAACGCGGCTATCGGCTATACCCAAATAACATTTTTCAATAAGTATTTATTATTGCAAAAACTATAAGAAAAATGTGTATAACGTACACAAATTTATTTTAACCTTGACAAGGTCAACTCAACATGTAAACATCTGTAAAATTCGGTGTTAGGCTAGGGTTTTATGACTAATGCGTTAGCAACGGAAATTATTTAAACAAAATTTTGAAAAGAAGGAGATCCGCGGGAATGCGCCGCGCATTCTTAACTCGTACTTGTGACAGTCGGTAATTAATAAACCAAAACAAACCTTTTGGTTTTGAGAAATAAGGGCACTTTTCTAAATTCACCGGTGAGTGCACCGATCTCGACCGGTTTCTCACCGAACCGTTTCAAAATTAACCAGTCACCAAAAATAAGATGTTTCTAAATTCACCGGTGTGATCAGCTGTTTGAACCGGTAAGGTACCATATCCACCAGGTTTTTGAGTTGGAATTTTTGTGAATATGTCAAGAAGAAATAAAAACAATACACTGCGCATGGCTGTTTCTTTATTGCGCATGATTTGAACTACCTACTGGTAAACCGGAAAGCCTCACCGAAGCGTTTCAAAATGTTTAATCAACCGCGTGCAACCGAATATTTACCGGGGAAAAATGTTTCTAACCGGTTCCCTCCACCGGTGAATTTACTGGTGAATATTGAAAAGTGCGATAACAGTCCTCGGATGTTAGGAACATGCTCAGTTAGTAAAACAGCTTGCGCAGTGACTAAAACAGAACACTTTTACTAACTGCGCATGCTCCTGACATCCGAGGACTGTTATTTCTTAAAACCAAAACAAACCTAAAATGTGGTCAGGCGGAGGATAGCTCTTAATATAGGTTTATATAAAGATCTTTACTGCATGTGGCAAGTTCTCGCATATAATACACTTGTGGAATTAGAAGGTTTTCCACGAGGTTTTCCATTAATCCGGTAAAATTAAGAAAATGTTTCGGAAAGTTTTCCAACTGGACAAAAATTGGCCTATCCCTTACAGAATTTTCCCAGGAATCCGAAAAAAATAGTCTTGACCACTAAAAATGGCGGCTTTAATTATTTAACTTTTTTTTTTTAAATGTATTTTGCAAATTAGTTTTTTGCTTACATCTCCGCTTCTAAAGGTCGCAGAAAAACGTTCGATCCGTCAATATCTTTATTATGAGATCCCCTATAAGGTGCGTATAAGCAAAGAATGAAATTTTAATTGTTAATAACATTTTCATGGCAAAAAATTTGAAAAATCAGTTTTCTGACCTTCGAACTTTAAAGTACTGTAGAGACAAATTGAAAACGTCTACGGCCATGATATTATGAGAAATAGTACAACTTCTTACCCTTAATAAAATGCACTTTTTTCCGTTACAAAATATTCATTAGTTTTTTTTTATATTAAAAGACCAAATTAATATTTTAAAATTTTGCTTTTTTGATAAAAACTCTCTATTTGATGTACATTTACATAATCAAAAACAATGTTGCAAAAAAATTCAAATTTGCGATTTTTTTTCGCAAAATATCAATTTTACAACTTAAACAAATGCAAATATTTCAGTCATTTTTGCATAAAATTTATTGCAGTCAACGGTATTTCAATCGCCATAAAAAACATGAATTTTAAAAAAATATGTTTTACACTACTATTCTCCAGAACCCAGATATGAATAATTTGCGTATTTTGCGATTACGGAGAAGTCTGCACATATTTTACCTTGAAAATTTAACTGAATTTTCTTCAGTATATTTGTTATCATTTGCTAAAAGTGGAATGTCTCTATATATAAATGGGCCATGGAAAAAACAAACGAGAAATGCCAGCTCCCAAAAAATCCTGGAGTTAGCCGGGATTTGAACACACAATCTTCCGATTATAAAAGGGTAAAACAGATATCGTTGCGCTACGGAGCCACTTTAATATTTGTTACACGAACTTTGTATAAATATTTCATGGTATTTTTTTATAATACAAGATGTAACAACTTACATGATTGAAGTTGCAAATTTGAATTTTTTTGCAACATTGTTTCTGATTATGTAAATGTACGTCAAATAGAGAGTTCTTATAAAAACAGAATTTTAAAATATTAATTTGGTCTTTTAATATAACAGTTTGAATTTTTATTTTCGTTAATTAATTGCAAAAACAATAATTAATATTTTGCAACAGAACAAAGTGCATTTTATTAAGGGTAAGAAGTTGTACTATTTCTCACGATATCGTGGCCGTAGACGTTTTCAATTTGTTTTTACAGTACTTCAAAGGTCAGAAAACTGATTTTTTAAATTTTTTGCCATGAAAATGTTATAACAATTAAAATTTCATTCTTTGCTTATACCCACCTTATAGGGGATCTCATAACAAAGATATTGACGGATCGAACTTTTTCTTCGACCTTTAGAAGCGGAGATATAAGCCCACTCTTGATTATTTTGTGGCCCTGTTGATATTATTTAAGTATTTTATTTGTAAGAGTGAATAATATATAGGTATTATTATATTGTTTGTTTTCTATGTTTGTATCGTTTGTATGCTGCGCATATACATTTTATGACATTTTTAGTGAAATAAAACGTATTACCATATGCATCCCTTTTTTATTTGTTTTTTCAATAAGTATCCAAATCTTTTAGTAGAAAATATAGAATAATAATATATTTTTATTACCGATAATGCACTTCAATGACTTTTTATAATTAATATTAGCAATCTAATATTAGGTACACCAATAAGTAGAATAATCCAAATTCAAAACATTCAATCTCAGTTCAGTCTGTTCAAGTCACACTTCAATCTTTTCAATCTGTTCAGTTTCACTTCAATCTTTTCAATCTCGATTTAATCTGTTAAATCTCAAATCAATATCGCTTAAATCTTTAAATCACCATTCAATCTGTTCAATCTCAATAAATCCCAAAGATTTAAAATCTGGTGTACACCTTTTCATGGAGTGGACCACCCCTCGTAGAAATCACTAGCATAGGGTCAATGTCTTTTCGATTTATTCGCAATTTTTGTAGTGTGATTTGATTAAAACCAAAAAGTCACTTCTACCCTCTCCAGCTTTGCTGTCAGTAGTGTCAATCCCAAGTCTGATAAAGTGATATGGTTGTACCACGTTATGTCAAATTGGTTAAAAATTTAATTTTTTTTTTATTTTTCATTTTTTAACTCCTTTCGGTGGAAACAACCTACTGATAAATTTTCTGCATGTCATGGTAGATCACCCTGCATTTTTGCATATTTGGATGCTATTAGCCAAAGTACATATGACCTGACCCTCAGATTTTGAATTCAAAAAAAATATAGATTTTTTAATTGCTAGTTTTAATCATAGAAGGACCGCGATTGTTAAAAATCACTCTGAAAGTACTTACTTTTAAAATATTATCTCTTCAGATACTACCTATTCAAGATTTATTCTTCATTAAGTTCAACAACGTTGGTTTTCAACAAAAACAATTTTTTTTTTTTTAATGGAACTCCTATGGGACAACCTGTTATTTAATTAGATTTAAATTACGAAGAAAATGATGTCTGAACTAAATTTACAGTTAAATAAGTAATATTTTTTTTTTACATTTTTTTAAAATTAAAATAATGTTTGAGGGTCAGATCATATGTATTTTGGTCAGCAGGATCCAACATGCAAAAATATACAGGTTGTTCCATTTAAAAATTTGATTTTCATGTCAATTGCATCGAAACCGGAAGTTGGCCATTTTGGTTCTTTACATCATATAACTCGGTGTTTTCACAAATTTTAAAATATCATTGACTGTGAAGGTAATACTTAATTATAACTAAAAACATTTGAATTTCCACAACCAGTTGAGTAATATCAAAAAAAAAAGTGTTTTTTAATTTGAATTAAAATTTTACCGCCCAAAACACTAAGCCATATTTTTGACGGCATCGGTCATATTGATGGTAAACACCTAGGCAGTTCTACAAAGCATGGTCGATTCATGATATTAGTCACTTACTGATCAAAAATTGGTCCAAGCTACAACCCGTGTCCAATATTCGCTTAGATGAGTCTTACCGCACCTAGTCTAGGATTTAATATATAAACTATTAAAGTCGCGTAACTTGGTTAATACTCACGACCGCCACAGCACTCATTATTAGTTAATAAGTTGAATGCTAGGACTACCAGCGACTCAGAAACATCGAAATTTAGTTTTCGTTGTGGAATCATGTGAGATACAATAACCAAGTGCTGTTTCCTAAAACATTTTGAATTTCCAGTAATTTATATGGTAAGTCTAATATATGGCCCTGTGCTCTCTTTTATGACCGCCACTTAGTGTATTTTAGCATTTATCAACTTATTAATATCCAGATACGTTTTTATTTTGAGGTATCCAGTACACTGTCTTCTCCTAACCTTACTTTAATAATAGCTTAGGGTGAATATAATTCTTAGTCATTTTTGTCTAGCGGCCCTCACGACCGTCACACTCATGACCGTCACATGGCACAAATTTGAATGTGATGGTCTTGAGACTCTAGTGATGGTCATGAGAAATTTCATTGGCATTACTCTCCTTCACTCTTGTAACTTTTGAATGGTTGAATGGATTTTTTTCAAATTTGATGTAGTGATATGGGATGAAATTTCCAATTATACTTCCGGTTTCGAGGCAAATAACGTGAAAATCAAGTTTTTTAAATGGGACAAATTGTATATTTTTTCATATTTGGTTCCTAGCCAAAATACACATGATCTGACCCTCAAATATTATTTTTATTTTCAAAAATTTGGCACAACCTCAGCCAGCAATTACACGACCATTTTACGAATATCACAACTATCTCATGCCACTCACGACCGTCACGCGTAACTCACAGTACCTCATTCACAATGGTGTCATAAATAGTATTTATCTCGTTAGGACCACTTCAAAGAATCAACTTTTTCATAATCCATTTAGCATATTTTTATATTAATACACAGCACAAATATAAATGTGACGGTCGTGTGTTTTGTTATACGTTTCACTAAGGAAAAGCAGCTGTAACCTTTTAGTCACGGGAAAAAAGCTGGTGTCACAAGGCATAACTGAAAAGTAGACACTTTAACTATTTCAAAAATGTATGCCATCAATAGATTCCTGACATTCTATTTTTTAATATTGTCAATGTGAAATCGACCATGCTTTGTAGAACTGCCCACCTAACTTCAAAAATATATCTTTTAAAAAATTTCAGGTAATATGTCACTATTATGAAAATTTCCACTTGGTTCTCGTACTTTCAACTAAAATCTTGTTCAATGTAATGTTCATAAAGTTTTAAGTATCTTCTCCCAATAAAATAAGGCGATTTTTGTAGGTTGGAAATCCAGCCAATAATTAGCAGCCCGCCATTTTTAGTAATCAACAATATTGAGACATCATTGCGTCAATTTTTAAATGTTTACTTGGAGCCATACTGGTTTCAAATAAGAAGTGGGGATACAATCATTAAAAATGACAATAAACTTAAAAAACCTAAAAGTTGAGGTTATGTTGGGTGTATTAATGCAACCGATGATGTCACAGCCCGTTTTGTATAATACCCGTTCAGTTATTCAGTTTTGTTATTTATTTGTTGAAATTTTAAATTGGTAGATGAAAGAATGGTGTTTACTTAAATATTGGTAAGTGCTTTAATGTATGGAGTACTTCATTTTAATAATATCAGAAAAGCAAATTTGCAAACAGTGAAAACACCTAATTGGAAATGTCATCCCATATCAGTACACTAAATTTGAAAAAAACCCATTTGCCGATCCAAAAGTTATAGTTGAAGTAATCTAAATAGTGAGCCGTTATGAGGGGCGAGAGGAATGAATAGGCGGCAACTAGATCTCCCGTCTTTACTCCACTATTACATTAAGTGAGAGAGAAGATACCTACCGGCCATTCGATGTCGGCTATCTGACTTGGCCTGTGGGAGGAAACTTACGACTGAATGTTTAATCCAGGACCACAGTTAGAGACACCGCAGCCGAGCTGTTAAGTAGGGGGAAGATATAATTCAATAATTACTTTATATTTCTTTATTTGGTAATGTGTTTTTGAAAATAATTTTAGTAAGTTTTGTTACCAATTCATGGCAGTGCTTTGGGGATATTGTAAGTGTAATATTACAAATTAGTAAAAAGTGAATGAGCGAACAATATACAATTGAACTGCCATAACTGGCAGAGCTGGGTAATTCCTGGTGAAAAAGTAATTAGCAATTACAATTCCTTTTTTTTTTTTTTCGTGTAATTGTAATTGTATTTAAGTACTTTTTCATTAAAGTAATTTGGAATTGCAATTGCAGGAAAATTGTTATAGGAATTGCAATTTGTAATTATAGGTATTATTTGAACTATTTAATTACAAATTACTTCTATAAGTACAATTACTTTTTCCAATTACAATTACTTTTTCTAATTACAATTACTTTAAGAACATGCGTATGTGGTTTAACAAACAAGAACAGACTTGCAGACTTGCGTAAATTTCCATCTCTGGAAATCGCATCATCCTATTTGTTTCTATTTCATGTGAAGAAAAAACATTCTAATAACGATTCTAATAAATATTAAAACGCAATATTACACAACACTTTTGATTAAAATTTTTAACTTACCTTTTTTTCTGTTTGGTCACTATAATTTACTTTATCATAAAAGTAATTGCGCAGTGCTTAAGATGTTAGGCTTGCGACCACGGGGTCCCGGGTTCGAATCCTGGCTAGGGTATGAATGTGTAGTGGCGTTTTTCATGTGTTGCCGAGATGGTAGCAGTGGACTAGACTGCGGTTATGTGAGAGACAACACGGTCTAGTCGCTCTCCTCTCCCGAGTTCGAGTCTCGGCTGCGGCAGATGGCAATGTCGCAGGGAATGGGTGTTGTGATGTTGTCTATGTGTGTGTCCGTCTTGGTTGAATGGTAGAATAGCCATCGGCTAAACTTCGCCAGGACATTAAAATAAATAAGGCGATTAAAAAAAAAAAAAAAAGTAATTGCTAAAACCATTTTTCATGTAAGTGTAATTAAATGATTATAATAATTCCTTTTTTAAAGACATGTACTTTGTAATTGTAATTAGTTCCTTTTTTAAAAAAGTAATTTGTAATTCTAATTATTTTTAAATTATAAGTAATTACCCAGCTCTGGTAACTGGATATCTTATTTGTCTCGAAGCAATTCAAAGCAGTAAATATCTATTATCTTTACTAAAAAGTTCCCATAACTCAAAGTTTCTTTAACTTAAACGGATTTTTCATCCCCTTGGGGATTCGAGTTATGGAGGTCCGACTGTTGTTAAATCCGGCTCTGCTCTCAACGTTGCTCACAAATGCGATTGCTTCAACTATACAAGAGTGTCCCTATCGCTTGAGCCACCCGATAAATTGAAGTATCTTGAACCATAATATTCTAGGTTCTCACTATTATTAGTGAGTAAATTGTCTAAAGGGAGAATTTTCACCGTTTTCAAAGACGTTTATATTTTTTTAAATAAACAATGAATTAATGCATTCTTTCACTGGTGACTGTATCTGTAATGACAGTTACCGGATCATAAAGCTAAAGAACCGTTATATGGTTATAGCAACAAAAACTAATAAGAAGAAATTCAATTATATCCAATGGACTGACAAACTGTTATTTAATTTAAATTTAAAAGTTTTTGCTGGACCTTTCGACTTCAATGTAAGCTTAGAGATTTACTAAAAGAGGACCAGTTTTGGTATTATATAGAGTTTTTATTGGTTGATCTATTTGTGTATTGTATATAAATGTTTGTAGGGAGTTTTTGTCTCAGGTTAATTAAGGAGATCTAGTTGAACGATTTTAAAATGCGGGCTAAGAAGTTCATACATCAGCGGTAAATGTATGAAATTTTGTTGTATATACACCATGTTTTAAACTTTAAGAAGTCTTACTTCATTGTCCTATTAGTTATTTTTTAAAATTTTTGTGAGATAAAATTTGACGGAGATACGTACTTATATGAAAAATAAAGTAATTTTACAATTTTAGTGGTAGGGAATTTTTTTTTTTAATTTTTGTTCGATTAAAATACACCAAGTTACAGTGTAAAATACAAGAAAGAATACTGTTTTTGAAAATTAAATTTTTACAAAAATAGTATACAAAAATTAAACGTTTATTGAACATAATGATAGGCTTGTTGCAAAAAATATTATTTTAGTATTTTTAGAATCTTTACTTAATACAAAACACAGTGCGTAAAGGATTTTTTCTTATTTTTTTCTTTTACAGATGGTGTTCTGCATTAAAATTTGAATAAATCTGTTAGGCACGCAAACAACGTGTGACATCATGTAATAAATGACGCCACAGTGCTAGCGCATATTTTAAATTGATTCTATTTATGTAGTAGCTTGATAGTTGAGCAAAATAGACCCCATAAGTCTGCCTGTTCTCGAGAAAAAGAAATCAGCATAGAACCAGACCGGACCTTATTGTTTTTATAAAGTGAACAATTCTACATAAGAAATGGTTATTTACGATATTTTTTTGTGGTACAGATATTTTTTATTTCGAAAAAACTTGAGAAACTGATTATAAAAATAGTGTTTTTTAACATTACACCGCTATATCTTCAAATCTAATTGAGCTTTCGATCCTAGCGATTACACAGGCCCACAAAAAAAAAAGTGGTCTGCGCCGGGGTACTGACCATACCTATCTCTTGTATTTTGAGCCGCTGAACACGTTTTTTCCCCAGCACGTCAGTTTTTTTTTTAAATAGCAAATAAGTATATAAATATTACGATCCAACAGACTTTTTTGCTTAAAAAAAAAACCTGACGTGCTGGGGAAAAACTAAGGTCAGACTCAAAATACAAGGGATAGGTATGGTCAGTACCCCGGCGCATACCACTTTTTTTTTGTGGGCCTGTATTATTGTTTATTATTTTCTTTAAACAACAATGAACTTATTACTCGACTTATTACTTCGCTAAGAATGTACTCATATTTTGACTAAGCGACGAACTTTTTTATTTTTGCAAATTTTCATATACAGTGTGTCCCCAGATGGAGTTGACGAGGAAAAACATCTCCATTATTGATTTTACGACGAAAAGTCATTCTTTATAAAAAAATTTGCTTGTCGAAAAAATGAATTTACTATATAAAAATCTTGTACCGGGTGTTAATAAATTAAGAAAACATCAAAATGCCTCAATAGAGAAGTACCTTTATTTATTATTTTGGACAAAATGTTTATAAAACAAAGTTGTTTATAATCCAAAATAAAGCCTAAATACAAATTATGAAGTCTAAATTTTGACTTTTACATTTGTGTCAACTTACATTTTTTTTTTTCAAACATTACTATAACATAGTATAGATCATGTGCCAGACCTACCAGTCATTATAATTTGGGGGGACTGAATGAAACCTTTACCACAGGTTTCTGGGGTCATATGGAGTAAAAAATTCGGGAAGGTCCATCATGGGGAGGTAGCTTTCAAAATGGCGGCCCGACTATGAATTTTTAAATTCAATTATCTCGAGATTGGATGGAGCAATCTTGAATTTCTTTTTTCTAAATGTAGGTGAATGAACGAACTATAGTTTTGTTCCCAATGTTTATAGCCGAAAAACAATTACAATAGCTGCAGTATTTATCCGTCAAAACTCGAAAAAACGAAAAATAAGGATTTCTTAAATTTGCGGTTTGCTGTTTATTGAACTAACAGTTGGGTATATTGAGAACATGTTCTGAATAAGGGTTTTAGAGACACATCTCGCCTTTAAAATTCAAAAAAGACATTGAAAATTTGATGGAACAGAACCCGAGATATCGAGATTCAAAGCAGACGGGGCAGGGTTGAGCGCATTAACAAAGCGCTCGGTGCTTTGAGTACCGTGAAGCGAGACCAGACGGCCAGCCATATTTGAAAGCAACAGAGGGATATGTGAACAACTAAGAGAAATAAAAATGCCTTATTAATATTATTAATAAACTTGAATTTATTCTTCTTCACTAGAGTCACTATTGCAGCTATTGTAATTGTACTCTTCCTCATCTACTGTTGCTTTGGTACACCCCTTGCACCCACAGTTCTCGGTGCATTGGATTTGAGTTGCTAACCACGAGCAAGTTTTTGGTACACAGTTCCTCTTGCAGTGGCACCGCAAAAAGGAAAATACGCACTCCGGTGCTGGCAAGTCTTCCATCCACTTGACGCATAAGTTACCAAAAATGTCCTTTTCCCACCCATGAGCAAAGGGGTCCGGAATTATGGGCCTGGTTTCCAGCCTTCTGAGCCATATTCCGGCCTGGTAGTTGGCACGTTTATTGTGCTGTCTCAAGGTGTCTTTACAAGGAGGCATTTGGAAACTCTCAATTTGCCCCTCCTTCCTTCTGAACATCTGGTAACGCAGCTCATCAACAGGTTTCACCTTGCATTTAGGGGCATATAACCGGCAGACAAATTCCTCTATGGTGTCATTAACATCATTACACAGCACCCAATCTCTGCGTAACTTGCTGAACCTACCTATATTCAAAATCTTCTTGAGAAAAGTCGTTGTCAATTCGTCAAATGTTTTTTGTTCTCCTCTGATGGACTGAAGTACAGCCATTGCATCAATTATGCAGGCCGAATCTTTTTTCGGCAGACTGACAGGATTATGAAACCCTTCTCCTTTGGCTAGGCGAACCGTGAACTCTTGATACGCTATTTTCCCCTTGTTTTCCGAATTAATGAGATCAGCAGCTGTTGATTTATCAACACATATTTCAGTAGATAAATGTACAATATCTGAAGGATTAGGGGTTCGTCCACTCGTGGGCTAGAAGTTCTGTGAGACCTGTCACATCTTTCTCATCTCCAATTATCCGTGGGCTTCGGAGGTCAGGGTGGCAGTGATTTGTTTCGCAGGATGATAGAACGCTGCGGAGGATTCCAACTGCAGAAGCTCTGTGCTCAGCATTAACATAGTACCGTCCTACAGCCTGCTTTTTTAGACTGAAATCCTTAGTATCTCCAGCAGTTTGGGTGTCTTTGTTCACAGTCTCTTCGATGGCTTGGTCTACTGGAATTCTAGAAAAAGGGTTTTTGTGCTTCTTAGTTGTACTGAAAAACCTTCATCCACAAAGTATTGGTGAACAAATTAACAATTTAGTTAATTCAATGAAGTGGTATGATAGATAGCGTGAGTAGTTCACCCTATCCAGTGCAAAACACCAAGGCACCATTTTTTCAACCGCAGCTAAGAACAGAAACCAATTTCCTTCCTGATTAGTTCGAAGAAAAGCAAGAAGTAGCTCCACTAGGTCTATATATTTCATCCAAAAGGACGACATTGCTCCATTACTTGTATGAAGATGTGTCAAATAGTTGTCAAAAGACTTTAGAGTGGCTTGAACATGTTCATCTTGAAGAACAGAGTTATGGGATGCATGGTTCGTCTCACGGCTCAGAGAAGTGAGGCATTGAGAGACGTAAGAAAGGTCTAACTCATTTGTATCTACCCATTCCAAAAACCCAGAGTACAGATGTCAATTTAAAATATAACTGAATCAGCGAAACGGTGATATTTGAATTTGTATTTGTGATTGGCCGGATGCAGTGAATTATGAATCGATAATTCACTACAGTGAATTATAAGTACGATTTTTCACCAAAAAATGCTAATAATCGTCATGTAATTAAATGGGTGTATTATTATTTTAAAATACAGTATTAATGCTCAACCCCGCCCCGTCCACTTTGAATCTCAAAATGTCGGGTTCTATTGATCCGATCTTCAATTTCTTTTTTGCGTTTTAAAGGTGAGATGTTCCTCTAAAACTCTTATTCAGAACACGTTCTCGATATATCCAACCGTTAGTCCAACAAGCAGGAAAACGTAAATTTCAAAAAACCCAATTTTTCGTTTTTTCGAATTTTGACCGATAAATACTGGTTTTTTGGCCATAAACATTACGAACAAAAATGTAGTCAATTCATTAACCTACATTTAGAAAAAAAGAAATTCAAGATTGCTCCACCCGATTTGGAGATAATTGAATTTAAAAATTCGCAGTCGGGCCGCCATTTTGAACGGCCGCCATATTTGAAAGCTACCTCCCCATGATGGACCCCCCCCGACTTTTTTGCTCCACATGAGCCCAGAAACAGCTGGTAAAAGTTTCATTCAGTCCCCCCAAATTATAATGATTTTAGGAGGTCTGGCACATGGTCTAATAACATTAACTTCAACGATTGTGGAAAAACAATTTATTCTACATAGCCTCCTCCAACCTCAACACATTTCTCCATCCTTTTAATAAATTCACTATAGACCTTACTTCATTCACCGCGTCTTGTATTCGTGCTTTTAGCGTTTCTCGATCATGCGGCAGGTCATCTGCATAAACTTTCTGTTTTAAAACACCCCACAGAAAAAATCCATTGGTCTAAGGTCTGGTAATCTTGCAGAAAAATTAATTGGAGCATATCTTCCCATCCATCTGGTTCCGAAGTGATCTGTCAACCACTGCCGTACCAAAACTGAGGAACGAGCTGGGCAACCATCTTGCTGCCAAAAGATGTTACGCCTTACTTCCAGTTGCAGAGTGTTTATATATGGCAATACAAAGTTTTCCAAAAGGTCCAAATAAACATGCTGATTTAAATTTTCTTCTAAGAAATATGGACCAACGATTCGATCATAAAAAAATCCCACACCATACATTCACTTTTTTATAACGTTGACTTCGTTTGTGAATGACATTGTTTGGATTTTCAAAAGCCCAATAACGACTGTTTTGTGATGAAACGTGGCCATTGGTACAAAATGTTGCTTCGTCAGTAAAAAAAAAAAACATTCTGTGAAAACTTCTATCTACGAGGTAATTCTAACCGACCCATAAACAAAAATCCAATCGCTTCTCTTCATCTTCATTTTCAAGTGTATGTCTGAACCTTGGCTTAAACGGTCGAACTTTGTTTTCCATATAAATTTTCTGTAAATGACTTTTACTTACTTCCAGTCTTTGTGAGCGTTTCCGTAAAGATAATTTCGGGTTTTCTATTACTGAATTTATTGCCAAAAGTGTTGCCGCATCGTCTTCATTGTACTTTTTCTTGGGTTTTTTGACATCCAATACAGATCCAGTTTCATTGAATTTTTTTACAAGTTTGCGCAATGATTGGCACGATACTGCTGTGTTAGGAAACTTTTGGTGGAAAGGGTTAATTGCATATCGATAAGAGACGTCTCCAATCCCATAACATTTGATCAAATAAATTCTTTCTTGTTTGGAAAACATTTTTTAAATGATCAACAGAACACTAATAAATGCAGATGTAAGACACAATGTCACAATGACATTTATCAGTTCAATATTATCGACAGCACACTCTGTTTCTTAATTTGAATTCTTATCCACATTAATAAATTCAAAGTAAAAAGATAAACACAATAAAAATATAAAAGTCAAAATTTAGACTTCATAATTTGTATTTAGGCTTTATTATGGATTGTAAAAACTTTTTTTTATAAACATTTAATTTATTAACACCCGGTACATCTGATCTAAGATTTTTATATGGTAAATTCATTTTTTCAACAAGCCGAATTTTTTATAAAAAATGACTTCGTCGTAAAATCAATAATAGAGAGTTTTTCCTCTTTTCAACTTCATCCGGGGACACACTATATGCAAATATAAGAGAAGTTTAAAAAAAAAATTCATCTAGCCTTCGTAATGAAGCCTTAAATGATTCGCAAATTCTACATAACGTTATAAAATTATGTCACCTTATATCGTAAATTTAAATTAATAAAGTGTCATTTAAATGCATTTTATCTTATTTACCTTTCACACTTTCACAATTTAATTTTCTTGACAATGCATGAAGTTCTTTATAAGTATTTTAATTAATAATATAACAATATGCATATGCAAAAAAACAGTGAGTATAGCTAGGAAATTATTACAAACTATTTTACTCGAGCCAAAAAGTAACGAAGTACTTTTTTCTATTGCATTTCTAATAAATATCTTGAAAAATAACAATTGGACATTAAATTAAACAAAATCAAAATATGTGCGAAGAAATCAATAAAAAAAAATAGTAATATGACAAATATTAAGGGAGATAAAACATAAAGCAAGAGCGTTTGATTTCTCTGCAGAATATAACATCTACATTCCCAGTATGACTAGACATAATATTTTTTTTTTAGCTTGCCTCGCAAATTTTAAAGAGAAACTATTTTATAACACAATATTAATTATACGTTAGATTTCCAGCCTACAATAAGAAGGGGCTTATTTTATCAGGGTTCGAAAATATCGTGCGACATTTATTATAAATATCAAAATATCTGATATTTACGATATATATCGGATATATATCAATAATTGATATATATCGGATATTTTAATATTTATAATAAAATTGTAAAAAAATATTAAAAAAACAACTTTTATTTAAAAAATGTACCAAATAGTAAAAAATAAACATGTTTAAATTCATACATCCAGAAAATAAAATCTTTGCGGGCGGTCAATTGAGCGAAGTAACTATGCAATAGTGTTATATGACTGCCAGCAAAGCCTTTATTTTCCAGATGTATGATTTTGAAAATGGGTTTTTTTGTACATTTTCAAAAAATTTTTTATATATTTTTATTTTTGTACTATTTAGTCATCAGACCAGCAATGTTCAATGATACCATAATATACTATTGTCTCTTCAAAACTACATGTACTTATACGTAAAATTTCAGCTTATTTCGATAACAAGAACTTGTTCAAAATTGACATTTTTCACAATTTTTAATCATAATTTTGCAAGAAAAATTATTCCACACCGGATGTTTGTCTCTCGGCATGTTGCTTAATAGTTAATATATTGTTATATCTATGTCGTAGTCATTTGATGACATCCGTCATTTCGTGAAAAGCCTAGGCAGTACATGAACTGCCGGCATATCATGAAAATTCTTGAGGTTGCACGATCTGCCTAGGCATTTCATGAAACGCCGTGGTCGTCTCGGCACTTGACGTTTAAAGTCAATCTACATGATCTGCCGCAAATTAGACTGGCAGATTGTGGTCTATTACTTGAGCCTTTTTGTTTTGTATATTACGGAAAGTAAGAGTGAAAAAGACTTGTTCAATGATCATTACAAATAGTAATATGGAGCAAAGCCCAATAAATGACCGTATAGGTTAGATTAAGTTATTATATGCGTGATTCGTAATTTCGTTAGCATTCTAAAACCTGAAATGTACCAAATAAATCTGAACCTAACCTCAAAATTAATTACATCCCCACCTTTCCTTCCTTGTAATGATCACTGAACAAGTCTTTCTCACTCTGAATTTCCACAATAAACAAAACAAACAGCACAACGTGGCTTCCGAGCAAATAAATCGACCGAAATGGCAACTAATCTAATCTCAAACACAACACAACACAATCTGCCGGGTATCAGTCACTTCATGAACATCTAATTTGCGGCAGATCGTGTAGAACGACTTTAAACATCATGTGCCAAGACAACCACGGCGTTTCACGAAATGCCTAGGCAGATTGTGCAACGTCAAAAATTTAAATGATATGCCGGCAGTTCATGTACTGTCTAGGCTTTTCACGAAATGACGGATTTCATCAAATGACTAGACATCTATATTTAAACGATTAAAACAGTCACTTCTCAGCTCATTGCAGAACAGTCTCTTTATGCCAGCATATAAAATAATGAGGTTAAATATTGGTTTGCAGGCGGGAGGTCCCTTCTTTGCTAATAGCAGCAGCAGCAGCAGTTGACATAATCAAAGCAGTGTTGTCATATTCTCACAATTTTAAGCGTTTTTGCAGAAATTTGATATATATCAAAAAAGTGATATTTATTTCACTATAAATATGATATATATCGTGATATATATCTTGATATATATCTTGATATATATCACTGGATATATATCTTCGAACCCTGTATTTTATTAGGACAAAGTATAAAGTATTACATTGAACAAGAGTTTAGCTGAAACCAAGGGAACCAAACAGACATTTTATTAACAGCAACTAGTCCAATCAATGAATGCTCAAAAGGGGATTGTAGAGAACATTGCGGAGGGGAGAATTTTCCTCTTCAGGAATGTGTTGAGGGTAGTTAGGAGGTAAACGTACTAAAAGTCCCTGCCCCTCAAAAAAATTGTGGAAAAAATTAAAAATCGTATTAGTAGGTCTTGACGAATTTCATGTATCCACCACAAATTGCGGACACTGAGCCAGATGAGCTTATGTGTGAGAAATCTCCCATCAATAGCCAAATCAAATTTTGGTATATGTACGTTTTTGGCGCCGATCCGATGCATTTTTTTAGAATTTTTAACGTTCAAAATGTTTTTATTTTTTCCGCATATTTTGGTACCGCAGGTGGCTTTGTCTTTGTAACAGGCGAATGTTTTTCTGGTCATAAGTAGATCCTAATTTTTTGTTACTAAGTAAATATTCTGCCTTCTAAAAGCATACCTATTAAGATCCTAATTTGTTCTATACTTCAGTAAAATTTGATTCAAATGGGAAACAAAATAAAAAAGTTATAAGGGTGTCTTCATTCTAAGTGAGTCACACTGTATATTTAAGGAAACGTATAGATTTTGACAAAATATTACATTAGTAAATACGTCGAGTGTTGTAAAATAAAGATTGTTTTGTGACTGATTTATTAGCAGACCACGATAAACTGTTTTGATAGAAAAATTCCATGTACCTAATTAATTTATTTATTAATTATTGATATTCGCTGGCGAATACCTCGGAAACTATAATACATAGGAAGAAAACGAATATAGACACTCTTGTAGGAAATTTAATTATGTTTAATTTTGCATAGAATACTTTTTCCGTACGACTCATCTTTTTCGAGCTATAAGCGAAGAATCGAAAAAAGGGACCTTTCCACCCCCCTCCCCCCCATGAAGCGGCGGGGCTAGGGGCGGGAACTTTTCGTATGTTTACCTTCTAACTACCCCCAACACATTCCTGAAGAGGAAAATTCCTTTCCCCCCTCTCCACCACAATGTTCTTTCGTTGACTCGGCTAAGCATATTACTTGGAAATCTTAAAAAATATATCTTGAAGTTTGCTGTGACGTCACTTGCAGAGGCTCTACGTATATAACAAAAACAAATTGTAGGTATATAAGACCCTACATTAAAAAAAAGCTGTCCTACAACTTGCTGCATTTAAAGAATCAACGGTCTAATAGCAAACTTTGTTATAGTTTTTTAGCTGTTTATTTTTATTCAAAAATTGGCGTGTAGTTAAATTTAATTAGAAGCATTTTCTGTTGTGGTTTTTATAGAAAATGGAGAAAAACTCGAGTTCTGTAAAACAAATTAATTTTTTTTTATGATGCTGCGAAGAACAAATTAAAAAAATTTGCTGTCGCATGACAATTTTTGAAAGAAAATAGCTTTCTCACTATTACATCGTATTAAAATGAGAAAGTAAAAACGCATGAATTTACACAAAAAAATCTGAGGATTGTTCTACAGAGTTATTTGAAATAATAATATTTATAAAGTGAAGGTATGTTGGCACTTTGCCATAAACCAAAACTTAGCCGTCCCGAATCTTGGGGCACGGAATTTATGGAACAGGAAATTCTTGAAACTGGGACATGCGTCCTTAGACATACTTGCCAGTTAGTAACAAGAGTAAAACGTGTTGATTTTATATTTTAAAGTGTCTACTCGTATAACACAGTTACTCAAGAATCTTATTGAGAATTTTATATTATATGAGGATTATGCTTGTATAAAATTACATTTTAATGAAGGCTTTGTTTTACTTTTAATTAAAGAAACGTGTTTTGTTAGAAATGGAAACATCAGCTGGCCTTTTGTAGTTTTAACTTTTTGGCAAATACTCTTGAAGATCTTCTCTTAAGACTGAAATTTTAGTTTTTAGTTTTATAATTAACCATAAAAATGACAAGTGAAAATAATGGACAGGGGCATGCCTCAAAAAACATAAATTTGACAGTTTATCAAGTGCTTCGTTAGTTTCTGAAACACACGTTACATTATCCAAACACACATGCTATAAATTATCTTCTAAATTGCCTAGGACTTTATTAATTGCTCACTGATAAAGAGCCAGGGGTTTGGCAAAACCAAAAGGCATGGGCTTGTATTCGTAGTGGCCATCAGGTGGCACAAAGGCTAAAATATGCCACATCATATCTAAATGACAGGTTGCAAAGTGCTGATGAAGTTGGTATAAATGATCAGAATTTAAGTTCAGAATGAGATTATCTGTTCGAGGAATACTCCAGGGTTCTGTGTTGGAGCCACTGCTGTTCATAGTCTATGTGAACAACTTACCTTATAATAATAATAAATTTATACATATCGAGCAAAATACATACTTAAGTAGGTATATTTACACTTCCAAAATAGATAATAGTATATGCAGATGATAACTCTACACTAAGTTATCTGCAAAGTATGTACTAATGTATGTATCTAATTTTACAAGTGTGCCATGACAAAATGACATTTCTTTTCAAACGTATTATACATCAAATAAAAGGTTAATGTTTTGTTGGTGCAAGTAAAAAATATGGTTACCATTTAAAAAAATTTAATAAAATTCATTTGCTTCTTATGTTTTTTCACAAATTTGTTTTTCAATTCAAAATAGCGATTTTGGCACGAAATAAACTTTTATTAAAATGCGACAATAAAAATTAAAGTGATACATCAGATTCAAGACATACTGGGTAAATTTTTTGAGAAAACAGTCTTGCAGTTGCCAACTTAGCTTTTTCACTTTCTCGAATTTATGACTCCATTTGGAAAAAATTACCTAGTTGTGATACATCGTTGTAACGAAAATTTCATGTGGAATCTAAATATTCAAAAATATATATAGGTGGCTATTTAAAAATCAAAAGTTGTGGCTACTTCCGGTTGGACCCGAAGTGATATTTTTCACTTAATAAATGCAAAATGTGGCTCCTTGTGTCACAAATAATATGCCAAAATTTCGAAATTGTATTCCTAAAATCAACCTAGAACGGGACTAATCTCATTGTCACCCAGTATATATTAATATAGTGTTACAGGGTGTATACTTTCTGGAAAACGGGGAAAACCTGGAAAGGTCAGGGAATTTGATTTCAATCAGGGAAATCAGCAAGAAGTCAGGGAAAATTTATTAAAACTACTTATATCTAAAGTTGTTCTCATATTGGCTTCCCGGCTCGTCAAAAAATGTTTTCCATTTCTCCTCCCCCGCTCATCAACTTTCATTTTTTCGAGCAGAAACATTTCTAGAATTTTTATCGAAAAGTGAAAAATCTGGTGTTACCGTGGTGTTACTAAACATTAGCAATTATCAAATCTGTTTTCATAATTAGTATTTATAAGTATTTAAATCACTGACTAATATCCCGGAGAAGAGGCAAATCTTAGAAAACACTCATATTGGACTTGACGTCATTTAAAAGAAAACAGTGACAACAGAGTATCTCTGCGAGTGCAATGGTTCGGATAGTATAGTGGAGTGAAATCTACCTAGGAATGTAGAACCAGAGGAGGTCTTGTAGAGTAGGTTATCTGGGACCTGTAATGGACAATTGAAGAGCTAAGTGGATAAAGGTGTTATGTCACAAAAACACGTTATTGTGTAATTTAACTCGAAAGTTTTTAGGCGAGAACTTTTTTGTTATAACGACTATATAGCTTGCATTTTGCGATGATATTGACATTTGATGTGCTTTTCAGAGACAAATAACTAAAGTTGTCAGTTGTCATTATTTTCGAAAATTTTAAAAAATTAATGTACATAACACCTTTATCCGTTCATAAGTTTCTCTGAAATGAATAAGGAATTAGTGAATAAAAGTGTTAAGAAATTAAACATATTTTATTATTATTAAAACATTGTACAATTTTTAGGTAGTCGGACAGTACTACGGTTTTGAGCCACAGTTTGGTCATTTCCAAGTATGTTGTGATAATACGGCCTTACCATTCATTTATGAATGGTAATTGTTCTTTAAGATTGGCCAGTTTTCCTACACTTAGGCTGCCCTGGTTTTCATTAAACACCGTTAGAGCAATACCGTCGAAATTTATCTTATGCATATTCCTTTTCTTTAAAATATCGACTTTGTAAAATGGAGTCATTTCATCTAGTGATGTAATAGTAGCACCCATAGGTGCCATTTTATACCGTCGCGAAAATAAACCTTTTCATTGTTCAAGTTTTTCTTCCTGTTGTACAAATTGAGTTTTGAGGCAATTCCATCAATATCCTTGAAATGATTCTTCATATCTATGACAACGGCGTCTTTGAGAGTTCTTAAAATTTCTCGATACTGGTCCGGAACGTAGATGTTTTGATGTTTCCATAAAATTTTCTCGACTCTGCCAAAGTCTCTGTCTGAATCTAAATATGAATGTTCCACCTCCGAAAATTTATGGTCGATAACTTGAAAATTCTCTCTTTAAAATCAACAACTGGTAAAGTGTAATGATATTGAAGTTTTTATTTTGTCCACCACAGGAGTCGGGCCATATTAAAATGTGATCGATCTTTTCTTGAAAATATTCATTGTAAATTTGTGAAAAGGTATGTAAGCAACTAGCAATTTCTAGGCTTTCACGGCTGGCCATATCTTCAGTCCATGTGAAAAAGAACGTTTTTTTTTTTTTCAGTATTCCTCAATGTATGTATGCCAAGGTTGTAAAACCACATTTGATGAAGGTAAAATGCTTTCGATGTACTTAATTTTGGCAGCGGCATGGTTTGCTGAAGATCTAAAGTAAGAAAGCAAATCGTTCTATCTACTGTAACTTTTGCTCCGTCACGCTTTTGTTGTTCGAAAGCTAGTTTGTAATTTTCTCCGTATTCTTTAGTATTATTTCCAGCATCACATTTGGGAAAAAATGTGAGTCATTTCATGATCTCAATTAAACAATTTTGAATACCATGGACGTAATTTCAGCATTTTTATTGGGTAGGCAGGGATTTTTCACAGATAACCCAATAGATGTAAGCATAGCGAACCCTGTAATTCTTAAACGATAACCTTACAAACCCAAATGACCTTTGACTTAATTGGCGTAATTATCATACTTATTATTTTTTCCGCAAGAATTTCGAAATTCGCCAGATTTGCCTTAAACAATTTAATGCTCTTTCAAAATATTGGGTGGGCAGAAGCCATACCAGATATCAGTTTTGCTCTTGTCATAAAAATTTCTACAGTCCAGCCCTCTTCTACTTGTCAGCATAAAAATGTTTGTACAAAAATCAACACCGCAAAGCGTCACTTTCCAGTATTTCTGATTTACAGACTAATTTGCTAGAATACTTTGGTAAATTCGTATTTTATTATTGCATGTTATATTGATAATGTTGAACGAAATGAATATATGGATTAAAACACTATAAGCACTATTTCCAAATATCAGCCAATTTATAAACATCTTACATGATTCATGAAATCGTTTATTCATTGCCATTTGTAATATCAGTTTACTACGACTGGCCATTTTCACTATAATAGTAAATAGTAAGAAACACTTAACACAACTTGTCACATTAATGTCAATATAACATAACTTTAAAAGCAAAGTGTTTTGGATTAAAACAATTTAATATCGCACATTAATGGATAAAGGTGGTATGTGATCATGACACCTTTATCCATTAAATTATATAAAAACCATATGTACATAACACCTTTATCAAACATCAAAACGCATTTAGGAAAGGTTTATTATCCCAAAAACTTATTGAAATGATAGATTATAAGTTAAAATAGTTGTCTGTGTAGAAATCTCAAAATTTTCAAAAATGTCACATAACACCTTTATCCACTTAGCTCTTCAATTACGATATTTTTCTGTGGTACAGGACTTTTTTATTTCGAAAAAACTTCAGAAATTGACCGTTTAGAAGCTTTGTGTTCTCTTAAATTTACATTGCCATATCTTGAAATCTAATTGAGCTATCGATCTGATTTTTTTTTAAAACTTATTCTGTATCTTGGCTCAATCGCCTCGCTGCATGTAGGTATATAAAAATTTTCAAAAATAAAAAAGTTTGTCACTTTGCCAAAATATAAGTACATTTTTTGCGAACTAATAGTCGAGTAATGAGTTTATTGTTGTTTAAAGAAAATAATTAACAATTATCTATAGAAACAAAAAGACTGTTGGAAGCCCTTATTTGTGAACTTGAATTTAAAAAAAAAATCAGATCAATAACTCAATTAGATTTGAACATACAGCAGTGTAAATGTTGAAAAACACAATTTTTATAATCAATCAATTTCTCAAATTTTTTTGAAATAAAAAATATCTGTACCATAAAAAAATATCGTAAATAGTCATTTCTTATGTAGAATTGTTCACTTTATGAAAACTATAAGGTCTGGTCTGGTTCTACGCTGATTTTTTTTCTTGAGAACGGAGAGATTTTTATGGTCTATTTTGCTTCACTATCAAGCTATTACAAGGGCAATGTCCGTGAATGGAAAGAATTTAAAATGTACGCTAACGCTGTTGGTGTGGTCTGTTATATGACGTCACATGTTGTTCTGTGACTCTAACGGATTTATTCAGACTTTAATGTTGAATACCGTCTGTAAAAGAAAAAAATAAGAAAAATTCTTTACAGACTGTGTTTTGTGTTAAGTAAAGATTCTAAAAATGCTAAAATTATATTTTGTGCAACAAGCTTATTCCAATCTAAAAATCAAAAATGTCAATAGTTCATTTGAAGCTATTTTTCTCGAAAACAATAAATCCTACGACAATTCAACAAGAGAAACTTTTTGTGTAGTTTTGCTGAAAAAATGGTATTTTGAAAATATATGGGGTATAGTTCAGTCGAATTAGACATCATAAAAAATTTTGCGTACTGCGGACTTTTTTTGTGGAAGTTGTTTAAGAGGGCATAATAAGCAAGCACAGAAAACTAGACCCTGCTGCACCATGTGCGTCTCCTATTTTTAGGGGTTGAAACTTTAAAATTTTACTTAGGTGTCCATATCTTTTTCCCTATTGCCCTTAGGGCTCTTTACCAAGTTACCCGTTACTCCTCTACATAATATATGTATTATACATTTGCCGTAGGATAAACGGTTTTGGCTGTACGAGGCCGGAAAGGTCGCGCTGTCCGAATTTGGGGGTCTTCTGTACAGGACAAACGGCTATTATTTCCAATCTACAATACTACACATACTAATGCCCTTAAGGAGGGATGATGATTTGTGAAAAAACTTTCATCGAATACCGCGCGGTTTTCATGATACGGGATGTTGAAATTTTGAAAACCCCCTTTTTAAAAAAAAAAGTGAACCTACTTTTTTCGCCCATTTTTTTTTTCATGCATGTACGACCCTAATATAAGAAAATTTACGTTGGTTTCATTTTAATACATTCGTTGGTTTAGGAGCTAGACAAAAATATGCCAAAAATGGCTATTTTGGTATTGTTGCATTAAAAAAACCAAAATCAGTATAATTCTAGTAAGTGTTTTTGTTTATCCTAAAAGTCCAATTCATTGCGCATAGAAAATGTGTTTTTGTATTTAAGTAGGATCAACACTTATTGTGTAAAAATGATTTATGTCATGTGTTCTCCAGTTTCCTTTTTCGCAATTTTTTTTGCAGCGTTTATAGTAGGGCAGAAAGCATTATACACGTGGACAGAGCACATAATAGGGTGTTAAAATGGGTCTCTTGTTAAAATGTGATAGGACGTACCGTTTTCGAGTAAAACGCACTTGTTTGGTTATGTTTGCTTTGAGTTTTCATTGTGTTCTGAATTGTGATCTGATAAATAAATTCTACATTTTGGTGTTTTCTTTCTGAGGAGTTTGTTTTTTTAAATCATTTTCCGATAAAATGGACATATAATAGCTGTTTTTCGAGGAAGGTAAAATTACTGTGGATTTTGTTATAGACAAATAAGTTGCAATGATGATTCGAGACAAGCGTGAACCTTTATATAGGGGAGTGAGAACCCCCTATTCCATCCGAGTCCCTTCATTTTTTCATTAGCAATGTCCCTCATAAACAGAAAAAGCAAGAAGCGACACATAGTTTTATTTTTTCGTAGTCAGCGGTGAGTATTTACTAGTCAGTCGATGAAAAGTGTGATCTGAAATAATTTTTTGCAAACAAGTTCGTTTTACTCGAAAACGGTACGTCCTATCGCATTTTAACAAGAGATCCATTTTAACACCTTAATATGTGCCCTGTTCAGGTATATATTGCTTTCTGCCCTACTATGAACCATAAGGCCGCAAAAAAAAATTGAAAAAGGAGACTGGAGAACACATGACATAAATCATTATTACACAATAAGTGTTGATCCTACTTAAATACAAAAACACATTTTCTATGCGCAATGAATTGGACTTTTAGGAAAAAGAAAAACACTTACCAGAATTATACTGGTTTTGGTTTTTTTAATGCAACAATACCAAAATAGCCATTTTTGGCATATTTTGCTGTCTAGCTCCTAAACCAACGAATGTATTAAAATGAAACCAACGTAAATTTTCTTATATTAAGGTCGTACATGCATGAAAAAAAAATGGGCGAAAAAAAGTAGGTTCACTTTTTTTTAAAAAAAGGGGTATTCAAAATTTCAACATCCCATATCATGAAAACCGCGCGTTATTCGATGAAAGTTTTTTCACAAATCATCATCCCTCCTTAAGGGCATTAGTATGTGTAGTATTGTAGATTGGAAATAATAGCCGTTTGTCCTGTACAGAAGACCCCCAAATTTGGAAAGCGCGACCTTTCCGGCCTCATACAACCAAAACCGTTTGTCCTACGGCAAATGTGTAAAATATATATATTATGTAGAGGAGGGATGAATGTTCAAAAAGTGTAACTTGGTAAAGAGCCCTACGGGCAATAGGGAAACAGATATGGACACATAAGTAAAATTTCAAAGATTCAACCCCTAAAAATAGTGGTGTAACAGGGTGTAGTTTTCTGTGCTTGCTTATTATGCCTTCTTAAACAACTTCCACAAAAAAAGTCCGCAGTATGCAAAATTTTTTATTATGTCTAATTCGACTGGAGTAGTATTCGATATTTGAAAAATAAGAAGGTGGTCCTCCTTTTTCTAAATCCTTGTATATGATCGTTTCAATATAATAGCTCAAAAAATAAGACTTGTCAGTGATAAGACATGTAAAAAATTTGATGCAAGCTGTAGCTTCCTTACTAAGCATTATAACCTTTTTGCTTGGAATTGGCCATATAATTACCTTCTGAATTTTCTTAACGTACTTAGGAAACACCCTGTTTATAAGGAGAGTCCCAGATACATGGGAATAAGATTCTTCAATAACTTGCCAGACCGCATTGAAGCAATTACCTCCACTAAATCGTTTAAAAATGCAATATAAAAAAGTGGCAAATAAAAAATAAAATATAGATTTATCTACAACAGGAGTGTTACATAATTGAAGCGGAGGGGGCAGAGTGCCTTCCTGGATACGCCAGGAAGGCACTCTGCCTTTAGTACCATTAAAATTAGACCATTTATTGTCCAACCATATTAGACACGTGGGTCTCCTTAGTCCTACCAAATTACACAATTGTTAACATTATTTCTTAATTAATCAAAAAAGTAAGCAAAAGAGTGCAGAGAAACTACATATACCTTTCTTTTTACCTTTAGAGTGTACGGATTAGATAAATGTATATAATTATGTAGAAATGACTTAGCCTATAATAAGGGTGTACATGTGTATATATAGATTTTTTGCTGATGTTGTACAATGATATTTGTTGGTGTTTGTTAATCATATTTTTTTAATATATATATATATATATACTTTTTATCCATCTTTTATTTGTAAAGATTTAGCTGGAGCTAAAAATAAATACATTATTATTATTATTATTTTGTGGGACAATAAGTTGTCTACAACAGTGGCCCTAATAACTATCTCCAGAATCGCCAAGCTTTAAAGAACAGTTTTCATATTTTTTATACCTTTTTTCTTTTCTGACTATGGAATCAAGAATTAACTTTTTTGTTATAGTGTTTCGTTGTATAAGTTATTAACTTATTTAAACCAGATTTAATGTTCGTTGCATTGTTCCTTAAAGGAGCAATTTTCTCATTTTTGTCAGAACAGTTTCAATATCTTCGTATTTTTGCAGTCCCCAAATTGTGATACCAACAAATCATCAACAAGCAGCCACCATAATGCCGACTGCTCAGCCGTTGCTCCTAAACCAGATGCCCATGCTAACCACACCCGGAGTACAGTTTATCTTACGCCCCCAGGCGACGACCAAGCTGCAGCCTCACATGCAGACGGCAACGGCCACACCTCAGGGCTTGATTCTGCAACCCAGTGGGCAGCAGCTCCTGCAAATCCAACCCCCGAGGTCTCAGCCAATGGTGAGGGTGTTGACAAACGGAATGCAGTTAGCTCCTTCGACCACAACATATGTCACACAGGTGCGTTCGAAAACATAAAAACCATTTCGAGATACAAGTTTTTCTGTTCTCTGTTTCTAATTACTTTTTCTTTGGAAGGTGGGTAACCAGCAGCCAATCAACGCGACACATATTGCACAACAACAAACGATCGTCAACAACACCCACCACCACCATCAGCAGCAGGTGTTACAGCACCATGTGAAGAAAAAACCGAAACACAAAGTTAAAAAGAAACTTGATCTCGCAAATATAATGAAACTTTCAGGGATTGGAGATGAAGACGACATTCAGTTTGAAAGTGACACTTCTCAGAGCGAGAGTGAACACAACTCAGTGCCTACAACGCCGCAACCACAGCCACAGCAGGTTATACAGAGTAGTACAATGCAGGCGCAATCGAATTACGTTCATACAGATGCCAAAAAGAATATCCAGAATATACAGATATCGGCCATGGCGCAACCTACAATCAATGCTGTGGCTCCTGTTGTACAGGTGAGTATATGCAAGCTCTCATGTACGTATCCAATCATATAATGCTTATTTAATTCCAGGTTCTAAACCAAAATTTCCAAAGTGGAATGATCTCGAATAGTACATCTCAGGCAGCTACTGCGCAAGCTAGTATACCCTTCAACTCTTTTATAACCCCTAATTTTACGATAAACAATGGCCTCATGCTGCAACGGACTGGAGGTTTCAAACTAACGATGGGTGAAGACGGGCGTCTCGTTCTGCAGCATGATCCCACGTTAAACCAAGACATCCAGTCCCAAATAATACTGCAAAGTTTATTGGGACTGAATGGGGGATTGGTGCTACAGCCATCGATGGACCAGCAAACGGTGCAACAGACCGTTCAGACGATCCAGCAACAATCTGTACAGACTATACAGCAACAAACAGTACAATCACAAACGATACAAACAGTGCAGCAACAAACTGTACAGCCACAACAGGTACAACACACAATACAATCTCTACAGCCACAAATACAACAACAAACTGTCCAACAGACAATTCAACATCAGACCGTTAACGCTCTCCAGCAACCGATGCAAATCGTGCAGCCGCAACCGATACACAGCATACATTCACAAGTACAACCGATACATTCGATATCCCAGTCGCAGGTTCACAGCTTGCAGTCACAAATACAAGGGCAGATACAGAGCTTGCTGCAGCAACAGAACCATGCGGTGCAAACACAAACTGTGCATTCGCATGTGCAGCCTCAGAACGTGCATTCCCAGGCCATACAAAGCGTAAAAAATATGCAAAATGTACAAAGTATGCAGCAAAATGTGCAGGGGGTGCAGCAGAATGTACAAAGCGTGCAGCAAAACTTACAGAACGTACAAAGCGTGCAGCAAAATGTACAAAACGTACAAATCGTGCATCCGCAACCGATACAGTCGCCGGTGCATACGGTGCAGAGCGTTCAGGGCTTTAACACCCACCAGGCACATACACAGACCCAACCGATGTTGAAGGTAGAACCGTTTCAAAAAACTCAACCACCCGTGCAAACCGTACAGCCGATTCAGCAACACTCCATGAACCATCAGCAGCAGCAGCAACAGCAGCAGAATATTAATGAAAATCAGAACAACCCACCTCCAACTTCATATACGGTCAATTTAATGCCTGAACAATTGGAACAGCTGAGGCGGAATGGGCAACTGACAGTGAACGGCCAGACTATATTCATGCAGCGACCCAGCAAGGAGCAAAACGAAAAGAAAATGTCTCCCAAATCCAAGCCGGTCAAAAAAATGAATAAAATCCAAAGCATAAAGAATTTTCTGCCGGATGCTAACGATTCTGTTAAAACAACCAACCACTCTGAACAGATTAAGGAAAGCGTGAATAAACCTGTAGTTAGTGCCTTAAATGCACCTCCGAAACATATTCTACCTCAAAATCATGTTCAGCCGCAACCCATCCAGAGCAAGCCGGTTCAGCCGCAGGCCATAGTCCAGCCCGTTCAACCACAGGCAATGGTGCAGCCACAAGCGATGGTACAGCCATCCGTGCAGATCCAGCCGAAGGTGGCGATAGAACGCCCGAAACCGATGCCCGTATCTCCGCAAACCCCCAAGCAACAGAAGGTTGCGCCCACAGTAATCATGCCGCAAACCCAGGATTCAAACGGTAGCAATACGAACCCGGATGTAGATAAGCTTTTAGGTCAAATTTTAGAAGAGTCTAGCAGTGTAAATAACGTAGTCAGTAGCGGTAACGTAGGAACTACCCCTTCCCCTCAGCCCCAGCAGAGAATCACAACCATTCAGCTCACCCCGCAGAAGCAGCAGCACCTGAAAAGTATACAACTGCAGATACAGACGTTGTCGGCGAGGATGACACAGGGCGACACTACGGAAGTGCAGAACGCACTGAAGTTGTTGTTTACCGAGCAGCAGAAAATCTTGGCGTCGGGCAAGCTCCTGCCCCCAGACAAAGTCTATTATCACAATAATCAGCTTACGATCGTGAATCCGTCCAGTATGAATTTGCCGTCGCCGGTGCAGGTGAAGAGTGAGCCGCCTCCCAGCCCTAGTTCGGCGCCAGTTCCAAGCAATAGTCAGAGTGCCGTTAGAAGTACCAGCGTAGAAACGCAATCGACTAGTAGCAGTCAGGTGAGTTGTCGTCTCTATTTTTTTTATTTTAAGGCGAGTTGTGGTTATTATTCAATAATACCTAACAGTGTTTGGGATTTTTGGTCTGACACTGCTTATGAAATAATCTCCACAGGCACTAAAATACTGTCTGTCTGTCTGCTTACTCGACGTGCATCTCGCCAACCATGTTGGCATCTAATACATCCTACCTGACATAAAATCAGGTATCTGCTTTGTTAATATGTTGTGTAGGATTAAAAATTATGTTAAATCCAAGTTTACGACCTCAGCAGACATCCAGGTCTTGGTCAAAAATCCAAAAAACTGCGAGATTTTTGTTTTTTTGTTTTTTTTTTTTCAGTTTTGACACCTAAGGCCTACTTTTTTGGTAAAAATAATTTAAAAAGTAGACTAAATTTTGCTACAAATTGGTACCAAAGTGAACTCTGTAGATCAAATAGTATCCGAGATACAGCTGTTCAAAGTTTTGCAAAGTTTTCGTTTTTCGACATTTTTAACAATTTTTAATTCAAAAATCTGTGAAATACGTATTACTACTATAACTAGGTTCAGAAAATTCATTTTACCCCGAACCCAACCCGTCAGAGGGGGTCAGAAAATGCTCCCCCCCCCCAGTATATACAATACAATACAATACAAATTTATTGGTATTAATTATACAAAGTATTTGTACAAGTCATAGAATAACAGAATGAGTTTGTTAAGATTGGAATTAGTTTTTTATAAAAATTTAACAATGGGTGAAGCATCTCGTTTTTCTTCACCTTATGCTATTACATGTCTGAAAAATCATTGGCAAGATATTCCTGTATGGTGTAGAAGGATTTTGTCTGCAGATATGTTTTAATTTTAGATTTAAAAGCTGTTATGTTTAGATCTTTAATGGTATTGGAAAGACAGTTAAAGAATTTTATACAATAGTAGCCAGTGCCATTTCTGCTTCTTGGGAGACGTAGAAAATTTTGTGCAATTAGATTATTATTTCTCGTAGGATAATTATGTGTTTCACTGTGAGTCCTATACCTATCATGATTTTTTTTCATATAGAGAAGACATTCAAGAATATAGACACAAGGTTCAGTAAGAATATGAGTTTTTTTAAACTGTTCACGACAATCATCTTGGTATTTTAATCCTGTGATTATTCTTAAACACTTACGTTGTAGGCTAAAGATTTTTGAGGCATGAGGGAAATGTCCCCAATTAAGAATGGCATAAGTCATAGTTGAGTGGAAAAAACTGTGTTAGGCTATTAGTAATACTCTTTGAGATAGTGAATTTGCTAGATTTCTGATAAGATATATTTTTTTTGAAAGATTTATAGAGAGGGAAATAACATGTTCTTCCCATGTCAATAGTGGGTCGAAGCAGACTCCTAAAAACTTCACAGAATCAGAAGTATTAGTGTTTACAAGATTTCTCAGTGCGAGAGTCAACGATTGAGTTTTATTTTCGTTTAGATTCAAGCAGTTAGCTAGAAACCACATTTTGATATTTGATTGTGTGTTAGGATTATTTTGATTTAGCGTATCTAGTGAATGGTGGTGTTCAAGAATTGTCGCATCATCAGCAAAAAGTATAAAACTTGCATTTAAGTCACTGTAAGATAAATCATTTATATAAATAAGAAAAAGGATTGGTCCGAGGACCGACCCTTGAGGGACTCCATGATTAATTTTTCCTTTTTGTGATCTTTCCGGGTTATAGTATACATACTGATATCTGTTTGAGAGATATGATTGTAAGAGCTCTAAACTATTCTTGTCAAAGTTGTAATATTTGAGTTTAAGAAGGAGGATATCATGTGACACACAATCAAATGCCTTTGTTAAGTCGTAAAACGTGGCTTTAGTGTAGTTTTTATTTTCAAATTGGTTCAAAACAATTTCGGTAAAGTTATTTATAGCAAGTGTAGTTGAGCGCTTGTTCCTGAAACCATATTGGCCACGGTGAAACAAGTCATTTGCCTCGAAGTGTTCAGTTATCTGATTTTTTAGAAGGACTTCAAAAATTTTCGCAAAAATAGGCACCAGCGATATTGGGCGGTAATTGGTTGGATCAGAATTTAAGCCTTTCTTGTAAATGGGAACAACTTTTGACAGTTTCAGCAGATCAGGAAAAGTATTCGTATTAATGCAATGGTTTATTAATTTTGTAAGAGGATAGACTCTTTGGTTTACCACTGATTTTATTAGTTTGACATCGACTTCATATGCATCTTTACTTTTACTATTTTTTAGGTTTAAAATTGCTGTTCTCACTTCATTAAACGATACTTCTCTAAATTTGAAAACCTTTTGTATATTAATATTTTTGAGGTATTGCTCGGGTTTGATGTCAGATTGAGGCAAGTTTTTTACAATGTTTTCTGCAATATTTATAAAAAATGAATCAAACGTAGTTGCATTAATTGTATATGGTACTATTATAGTGATTGGATCGGAAAAGAGGAAGGAATATTTTAAAAAAATCAATTAGAAACAGATCTTATACTTTTTAAACAACTTTAGCTCTCTTGGACGGTCCGGGAGTGTCGTCCGTCTTATGTGTCATCTGTGTCGCTGTTCTCTCTTATCGCCTTTTCTTCTTTATCCAACGCCTCGTTGTCTGATTCTTCTTCGCGGTCTGGGGAGTGTATATTTATACTGAATTCAGAAGCATTGTCGCATGACTGTGCACTAGGGCGGTGCGTCGCTATAGGTGAGGAATTTTTTTTTTTTGCAAAAATTGAAACGCCTCCAAAAAGTTGTCTTAATGTCTTAATAAGAAAAGATAGCTATATTTTTTTTGCAATTTTTGATTGACCCCTTCCACCCTCCACCCCCGCCCCCAACATATTCAAAAATTCATCATTTGGAAAATTTTGAAAATAATAAATTTTACACGCGATACGTTTTTTTGATGATTTTTCGCTTGGATCTTTTTCATCCCACCCACAAAATTTATTAGAAATATAACAATAAGGATTAAATTTTTTTTATTTCATTACAAAAAACATTTTAATAAGGATTAAGAAATTAAATGTAGAGAAGGAATACATGTTACATGACAACATGGTTAATTACACAGGCCCACAAAAAAGAAAAGTTGTCTGCGCCAGGGTATTCACCATACCTATCCCTTGTATTTCGACCCGCTGAACACGAATCTGACCTTAATTTTTCCCCTATACGTCAGGTTTTTTTAAAGCAAAAAAGTCTAATATGTATGTATTTATTTGCTGTTAAAAGAAAAACCTGACGTCCTGGGGAAAAACTAAGATCAGATTCGTGTTCAGCGGCTCAAAATACAAGGGATAGGTGTGGTCAGTACCCGCGCGCAGATGACTTTTTTTGTGTGCGATTGTGCCACACTGAGTGTGGCACAGTGGCAACAAAAAAAAATGGTCTGCGCGGGGGTACTGACCACACCTATTCCTTGTATTTTGAGCCTCTGAACACGAATCTGACCTTAGTTTTTCCCCAACACGTCCGGTTTTTTTTTTAACAGCAAAAAAAGTCTGTTGAATCGTAATATTTATATATTTATTTGCTGTTAAAAAAAAAACCTGACGTCCTGTGGAAAAACTAAGGTCAGATTCGTGTTCAGCGACTCAAAATACAAGGGATAGGTGTGGTCAGTACCCGCGCGCAGATGACTTTTTGTGTGCGATTGTGCCACACTGAGTGTGGCACAGTGGCAACAAAAAAAAATGGTCTGCGCGGGGGTACTGACCACACCTATTCCTTGTATTTTGAGCCTCTGAGCACGAATCTGACCTTAGTTTTTCCCCAACACGTCCGGTTTTTTTTTTAACAGCAAAAAAATCTGTTGAATCGTAATATTTATATATTTATTTGCTGTTAAAAAAAAACCTGACGTCCTGGGGAAAAACTAAGGTCAGATTCGTGTTCAGCGACTCAAAATACAAGGGATAGGTATGGTCAGTACACCGGCGCAGACAACTTTTTTTTTGTGGGCCTGTGTTATTGAAATCTTTCTTGGTTTCAAATGTTGGCATGGTTGCTCTGGAATCTAATGTATTCCTGATGACTCCATCCTTATCATATCCAAGATGGATGGTTGGTGTGGGCGTACCAGGGCCTATCCAAAGCCCTTGGTAACACCCCAACCATCTTCCAGGCAGAAATCTATGCTATATCAATGTGCCCAGGAATGCCTAAACAGAGGCACTCAAAGGGCAAAGATCTATATACTTTCAGATAGCCAGGCACCATTAATGTCAAAAATTGTCTGGGAATGCAGACAATCCCTGAAGCAATTGGCAAAAAACAACAGGTTACATTGATGTGGGTGCCAGGGCATGAGGGAATAGAAGGCAACGAATTGGCTGATAGCCTCGCAAAGAAAAGGGGCTGAAGCCCCATTTTTTGGACCCAAACCGTTCTGTGTCTTATCTTAGGGGCACATAATGGAGGAGGTCCTAAAATGGGGAAAGGAACAAAAGAAATCCTACTGAAGGAATATTCCAGGCGACAAGACAAGACAATGCCGCAAGGCTTCTCGAACTTGAAAAGTCCGACCTAAGGCTGATTACAGACCTTCTAACTGGCCACTGCCCCTCGAGATATCATCTCAAGAACATGGGCATGGCAGAAGATGACAAATGCAGATACTGTGAAGCTGCAACTGAGGCTGCGGAACATATACTTTGTGAATGCAAAGGCTAAAGTACCTAGAACAGGCGGAATTAACGCCTGAAGAGATATAGGGAAATTAGCTCCCAGGAAAATCACAAAAGACCTTTTAGCTTGAGCTGAAGAAATGCCAACTCAGGGCCAAGCGACTCCTCAAGTAATCTACAATCCTTATCACATACTGTATTGGAGGCTTGCTTGACAAGTTCCACTGCCCTTTCTACAGCTTGTGTGTGACAATGATAATCTCTGCTGTAGGAAATATGGAGGATTCAGGTGTCTCAATAACTTGCTTTAATTGATCCTCAGATAAATCTTTAGTAATGGGGGGTTCATTGTAAACAATATTTTGCCAATTTAAAAGATCATAATATTCTGTAGCATTAAGGTTGAATTCCGGAGTAATACATCTTCGAATGCTGATGTCTTCTCCATTATTTCGTGCTTTTAATATCCTATGATAAGAAAGTTTCCTAATTCCTAAGATTCGTTCATCCCATAGCATACTAAGTAATAGATTCTCAGGGTGGCCGAACTATCCATTCCTCTGAATGATATCATGCACTATAGTTCATTACATTACATTACACTGGTTCTCAGTTGTATACCAGCTGTTCGTAAGTAGTCACATGCGCATTACGCATTACCCACTAGTACTTTGCAGTAGGTTTGTAGTTTTTTATCCTATTTTATATTCTAGGAATAAACAAATGAGAAATTGAATAAGGTACATTTCTCGGAATATTTAAACAGAAAATAGACTTTTTTTAACTGAAAATGCCTGACTGGAAAACTTATTGTAGGTAAAGACAAAATTTTTAGCCTAATAAAAAAAAATCGATTAGAGTTCATTTCCCCAGAGCTGTTTTTCCCTTCGTAACTATTTCGGCCTTGGGGGGGTGGAAGACGAACCCTGATCAATTTTTTTCATAAAAAGAAAAAAAATTGTGTTTATCATTAACAACTTTTCCGCGCACAGGCATTTCAATTATCGAAATTCCGAAATGTCGCACCGCCTTACTGTCCACTGCAATCCGTGCAAACCATCAAACATTTTAATTCAGATTTTTTGCAACTACACACATTGCTACAGCCCCTATTGCAGCTGGGGATATCAACTGCAAGAGTTGTTGCGGTGCTGCATCCCTGGACATTATTTTGGGAGTGAGGCATTAGGAAGTGCGCACCCAGCCCCAATCAACAGGAATCTTTTCCACACCCAGCCATTTCTGCACCTGAAAGGTGTAGCAAAAATTGTAATATTAAAGAAGTAATATTTATAATTGTTATTTTTACCCGGTGGTATGTCCGCTAGGAGTGAAATCGTGCAGCATCTTGGATTGGAGGCAATCTAGCAAGATTGAAATTAATGTTTGCTGCAGCCCTCGCAAACAACTAGAAGCATAAATCATTTAGATTCTGGGTTGAATGCTTGCCTCCATATAGCGCAACCACGATCACCTCGCCTGCTTCTGCAATTTGCTTAGCGTGTGGAATTTGATTTATAAAATGCAACAATCTTATTTTCAAAGTTAGGATGTTTTTTGATTATAGCAAATAATTTCATTTTTCCTTGCCCGAACAGTGCCAATGTAGAGTCACATCCACTGAAGGCATGCAGAAATAGAAAAATTTCAGAAGACTTGTATTTCGAGGAGACGCTTGAGTAAGTCGCGTCCGGTTTTCTCCTCTCCCACATTTTTGGAAAAAGATTGTGTGTTTCTTTGTAATGACAGTGAGAATGACTAGATCTATGTCTTCACCAACGATCACCACAATATCATGCAGCTGCAAGAGGGGCTGTAGCAAGGCGTGAAGTTGCAAAAAATCTAGATTAAAATGTTCGATGGTGTGCACGCATTTCAGTAGACAGTCATACAACAATAATTTAAGTATAAATATACACTCCCCAGACCTCTAAAAAGAATCAGATGACAAGGTGTTGGATAATGTCTTCTGGGTTCAAGAAGAAGAAGAAAAGGAAATAAGAGAGAAGACGACATTCCCGGACCATCTAAGAGAGCTAAAGTTGTTTAAAAAGTATAAGATCTGTTTATAACTGATTTTTTTTTTATATATTCTGTTTAAATATTCCTTCCTCTTTTCCGATCCATTCACTATAATAGTACTATATATAGGGGAGGGGCATTTTTTGCCCCCCTCTGACCCCATTTGGGGCTTGGGTTCGGGGTAAAATGAATTTTCTGAACCTAGTTATAGTAGTAGTACGTATTTCACAGATTTTTGAGTTAAGAATTGTTAAAAATGTCGAAGAATGAAAGTTTTGCAAAACTTTGAACAGCTGTAACTGGCATACTATTTGATCTACAGAATCCGCTCTGGTACCAATTTGTAACGAATTTAGTCTACTTTTAAAAAATTATTTTTACCAAAAAAGTAGGCCTTAGGTGTCAAAATTGACAAAAACTGAAGAAAAAAAAAACAAAAATGTCGCAGTTTTTATGGATTTTTGACCAAGACCCGGAGGTCTGCCGAGGTCGTAAACTTGGATTTAACATTAATTTTTAATCCTATACAACATATTAAAAAAGCATGGATAGCTGATTTGTCAGGTAACCCCCCTTTTTTGATGACAAGGTTACTGGATTAATCATCTGAAAGTGATTTACAACTTTTAGTTAGACAAAATTCTAATCCTAAATTCTTACGACTACTTTTTGCAGTGTTGAGCTGATTTGAATCATTTGATTCACTTGATTTTAATCGAGCGATTTTTATTTTAAAAAATTGTTATTTTATCTTCTCAAGTTTAAATGTTAGAGAATATTATTTAGGTATTACCCAAATCACAACTTACATACTTTTTTATTTATTATGAAATCACCTACTTTCTATATATTGTTGCCCTAATCTGGGCACGCTAATATATTAGTTCGGTAAATACTTTAAAACACATGTTTTTTTCGAACTCGTTAGTTCTCATCAGTAGAGTATAGAAACATTCATTCATTATTTGTAAGCCTATTCTTGATTTATTTTTACAATTCATTATTTTATATTTATTTGCTTTCATCGTGATTAGAAACTGTTATTTAGGTATTAAGCAAATCACAACTTACACCTTTTTTATTTATTACGAAATTACCTACTTTCTGTATATTGTTGCTGTAAATTGCTCTGGCACATAAACATTTATTTTCGTCCACTGCACCATACGGGACTGAGAATTAATTAATTCAGATTGCACTGATATTTTACAGGTGGTGTTTTACTTGGTGAACTAGTCTACCATTATTATCATTTGGCCTAGTTCGGATGCATCACCCTATATAATCATACTCCATTATCTGCAACAAATTCTGTCAAATTTCAAACTTTATCAATCTTTGATGTCGATGATCCTATTTATTTCACTAAAATAAACAGAAGCTACAAAATGCACCTAGAAATATTGTGTTGAAATTGTCACTACCGCTGTTATGGTGTAAAGACAAACTTCATTCGTTCAGAATTACAGTAAAATGTTTAAAATTATTTTTCCTCATTAGTTTAATCAGTTGGCTGACTCATTGCAATTAAAGATAGTGATAAATTGTACTTTTGCCAGCCGAGATAAGAGCAATGTCACAGTCGATAAATGTGTGATAACAATTAAAAAAATAGCACGCAGCGCAAACAAATCTCCACATGGAACAATCAAAATTAAATTGTAATTTAAAGTTAATTATTTCGTTCGCAGTTCTCTTATCAACAGTTGCATCGGCAGATAGGAGATAATTGTTATTTTTACTGGAATTGATAAGATTGACTGTTATCTACGTGTTTCAAATTGTCACAACAAGCTCTTAACTCGTAGATATTTCCACAAAAATCCTATTAATAAAAAAATATCTATGTGCAGCAAAACTAAAATGTACTGCTATAATAATTGGTATTTTTATCACGACACATTTGATTACTATCTGTGTGATCAGAATGTAAATCACGTCCTAACTGAGTCTTCCAGTACCTAACCTCACTCTTTTTCAGCCTGTAACAACCCAAGCTCACTCTGTGCCAAGGATATCAGTTTCGGTTCCATCCACTGAACATACCGCAACTCAAACTGTGCATCACCATCCGCACCCTCTGCCCCACCCGCACCCCCACCAACAGAGCAACCATCACAGCAGCCATCAGAATCACCAACACCAGATACAGAACCATCAGATTTCGAACCAGCCTATTGCGCATCCGGCACAGCATCATCAGAGTCATGCGCAGACGAGTCACCCGCCCCATCCGAACCATGTGTTAAACCAAAGATTGAGTGCCCCCCAGCCTGCGCCGCAGCCCAGCATCCAGCAGCAGCAGCAGGCACAGCAGCAACAACAACAACAGGCGCAGCAACAGCAGCAACAACAGCAGTTTCATTCGTTAGCGAAAAAGGCACATCTGTAAGTACCTGTGTTTAACATTTGTAAAAAAATTTCTAGGGATAAGTTGATTTTGCCTAGGATAACGTTGAAATTATTTATGCAGTATTAGCAATTTAAATGAATTAAAAAAAAACAGTAAACTTGAATTTTTGTTGGAAGTTCCTTTAATTATTTATTTTCCAATGTTTATTTATGGAGTAGTAAACTAGATATTTACTTGAACAGAATTCGTAACAGATTTATTTTTAGTCATGCCTTACGGCCAGTTTTACAGTTACTGGTTAACTGCTTGTTAGAATTAATTTTCAGGTTATCATAGAAACTCAATCTAAAGTTTTGGTAAATTTTATAATCTGCTATATGGATGATAGCTAATTACTACGTAGGAGCAATGAAAACGGAGATAATTGCAAAAATCGCATTTTTGTGAAAGCGTTTTGGAAATTGACAAATTTTGATATTCATTAGAATTTCGAAATGACAATCTTTTAGGCACCAATGCGTAAACGTGACACTTTTAGGCACTAGTGCCTAAAAGTAAAAATGAAACATTAAAAACAATGAAAATATTTATGTATTATAAATTTTAAAGGTACAATTATGTAAATTGTTAAAGTGAATACTAGAGCTTCTCTTCTGTAAGAGCAATGCAAGTACTTGTAGTTGGAATGAATAAATTGCTAGTACTGGCAATGCTGCTAGCTTCTGCTTCTGTGGGAACTTCTTTTAATTTCTTACTTGGCGTATCTTTCTGCCCTATGTTTCTCTTTGCTATTTCGTTTTTCTGTTCAATTGAATTTTCGATATAACCCTTGGCAACTGAGCTTAATCGCCAACCTCCATGTCGCTTTAAGAGTGTCATGTCCGCTGCCAACATTGTTGCAGAGCTGTGCCGGAAGCAATGGCCAGTGTATTCATTGGTGTTAGAGAGTCCAAGAAATTCTGTTATCTTTTTTGGCATACCTCCAATTGTATTGATTCCAACTGGCAGGGTACGGCATTTATTACTTGGATATGTCAAGAAAAATCGCTGATGTGTCGTATTGAGTGGACGAAGTTTTGCGTACTTACGAAGTATATCTAAAAAATTGATGCCATCTATTGATCCCTCAGTAATCGTAAACATTCTTGGAACATGAGTTTTTGTGTTCGGAATTTTGACATTAATAAATGACTGACAATCTTTAATGGCATCTACTGTCAAAAATGTGATTTCTTCCCTCCTACATGCTCCAAATACTCCAACGATTAAAACAACTTTGGCTAACAGGAATTCTTTATCATCGGCTTGTTTCATAAATCGTTCTATTTCCAGCTTTGTAAATATTTTTGATTTCTTTGGCTGATATCCGGAAGCTTTCCTTTTGAAAAATGGAATTAGGTTTGTAAATTTGCTAATACGTTTTTGTTCAGATAAATCATGGTGCGGAGCATCGAATATTTACTCCACAAAGTTGACGGCTTTAAGGTACTGGATAGCTTCAGGAAATAGGCTAGTAATACCTTTTTTGTAAAATTATCAATATGTTTTTCTTTGGCCCAGGTTTCAAAGTTGTTGTAGGTCTTTTCATATAAATTTTTCGATTTTTCGGGCACTAACGTGGATAGCGCAGCTTCAGCAGCTTATTCAATATCCAGAGACTCATTATCACTCATTTTTGGCGATTTTTTCGCAAAACTTTGTAGGAAATACAGCGACGTGCCATGTTTAAACTTGACAGAATCTTGACATTAAACAATGCCTTAGAAACAGATTGCCTGCCCACTTTTCAAAGTGTTTAAAAGTACAAATAAAAGCGTAAAAATATCAAATTCTCCGCTTTCACAAAAAATCATTTATGAAATTCGTTGCGAAATCGATGTGTTTTAAGCACTCGACGTATTGTCCAACTCGGCTTTCGCTTCGTTGGACGATTATGTGTCCCATGCTTAAAACACACTCTTTTCGCAACTTGTTACATAAATAGCTATTTTGGGTGAGTGTACACTTCTGTGCAATAAAATCCCGTACACTTGAAAAATCAAGTAATCCAGCTTTTACTAATATTAAGTGATGTGAATCAGTCTTTTTGGAATTTAGATTTTTTTATTATCATATAGGATATAAAAAAGTGACATTGATTGTGAAATGTCATAAGTAAGGTATTTGGAAAAATGTTGATGATTTAATGATTTCGATTTATAACAAATGTAAAAATTGACGTTGAAAAATGGTGAGATAAGGCCAGATTCCGAAAGCTCAAAACATTAAAAACCGGTTTTCTGTATGGCTGTTCTGCACGCGAAACCTGGTATTTGCAGGACGGTACACCCAAATATGTCCGTCATTACAAGACTGAAAAACTTTTTCATCGGTAAACACAACATTGTTCCAAAACTTCAACGGGCGATAGACATAATTTAAACAAAACAGAATGCGGGCTTGCTTATGTTCTTCTGTTAATATGGTCTTTTTGACAGTTTTTTAATTCCGGTTTTCCTATCCTTCGGCTAGCTGTTGATCTCGATGTTGGAAAATTTGTCATGGACACACCGTCTACTGCTGTTTGAAACGGATTTTCCCTCAAATAGCCAAGGAGCTCTTCATCTTGAGCGAGATTTGAACTTCTCGGTCGGCCTGAACTGTCTTTTCTCACCTTTTCTTCACACTCATAACGGTACTTTTATTTAAGTGATAATGGTTAGCAACTGCTCTGATAGACCATCCCTCTTCAAAAATATTAATATACAAAAGGTTTTCAAATTTAGAGAAGTATCGTTTAATGAAGTGAGAACAGCAATTTTAAACCTAAAAAATAGTAAAAGTAAACATGCATATGAAGTCAATGTCAAACTAATAAAATCAGTGGTAAACCAAATAGTCTATCCTCTTGCAAAATTAATAAACCATTGCATTAATACGAATACTTTTCCTGATCTGCTGAAACTGTCAAAAGTTGTTCCCATTTACAAGAAAGGCTTAAATTCTGATCCAACCAATTACCGCCCAATATCGCTGGTGCCTATTTTTGCGAAAATTTTTGAAGTCCTTCTAAAAAATCAGATAACTGAACACTTCGAGGCAAATGACTTGTTTCACCGTGGCCAATATGGTTTCAGGAACAAGCGCTCAACTACACTTGCTATAAATAACTTTACCGAAATTGTTTTGAACCAATTTGAAAATAAAAACTACACTACAGCCACGTTTTACGACTTAACAAAGGCATTTGATTGTGTATCACATGATATCCTCCTTCTTAAACTCAAATATTACAACTTTGACAAGAATAATTTAGAGCTCTTACAATCATATCTCTCAAACAGATATCAGTATGTATACTATAACCCGGAAAGATCACAAAAAGAAAAAATTAATCATGGAGTCCCTCAAGGGTCGGTCCTCGGACCAATCCTTTTTCTTATTTATATAAATGATTTATCTTACAGTGACTTAAATGCAAGTTTTATACTTTTTGCTGATGATGCGACAATTCTTGAACACCACCATTCACTAGATACGCTAAATCAAAATAATCCTAACACACAATCAAATATCAAAATGTGGTTTCTAGCTAACTGCTTGAATCTAAATGAAAATAAAACTCAATCGTTGACTCTCACACTGAGAAATCTTGTAAACACTAATACTTCTGATTCTGTGAAGTTTTCAGGAGTGTGCTTGGACCCACTATTGACATGGGAAGAACATGTTATTTCCCTCTCTATAAATCTTTCAAAAAAAATATATCTTATCAGAAATCTAGCAAATTCACTATCTCAAAGAGTATTACTAACAGCCTACCACAGTTTTTTCCACTCAACTATGACTTATGCGGGACATTCCCCTCATGCCTCAAAAATCTTTAGCCTACAACGGAAGTGTTTAAGAATAATCACAGGATTAAAATACCAAGATGATTGTCATAAACAGTTTAAAAAAAACTTATATTCTTACTGAACCTTGTGTCTATATTCTTGAATGTCTTCTCTATATGAAAAAAAATCATGATAGGTATAGGACTCACAGTGAAACACATAATTATCCTACGAGAAATAATAATCTAATTGCACAAAATTTTCTACGTCTCACAAGAAGCAGAAATGGCACTGGCTACTATTGTATAAAATTCTTTAACTGTCTTCCCAATATCATTAAAGATCTAAACATAACAGCTTTTAAATCTAAAATTAAAACATATCTGCAGACAAAATCCTTCTACACCATACAGGAATATCTTGCCAATGATTTTTCAGACATGTAATAACATAAGGTGAAGAAAAATGAGAGGTTTCACCTATTGTTAAATTTTTATAAAAAACTAATTCCTATCTTAACAAACTCATTCTGTTATTTTATGACTTGTATAAATACTTTGTATAATTAATACCAATAAATTTGTATTGTATTGTATTGTATTGTATATTTAGAGAGAATTAGAATTTTTTCATGTTCAGTTAATTTCTGCATTTCGAAAATATGACACTGACACTGACAAATAAATAAAGAATGATTGAATATAGCGAAAAAAATTTTTTTATTGCGCAGAAGTGTACATCGTAAAATATTAGCAATAAGAAAAGTTGTGTTGGCAGATTAGTGAAAACTCGAAAAATACAGATAAAATTCATTAATTTAAAGAAATAACACAACTGTAAGACAATTTTCTTTTATATGGTCTATATTACCCCACTTCTAACATACAAAGCAAAAAAAAAATTTACGAATTTTGATCTTTTGGCGAGTTTTTTTTTACTATTTTTGCTGTACTGTTAGGTTTATACGGTTTCTTCCGTTTGAGTGAAATTTTTATTTTTTTTGTGTGGAAAAGCTTAAAAGTTAACAAGGAGGGCCCATAAGACCGGGTTTCGGCCTGATTTATTTTTGGACAATAATAACTGAAAAACATTTTTTTATTATTTACTATCAATATCGAATCGATTCCACCCCAAATGAAACTTTTCCACCCACCTCCCCTTTTTGTTCCCCCTAAACTAGGGTTTCTGATTTTCCGACTTTCATGCCCAGGAATCGGGAAATAAAAATTGACGTTCCTAGGAATCCCAAGAAATAATACATTTCATATATATAAAATTGATGAGCTTGAAGTATTTAGTCAAGCAGAAAGTATTGATGTGCCGTGTATCACAGAGCATTGGATTCAAAACAACAATATAAGTAATATAATAGTACCAGGTTTCAAAATATGTTCTCATTTCTCTAGAACCGATCATATACACGGAGGCTCTGTAATATTATGTAATGACCATATTTCTGAGAATGCATCAGAGATAACAAAGCTAAAAAAATATTCAGTTGAATGTCACATCGAAATGTGTGGTATAATATACAACAACACAGCAATTATATGTGCTTATCGTCCACCGAATGGTGAGTTAGATATTTTTTTTAACAGCATTTCTGCAGCTATAGAAATGGTAATGAAAAAAACTAAAATGATAATCTTTTGTGGTGATTTTAACATTGACTATGGCAAAAATAATCTTGCTAAACAGACTTTATGTGAAATCTTGGACTCATTTGAACTAACCATCACATCCCATGATCCAACTAGGATATTTACAACGCGCAATGGTCAAACTCACTCTAGCATAATTGATTACCTAAGTACAAATTTGCCCCTAGATATGTATCATTGTAAAATTATAGATCCTTGTATAGCAGACCACTTTGCACAAATAATGACCATTGGAAATATAAAAAATAAGCGAATCCCCGATGATAACATCAAAACCTATAGGATTTTTTCTGAAAAAAATATATCCCTATTCGTAGATAAAGTAACTCAGATTGACTGGTCATTCATTTCTGATATTGATGATATCAATGTAGCATTTTGCAAACTGGTGAATGACTTGTCAACTTGTTTAGATACCTGCTGTCCTCTAGTCGAAAGGAAAAATAACAATAGCTTAGAGAAAGATACGTGTTTAATGATAATTTGCTCAAACAAAGGAACGATTTAAAAATGCTCTGGTGGTTAGTAAACTCAACTAATTGTGCAAACGCAAAGATGCTTTATTTGAACAAAAAAAAAGAGTATAAGAAGAATATTAAAACGGCAAAGAATGATTATTATAAAAATCAAATTAACAACTCAGGAAATAAGAGCAAAGAAACATGGAAAATAATAAATAGTAAACTTGGTCGTAACAAAAAAAAAACTAATTCAATAGAGCTGACAATTGATAATAATATGATAAGTGATTCTACTGAAATAGCCAATAATTTTGCAAATTATTTTAGCTCAATATCCAAAATCAAACTATTTGAACACTTCGGAGAAAATATGTCTCTACCATGCACCACTATGGGTAACCAGCCACAAACTCTATTTGTGTGCTATATAGGTGAGTATACTATTAAAAGTGAGATTGCAAATCTGAAAAATAAAAATTCAACTGGACTGGATGGAATTACTATTAAATTATTAAAACGCGTTAGTGACACTATATGTAAGCCTTTAGAATATCTTATCAATAAATCTTTGGAATCTGGAACGTTTCCAGATATTCTAAAAATAGCATGTATCATACCACTCTACAAAAAAGATGATCCACATAATATAGCCAATTATCGCCAAATCTCACTCTTGAGCGTATTTTCTAAATTAATTGAGAGACTGGTTCATAACATGATAGTTAAATTTTTAAATTTGCATAATATTATTTCACCCTGCCAGCATGGTTTTATATCCACGAAATCTATCGAGACTGCTTCCTATCATCTATTAGACCCTATTTACAAAGATCTTGATAGAGGAATGTATGTAATGTCACTAATGTTTGACCTGTCTCGGGCATTTGATACTATTAATATTGAGTTTTTAATTAGAAAATTAAACGCCATTGGTATACGGGGAACTCTATTGGAGTGGATACAATCCTATATGTCCAACAGAAAATTGCTGATTAAGTATAACAACACTATGTCAGACATGAGAGATGTGTACATGGGAGTCCCTCAGGGTTCTGTGTTGGGACCTCTGCTGTTTGCACTATATGTGAACGATTTGCCTAAACACATCACTAAAGGTAGAATCACAATGTTCGCAGATGATAGAGTGAAATTAAATAGAAAAGATAACATACGTCACGGGTTCGCGCACAGCGTACAACAGTTGGCATAATATCAGTGCCGTGCCATCCATTTTTTATTAAAATATTAATGATAATAGGCAGTGCGACGCCCACGCGGCCGTAAAAATAGGATCGTTACCTAGGTAATGAGCACGTGGTAACGATTTCGGTTTCTGCGCATTCTATGACGATGTTATCTTTTCTATTTAATTTCACTCTACCACTATTACAGTCTCAGCACAGACCCCAGAGGAGCTAGCTGAAAACGTAACTCATGTCTGCAATGAACTCGATATCTGGTGTCAGCGTAATCAATTAATACTAAACGATAAAAAAAACTGTCTACATAAATTTTCATAATAGAAAAGGACTTACTCCAGATTTTCTGATTAATAACAATATTGATGTGGTGCCAAATGTAAAATTCTTAGGAACTTGGCTTGATAATAAACTTTGTTGGGATAATCACATAGGTTATGTTTGTAACAAACTAAGCTCTGCGTTTTTTGCCATATTACAGATGAAAACTGTACTCGATACCAATGGCTTGTTAAATATCTATTATGCCTTAGTCTACAGCCACTTGTCATTGAATATCATTACATGGGGAGTAGGCAGAAATATCAACAGAGTGTCAATCTCACAAAAAAGATTAATTAGACTGATTTTTAATTTAAAACCAATGGATAGCTGCAGGAGTGTATTCAAGAAAAATAAAATATTAACTGTAGCATGTATTTTCATTTTGAAATGTGTATGTTACACATACAAAAATTTTACAAATTTTGGTAAACTGGGGGATACACACTTATATAATACCCGGAATAATAATAGATTGACAATACCAATTCATTCTACCACTCTTTATAAACATTCACCTAATTACAATGCCATCAATCTATTTAATAAACTCCCCGAAAACCTAAAAACCATAATAGGCTACAATAAATTTAAAATAGCCACAAAAAACTACTTAATAGAAATGGCTTTTTATAGCGTATTAGAGTATTTGATTTAATAACTTTGCGTTTTTACATGTTTTGTACCCTATACTTACTTACATTCTAACTGTTCGTGTTGTACCTTTTTATTGACAATTTATATGACCTATATTTTATATTTATATGTTATGTTTATTATTTGTTATACTTTACTACTTTTAGTTTTGACTTACCATATATACATGTAATGTATCAGATAATGGTTAATAAAGAATTTATTTATTTATTTATACAGGGTAGACCATTAATAATAGGCCATAGTTCAAAGGTAGGTTCTTTGGACCAAAATATGAAGATATAACCAAACATGCTTTAGTAAATTGTTGCTGTAGAAAAAGATACAGGTTGTCAAAATTATAGTTTTTTTTTCTTTTTTTTTTGCAATATCTCAACTACCTCTTGACCGATCTTCTCCCGATTTGGTAAGGAAACATTTTTTTAAGCTAAGAAACAATAATTTATGTATTACGGCATGCTAGCCTGAGGAGGGTGCCTCATGAGCTATACCTGATGATGAATATTTTTTCTCTTTTTTTTTCACGAAACGTAGTGGCACTTTTGACTAGAAAATCTCATGCAGAAGTCATTTCTACATAAAAAAGGTACACTTGATAGAACTTGATAATTCCAACCGTTTTCGAGAAAACTGCCACATAGATCTCACAAATTCTTTGAAAACAAACCCAATTTGAAAAGGAAAAATTGTATTTATTGAAAAGTGTGCTTTGGTGACGTCTTAGTTCTGTCAAAATGTCAAACTAATGAAATTATACGTAAATGACAAAACTAAGACACCAAAGCACACTTTACAATAAATACAATTTTTCCTTTTCAAAAAATTTTTGAGATCTATGCGGCAGTTTTCTCGAAAACGGTTGGAATCAAGTTCAATCAAGACCTTTTTTACGTAAAAATGACTCCTGCATGAGATATTCTAGTCAATAGTGCCACTATGTTTCGTAAAAAAAAAGGGAAAAATACTCGTCGTCAGGTATAGCTCATGAGGCGCCCTCCCTCCACGGGCTAGCGTGATGTAATACATAAATTATTGTTTCTTAGCTTAAAAAATGTTTCCTTACCAAATTGGGAGAAAATCGGTCAAGAGGTAGTTGAGATATTGCAAAAAAAAAAAATACAATTTGACACCCTGTGTCTTTTTCCAGAGCAACAATTTACTAAAGCATGTTTGGTTATACAGTGCGTGTAATAGCGGACTGGGCATGTACGTCCACGTAACGCGAGAGATATGACAACCCAGGTAACAGCAAACTCGCCCGTCGGCAGCATAGATCGGCGCTAGACCACTGAAGCATCCCTGTTCTCAATTATTTCATTTCAGCCAGCTGGCTCTCACGAAGTTGCAATTCTTACTCCCTATGCCCAGCCCGCCACTACACACACTATCATGATATTTTGGTCGAAAGAATCTACCCTTGAACTATGGCCTGTTATTAATGATCCACCTTGTATATTTGCCAAAAAGACACATTTTTTTTTATTTCAAAATGTTTGTTAATCTTGTCATCCAAATATAGAATTTTCTTAAAATGTGTTTGTTTTCTTTTTTGGCTAAAGAAAATCTCTGACTGTTTTATTTATGATTAAAAATAAACAAAAGGGGGAGGTAGGTGGGGGAAAGCTCTGTTTGGGGTGGAATCGATTCAATATTGATAGTAAATAATAAAAAAGTGTTTTTTTTTTTTCAGTTATTGTTCAAAAATAAATAGGCCGAAAACCGGCCTTATGGCCTTTCCATTTTATTGACCTACCTAAGGATTTCGATTCTTGATTTCTCCATCAATCATCAATTTCAAAACCAATAAATGATAGCTTAACATTTCCCTAAATTTTTGCAGAATTGAAACGCAACTGAACTTGGACCAAAACGGGGCGATAAAACCGGACATTACCACTCCCTTTCGGGACAAAAAGGACGCCTGCATCCGACTGATAAGGTACCATTGCTTGGACCAACCGGTGCTGTCCGAGAAAGACTTGCATAAGGCTGATGAAATTTTCGAGTTAACTGCCAGGCACTTTATAGGGAAATATGCCAGGATGGTTGATAAGTACAAGTGTTCAATGATGAAGGAGAGCATGGTAAGTAATGACACTTGTTATTTCTTTATCAGGTATTAGAGGAACAGTATTAAAAATTTTTAAACAACACCCATTTTGGGCCATCCGTGGATGAATTATATATCATTCTTAGGTAACTTTGGAAGTAATGATAATTGAACTGTATTAAGGTGTTCGAAGCCCGCCGGAAGTAATACTGGGTGATCGAACGTAATGATTTCATTATACTGGTGGCTTATGATCAGAGATCTCAAATGTTAGAAATCTGGAATTACATGCTGGCGTACCACAAGGCTCAGTCTTGGGCCCCCTTCTCTTTAATTTATTCACAGCCGACCTACAATTTACCCCACATCATGCAAAATTACACTTATATGCTGATGATATGCAATTATTCATTACACTTTCCACTAACAACATATGGCAGCAAGTTGAAAACTTGAATTTAGATCTCAATGACATCCTCAAATGGTCTCAAAATAATGGTCTTCTTATGAACCCCAATAAAAATAAGGTTATATTACTAGGCTCGCAAGTCAAAATAAATACTATAAAACAGCTTAATCCAAGGTTCTACCTTGGTGAGTCGCAGCTGGAAATGCAAGATACAGTAAAAAATTTGGGTATCCTATTTGATTCACAATTATCTTTTAGTAGTCAGGTGTCAAAAATATGTAGGGCATCCTACTCGAGGCTGAGACATATGTATCAATTTAAGGACCTATTGCCTATATCGACTAAAATAATGCTTATTGAGTCACTAATATTGTCGTTATTTAACTATGGGGACTGTATATACGGACCCCGTCTCAATGCAACTGATAAAAGAAGACTCCAAATCGTGCAAAACTGTTGTGTAAGATTTATTTGTAACGTTCCTCTTAGGAATCATATATCTCCACATTATAAAGATATTAAAATGCTACAATTAGATGAACGTCGGTTTCTCCATTATGCCTGTCTAATTAAGAAAAAAATTGAAACTCAAATGCCCAGCTACTTATATGATAAGATCGAATTTCGACAAAACACTCACGACAGAACAATACGAAACAATAATATCACTATACCCAAGCACAGTACTGCAGCGTTTCAAACATCATTCTCGTACTTAGTGTCATACGTGTATAATCAATTAACACCAGCCATGTTTCAGACAAGTTTTTCATCGTTTAAAACGAATTTAAAAAATAAATTACTGTGTAATGATTTAACCTCCATTACATGAAACAAATTTTAGCATTGAATTTGGACATTTTTGTATGTTCTTGTTTGTACTTATGTAATTCTTTTAAATTAATGACGCTATATGTTATATACTTCATGTTTTTAGGGTAAGGTTTATATATCAGTTCTCTGTATCTTATCCATTTGTATGTTTGTAGCTTGTTTGTTATATATTTCATACAATAAATTATTATTATTATTATTATATCATTGACATGCTCAGTTGGTACCTGTATGCCATCTTTAAGGTTGTGGTGCCCTACGAGGGCAATAAGGCACTCTGTCTTAGTTGTCGTTCAAACTATTTATTTTCCAATAACTTTATACTCTATTAAACACTTAACACAACTATTTATTCACATGACTATGTAAAGAACAACTATAATAAATACTTGACTATATAAATAACGACCATACTAAACACTTTCGTATATGATCCGATCTGCTCTACACGATCGCCACCTGACTACTGACTCACTGCGGCTTCCTGTTATCGCCTTATCACATCGGCCTCCACAAAGCTATTAAGTGAATTTTAGGTATCGAATGATTGTTTCTTGACTGTATTCGCCCTTTAAGGATCATCGGGTCATTTACAATAATTCCATAAGACTCAACTCACCTCCAATATTGTGTCATAATTCAGTTAGGAATTTTCCATCTTCCATCACATGGTCAGCATGGTAAGACTTAGCTTGTTTTATTTGATGTCTAGTATAGTGAAAGTAAGGAGTCGAAAAGTACGCAAAATCGTGGTAAAGTTATGAAACGTATTTCCTCCCCCCCGTTTTCGAGGGTGCTGAATACGAATAACAGGGTGAAAAAAGTTTTTGGTCATGCGCACCCTTTAACGGCCATGCTTATTTCTCATATGACAGCTTGGCATCGACTATTTTTGCAGAGATTCTTTATTTTTTCATGGGGAAATAACAGATGGTGAAAGATGATGTCAGGTAGGAGACCGCAACCGCCCTTGGGGGTGGAATCTACCGTATCAGTTGGTGTAAAATTGTTTCTTCTTTTTTTTTTTTCTTATTAAAGATGTTTACCCCCCGTTTTGGAGGATGCTGATCAAGAACAATGGTAAGAGTGAATTGTAACAACCTCAGGGGGGTTGGTTACACAACCACCCCGCCCCACCCCCAGGGGGAGAAAAATTGTTGTTTTTTTTTATTTCTTAATTTGTATATTAAGTGGTCACCATTTGTTCATTTTACAACCCCATCAAAAATGAACCTATCCTCGCAAGGATTTGAAATTCATGTTCCTTAAAATGAAATATAAGGAAGAGAATACTATTGGTAAAAATTTCTGTTTTTAAGTACAGGACACGATTTTGAGTTTAATATAATATTTTTTACAAGACATTAATATAACCTAGGGCACTTACAAAGAGAATTACATGGTTCTTATTCCTCGAAATGAACATCACACTCAATGCTATTGCCTCCTTCTTCAACACATGCATCTTCTGTTTCCGATTCATGAACGGAAATATACACTCCGGGTTATAAGTTTTAGGAAGTTTACAGCATTATCATGACTATTATCATTGGATTCGTTTGTTTCTCACAAAATTTACCTTGACAAGTCTTACAACAAACGCTATATCGTGAACCTAATTTTATACATCCGCATCGTTTCCCACATCCGCCCTTACAATTACAATTATAGTCCATAAAAAAGGAGCAGGAACCAATTGTTTTTCTGAAAATTTTCGTTTTAAGCAACCGTTATTTGATATATTCATTCACCCCAAGGACACAAAGATTCACCCAGAAAACAGTAAAGGCGGCGAATACAAATAGAATGATAGTACGAGCCCCTAATATCAGCAGTGCATACGCACTTATCGCTTCCAGAGAAATGTGGTTATCAGCGCGTTAACTCGATGCCCTCGATGTACCTTCAGAGAAATTGATGGACTACGGATACCTCGAGGACACAAGATTTACCCAGAAAACAGTAAAGGCGGCAAAAACAAATAAAATGATAGTACGAGTTCCTAATATCAGCCAAGTTGTTACCTATTATTATTATCACTATTGTTATGAAAGGGGTGGTTTCCGACAGATTAAGGGTGAAGGAAGGGTTGAACCAGTGTAAATTCATTTTTTTTCTTGATCAGCATCCTCGAGAATGAGGGGTAAACGTCTTTAGCAAGAAAAAAAGAGACAATTTTACACCCCCTGACAGGGTAGATTCCACCCCCGAGAGCGGTTGCGGTATTCTGTCATCACCTTTCACCATCTCCCCATATCCCATATCCCCATGAATCCCTGCAAAAATAGTCAATGCCAAGCTGTTATGAGAAATAAGCGAAATGGGGTGGTTTTTGGCCATTTCAGGGGGTGCGCATGACTAAAAACTTTTTTCACCCTGTTATTCGTGTTCAGCACCCTCGTAAACGGGTGGGGGAGAATAGATTTCATAACTTTAGCACGATTTTGCATTTTTTTTGGAAAATCCCAATTCCTTACTTCCACTACTAAGAGTTATTAGGTAGATATCATCGCAGTTAAGCACAGGGATGAAATAGTAGAACATAAACATATGGTATGTATGGATATCCACATCTTTAAAAAGGAAGGTGGAGTTTGTAGCGATTATAACTATACAACGAAAGTTAACCTTCAAGGTCAAACCTAAGGTCACCAAGTGGTCCCCCCCCCCCCAATGACCTCAACAACTTTTATAGAGGTCATTTTCTTCATATCCCACTTTCTGATGGGATACTAGCCTGAAAATTTCGAGACATTTGATCTTTAGATTACACCCTAGGTCAATTTGACCCCTTACAGCTCCAGTGCAAAATTTTTCACTCTTGCTGAATCCGAGGTCAAAAATATTTAAAAAAGGAAAGTTGACTTTCAAATGATCTTGAAAATGACCTTCAAGGTTATCAAGTGGTGGCCCCCGATGACCTCAGCAACTTTTATATAGGTCATTTTCCTCATATCTTGCTATTTTGTTGTAGGCACCTTTTATTTGACCTTTTGTTACCCTTTTGAGCAGTAGCGGGGCAAACAAAAAATTCTAAGACTTAATAAAAATAATCGAACTACAGATGAGAGGTACCTGCGCCCTACAGTGTAAATGTCAGTCTCCTCTTACTTTTTGTAGCGAACGACATCTTAATCAATTTTTACCTTAGAATTAGTACCTATGCTGTCAATTTCAAGAGGGGCCAGGGCTATTCGGACCCCCCCCCCCCCCTGGCTATACCACAACTTTTGAGTACTTTTTGGATGACTCGATACTTTTGATTATTGGATTACTTTATAATATCTCTGGAAAAATTTTCGTAGTTTTACATGGTATTACGATTTACAATGTTTTTACATGACTTCACTGTCGCATAAATACATACATGAAGTAGTTACGTCATAGTTACGTATAGTATAAAATAAGATAACTTTCATCTGAACCAGTCGTAGATATATCATAATAAAAAAGGAGCAACCTTCCTCATAAGATGGCCAGGTATTTATGTATAACTTTATCAAATTGAGATGTTTAAATTTGCCGAGCATGGAAACTTCCCCTGGTAAAAAGAAGCCTCTGTTAGTGTGAAAATTGTTTTCTTTAAAATACAGTTATAATAATTCTTTTTGATTGGTATTACACGATTTTGTGTAACAGTGTATTAAAAAATGTAATTGATGTAAACCATTAAACAGCTGTTGATTGGGAATAATTGAAGAAATAATAATGGGCAAGTATACAATTTTTTTTAAATAATTTTAATAACATCTACACATAAATTTACATATACATATACATTTTTATTTTATTTTTTTAATAATGCCTTATAGTAAAAAAACATCATGAAGTTTAAACTGTGTAAACGGTTAGATATTACCACCAATTTTCGGGCAATTCTATTGGCTATGACGTAATAGCATAATCAGCAGATTCTAATTTGTGCTTGAACAGAGAAACGAGTGCTACGTTGCCATGTTTCAATAAGTAATCTAAGATATTCTGTACGGCTATACAGAATCCTCTGTAATATTACAATTCTGTATTGGCAAGTTATCAATGGATATTTGAAACAGTATTAAAAATTAATATTAAAGTTTATTTCAGACAGTGCAGTAGTCCACATTCTTTTTTAGAAATGTGGCAACGTAGCTGGTTACTGTCAAATGTAAAGTGCCCCAGTTTTAGAGGTTATTATGCTATTACATCACGAGATATCCGACAAACTGCCTTATTTTAAATCCACTCTGATTTTAAGCATATTCATTTTACAATAAAACCAATAATAGTCGGTAAAATTACCTTGAAATTATATTTATAATGTATTGGAGAGTCGTACTATAATGCTATATTATTAATTTTGTTGTTTTCGTTATTGTCTACTAGCCCATTATTAGGGAAATAATGTCTATTTATTACTTTATATCTATGAGTTTTTAGTTTAACTTACTTATATCAAAATTTTGCTGTAATTTAACAGATTGCTTTTCCTACCTTTTTATTACTTTTTTCATTCTTGAATGAAATAGGTATACAGGGTGAGGCAATAGTGTGTTAGACTTCGATAACTTGAATTCTACGATAGCTAGAAATAATAAAAAAAAATACAACTAGATGAAAAAGTCTGTAACCGGAAATTATTTTCGAATATACAAGCCATCTCTATGCACTTTTGAAATGAGGTTGTTCCTAAAATTGCCGGTGTGACATCTAAAAGCAGTTATCCTTCACATATCCCATAAAAAGAAAACTCATTTTCTTCATTCACAACACGTTTTATTCTTACTTTTTTTATATTCGATATTTCCAGTTTCCACAAATCGATCAAGAAGGTTTTAGAAGCTGCTAACATCAGGAATCCTTCTTTCAGGATACCTTTGCTTATAAATTCTAGTGGCAATTTGTCCTACTCACCCAAAACAAAAGTCACGTCTACAAGTCCCGCTTTATTCAAATTAATTTTGAAAAACTCGAAATATTTTAAATTATTTACAAATTATAACTGACGACCGATAAGTGCGATAAATGTTCATTTGTACAAGACAATTTATACTCAGTTGAGGTCTCCGATTAAAGAACTTATATCTAGATACATAATGGCTACCTTTTCTTCATATACCTTATTTGCTCCTAACATAGTCACATTATATGTCCATTAAAATGGATGGATGAACATCACATCCCATAGGCAACAAAGGCGGGTAAGTGTAGAAGGGAAAATGTACAATATTGTACCTATTTTATGTGATAATTATTGATTAACTTCTAGGAATATTAACGCAGATTGAAAAAATACAATAGGCAAATATGTTTTATTCAAGGGAAATATGCATTGGAAGGATATTATTTATAATATTATTATTAAAACTATAAACTGAACCTCATCATGTTACGACTATGACCTACTTACTTACGAAACGATCGATTCCTGCAAATGGCACAGCACTGTTGCATGTTGCACTAAATTGTCACTAAACTGTCTAAATATGAACAGAGAATATTATTTAGGTATTAGGCAAATCACAACTTAAGATAAAAAGACTTCTTCACCACATTTTGATCGAAAAACACTTATTAACATTAATGACGTATACTGTCAAATCTGTCAAATTGAGATTATGATAATCGAACTGAAGCCGACCGTGTACGAGCGGCCGCGAATACGCCGATGGGCCAATCAGCAACTTATGGGAAGAAGTGCCTTAGATTGGGAGTCTTTCGGGATCATAAAATTCATGCCATTATATATCTAGATATAAGTTCTTTAATCGGAGGTTGAGGTTTTATTGCTTCAATGGATTGGAAGAAACGGTCCCACTAAATGGCCTCATTTCAAAGTTGCATAAAAACGTGTCAATCAAAATGGGCAATGTGTGGAGCACTTATTATAATTTTTTCTAATGTATTATTTGGAGAAACCTTCATTTTTTAAGTTTATTCTTGAATTTAGTCATAAAAATCTAAAAAATATCTGTAATTTTTTTTAAAAATTATCTCTATAAATAAAAAAGTTATGGTCCTTCCAAGTTTAAAATGCTGCGATCATCTGGGCTGAGGCTCGATTACGTCACAATACATGATTCCGCCAACAACGAGCGGGCGCGGGCACCTGTATACTCGCTGGCAGGCACCGGCAGTTTATAGCCAGCTTGCATTTGAGAGCCGAAAAAATTGCTAAAACATGCAATCTTGACACGTTCATATTTTTCGAAAAACACCATTGGGACGGGCGTATGATGTCGTGACGTAAAGAGGAAGTCTTCCAGATAAACCTGATCGTAAATTGCACGGCGAAATTCGAAAATTCGGCTCAGCACGAACGAATCAAAAGTGACATTTTGTGACATTCACAGGAAATCGAGCACATACACTAAATAAAGGGAACATACGGCGGGCCGCCGGCATGGCAAGTCAGAGCATTATGTATTGTGACGTCACGGTGGACTTCAGCCGAGGCGAAGTATTCAAATAAGAAATTGAATAAGTTCGTGAGTTTTTCAGATATCGAGATAATTTTTTTTTTTTTGTTTGACTAGTTCTCTGAAAGACTACTAAGTGAGGTTGAATGTACATGACATTTCTAAAATAGGAAACTTCCTAATTAGCCATAGGGAAGTACTTACAAAAATGTTCGTTTTTCATTCCTACATCACATTGTCGAAAAATATAGAAGGTGTTCCATTTGCAAGAATTTTCAAAATTAATTAAAAAATATGTGGGATTATAAATATTCTCTATTGCTATCTTTTGTCCCTAATATTTCAATATGGCGACTCAAGCTGAAGGGGGACTTTTCATAAGTTATTACGAAACTTAAGAAGAGCAGTTCCTGAAATTTTCAGAACGTTCGAAATTTTTTTGAGATTACTAGTTTTCTTCCCCAACTAGTCATGGGAAAAGACAGTGAAACAGGTAAGATGGTTCATATCAAGCAGTTTTTAAAATGTCTAAATAGTTTTCAGATATCATGAGATAAATAAAAAAGTAGTGTAAAAAATAATCATTGTTTTGAGAAAATCGCATTAAAACTTATGTTCTTTCCGTAGATGCGCATGTATTTTGGGAATATTGTTGTTTTCATACACTTTTAAACATACTGCTACAATGACTATAGCGAAATTACTTAGAGAATATAACATATATCACGGCTATTTATATATCGGTATTTATTATATAATTATAGTGAATATTCAACCGTTTCTACGAATAAAACAGAAAATAGTAAACTTAGTAGTTTTATTTTATTTAAAAAAGAAAGAATTTACGCAACACTGGTATCGTGTCCACAAAGTACTTGATGCGTGAAGCCGTGACGTATGTTATCTTCTCTAAGTAATGTTACTCTACTGATATGGGAATTGTCAACCATACTGATAGGTATATTATTCTGTGGTCACGAACTTCATAAATTAAATTGGACTTTACATAAGGTCCAAACGTTGACACCCTCCATGCTGGTCACCATGACAGAAGTTCAAATCTGTCTTTCAGAATTTTGTGCTCAAAGTCGAGACCGGATTGAAAATGTTCTCTTCCAAGATACTTTTTTTTTATTACTTCTGATACCTCAGAGATCCATATTGACGCCCAGAGTAGAGTGAATATAGCAAAAGAAATGCTTTTTAGTTAAGAACATAGTTCTTATTTGGCGGTACATTCTCTGAATCTGCGTCTTAAATATAGAATCGATTTGAGCTATAATTTATCATTGAATATCAGCAACAGAATATAATCAACGTAGGCATATGACATAGGGTTTTTAATATCCAAGAACCAAGTTCTTTGAATATTTTTTTTCCTGAAGATCACTAAACAAAGAGAGAAACACTCTCATTTGTCGCAGTCTTGTGAAATCAGAAATACATTACACTCCTCGTAATAAAATGACAGAGGAATTATCTGTTAGGGTGGGTTGAAAAAAATAAATATATTTTTTTCGGAACGCTTTAGAATGGAAAGTTGCTTATTGTAATAAAAAGAAAAACAACATAAAACAAGAATTAAAATCGGTTAACATCTTCTGTTCATGCATCGTACTTAAAGTTTATGAAAAATTGCTAAAGTCACGATATTTTTGTAATGTTTTTCTGTTAGTTAAAACTTTTAAAACAAACACGATTTAGTTTTTTATGCTTATTTTATGATTCAAATAACCTAAATAAATTAAATTCTGATCAATAGCTTAATTTTTTTCGTTCTCGCAACGTCTTACAAAAAACAGAAATGTACCAATTTTTTGCAATTTTCACTGTGCAACTCTTCGCTCGTGTTCCTAGAACAAAACGACCCAGAACTGACCACGTGGAGGTGGTTGCACGTCGAAATGAGGCATAACTGATCTAGACTTCAGTGTTGCTCGGATATAGCCATCTCTAGCTTCATGTCCACATACTTTATTCGAGGCCCCTGTCACAAGTTTGACGCACCTCTCCACAGCCTGGGTGTGACAGAGAAACTTTTGTATTTCTCTTATTGTAGCATTCTATAAGTACTTTAAGATCACAGAGAGAAACAATTTTTTTTTTTTTTTTTTTTTCAAAATTTAAACCTGTTTTATTGCAGTTGTTTGTAGTTTTCGAAATTTTAGTTATAAACAAATTCAAGTAACTCTGATTTTTTTATGAAATCAAAAACGGCGAACGAGTAATGAAAGTAGATTAAAGAAGTCAACTTTTGAAAAAAAAATTAATGCTCTACTTGCATTTGGAGCTGAGATACGTTAGTTTTTACGTTTGGGTCACTTATAAATGAACAAATCAATATTTCTTCTTTAAATTTGAGCTAGTTATTCTTCAATATCATTATTTTGTTTCTGCTATTTGAAAATAATCCAAAGCTACAATTGTTAAAATAACTTCGAATAAAAAGGCTTTGAGAACATAATGCACATTTTCAATTTTTTTATAACTTTTTTAATTTTCATCACGACAATGGTAAACCAACCTAACTTAAACAACTACCCTTTTGTTCATGTATACAGCTTTGTAAAATTTTAATATTACTGATACAATAAAAAAAATATATTTCGCCAGACTTCCGCACCCTGAATAAAAAGTGCTAGTCGCCTTACCCACTTAGCTATCTAGTGAATAAAGTACGGTTTTTAAAAACATAATATAACATTTAAACATATTTGGTGATTTTCGGATTTCTAACTAAATCGCTGAAGACCCCACTTTCGGGCCTCTATGCAGTATTTTTTAACAGTTGTAGTAGCAGAGGCAAAATAATACATTGAAGAATTACCAGTCCAAATTTCAATAAGAAATATCGATTTGTTTATTTATAAGTGAACTAAACGTAAAAACTAACGTATCTCAGCTCCAAATGCAAATAGAGCATTAAATTTTTTATTAAAGTTGGATTTTTTAATCTACTTTCATTACTCCTTTACCGTTTTTGATTTCATAATGAAAAGCAGAGTTATTTGAATTTGTTTATAACTACAATTTCGAATATTATAAACAACTGCAATAAAAAGGGTTTAAATTTAAAAAAAAAAATCTGTGATTTTAAAATACTTATAAAAAGCTACAATTTGAGCCGTCGTACACATTTCCTGGTTTTGATAGCGGGATTTCACAAGGGTGCAAAGTTTTAGCAAGAATTGCATATTTGAGCTGATTTAATAATCATTTTGATTTGAAATTTTAAGTGGTGATTGTACTTTATAAGGGCTATATTTCTCCAAAATTTCATTGAATGTTATCCATTATTTTTGAAAGAATAGTGATTTGTTTGGAAACACATAATTTTGCAATGTTCAATTTTTTTTAAGTAATAATAACAATTGGAATGAATTATAGTTTATGCACTTATGTTGTACAGCTCATAACGAACATTTTCCTTCCTTTTGTTGTTTTCCATAGGTCTTATAGATTTCGACATATTAAAAAAAAACTGATGGAAAACACGGTCTGAAAAATTAAATTGTTTAAATAAACAATACGCCGATCTCGCAAAAACTGCAAAACTGAACTGTTAACTTAAGTTGATCCCCTGAACACGTTAAAACAAAAAAACTGCCCTGAGCAGACAATTCACATTACGAATTTTTTTAGTCCTAATTTGACCCCACTAGTGTTTTATTCTGCTATTAAATCAATAATTTGTATCAGTCTTGCTGACAGTACTGTCTACACGGTTTTTTATTTTAAAAAGAGGTATCAGACGGACAAAATATGTTAAATACAGACAGATTTACAAATCCATTTGAGGATGTTACCTCTCCTGATTGCTGAAAAACCTTAAACTAACTAACTAAACACTCTACTTTGCAGAGACAAGTTGAAACGTCAGAATTGATGATGCTGGACCGTATGTTCCTGGAAGACGAGCAACAGTCCCTGATTCGTTTGAGGCAGGACTACGAAAACGAAATTTTAAACATCCCAATGTCCGCACCCGACACTCAACAACCCAACCCGGCGTCAAGTGGCAACGCTGGCCAAAACGCAAGCCAAAATTTAGGTTCGGAGCCCCCGCCTGAGGACTACGACGAGTGGGCGTGTATCCAGAGGGAGCTGGGCTGCCTGCCGCAGGGCGAGGGCGGCCCCGGTCCTACCAGAAGCTCCCAGGCCAATCCTCACCATCAGCCGTCGCAGTCGCAACCAGTTAACCCCAGTGCACAACACTCGAAACGTTCAGCTAGTAGTGATTCGCGTTTAGAGACGTTGAAGAGATTTCGCGTGGAGAAACACAACAAAAAACCTTCAGATGTACATATACCCAGTGGAAGTAGTGTACAAAGTGTAATAACAAGTGTTCAAAGTACTATTTATACTCAATCGAAAGGGGCGCAGTCTCAGCAATCGTGCAGCTACGAGAACATGCAGAACAACAGTTATTCGTCTCACGAGGACAACGAGCTCGAGAATAATAGCATAGACGAACAGGTACAGTCAGCGATCGATTCGATTTTGAATTTACAGCAAAATACTGCGTTAGATTTGGATAGTATTTTATCATGACGTCATATTTAGGTATGATTGTAATTTATTCGAGTCCTGGTATATTTGGGAATGTAATTGGAGTTTTTTTAAGTAGTTTTTCAATTCTTTCTACGAAGTAAATCGTTTTCTAAGGATTTTTAACGTGCGTGGCCTTTATAAATTGTGGAGCGCCCTTTCCAAAATTCTGCAATAGTTCTACCGTATTACACAACTTTTAAGAGGAGACAACACCAACACAAAGTTTCTTTGGTAAAGCTAAAGCTGAAGTGGGGCGAAGGGTAGGCAGTGTGGCTATTATAGGGCATCTGCACGTGACGTCACAGCTAACCTCAAAAATATGTGTTTCTTAAGGTTTAAGAGTATTACGCAGCTGTTATTAAAATTTCTGCCTGGTTCCCATATTTTCAACTAAAATCTACTTCAGTGTAATGTTTATGAAGTTCTAAATACTTTGTCCTAATAAAATAGGACTCTTTTTGTAGGTTGGAAATCTAACCTGTAATTAGTAGTCTATTTTTATTAATTAACAATATTGAAAAATTATTTACGTGGATTTTTAAATATTTGCTAAGCTAAAAATGCGTATACAAACATTAAAAATGAGAATAAACTTGAAAAACTTAAAATTGAAAGTTACGTCGGTTACATGATGCAGATGCTGCTGTAGGTGGCACCATCTATTAAATAGCATTGTACTAAAAGTCTTGACTGGGAAAAAGCAGTTTTTAGCCAAACGGCTGGCGTTATTAAACTGAAAAAAAAGATATTCTTGTAATTAATGAATACTACACTTCTATTGAAGAAAGTCTTTAGCTAAAATTTGTTTATTAAGAAGATTTCTCTTCATACTTCGTCAAGACTTTTAATACAGGGCTTTTTAATAGATGGTGCCACCTACAGCAGCATCTGCATCATGTAACCAACATAACCTTAAATTTTAAGTTTTTCAAGTTTATTCTCATTTTTAATGTTTGTATACGCACTTTTAGCTTGGAGCCATACTGGCTCCAAGCAAATATTTAAAAATTCACGTAAATAATTTTTCAATATTGTTGATTAATAAAAATAGACCGCTAACTACAGGTTAGATTTCCAACGAACAAAAAGAGTCCTATTTTATTACGTCAAAGTATTTAGAACTTCATAAACATTACATTGAACTAGATTTTAGTTGAAAATACGGGAACCAGGCAGAAATTTTAGTAACAGCTGCGTAATACTCTTAAACCTTAAGAAACACATATTTTTGAGGTTAGCTGTGGCGTCACGTGCAGATGCCCTATAATAGCCACACTGCCTATCCTTCGCCCCACTTCAGCTTTATCTTTACCGATGAAACTGTGATTGGCTTGTCTCCTCTTAAGGATATATGAGGAGTGTTCAAATTTAAATTTTATAAGTAGGTACAAAAAACCCTGGAACACCAATGTACTTTGTACATTACACTACTTTTCAGTGTGTTTCTGGCATCGGTCTGATTGATACCGCATTTTATGTAAATAAAAGTCTTAGCTGCAGATGAACGAAGACCTCCGCCCATTTTTTTCTTATGAAAATTGAATTTTTAATATGTTGTAGATTTCGGCTTTCTGATCAAAAGCCCTCATGGACCCAACTCGTCCTACGTTTAGTTTCTGAAATACAGCTCAAAAAATGCAGAAGAGGTCAATTTAAAAAATTTCCGAATTCATGATTTTTTTTTATACCTACATTTTATATTGTGATACTTTCTAATAGCCCTTTATAATATTTTGCACTAAAAAGATTTGTTGTTTTAATAAAAATAGCGTTAAAAAAAAGCCTTATTTACAGCATTACAAATTAAGCAAGTATTGGAAGAAGTTTTAGTTAAAATATTTAGCCTTAAACAAAGCAGTTCATTTTCTATAGCTTGCAACTCCCTTACAATAGACAAATTGCAATTAGGAGGTTTCCATTTTTCTCATTTTCTCATAATAAATAGTTGTAAAAATCTAAAAAATATCTCTAATTTTTCTTTTTAATTCTCTCTATAAATAAAAAAGTTAGTGCTCATCTGCTCATTAAATAAGTTTGTGAGTTTTTCAGATATCGAGATGATTTTTTTTTGTTTGACTAGTTAACTGAAAGACTACTAAATGAGGTTGAATGTACATGATATTTCTAAAATAGGAAACTTCCTAATAAACCTTTTCATCATAGAAGCGCGCATGTGCTGCCGCTATGTTTGTTTGCGGGAACTATGAAATGTTCAGACACTTGATTGTCAAAATGACTGGATCGGTATCAATTTTTCACATTAATTTAGACGAAAGTGTGATTAACGGTGCAAAATTAGTACACAACATTGTGGAAGAACACACTTGAGCTCAATTAAGGCGCTGGCTCAAGTATCCTGGCAGTAAAATGACTGGAAGCAAGAATAAAGAACAGGTTGCAAGGTTAGAATTCAACTATCAACTTATCAATTTATATGCAAGTGCATTAAAGGAAAACAAATGTGTTTAGTCTACAATATGCTTAATAACATTCTTCGTGCAGTAATTGATAATGCAGTAAAAATATTTTCTGTTTTTTTACGAAAATGTAGGGTCAAAAATGCAATTGAAAATGAGGTTTTTTGTCGATTCTTCTGTGGATAAAGCTGGCTCCTTTTTTTCTAATTTTTTCAAATAGGTAAACTATACGATATGGCACTACCTATTTTCAGGAAATTGGTAACAGATTCATCATTATTTGGTTAAAAAACGTAATGTTTATGTCAAATCCAATATTGACATGCGAAAACTGTCATAACATGGTGGAACTCGACGTTTTTTAAACAAATAATGATGAATCTGTTACCAATTTTTTGAAAATAGGTAGTGCCATATCATATAGTTTACCTATTTGAAAAAATTGGAAAAAAAGGAGCCACCTTTATCCACAGAAGTATCGACAAAAAACCTCATTTTCAATTGCATTTTTGACCCTACATTTTCGTAAAAAAACAGAAAATATTTTTACTGCATTATCAATTACTGCGCGAAGAATGTTATTAAGCATAATGTAGACTAAACACATTTGTTTTCTTTTAATGCACTTGTATACAAATTGATAAGTTGATAGTTGAATTCTAACCTTGCAACCAGTTCTTTATTCTTGCTTCCAGTCATTTTACGGCCAGGATACTTGAACTAGCGCCTTAATTGAGCACAAGTGTGTTCTTCCACAATGTTGTCTACTAATTTTGCATCGTCAATCACACTTTCGTCTAAATTAATGTGAAAAAATGATACCGGTCCAGCCATTTTGACAATCAAGTGTCCGAACATTTCATAGTTCCCGCAAAAAAACATAGCGGCAGCACATACACGCGCTTATGATGAAAAGGCCTATTGCTTTAAGCATTTTTTCATATTTGTCCGTTTTGTTTAATACTTTAGGAAGCTAAAAACACTATAAACACAATTTTCACTGTATTAAATTGTTCTTCTAATGTAACAAATGTCAATTATATGTCAAAATTTTGTTGTTCACTCTTGTAATCTGACTTTTAGAGCGCCATCTGTTGGTGGGTGATTTTCGTGAATACACTTATAAATTACAATGGGTATATAGAATTTTCAGTGTTGGCAATGGGTTTTTCCCTCATCGGAAATTTTCCCAAAAGTGGGTTTCTTCCTGAGAGCGTTAAAACGAAAAAAAAAAACGGTTTTTTACCATTTTTTAATTTGCCTCCAATTCTAACATAACTTTTAGTCTCAGTCCTCGAAAAATTCGGTATTTCATCATTTGGCGTGGGTGTGAATTTTTTCCAAATACCTAATAGTGCCAATAATGCTAACGCTAATAAATAGTAATTAAAATATACTGAAAGGAATTGTCTTTTTCAAATATGGTAGGAACTAAATCCGTTATTTGGGAATGTTTTAATGGATTTACTATTAATAAACAGGGTAAGTTTGGTAATAAAGAATATGCCCAATGTATTTATTGCAAAAAAATATTTTGGGTATTCATTTTGGTAAAGAAATATTTTTTGGGGGGAAAGAAACTGGGTTCTTTTCCGTTTTTTTCCCCCCTGAAGAAACCCAAAAAAATAAAAACTGGGTTTTTATCCATCTCTTAGAATAGGGTGGCGGGTGTTGACTATTTTTTAAAAGTACTTTATTAAATTTTGTGACTTCGTGTTTTTTTACAAAGGACCCCCACAAACCTTATAGAAATTGGATCTCATTCGAATTCTCTGAAATTTGGATATGTTGTAGCTTTTGCTTTTCTGAGCAAAAGTTCTCATGGGCACAAGTCTCGGCTATGACTGCTTTTCAAGTTATAAGCATGAAAATTTGTCGGAGTGAAGATAGCAATCTTTTTAGCAATCCTCCATATTTCTCTTTCTTTTACGTCGTATAAATTATTTTCAGTGAAAAAATTGCTTTATACATATATTTTAAGAAAACAAAACAAAATCCGATATAACAAACACAAACAAACAAACACACCACAGATAGTAGACAACCCCCAAATCCATAGCCAAGGCTGTGCGGAAGGGGGTTACACATTTGGAAAAACGCAGACATAGATCCACACCCACCGGTGTTGTCAATACCGGGGCTGGGGGGTCAAACCCAGGACGCGGTAGGCAGTCGATCAGCATATTCGCCACTCAATACGCCTTAACCGATTGAGCTACCGCGCCGATATAGATACCCAACAAACAAAATGTAAACGTTATACAACTGTTTTGTTTTATTTCAATTTTTCAATTTTATAAATGTAATAAAATAGCCATAAAACAAAATTGTTGTAGAAATGACAATAAAACAAATTGGTTTACTGGGTAGGGGCTGACGGGGTAGCAACTTTTTTAATATCGTTTGTGCATTAACCATTTCCAGTGGAATAATAGCTGTATAGATATACTTCAGGAAAACAGAACAAAATGTGATATAGGTAGGGTAGCACAAAAAGTCAAATACAATTTTGTAACTTTTCTAATATCATTTGTACATTAACCATTTTTGGTGGAAAATTAACTACTTCAAGAAAACGCAACGAAATTTGATATAGGTAGTTGATAACGGGATAGAAATTCACAAAAGCTAAAATATTCTTTTTGTAATTTTTTTAATATTATCGTTTGTGCATTAACCATTTTCGGTGAAAAAAAAGTTGCAAGAATATTTTACTTTTTGTGGATTGCTGGCCCGTCAGCCCCTACCTAGATCGGATTTTGCTCTGTTTTCCTGAAACATTTCTATATAGCTATTATTCCACCGAGAATGGTTAATGCACAAATTGTATTAAAAAAGTTACAAAAAGGATATTTTCGCTTTTGTGGATTGCTACCCCGTCAGCCCCTACCTATATCGGATTTTGTTGTGTTTTCTTGAAATATATGTATATAGCTATTATTCCACCGAAAATGGTTAATTCACAAACGATATTAAAAAATTACAAAAAGAATATTTTACTTTTTATGGATTGCTACTCCGTCAGCCCCTATCTATATTGGGTTTTGTTCTGTTTTCTTGAAATTATGTATAAAGCTATTTTTCCACTGAAAATAATTTATACAACGTAAAAGAAAGAAAACTGTGGAGGATTGCTAAAAAGATTACTTTCTTCACTCCGCCAAATTTTTAAACTTATTGTGATGTTCAAGCCCTCATAACTTGAAAAGCAGCATAGCCGAGACTTGTGTCCATGAGAACTATTGTTCAGAAAAGCAAAAAGTACAATATATCCTAATTTAAGAAAATTCGACTGAGAGCTAATTTCCATAAGGTTTGTGGGGGGGTCCTTCCCAAAAGTTTGATTTCTTCTGTTATGAAATTCAATAATGCATCGTTCCACTCTTCTGCTTTGCTCATATCAGTTTTTTCACTGATCTACAAACTGTTGACCGATGGATAGTTCAAAGCCGTTGGTATGGCTTCTGCACGTGCCTCGTTATTAGGCATGCCATTTGAATTTGAACGCTCCTCGTAATAATAATAAAAAGTTTTAGAAAGTGTTTCCTTTGAATTTCTCCAATTTTTTCCCTAGAAATGACAAATTCTCGGTTCGTGCGCGAAAATTATTTAAATCGCAAATATACCAGGACGAATTTTCGCATTGTGATGATTTTGAGTAATTAAATTTGAGAGTTATTTATATTTTTACAGATTGCCCGTTTATTTTTTTAGTACACCTTTTTTGCTCAAGTTTTCTCTTGTCTGACATCACCGATAAAAGGTTTTCAGGCTGTTTTTTTTTCTTTTTTTTTTTTTTTCAAAAAATAATAACAATTATTGTGATAAATATTGTAAGTAGCAGCTGTAGGATAATAATTTATTATATATAGTGATTTCTGATGGGGCCTAACTTATTTTATTTATTTTCAGTAAGTGCAATATTATAAAAAATTGCAAAACTATGCCTGCTCCACCTTTGAAGAGTATGAGAGGTGTTTCCTCACCGCCACCTTTTCCGAGTGCAAAGGTGAACGTTTTCGGTGCCCACTGACGATTTTGGGAGTGTCGTCACCGAAAGTTAACGAATTGTGAGCCGTCAGCCAATAACTAATGCAAAGCATTGGACCTGACTGGCCCTTTAAATATTCTTTGAGCAATTGATTTAAAAAGTGAGGTCTTCAAATGTAGAGCAGCATACGGTTTATAACAATAGGGGAGCCAGGTGAGGGATTCTCGGAATCCTCTGTAATGGACATTCGTTGTAGAAGACGGTCTAGAGACAGGGCCGAAAAGTTATCCAAATTTGATAAGTTGAGAATCATGTTGGAATACAAATTTGTACTAAAAGCTATCTCCGTGAAATTAACAGAGATGGGTAAAGGAAATTTTCCATTTGAAAGTTTCTGGAAAGTAGTTTTGATAAAAATGAAAGTTTCCAATAAAGTATTTGAATATTTGAAAGTTTCCAAAATTCCGGGAAAGTAACTTTCATTTTTATCAAAACTTTGTTCTGGAAACGTTCATATGGAAAGTTTTCTTTACTCATCTTTGAATTTTATTAAAACTTCGTTCCGGAAACTCCCGAAAATTTCCTGGAAACTTTCATTCGAAAGTTTCCTTTCCCATCTCTGGAAATTAATTACAATTTTGCCTATACACGGTGTTAGACTTTGGTGGTCATAATTTGAATATGGTATATACTGAACAGAGGAAAACAGAAAATGTTTTGCTAGGTCATACTCGTCCCAGAATATTATTTACAAAAATAAACATACCACACATATTAGACATCCTTCAAATACAAAGCCAAAACGGAAGGGAGTTAAACATTCTATTACCCACCGATATTACCAAAGTCGAACCCAGTACACATTACACTCAGTACGAGTACCAGCTTTTGACGTGCTTCACTTGTTAGTAATTTTTAAACCAAACCCGTGTCAGCCGCATGTCCGATGTTTACCTAAAAATACTTCGAAAACCGTAAGACCCAGGAGGCTGAAATTTTGCAGGCAGATTTTACTTTTTAGTATCATGGAATTCAAAGACTGCATTTGTCAGCATTTTTTCATTTTGCAATAAAGCCGCTGTGGGTTTAAATGTTGGTGAAAACACCTCCAAAATAATCGATGCAAGCTATGATAAGCTATTAGTACATTAGTTGCTATTTAATTTGTTTTTGTTTAATATCAAATAATTCATTCAAGTAAACACAATAAATAGTAGTGGATTTTCATGGAGTTACTTCGGTGACTTGAGAAGCGGTTAAGAAAACATAAGAAAACAAGTAAATAATATACCACTTTACCCAAGTAGAACATAATATTGGCTGCGACCCAATTTAATGTTCAATATAGATATATTGAAGCTCTAAAAAAAATATTGGGCTAATATTAATATATTATACATTGATATTAAAACATTAGTATTCCTATCTTGGTGATATATATTATTTTTATCCATTCCAACCCAAATGCATACAAACAATATTGATAAATATTTGTAAACATAATTTACAATACATGCAATATTGTATGATCTATATTGATCCAATATTTGTGACGTCCTTTCTAAACTATATTATTTAACATATTCATCCATACAAATAAATAATGTTATTTAGCCCAGTCAATGAACGTTCAATAAGGGGCTCTAGAGGGAAATGCCGAGATCACAATTTTTGACTTGAGGGCTGTGTTTGGACTATTTAGGAGGTAAACATACCAAAACTCCCCGAACCTAGGAAGTGGAGGGGATGCAGGAGGGCACGAAGAAGGTCCCGGTTTTTTGTTTTTTGCTCATATCTCGAAAACGCTTAGCCCTAATCAAAAAGTGGCTATATGCAAAATTAAAGCTGACTAAATTTTCTACAATAATGTTTCTATTAGTTTCTTTCGTATCTGTTATGGTTCAGTAATGAATTGTATATCTTTTGACTGTATTCTAACTTTATTATAAATTGAAAATAAATTTTAATAATCATCGTAGAAAAAAATTTCTTGTACAGATATCCGTTTCACAGCAGACTGAACTGAAATATCGAGTAAAAAATGTCTTTGCATCTGTAAGTGTGTGTGCGTGCGTGTATACCGTTTCTTGTAAAAACGATAACTTCTGTTAGACTTAAAATATTTGATTTCAATTTGGAATATATGTAAAACAGCATGTTACCAAAATCCCTATTGAAATTGGGCCATATCTATAATACATGGTGCTAACCAGAAGCCTACAAACTCTCATACGTAAAATACGTTTTATTTTAATTTCAGAGCAAAATATTACTAAGCATACAAAAATAAGAAGATGTATAAGATTTCTAAACCGCAATATACCGGGTGTATGTTAGGCAAACCAACTTTATTTAAATTAGATGATATATCAGTGTTATCCTAAAATATGGAACATGGTATTTTTAATAACATTATTATGAAGTGAGAATTGTAGGCCTCTGGTTATCACCATGTATTACAGATATGGCCCAATTTCAATAGGGATTATTGTAATATGCTGTTTTACATATGTTCCAAATTGTAATCAAATATTTTAAGTCTAACAGAAGTTATCGTGTTTACAAGAAGCGGTATACACGCACACACACGCTTACAGACGCAAAGACATTTTTTATTCGATATTTCAGTTCAGTCTGTTGTGAAACGGATATTTGTACAAGAAATTTTTTTCTACGATGATTATTAAAATTTATTTTCAATTTAAAATAAATTTATAATAAAGTTAGAATACAGTGAAAAGATATACAATTCATTACTGAACCATAGCAGATACGAAAAAAAAAATAATAGAAACATTATTGTAGAAAATTTAGTCAGCTTTTATTTTGCATATGGCCACTTTTTGATTAGGGCGAACCGTTTTCGAGATATGAGCGAAAAACCAAAAACCAGGACCTTCTTCGTGCCCCCCTGCATCCCCCCCACCTCCTACGTTTGGGGACTTTTGGTATGTTTACCTCCTAAATAGTCCAAACACAGCCCTCTAGTCAAAAATTGTGATCTCAGCATTTCCCTCTAGAAACCATTCATTGACTGGATTAATTGCAATATCGTTATATTGGACATTTATTATCGATTCATAATGATGAATATTGAGTTACAAATATTGTAAAATTCGTATGTGTCCCATATTGGCGAATTCTCTGTAAAATCATATTGGTTAAGCAATATTTTTCAATGCAAATAAATATTGATGTTGCAATGTTGAAAAGTCTATATGTACTAGTCAACCAACCTAAGTTGGCAAGTAGCCGCGCAGAGAGAGAAGAAATATCGTTACTGTTGGACAGAGACAAACAAGCTTCTTCAGCTAGCTAGCTTAAGCTTAAAAAGCTTCTTTGTCTCTGTCCAACAGTGACGATATTTCTTCTCTCTCTGTGCGGCTACTTGCCAACTTAGGATGGTTGACTAGACTGTTAGGGTGTTATTACATTTGGCAATGTTGCACTACAAATATCTGTTAATATTAACAAATATTAATTTTAATATATTAGAGAATTGATATTGATATTATATTGGCAAACTCTCTTTTAACTCATGTTTACAAATAAACATTGATTTTGGGATAGTTAAATTTCTATGCTGAAATGCTGAAATAATAACATAAATTGCTTTTAAAATATTAAAAATTTATATTTATGCTATATTGTTTTAGAAATTTTTGTTATCCCACAACCAATATTCATATTTATTCATATTGACGAATAATGATTTTGAAATATTGGAAAATATATATCTATCCTATATTGGTTAACACGCTTTGAAATCAGTTTGATTTAATCATATGGATGTATATGGTTCTCCTTATAAATTGTTTGTATGACAGTAACAAAAATTCACTTAATCTATATTGAAGACAATGAAAAGCCAAAGAGCATAGTATATAGATGATAAATGTTTTTGCCGGATTGTATTACAGTAACTTTTCTTTTTAATCCACTGCATTTAGGATTTTTCTTCAGACCAATTCATACAAAAGCAAATGTTGGTTTTCCAGGTAGGTTCGGGTGTCCTTAATAAGGTCTCAAAAGTCCCCGAAGTGGGAGTGTAAGGATACAATTTGGCAACGCTATAAAGGGCTAAAATCGTGCTCGGAAACGAATTTTTCGAGATATATCGGTTTTCATTGCCTCTATGACAAAAATACATTAGGCCAGAAAGAAAGCTATGGAAATTCTCTATAAAAAAGTTTTCTTGAAAATCTTGCATTGAATTTGAACTTATGGGATATTATGGATAATTTAAGTACACCACACCACACCACACCACCCTTGAGGTTGAGTACTTGGCCCCCTTTTTTTTATGTGGTTTCCCCGATAGGCCTAATCCACGACTGTCATACTTATTAAAATGTTGTCAAATTAATAATCTCCTTCTTGTCCGTTTTCTCCTTCTATAAATTCATCGATTCGTTCGAGGAAATCCGAGTCAATCTGAGAAGTTTCAGTCTCTGCTTCAGTGACGGCTTCTATTACTGACGAGTTTTCAATCGGTTCAGCATTCAAGCAAGATTTTCCATGGCAGTTACCGCAAACTGGTGAGCAATTAAGTCTCAACCTCCGACAGCCACACAATGGTTCACAACCTTTCGTACAGTTGCAGAAAATTATCTTCAGAAGGCAATTAGGCACAGGAAGTTGGGATGTTGTTTTTGGCCACAATATGGTATCTTTCAACATCCATCCCCACGCTTTAGGATTCAATACATTACCGAACCATTTCTGTACTTGAAAATAAACACGAAATAGATGCTGTTGAGCTGCGTCATGAGTGGGTGGTAATGAATTCAATTTCACTGGTTTTCTTTTGCTCACAGCTTTAATAAAGCAAGAATACCGATAGTTATCAATGGAAACTTCTTTAACTGGAGCGTTATAGATTGCGAGGAAAAAATTTTATCCCATTCGAAGTAACTATGTCAGGAGAAGTACTAGTCTTTCTGAAAACTTCAGCTACAAGTTTCAAGTCCTGCCATTTTTTCATCACTTTCAAAGCTGCAGTCTTGCCTTTATTAAAGAGAGCAGATGCAGTGTCACACCCAGAGAATGCGTGCAGAAACAATATGTGATCTCGAATATCTTTATGGTGATCAAAGCTTCGTGAAGAATAAATTTTTCGTTGGACCTTCCCTCTGCCTGGTTTGAGAAGAAAAATTTCTTTATTAATATTAGGTGTACAAGCAGTTAAAATTATAAGAAGATCCACATCTTCCCAAACCACAACCGTAGTATTTTTACATGATTCCTCAAGCGCTGTTTCGACTATCAAAATGTCAGCATCATCTTCAGCATGTCTAACAATATAATTATTTGCCTCAAACTTGTCTGTCAACATCGAAATCAATCTGGTTTTATTTTTATTATTGGAAAGGAGCTTCTCTTGGCTTACAGTTGCAACCACCTGCTCATCAAAGTAAATGTCAACAGATGAAGCTCTTGAGGACCGGCGAAGCTGCTCCATAGCCTTCACACTGTTGCTAATATTTTCATAACCATCAAAAACAATAATAGAGTTCGAGCCAAAATGTTTGCCCGAATATCCTCTTATGCATAGACGTATCCACCTAAAACTTACGGCTGTATCAAGGATACAGCCAACCAGGATTTTTTTATGTTTTAACTCTCCGTGCAATAAAAACTGCCACAAATAAGTTTTTTGATTTTAGGTATGACTTACTGGAATTTTTCAAGAAAACTATTGTGTATACGAAAAAAGACCTTCTATCTTTTTTATAGAGAACTCCATAACTTTCTTTTTGGCCTGATGTATTTTTGTCGTAGAGGCAATGAAAACCGATATATATCGAAAAATTCATTTCCGAGCACGATTTTAGCCCTTTACAGCATTGCCAAATTTTATCCTTACACTCCCACTTCGGGGACTTTTAAGGATACCAGAACCTATCTGGAAAACCAACATTTGCTTTTGTATGAATTGGTCTGAAGATGCGGCTCATTTTTCACTAAATGCAGTGGATTATTTGTAATGCACAGTTTGAAATAATATTCACTATTCAAATGAGTCCATTTAAAAACTACAAAAAGTGGTTATTTGATGGCCTTATTTTCATTTTTTTAATACGGATGCTCAAGCCAGTGGGGTACAGATAAAAAATTTAGGCATATATGTACATTTATATTTATCAATATCAGTTGATAGTGTTTTACTACTTTTGGGCATTAGGACAAATTGTACATTACATGTTGGGTCAATATATAATTTTTAATATTGGTTTATATTTAAATAAAATATATGATATAGTTTTCTAATGTCTCCTCGATAAAGTTTAACCAATATTGATTTGATAAAGCGAAATGTTCATATTTATTATTGGCTCAATATTAAGTTTTGTACATTAAGCCAACGTATTCAGAATATTAAACCAATGTTTATAATTTATTATTTGTGGCATATTCATGATTTCTTGTGTTTTTTTGGTATTTTGCCACTGTAAAAATATTGATGAAATAAACCTCTGCGCCAAAAGGATCAGACAAGATTATAAAAGTATAAAAACCAGCCTCTGTCTGATCCTTTTGGTGCAGAGGTTTATTTCATCAAAATTTTTTAAATATTTTTACAGTGGCAAAATACCCAAAAAACACAAGAAATTAAACCAATATTAGTGTTCTACCTGGGTAACTAATTTAATTATGAAACAGTGCATTTATCTAACATTATTCAGGAAAATAGACAAAAGTCCAGAATGAAAAATAATTAAAAGATCAATCGACTTACCTGTAAGGATAATTGATTGGAATTATATGAGTATTGCCGTTCGAAGAATTACAAAAACTACTTGTAGTAGCAATTTTTTCTGTGCCTGATCACGAACGTTTAAAGCAAATCTCTCCCACATCTCCCCCATATTACCATCTAGTCACTGCCATTTTTGAGGGGAAGCATGCTAGATCGTTCATAAATAAAACGTGGGAGGGGTTACAAGAGTTAAAACGTCTAGGCGTTTAAGATTGGATGGGTGGGATTGTACTTCGAACAGCAATACTCATATAATTCCAATCAATCTTCCTTACAGGTAAGTCGATTGATCTTTTAATTATATATCATATTGCCGTTCTCGAATTGCAAAAACTACTTGTAGATGTTCAAAGCAGAACGATCTAGAAATTCCACTAGTACAACATTGGCATTATTGTACAACAAAAATCCCAAGGTTCCAGAAAGAACGTATTTATTATGACACAATATAATAAAATAAAAGAAAACATACGTATCGTGTATATAAAAATCTATATAATTATAAGTGCCTACGTAGGCTTCGAACTAAACAGAACGCCTCTAGCGAAATCAGTAGGAGCAGATAGAGGCTTATTATAAAATATGTTAAACATTTTAGACTTTTCTGTTCATCCCGCAGCCTTTCTAATTTTTTCAATAGACACTCTTGCTCTGAAAGCTGCTGATGTTGCAGCATGTCTTGTGCTATAACTAGCAAGGGCGGATCTAGAAATTTCAATATTTTTTTTCTCATCTGTGGCGCACGGGACCCATACGAAATATGGGAAATATCTCGAGAAGCACTTCTTTAACGACCCCTACAAAATTTTGAAATAGCAGTTGGGGAAAAAAAATTTCAAAATTCGGTTACCCCCAGGTCTAGGGACTCCTGTTTAAAATTATTTCTTTTTGTCATATGCATTTTACTTTTCATAAAAATACAACAATACGTTTTGAAGTTTATGAAAATATTTTCATTACTAACTGAGATACAACGAATTGAAATTTTGTGATTTGTTAAATTGTAAATCACAAAATTTCAATTCGTTGTATCTCAGTTAGTAATGAAAATATTTTCATAAACTTCAAAACATGTTGTATTTTTATGAAAAGTAAAATGCATGACAAAAAAAATAATTTAAACAGGAGCCCCTAGACCTGGGGGGGGGTAACCGAATTTTGAAATTTTTTTTCGCAAACTGCTTTTTTAAAATTTTTTAGGGGTCGTTAGATAAGTGCTTCTCGAGATGTTATTTCCCATATTTCGTATGGGTCCCATGCACCACAGACGAGAAAAAAATTATTGAAATTTCTAGATCCACCCTTGATAACTAGTAAAACGAGTAGTGTCTATACCTCCTGCATTTAAGGCCATTTTAATCCACTTACTAATCCTTTGTACGGATGCGGGATGTATAGGTCTCTTATGTGATATATGATCGATATCTGGAGGACGAAAACTTCTAGTCTGATAAACATCTACTACAGACGCTAAGCATAGATTGGGATTTTCTGCAAAGTAAGGAAAAACCAACAAAGGTTGTACAGATTTTGGACCCGAAGTTTTTATTTTGTCACTAATTTGTATCTGCAGGCGGTCTTCATACCTTGTGATATTTCCTAAACGTGTTTTCGAAAATGTCTGAAGTCTGTGAGCCGTAACTAATGCTAATAGTGTAACTAGTTTAATAGTTAGGTCAGCAATGGGTATTTTCGTTAAAGGTTGTAGTTGCGATAGATAGGACAAAACTGGAGCAGGATCCCAAGTTGTGGCATATCTAGGTCTAGCTGGATTTATATTATAAATGCCTTTCAAAAATCTTTTTAAACATTTTTTATGTTCATCTGTGACTGAAAAGACTAAAAGTAAAGCCGACTGATGCGTATTTAAAGTGGAGTAGGATTTACCAGATTTATGTTCATTGATCAGAAAATTAATAACTTGTTCCAAGTTGTATGGGTTCTAATGTTGCTGACAACAGAACAACCACCACTGTTTTAGCGTATTTGCTGCTAATGAGGCTTTCATGGCGTAAAGACCGGTTTCTGGAAATCCCCTTCGAAGAAAAGATCTCCTGATAAAAGTCCAACCTCCAGGGTAAGCTTCCTCCATAGGGGTGACTGTTCCTGAAAGGTGATACAAGTAGATGTTTACTTAGTGTAAAAATCAACAGTTTCTTGGTTAATAATTTATAAAAAATCGGGTACCAGGGTTGTGTGCTCCAACTTGGAATCACCAGCAGACCCTGCGCTTTCTCGTTTATAATTTTACGTAAACAATTTTGTACCGTTGAAAAGGGAGAAAAAGCATAAAAAAATTCATCTTTCCAAGAAATTGTAAAGGCATCAACCAAAATCGAGTCCGGGTCTGGTTTCGAAATATATCTTCTACATTTAGTATTTAATTTAGTTGCAAACAAATCAATAGAAGAAACATTACATATTTCACGAAAAGCCTCATTTGATAATTCATATTCTGTATGAATGTTTAATGAACGAGATTCTCTATGTGCATACACATTCACCTTTGTATTTATGTAAGAGGCTACTACAAAATTAATATGTTTTTCACACCATTGCCAAATTTGTCTAGAAATCTCATTGAGTCTCATAAATCTAACACTGCCCGTTTTATTTATGCAAGCAACAGCTGTAGTGTCATCAATCCTAATCAATACTCTAGAATTAGAAAGACCTTTACCAAAAGATTTTAAAGCATTTAATGCAGCTTTTAACTCCAGATAATTTATATGGTATTTTAGTTATGAGCTACTCCAAAAACCATTACAAAAAGCACCCCATCCCGATCTAGAACTATCCGAGGAAATTTCTAAAGCGAAACTGTTATCAAAAATGGTTACTCCAACATTGTTTCTTAAGGTATTATGCCACCAATTTAGTTCATTTTTAATTGTCTCAGGAATTTTCATTTTCCTTCTATAATTGTGTCCGGACGCCTTTAAGGCTAGAAACTTTACTCTTTCTAAACTCTATATATATATACCCATCCGTATTTTACCGCGGACAAGCAGCAACCAGTTTGCCAATCAGCTGTGCAAAAATTAAAATACTACAATGTGGTTTGAGGTAAACCTGTAAAATTTCTGCACATATTATATCTATTTTGCTAGAAGGCAGTGAAACGGTTAAATTAACAGAGTAAAAAATAAATCCCAGGTATTTACATCTTTGTACTAGTACTAAGTTAGTCTTCTCGGTATTAATGACAAAACCCAAGGAGGTTAGCAAGGACTGTGTAAAACTTACATCATGCTGTGCTTGTTCTATAGTATTACTAATGATAAGAAAATCATCTAGATATGCCACACAAACAACTCCTTTAGTCCTAAGGTATTTCAATACCGGTTTAAACATTTTTGTAAAGACGAAAGGGGTTGTGCATAGCCCAAAACATAAACAGTTAAAACTATAATATTCATCCCTAAACACAAACTTCAGAAATTTTCTGTTTTTTAACAATAGGAATCCTTTAAATCCAGAGAGACGTAAAAAAACAGTGTTGATATATTAATTTTAAAACTGTGCGATAATCCTCTAATTTAAAATGAGGCGGTTCAAGGAACCGATTTAAATTTTTAAGATTAAGAATAAATCTGGTTTAGGCACCAAAAAGAATGGTGAAATAAATTGACCTTCTTCAAAAGAGATTTTGACACCGCTGCAATATTGATTAATGGTACTGATAAGGCTATAGTAAAAGCAGATACGTCAGTAGAACCTATTATCTGACTCGTAGCGCTGAACTGAATCGGCGGGAATGAAAAAGGCAATTCATATCCACTTATCCATTATAAGATTAAAGGATCATCTGTGATTGCTTTCCATTTATCTAAATAATATAATAAATTTCCAGCAAAAGCTACCAGCTCTAACAGCGAGGATGTCCTCCACCTGGGTGGCGCCTCCCCTCCTCCTTTCTGAAGCGAACCCGGGGTTGTGTACTCCGGTAGTTTAAAGACATTCTTGATGTGCTAGGTTTGGACTCAACCGTCGCCTTCCTAGGCGTATACTTGGAAGAAGAGGTGGTCAATGACTGTGGAAGTTTATCTTTTTTCTTTAGTGCGGATCCCAGTTTTTGAGCTTCATTGGAATTTTTGAGGTTTTCAGCAAAAGAATGTCCAAAAAACAAGTCGTCAATCTGGCATTCCTCTAAAACTTTTTTAACTCCTCCATCTAAGAAGGTCAGAATTAAAAATCTGCGGTGGATGGAAAGAGAATGGAAAATATCTGCAAATATTTTAGACAGGTTTTTTCCAACTTTTTTTTTGTCTCATCTGTGGGATTGAGCCCGGTTTCTTCATATTGCTGATTAAATGTCAATCCCAGCGCACTTAGTCCAGCCGCTAATTGAGATTGCAATCTTCCAAGAAAATTGTCTTGTTTTAAAGCATCTGCATTGATCGCTGGTGGTTCCAACGACTGACAATTTCCTAAATATGGATATTTCTCCACTGTAGCATTTCGGATATCTTTTTCCAGACCTTGACGGAGGAAGTCCGTTAAGAGCGTGGCTACATCTGGATGAACATCCGGCCCTTTATTCACTGAGGAAGATTGATCTCCAATTAAAAGATAGAATATTCTGAGCACTCTGTTCCCCTGGAAGATGTACAAGAGGAGTTTCCCCAGTCTGTACCAGGTCAATTAGTGGACGACTCATTTCTGAATCGGAATCCGTCCCTGCACCCGATTGTTGATTTGAAGAAGCTTCCGAATCGCCTATAATAAAAGAATAACTGCTGATTCTTGCGATATAAAAATACTCTAATACTCTAAAATTTATAAACTATTTGTGTTGACAAGGACATCGCCTAGAAACATGACTAAAGCACGTGCATTGAGAATGCTGACTACGGAGAGCGTTGGTGAACCACTGAAAAACGGACTACAATAGTAATTCATGTGAATACCGTTTAGATTTAAAATACTAACCATGTATTAGTACAATTGTACAAAGTAAGACCATGCGTCTGCTGGTTAGTACAATGATGTAAGCAAGCCCATGCGTCTGCTATGTAGTACAATGATGTAAGCAAGTCCATGCGTCTGCTGTGTAAGCACCTCTTTTTAAAATAAATACCGCCATTCATATGAATAACGGTAAATTATTAAAGTAAAAAAACAGTAATTCCATCTGAATACTGTATACTATCTACTAGCAGGTCGATGTCAGTCACCCACAAAATGTAATCGGACATGTTTCCTTCATACATTTTGTGCTTTTAAAACGGCAAAAAATTTCTGTAAGAAAAATTTAAAAGCTGGTACTTACTTGAACTGTTGAATAATAGAAGCAACTCCTTCAGTTTCCTCTTACGCTTCTGAATATTCTTTTTCGACACTTTGCCCATCTTGGTCACAAACACGTCAGGAGCACTTAATATGTCCAAATCAAACGCGCACGAAAATTGCAGTGACTAGATGGTAATATGGTGGAGATGTGGGAGAGATTTACTTTAAACTCGTGGTCACGCGCAGAGAAAATTGCTACTACAAATAGTTTTTGTAATTCGAGAACGGCAATACGACATTTAATGATGTATGTGGAATTTTTAATAAATAAATAAGAGAGCGCTTTTGGACAATGTTCATGTTAATTTTATTCAGTCATTTAATTTTGGCTTTGGAGAGCTTTTTGTACAAACAGATACACGTTGTATACCAACAAATTATTCGACATTACTTAACAAATTCCATATTAATGGACTGTTATAGCTCTCTCATTAGACCCGCTTCTTCGAAAATGTTCCATTGAGTTGAGGTGTGGTGCATATGACCCCTCCTGGCACCCCTAGTGCAACACTTTTGTTATTAACATCTTGAAACTTATTCGTTGTCTTATTTTGCAAGAAATACAGGGTGTTTTATGTAAAAAGTTGTGTCATATTCAGTTTAGTGAGAATCTCATTTTTTAAGTATCGCAGCTAAATATTATTTGTTATTTTATTATTCAGATAGGAATAGGCCAGTATTTTTAGCAATAATAATGAAATAATAATAATAAGCATAAATGGTGCTTTAATAAATATATTTTGAGGTAGATTGTAACACTTTTTGCAGAATGTCTCGATGTGCTATTACATTGTATATTTTTTGGGCTGTAATATAGGAAATTTGTTAGAATTTTTATGCCAGTATTTTTTATTTCAGAAAAAACAGTCTGTTAACTCTCAAAATTTGATTTAGCGTTTCTTTGTTGTATCAACAATTTTTTTTAACGTCTCTAACTTTTCGATATATTACAAGATGCAGAGGCCAAAGTGGACGAAAAGAACTAGCGAATCCTATATTATTGATTTTTGTTAGCGATTTTGTGGTTTTTCGTTCACTCTGGATATTTGGATTTCTGTCCGACATCCTGTAAATACAATTTTTTTATATATGTTTTTGTCTGATATTTTTTTCGACTCGGAGCATATTTTTTATGAAAATTAATTTAATTATTGGTACGAATAGATGTAATTATTTATTGTTTTTCCATTATCCTACATATAATTTTGTATGTAATTGTAGGACATTAATTTATAAATCGATTGTTATTTTTGTGTTCAGTAATTTTTTTTTGATTAATTCGTAAGCCTTGTACATAATTATTGTAGTACACTGTATAAAATTTTATTGTAAATACTTTTTAATTTATATGTACTTAGATTATTTTTATTTTGTAAGGTTTTATTATTATTAAGACTGACTTTCAGAAATTTTGGTTCCTAAAGGGAAAAGTATTTCAAATAAAAAATAATTGTTTAACGTTTGTCTTTTATTTCGCACGAGTTGCATTCAACAACGTTGGGTGGCCAGGAAAATATTTTTGGATTATGAGAATTAGATCTAACCAATCGGAGCAACAATCTTCACAAATGATCAAAAGGACTGAGTTCTTCTACTTTGCTGGTATGGTTGGATAAAATGGTTTTTATTCACCCATACCAATGAGCCTTTTATGCGATTCTGACAATGTCAGTTCTTCAGCTTAATATCAATCATTGCGCTGAGCCACTTAACTTCTGTGGATATTTTTGTAGTTCAGATAACACCTTAATCGATCCAATTGAGGACAATCTTGATATTGATTTTTCAACAATAGAACAATTTACAGAGCAAGAAGTTTTAATTTCTCTAAATAAAATCAAGTCTAAATGTGTAACTTGTTTTTATCTCAATAAAGTATAATAAATATTTTGATTAATATTGCTTCAAGATCAAACTCTCGTTAAGCGTTAATATTTAATAGTTACTTTTAATTTACTAGCTTTAATACATTTTAGAGGGCTCGATGAATTAAATAAGACGAAGACGATAATTTCACTTTACTGAATTATTTATTAAAGTACAAAATACAAAAAAGAGAAACGGTAGATTCGAAGAGCATGGGGTATGATAATAATGCTGTCGTCAAATATAAACAAACAAAAGATAATACTTTAAAAATGTACAGTAAAAGGTAATGCAAAAATATACCAATAAATCAGAACGTTAGCTGGCCAGCACTAAAATATCAAGCAAATATATTACTTGAAACATTAAATACACAAATGAACGTTACTATATAAGCGGAATCAGTAAACAAACTGCTTTACTTGCAATTTGCGTAAACAAAAGAAACTAAACTAAAAATGGACTTGCGTAAAATGCACATTAGCATACTTCTTATATCAAATTTACAAACGTGATTTTTGCATGTCAAAACTACATGCGTAAATAAATGGACTGTGCTATACTAAACAAATCTTAGACAAAACCACAAGAAAAGATAGATACTAAAAAGGACAACTAGGCATGACTTTGCATGTCCAAACAAACGAGAAGCACTTGCGAACAAAATTGTTCTACCCAACGGGTTATGAGAGTCAAACTGGAATTCGATTTAACGTTAATAAATCAAACTGAAAGCTAATGAAGGGACTTGAACACACTATAGTATTTCCAATATCCATTGAGAAAGCGAGATTGATCTTTAAAGCGGTGGTACTTTGACGGTAGCACAGATCTAACGTTGGCGGTTTGTCGGCCTTTTTTTAAGATTTTCCAGTTGACTTTAGCCAAAGTATACACAAAGACGTATGCTGGAGGCCTGCAGATAATAGCTACAACATTCTCGTAGAAAAATGGGAACGTGACTTCTCATTTTGCTGGGCCACAGACAGCGTAAAAGAAATTTTCTGTACTTACAGTTTTTAATCAGGAACTTCGAAGCACTCACTTATTTTTCTTAGAATTAAGACAGATTAATTTATAAGCCGTGATTAGAGAGTAAAATTTATACAGAGAAGTTGGTAAATTTAACACGGCATTACGCCTACTTGTTAATGTATTAGTGGCTTCCACTCGAATGAATAATCTTAATCCAGCTCCATACACTGGAGCTAACGTTGGCTCACGATCGTGCTATTGTTTCTGTATGTATCCACACATTGAAGCCAAGCTCAGTTAGTGCCGCACAAAGCCAACGTGAACATGTCTGACCATTGGGTTCCATAAAATCGGTTTTGCTTCTCTTCATAAAATTCTAGCACAATTCTGACACACGACGAATAATCTCCAACATTGACGCGATTGTTGGCACCAATGCCAGTGCCCTTTTGTCAATCCATAGATTGGACGAACGTTGTTGGCCCCAGTGTGTGGAGCTGGCGTTAAAGTTTTTGCACAAGAATCTAAGGAAAGCACAAATGCACTGGCTCAAGAAAGCTTCCATACTGTTCATATAGGAAACGGAACTTGCATGACGCTCGGAAAATTCAAAGCTATTTTATGCTGGCAATATACCGTAAATACGAGTCGGCCTAAGATATTTTACAGTGGAAAAATATAAAATGTGGTAAATTAGTTAAATTACATAAACTATTATTAGTAGCTAAAAAGTGAACCATTACAAATGCACGATGGGCCCTGACAAAATAGCGTAATAGTTAAAAGACGAATTACTGGCAGAATGTACATTAAATTGAAATTTGGCCATTTCACTACTTATGTGTTCGTTTATATAATTATATTTTTGGAAGTAGTAATGGAAGATTAGCCTTTCATTTCCCCTTGTTGGTTGGTGTTGTATCTTAGGCAGCCCCCAATTTTGAATACACTACCTTTTAACTTAGTATAGGTTTTCTGTATCAACTCTAACATGATGTATTCATACCGTGTGTGTAGTCGCGGGCTAGGCATGGGGAGAAGAATTACAACATCGCGCGTGCCAGCTGGCTGAAATGAAATAACAAAGCTGGAATGCTCCACCGACGGACGAATTTACGGCTGCCGGTGTTGTCAAATCTCTCGCGCTACGTGAATGTACATGCCTAATGGGAAATTACACGCACGGTATTTACCACATACTGTAACAGTTACTTCGAGCTCAATTCATGAATTATTCATCAGCGCAGCGAGTCAGTGATTTTGGCCAAAGAAAGAGTGATAGATCCTTGCTGGCAGTTTTAACTAGTTTTAGTTTATTTGTTTGTTGGCCAAAGAAAGAGTGATAGATCCTTGCTGGCAGTTTTAACTAGTTTTAGTTTATTTATTTGTTGACTTTGAGTGCTTCACTAAACATTCTTTCTTAAGAACATTACAGATAGGGGCAAGCGTAGAGGCGTCTTGATGTATTTTGAATCATAAGGGTAAGCAACGTTCATCACAGTTGATATTTAGATGAGTGACCTGTCTGTGGAAACAAGACGATCTCATCCCACCTTCTAGAGGCTCTTATATCAGTGTATAGGCAGAAGCTATATAATTTCAAGGTGAGGATTATGTAGTGGATAGATATATCATCCTTCGGAGGGGATATAAAGCAGTCAGTCCTTTGTCTATTAAATGTTAGGCAAGTAAAAGATCCCTACATTTCGACAGATAAGAGGTTTGACAAAATTTCTAGGTAGCTTATCTCCTGGTATCAGTGATAGGCCTTGGTAGCGGAAATGGGCCGACGTTAAATAAATAGGTAATTTAAAAAAAAATACTACAGATGGAATGCCGTGTGGTAAGAGGTCTTAAGCTTCTACATAATGGAAATATTCTTCTGCCAAGTACTGTAACAATTATTTCGAAACCCGATAAACTAAATATCTAACAATGAGATAACTGGATAACCAACAACTACCACCATCGGGAGGACGAATCAAACAACCTCACAAAAATGACTAGCTGGTAGCTAAAATGTTAAAACGGTTATCATAGCAACAGCAATTGAATGGGCAATCAAATCTTTCCAACCATTCAAATCGCTTGGTGAGCGCTGCTAAAAAACGGACTGGAAATATTACTACTATTCCTCATCAGACTATACAGAGCTGGTCTGATATGGAACTACATCCCATCCAGTTGGGCAGCGGTTAAAGTGGTATATATACAAAAAATGGGTTGGACAGAATAAAGGGTAAAAGAAAGTGGAAAGTGAAGAATCGAGTTAAAGTTGCATTATCAACTGCAAATCACTAAGACCCATCATGCTGACATCATTTCTGCTGAAAGGTTCTGCAAATATATTGGAAGACCAATGGTAGCGTATACCTACAACAAATGACCAAAGCCAAACTCTCTGGTTTACAGAGACAAGCCATGCCTGACAATAAATAACTGGTGCAATAAGTACCACACCGTCCACCGTCAGCTGCTCTGGAAATACTCCTGGATCCATCCCCTCTCCATATCTATTTGGAAAGAGAGACCAGGTGGGCAACATACAGACTTAAACAAGCAGTCATTAATACGCCGCAGGCTAGCATCATAGAACGTAACAGACTGTCAGATGACATAAATAGTCACGACATCTTGGGGATGCTTGCTTTCAGATGTGATGCCTACCGTGACCAACTATGAACTGTCTTTTACCGTCCTGTTTCTTGGAAGAGACGAATGGGATCAGAATAAAACCAGCTAGGTAAGTAAGGTAATAACAAAAAATAACTTCGAGCTTGGGTAACAATGCGACTGTCTTTCAGGCGGAAATTCACGCCATTGATCTGTGTACAAGGAAACTTGAACATCCTTGAAGCATCTTAAACACAAATCAATAAAAATCTTTTCAGACAGCTAAGCAGCTCTTAAAAGTCTTGGCTCATATCGTTGCAATTCTAAATTGGTCTGGAAATTGCCAAAAGACTCTAACCAAATTGGGCAGAAACAACAAGTTAACTCTGGTCTGGATACCGGACCACTCTGGCATGGAGGGCAACAAAATAGCCGATTCCATAGCTAGGGAAGGTGCGGCATCAAAATTTATCAGACCAGACCAGAACCAGTGCTTGGCATATCGGCAAGCACTGAACACAAACATCTCTTGGCCTGAGCTGAGAAAAAAATCAACCATACTGGCAAGAACTACTAGAATTAGTTCAGTCAATGGAGTTTATTACATATCCTTTGAAATCAAGAACAAAAAAACTATTAGAGTTAAACAGGTTACTCCTAATAACTCTATAGTTGGCCTATATACTGGGCATTGCAGACTAAATCACCATCTACACAGACTTGGAATAGCGGACAACGCAGAATGTCGACTGTGTTTGGAGGTGGATGAAATGGCAGCGCACTTTCTATCTGCTGCATGAAGAACCAGGTTCTCACTTTTTGGCAAAGGGCAACTGTTGCGAGAGGACCTGGACAATCTCTCACACAATATATGGTAGTCAGCTTTATTAAAAAGCTGAACCTACTGGGTGAAATATAATTAGAAGTGAGCCACTATAGACCAGATGGTCGCATTGGACGGTCTGTGTAGTAGCCCACTCACATATCAACTTAACCTAACCTAACCTAACCTAACAGTGAGATAACATTTGGGCAGAGAAGGAGCGACTCAGGTGTTAATCGTCTTCAGGTGATGCTAGCGCTAATGTTGGCGAAACGCACATCAAGTAATATTATTCAAGTGCTTTAGTGTTTGTGGAATCTACTTTAGAGGTAATTAGTAATTAGCTTCTCAGGAAGCGTCTCGTAAAGACACGCAATTGAATTGAAGTTTTCGTTATTATTAATTTCAAATTAATTTTAAGCGAAATAATAATTTCAAAGAGATTTCTGCATAATTTCATAATCAGCGTGTCCCACATTTAATGCCCCCCACCTCTCCATATCGCAGTTATTAGTCATCTGATTTCAACCAAATTTGTGTTGGTGTCAGTGTCAAAGTCCATTGCTCTATTTCTTTTTTTGAGTAAAACAAAACTTATTTCAGTCATCGGCGGGCATTTCTATTAAGAAGAAAAAGGTCGATATTTCGAGAAGCCTTATTAGTCATTTTTTAATGCTGTATAACCCCTAAACCGAAAATTTAAAACGTTTTGATTTATCGTTTTTTAATTACGGCCTTCTTAAAATTACATATTTCAAATATCATTTAATAATTGATAACTTGGAACACATTTTCTATTTAAATTCACTTTTTGTTTCACCTGATATTTTTCTACCACTACGATACTTTCAAAATTCGTAGGCCCAGAATTTTAATTGTGTGAAAAAGGGAATTCAAATATAAAATGGGGAATAACTTTTTTTCGAAAAACAATTCGTTTGCATAGTAAGTTATTAATTATGTAATATTTGAAATATATATATATATAACTTTATAATTATAATATATAAAATTGCAATTCGAAAACCATAAGTCCAAATATCGTATAATTTTCCGCATAGAGGTTCTAAAGCATGCTAATCAATAATATTGCGTTGGTTTTTAAGTAAAAAAGCCTGATATGACTTCTCGAAAAATCAACCCTTAATAAAAACGCACACCAATGACTGAAATCAGTTTTGTTTTACTCAAAAAAGAAATAATAAACACATTCTAGAATGAAAATCTCTGATACCGATCCAAATTTGACTGAAATTGGATGACTAATAACTGAGATATAGAGGGGGAGGCCTTAAAACTGGGACACCCTGTACATATATTCCTCTTAAGTGACAATATTAATCAAAATATTTATGGAAATACTATTTACTAGTTGCACATACCATACTACACGTATATAAAACAAGTTTAAGCTTGTAACATGCCGAGTAATGTTGGACCACCCTGTATGCCGTTCTATTCCTTGTGCCATGCGCATGCGCAGTAACGATTTCAAAATGGTTCAGTTGACTGGTTTGATTTGCTTCCGTAATAAACGGTTTGTTTTATTTGTTTCCGATGTTTTATATAAACAATTTGTTACAAAATGTGCTGATTGTAGAAATTGCCAAGGTGAAGAGTAAATAAACTTTGCTGGGAAACTTCGAAGGAATTTCATGTGAACTGCGGACTACAGCAAATTCTTGTGGAGTGTAAACTTCTGCGCGTCGTCAAAAATGAATCACTGGGACAGTGACGAAGGTAAACTGTTAGTTTAATATCCTTAATTACGTAGTTTATTATTATACTCATTATTCTGTTTTGTGATATATTGCGATTATAATAAGTATTAATGAAAAGATGTATTGTTCGGCAGCGCCCTCTATGTCGCATTCAAGTGCGCGTTTATACTTGTTTTGTACTTATTATTTATTAAGTGTTTTTTAAAAGTTGTATGTTGTAGTATATTATGTAAGTAGTATGAGTGAATAATTCATTTTTGCGACTCTAGTATTATGTTATTTGATCTACAACATGTGACGTCACTATTTTAGGTTAAAACTTTACTACCCCAAGTAGCACAAGAAACTGTAAAAAAGCTGCTACATCGTTGCGGCAGCACGAACTGGCAGTTGATATTTAACTATAGCAGCTACCGCGGCAACTTTACAGTAAGGTTGTGATAGCCCTGTAACAGTCAAAGTTACATTTTCTTGCTTTGAAAATGTTGCTAAAGCTTTTTAGCTGCAGCCTTTTAACTGCAGCCATTTGGCTGGAGATAGAACCAGATTACAGCCATTGAGCTGTATATTTTTGGCACTACAAATGATGGTTTGTTTGGTTGTACAGGGTGGACCAAATTAGATGGGATTTGAGGTTTTCTCCATGGCAGATAGACAAAAACCAATATACCTAGGTGTCCTGATCTCAATTTTCGAGAAACAAACAATGGAGCAAACCGCAATCGTCTCTTTTTCGACTACCGAGCTACAGAGCGTTTTTAGAAAATTGGCTTTTTTTGGACGACCTTCTCAATTACCAAGTGTCAAATCGAAAATCGAGTAACACATTCTTAAGGTACTTTTTTTAATAGAATTCGTTGCTGATAAGAAATCATCCGGGGGTGACATTGATTCCAGGGTCGACTTTGATAAAAAATAAAATTTCTTATTTCAGTTCAAATTTCGCGCTCAAAACTAAGCGGCCATCACGCTAGACGCAAATCGTTTCTTTCAACGAGGTTTCTTTAGTATGCACTCAATTTGACGGCGAAATTTGAACTGAAATAAGAAATTTTATTTTTTTATCAAAGTCGCCCCTGGAATCAATGTCACCCCGGATGACGGTGCCTCATTTTTCGAGATATAGACATAACTTGTGTTATGGAAGACCCTGTAAATTATTTCATTATTCGATCCCAACTTAAATTAGCTATCCAAGGATATATCATATGTCATATTTATCTCTAGAAAGAGTGGTTAATTTTCGAAAAATTTAATATATTTGTGAGGTGTTAATAGTCTTCCATGGCCTCCTCACAAATATATTAAATTTTTCGAAAGTTAACCACTTTTTCTAGAGATAAATATGACATATGGTACATATATCATTGGATAGCTAATTTAAGTTGTGATCGAATAATGAAATAATTTACAGGGTGTTCCATTTAAAAATACACAAGTTATGTCTATATCTCGAAAATTGAAGCATGCATAATTTTCTTCTTATTATCAACGGATTCTACTCAAAAAAGTGCCTTAATAATGTTTTACTCGATTTTAGATTCGACACTTGGTAATTGAGATATAGAGGTCATCCAAAAATGCCAATTTTCCAAAAACGCTCTGTAGCTTGGTAGTCGAAAAAGATAGACGATCCGCGATCCATTGTTCATTTCTCGAAAATCGAGCTCAGGACATCTATATTGGTTTTTGTCTATCTGCCATAGTTTTATAGAAAACCCCAAATCCCTTCTAATTTGGTCCAACCTGTCCCAAGTAGCACAATTAATTCCTCAAGATATCCCAAGGATAAAAATTTAGGAATTAGTAAATATCTTCTAGAGGTCTGTAAGAGTTCCCTAAGATGGGCAAATGTCAGCATATCAGTATTAAATAGTACTTCCCATGGTAATCGAAAAAAGCTATTAGTATAGAATCCTGTGAGCAGCCTTTTGCATACCTATAGAATTCCCATAGTAATCTTTAGGATATCTTATCGCTCGCTAATATAAATGGTCCCGAGGACATCTTTATAGGATTTCTGTTAGATGTACCGCATCGATCCTGCAAACAGATTTAATTCCTGTAGTAATCTTTCAGGTATTTTATCGCTTACCAATATAAACAGTACTGAAAACATCTTTATAGGATTTCTATTAGATGTACCAACATACACTTCTTATAGAATTGCCAGCGGCAGCTGGTGAAATATTGGTTAATCAAAATCTCAGTATGAGACATCAGGCCCAAACTAAACCAAAGATTAGAGATCGTTATAAGATTCATCCAAATAAATCGATGATCCCTGAGGGAATTTGAATGTTGCAGTAATGTTATTAATGTTCTATAAATTCATGAGTATAAGATAATGCATGACTGATTATTGTCAGTGGTTTGTACGTGGCGTCATCTAGGAATAATTTCTGTAACAAACTACGTGGTAAGCAAACAAATTCTATGCATTAAAAGAATTTCTTCTTGCGATTTCTATAGGTGTTCTATTAGTGATAATAATAATATTTCCCTTTTAATACTTTATTTGATCTCTGTAATACATAGAAAATTGAGCTGTATGGTAATTCCCTTTTAGAATTTCTAGAAGATGTCTACAAGTATTCTGTTAAGGATAATAATACTATTTCCCTTTTAATACTTTATTTGATTTCTATAATACTTAGAAAATTGAGCTGTATGGTAATTCCCTTTTAGAACTTCTAGTAGATGTCTGTGGGTTAACAAAAGTTGAAATTCCTATATAATGCCCAGTTTACATTTCCCCAGTGCATAAAAGTTGAGCACATATAAAGATTTCTCATTTTGATTTCGGAAGGACTTCTAGAGTACATAAATACAAGATATCCTCGTGGGCAGTAAATAGAACTTCTTAAAGATATCTTAAAGAATTCTGTGCTACTTGGGGTACACTATACAATTACCTTCAATCGACATTATTGGATACTAATATGAAAATGAATGCATGTGTTCTTTATTATAAGTACATGTTATTGTACATGTACATGTATGTGTCAATGTGTGTGATATACTTCTGTATGCACGAAGTGCTTCAAACATTTTCTATTTTTACAAAACTACATTAACCTTCTCAGAATTATGATTTTTTATGTATTTCATGAGAAAATCATTTTCATGGTCCCACCAACCGGGAAAAACCTGGATTCCAGGAAAAGTCAGGGAAACCAAAAAGTCATGAGTTTCGAGGGATTTGAATAAAACTCTGGAATTTCAGTTAGCATTTATAAAATTACTAACTAAGATTTTCTACTGTACAAAACTTACTCGAAAAATCATAAAACTTAAATTTTATATTTGTTTTGGTTATTCAATATTGAAAATAAATTCTTACAAGGTTTGTTCCAACTCCTATATAAAACCGTAATTTGACGGTTCAACACATGCCATATGTTTTTGGGAACGTTTTATATAATAGTTGGGACAAACCTATAAACGCATGCTCATCTGAAGCAAACTTTGATGAGTACACATTAATATTGACTTGTAAACAGATGTCATTAGAATGTGATAAATATTCATATTTTGGTCGTGAGAAATTGAAACTTTGTTCTTGGAATGATTTCAAATTACTTACTTTCTTAATGTTACGTTCACTGAAGAATATTACAGCACTTTTTAATAACAAAAATTAAAGTAAATAGTAATAAATGAATAAAAAAAAGTACTGTTCAAAATGGCTGTTCTCGTCGTTTACAGAAAATATGGCACCAGGCTGACGTAATTTTTTGGTCTCTTGGGACGTCATTTTGACCTCCGGAATTACGTAACAATGACGTGATTATGTCACAGCCCGGAGACGTCTTTTTGTGACGTTAAATTAACGTCACTTAGCGACGTTTATCTGACCACATGTAAGCTATTTTTGATTAATTGAAATAAATGTACACTTGAGAAATGTAATAAATCAATTTGATGCAAAATGACATGTGAATCAGAGGCCTCCATTTTCCATTGTATGGTGGGTTACAAGATGAGCCGCCGTGTAGATGAATGGACAACTATAGGTTAAAACACCCATTGATTTTTATGCTCTCTCCATCCATCCAGATCAATCGATGTTTGAATTTAAACATAGCAATTTATATTATTTATTTCCTATAAAATTAGAGTATAAGATAGAGTGACTGATTATTGTCAGTGGTTTGTATGTGGCTCTATCTAGAAATAATTTCTGCAACAAACTACGTGATAATGCGGAAACTCGTCTAAAATGAAAAAAATGACGTCGCCATTATGTCAAATCGACGTCTCAACATGACACCATAATTTTCTCACAATATGACGTTACTGGCACGTCATTTTTTCGTCACCAGACGGCAATGTTACCAAAAGATCTCGCAAAAAGTTACGTCAAACTGACGTCAGTCTGTTGCCTGGGAACAGCAGATATGTGTAAAAGAGAATCAAAATAACAACTGTCGTTATTCTATATTTTTTCTACGATTGTGTTGAAAGTCAAATTTTGTAACTTCAAAATGAGTGCAGAAAATGTCACTTTGCCATATGCCGGCGCCGTGCGGCAAAAAATTATAGGTAACAGTAAAAATATTTTTGGAATTAAAGACTTTGAAATTCCAAAGCCAAATTACAACTAAGCGCCCGTTGTGTTGTAGCTTTTTTATTTTTGTCATATGGGGGAAATCAGTGTGCATTGGTCTCATTAGTTCTGCAAATCAGAACCATCTCGTATAATAAAATGGGAGGGAAATATTGTAATAAAACAACCTACATTATATATAGTTAGAATGTTTCATTTCACATTCATTTAAAAATTCATGTTTTATACATTAATATAAATAAGTACACAATTTATTATACTATTAATACCTAAATTATAAATACTAATTAATCATAAATTAATTTATAAAAATATCCAAGCTACACTCATCTTGGAATGGTTTAAGAAAATTTGACTAGAATCAGATTTTGGAAGGGAGAATTTCCATTGTTTGCTTGTTAGTCTGAAGACTCCTGAAAACAAAACAAAAACAAATTAGTATTTATGTGTGATACAAACGGTTTTTTTCAGAAAATTTTATTTTTCAGTATTAGTCCGAGTGCTTATGTCAAAAATAAATTATTTGTAACTGGCCTTATTATTTAAGATATGGAGAAATTTAGTTTTCAAACATTATTTTCAATTACAAGTTATGCCCTGAAAGAAAATAAGGTTGACCAATTCGAAAAAATTTAAATTCATCCTTGTTTGAGTTTTGCGCTATTGAACTAAATTCATGACTGCTATTTTGTTGAAAGAATTTTTTTCAGTACAATATTTACCAAATAAAATAATTTACTTTGTTACAATTCTGGTGGTGACTATTGGCCCAAATTTAGAAAAGAGTCAACGTTTTGTACATATGTACTACCTCTAGTTAAATTTTCTGGTACTTACCGCCATGGGATATAAAAACGTATCCACCGAATCTTGACCAACAGAATTCTCCACCACACACGAGTACTGTCCCATATCGGCCCACTCGATTGACCTTATCTGGAGTTCTCCGTTGGGTAATACTGCGAACCTCTCGTCGTTTTCGATGACCTTGCTGTTAGGGTCGATCCAGATCAAGTTGGGTTTTGGGTTGCCGACGGATTTGCAAGGAAGAATTACATCAGATCCTAGAAAGAAAAAACAACAATTAAAATTGATGCGCTTTGCCTAACAGGCAACCGCACCAGATGGCGTGGTGCTGTCAGATGTGCCATACAGCAATAAGAGGCCAACTAGAATAATGTATGGATCACAAAACGTCGGTCAGGACATTGTGAATGAGAAGAAAAAGAGGAAAATTAGTGCCTCTATCACTGAGGAGTGGCCCAAATCGTAAAAATTTAATCTTTAATAAGCTGTAAACTCGGCTGCAAATGTATAAGAACTGAGAATGAGCCGAGATAATATCTCTGAAGCATACAAAGCTTACATGCAGAGTGAAAAATGGAGTAATGATCGTGTACAGTTTATGTCAGTGGCGTAGCCAGGGGGAGCCAAATCCCCCCTCCCAGCATTGTCAGGTACTAACTCTAAGTTACAAATTAATTGAAATGCCGTTCTCAACATGTTAACTATAAAAAATAAGAGGCGACTGAAATCACCGTGTGGGGTGTAGGTATCTCATCTGTAGTTCAATTATTTTTATTAAGTCATAGAATTTTTTGTTTCCCCCCCCAAACCAAAATTCTGACTACGCCACTGGTTTATCCATTAACATTTGAAATTTTTGTACAAACTTAAAAATCACATAAATCCATTTTGCACGAAATTTTACAATTGTTTTAAAAAAATGCAACAAAACTATTCCATAACGTTGTGCAAAATGTGCCAAAGCGATTTCCCTCTGCATAGTTTCTACTGTAGAAATTGCTCGAAGTAAATTTCAGACACTCACCAATAACATCCATCAACATGCTCGCCCAGAAGGTCACCCTGGGTAAGTGGTGTGCTCCCAAAATTTTTGCGCTGATTAACTGAGTGAAGTTCATTTCTCTTCCCTCTTTGTTGCTGACGATAAGTTTTGTAACGGTAGTGGCGACTTGCGTGCCAGCTTCCGCGACGCACCTGTAGATGTCCTGGTGTCTTGGCAGTATGTAGTTTATTACTAGTCGGGAGGCGACTTTGGCATATCCGGGGCTTTGGTCGAGGACGTTGGTCTCGAAGCTTTCGTTCTGAAACAAGGATTCAGTGAAAAACGGAAATTTTACAGATTGCTAGCTTGATCTGAATATCGTCAATAGATACAGAAAATAGAAAAGGGCCCAGGTTAGAACCTTGCGGCTCTCCAGATATGCAGGCCATTCTAGAGTATATTAATTTGTGTCCATTATAAAATATAATAACATTTATATTAGTTATTTTTTTGAGAATGAACGTGAAGTAGTAGTGGTGGTACGTATTACTAAATTTTAGTTTTAATATCATATCCAAGCATTGGCTAAATTAAATGAACTATTTACCAAGAGCCAAAAAAAGTAACTATTTGACTTTTCAGATCTGACAGTAGGGTAGAATAGTAGATGTTGATCATCTCTTGTATTTTCAGTTGCATTTGGGAGATTTATGTACTTTTTATTTCGAGTTTCGGTTACCTATAAAGTTACATCAAATACGTTTCGAATTACCTCGGTTATCCTCATGTTCCTCTTGAACCATTGGATGGTGGGTGGTGGAGTGCCCATCGCTTCGCAGTGAAGTTCCACGTGAGCCCCGACTTTCTTACTTATGACAGGCACGGAGGGTTTGCTTATTCTTACGTATTCCTTGGGTTCCCGGTATCCTATGTTGGCGGCTGGGTTACTGCTAACTTCATTGTCTATATCGTCGGTCAGTCTTCTACATTGAGCCAAGTTCAGGCTAATGGCGATAAGTAATACTGATAAGATCATCTGAAAGAAAAAGAAACATGTAAGTACTTGATACAGAAAACACTTGAAACTTTTTTACATTAAATAGACTAGTTCACAAGTTCGAAGTCGTGTTAATTCTTGATAAAGCTCGTAAAAATATGAGTGAAGGCTCATTGGTTTCGGAATGACGTCTAGAAAAATGTGCAAAAGTTTCAAACCCGCACATAAACAATTGCAAAAGTTATAAACAAATGAAGATTGAAAAAATAGCGAGTTTCATTTTTTGCAAATAACTCGAAAACTATTATTATTTAAGAAATTTTAAAGAAATATTCTTAAAGAGAAAGAAATTTCCAATAAAAAAGTCCCGACTCCCGAGACTCTATCTCTGTTATTAATAATTTTAATTTAATGTTGAAAATAGAGCTCCGCGCGGCGAACACTAAGCCGTTACGATGCTCTGAAACCGGCCGTAATAAGTAAAAATATTTTTTTATGTTATTAAATATTAATTTAAAAATGTTTTAAAATTATGGTATTATTTAGACACTTAAAGGAACAATATTTTTTCACCGCTTTTTTATAAAATGAGCCTATTGTTAGTTGACAAATTTTTTTAGAATTTGCGTTTATATTTCAAGTCGGATAATTGTTAAATAAAAGTAACTAAAATTATTTCGTTTCGTGGAGACCTTATGTCAACTATACTTTAAGGGATTATGACATTGCGATGTTTTTAATTGTTATAGTCTATTAGTTATTCATTATTTAACCTAACAAAAACTAAAAAATGAAAAAGAGAGGTTGAAAATTGTTCTTTTTATCAATTTTAATTATTATTACTGTTTTTATATTCAAAAGTACGCAAATTCTAAAAAAAAATTGTTAACTATCAATATCCTTATTTTATGGAAAATCGGTGAAAAATTTTATTCTTTTTACCAGCTTATAGAAAATTGCAAATAATAAATTTTAAGAATAAAACTTTTTCTTAATAATTTGTTTAAATAATGAAAAAAGGAAAAATATGATTAGATAATTAAAAAAAATTTTAAGAAATTTTTTTTTCTTTTAATCATAATATTTTATAACAAAGTGGCAAAAAAAATGTTTTCTAAAATACGTAATTTATCTATTTGTTTATAAAATTTGTTTAAACAAATAGCAATGAAAATTTAAAGTTTATGTAATCTATAAAAACAGTAATAATAATTAAAATTAATAACAAAAAATTTTCAACCTATCTTTTTCATTTTTTAGTTTTTTGTTAGGTTAAATAATTAATAACGAATAGACTATAACAATTAGAAACATCGCAATGTCATAATCCCATAAAGTATAGTTGACATAAGGTCTCCACAAAGCGATATAATTTTAGTGGTTTTTGTTTAACAATTATCCGACTTGAAATACAAACGCAAATTCTAAAAAAAAATTGTTAATTAACAATAGGTTCATTTTATGAAAAATCGGTGAAAAATGTTTGTTCCAACGGTATATTGTTCCTTTAAATGTCTAAATAATACAATAATTTTAAAAAAATTTTAAATTAATATTTAATAACATCAAAAAATATTTTTACTTATTACGGCCGGTTTCAGAGCATCGTAACGGCTTAGTGTTCGCCGCGCGGAGCTCTATTTTCAACATTAAATTAAAATTATTAATAATAGAGATAGAGTTTCGGGAGTCGGAACTTTTTTTATTGAAAATTTCTCAAATATTAATAGTTTTTTGTCAAGAATTAACACGGCTTTGAACTTGTGAACTAGTGTAAAACTCTAAACCATAAAGCTGAAACTATGACCGGGTTTTAAAATCATCTGCTGATGATGACACTTTGGTCGGCGAAAATTTTGCTTGGGTATGTCTATGAGACCTGTGTTCGTATTACATCAGGCGTTTTACCTCCCGCCAGGAAAGTTTTACTCCATCCCCACATATGTAATGTCGCGCAACATGCGTTGTCTTCTAGAATCTTATAATTTCAGCAAAGATATTTTTTAAAAAGTTCATAAAAAATAGGACACATAAAATTATAGAAAAAGCGGAATTGCCTCATCAGCGGCTGGAGAAAAAGAGATGCACCGTGTTTTGTTAACACGCAGTATAGCAGACATGTTGGTAGATGGAGAACAGTGACAATAACATCAGATTTACGAAGTTCTAAAACCTGCCATTAATTCAAAGTCCGGTCCTGTCTGCGTGATAATGCAACAAATTATCATGTAGCGCATTTCTGATTTAGAATGTTGGTAATGGTATAAACTCCCCAACCATTCAAAAATGAGAGTTAACTGAACTCTTCTAAATATTATAATGCCAGAGAATCGCGGCTCTTATCTCTGCGACTGACTGTGTGAATTTAATTTTCAACATATAATATCGGAATTATCACACGATTAACGTCACGTCTATGATTTTTCTTCGATAAATATTAAACATGGGATTTTTTACATCGCTCAGTAAATATCAAGTATGTTAACAGTTTAATGTTCAAAGAGAGATAAACGATAACCGCGCTAAGAAAGTTCATTCATAAATTCATTGACTCATTGAGTACAGTTTTATCGTACGATGTAGTATTCTGCGTTTTAACGATTATTATCAACGCTGAGGTTTTAATTTTCGCATCGCACGTTTGATCGTCATTAAATTTATCGGGTTGGATTATTGAGAATTTTTTAACAATATTTATAAAATACTGTTAAAATAATGTGGCCGATATTAAAGATCTAAACTGCTGGCCAATTGAATTTTCAGGTTGAATTTAAGTATTTTAATTTCACATTTCTTGAGAAAGAGAATTGGATATTGATATGAGATTTTTAGGATTTAAAAGGAAATTTATTTGTGAAACTGTGAATTTTGTCCATTCTTTTATTTTGAAGCACGTTACTATCTACAGGATGTGAAAGAAAAGCGTGTTTTTTTTTAACCAAACTTTATAACTACTGAGATTCCACAGAAATTGTGTTATATTTTTTTTATACGCCAGTCACTGGCTTATGAAGAAAAAACCCAGTTTGTCAAATTTTTGATATCTCTCTTATTTTATAAGATACCGATTCTTTTCTAAAAACCTGCCAGTTTCGTGTCTTTTTTGTCGTTAGGCCTCATTGTACGTTATTATACACTTCGCAAAAACGAAGAGTATATTGCCTTTGATCGGCATATTTCTAAATCAGTAAATATCGCTCGTAGAGAAAAAAAAATTGATATCATTATGTTAGTGAACGAATTCTGAACAACTTTCAAAATGTCCGTCCATCTGTCCGTCCGTCACGTTTCTTGTAAGCACGATAACTTAAGAAAGAAAAGTCCGATTGCATTGAAATTTGGAAATTAAATTAGCGTTAGCTAGAGGAAGAAAAAAATCAATCAGTAAATAAAAAAAGTTATTAATCATTTAAATTTAAAAAAACTATATTTTCTTAACTTTTTCATTTGTACTTAAATAGGAATCTTGCGAAATTTTATTCTCTATATTTTTTTTTGTTTATACATTTTACTAATAAATATATTTCATAATAATATATCTACCTCGTTGAAATATAATACTCGAATGACATATACTACAAACATTCCATTTTTTAATGATGTGTCATGGTCCAATGGCTGAGGTTTTGTCTGCCAATCTTGAAGCCGAACAAGAACGAAAAGCTCGTCGGCAGTTATCGACCGATCTCGTTGCTGTCGGCGATCTCCAAGTTGGTGGAGAAGGTCATCCTGATCAGACTAGATGCTGCTCAGGATGAACTTCACATCGACGACGAGTGCCAGTTTGGCTTCAGGCGGGGCAGGGGCACTGTGCAGCAGGTCGTCAGGATCGTGAATGACGTCAAGGTGCAATGCAACCTCGGGAAGAGCACCGTCATGGTGCTCCTCGATATTGACATTAAGAAACCCTTCGACGCCTGGCTTACTCTACAAACTAAATTCATTGGACTTTCCGACGCATATAATCAAACTTATTTACTCCTTCCTGTCAGACAGATCGTTACAGGTTAGAGTGAATAATAAACTATCAACTCGACGGGACATTCGCGCGGGCGTCCCCCAGGGGTCGTGCCTGTCACCGAAATTGTACAATCTATACGTCTCCGACTTCCCGGATTTTCCGAATTCGAACCTTGCCAAGTACGCCGACCACACGGCCATGTACGTGCATTCGCATAACGTTCAAGCGGCTAATATGCTGCTGAAGGCACACATGGCCCGTGCCACGACGTATTACGACAAGTCGGATCAACGCCGAGAAATAGAAGTCAATTCTTTTCACGCGCCGCTTCACCGAAAACCCCACTTTCGATAGGGGGGCATCAAATTCCAATTAAGCGGTGCGTGAAATATCTGGGGGTGAACGACTGACCTTTAACGCCCACGTGAACGAAACGATACGCAAGGTCTACTCCATGCCCAGGAATCTGTATCCGCTCCTGGCGCGGGGTAGCGGACTAAACAGGACGAATAAAAAACGATTGTACACGATGGTGATTAGGCCGGCCATCACATACGCGACGCCGGTGTGGTGCAGCATCCCGGCCACGACAATGCGGAAACTTAGAGTTTTAGAACACAAATGTATGCGCCTCATTTCAGACTCCGGTAGGTACACCTCCCTCAGAGATCTCTATGCACGTTGCCACGACATAACCCCATTAGCGGACTACGTCCAAGAAATCTCACAGAGATTATACCAGTTCAAACTGGACGCTAGTCCGCTAACCCGCAACATTACCCGAATCAGGCAGCATAATGCAATACTTTTCGATATTCGACACACCCTACCATACCAGGCGTTGCCTATCTTCCGGCAACCTCCCTAGCCACACCTTCCCTCTACCATAACCTATCTCTACCTTACCCTTTATCTTTCACCAACTTTACATCTTTCAATCCCCGCTTTTGTTATTTTATCCTTTCTGTTCTTTTTGTCCTCTTTTGTTTTTTCCAAATCCCCTCTAGGCCGATGACATTTTGTAAATTTAAACTTTTTAAACCATACCATTTTAATCACCCTACCTTCCTCCACGGCGGTCAGACCATGAGGTCATCATTCGTTCGAACGGGTTTTTTCGTTTAGCTTTTTCCCGTGTTAACAATCAAAATCTTCAAAAGTGCGCTTGCCTAGTGAGTTTTTAGTTTTATAGGGTTTTTAATTAGGTTTAGGTCCATGTGGACACATTTTTAACATTGTCCTAGTTCTTAAGCCTGCCTACGGCGGACAGGAGTTATTAGTAGTAGTTATTTAATTACCTTTAAGCCAACTCGGACCCACCCCGTCCAACAATAAGGCACAAGCTCATACTCAATAATATTGAATACATTTTTGTTGTTGTTGTTGGCAATCCAAAGGTCTTGTATTCGAATCCTTGACAGGGTGTTTTTTTTTTCATATATTTATTTTTCACAACAAAGCTGGTATCACAAAATTTTGAATGTCCAAAAACTAACATTATTTACAAGAAAACTGCTAAGAGTATCCTATCGAATGCGTAACAATTATATAAAAAGCTCAGTAAATCGGCGAAGAGTATAATGTATCCACAGGTTATATCCTGAGAGCTCTAAATTTTATCGGATAAACTGCGGGTACCTAGCTTTTTTTTTGTAAAATTTTGCTTAGAAAATGTTCGAGACTTAATAATGTACCTTAAAAGCCCAAGGCCGAAGGTCGATGGCTTTTTGTGTAAATTATTAAGTCGAAAACATTTGCTTAGAAACAAAATTTTACAAAAAATATAGCTACCCTCAATTTGTGTGATAAGATTTAGAGTTCGATTATTTCCCAAATGAACAAATTCCTTACGTACTTTTTTTTTGTTAGTTTTAGCAAAGTCTATCTTCACAAAACGATTTATTTTTGATTTGGAAAACATACTTCCTTATTAATTAATTGACGGCGAAGCGTTCCATAAACGACTTTTGTTTCGTAGTCATGGAAACGGACGCGCTAGTTGCCTATTTGACTTTTGTTACGCGATCGTGATTGTGAATCTGACAGTTTGTGATAGTTTGATATTAAAAATATTTTAGTAAAATTGCATAAATACACCGTTAGTACATAGTATTATTTATAAAAAAAAATAATAATTCTTGAATTTGTAATATGTTTTATTTTGTTTTTAGTAAAATTGAGTGTAAATTAAATCAATTATGTGCATTTAAAAGCTCGAGGCAATTTATTCTCTGGTAATTTTTTAAAAAAGCTAGTTTGCATTTATTCATTGTAAAACTGTTGCCATTGGTTGAAATTTAAAAATTCACGAAATGTCATTGGTCCATAATTTATGAGGGAAATAATCTAGTATCTTAATCCGTTGCCAAGCTACTATCAGAGAAAAGTCCGGGAAAGTTACTTTACCGGCCTAGGCCGGGAAAATTAACTTTCCCGGACTGTTTTTTTATATATGTATATATTTGTATATATATATTTTTTAATTTTTATGTATTCATAATGATATTGATTGCGATTTCAGAAAAAATAGTACTTGTACCTCGTAGTAAAAGCACATTCCCGGACTTCAATTTTTAATTTACGTCGTTGTCCGGGAAAGTATTGCTTTTACTACTAGATACACAATGTACTATTTCCTCGCTAGTACACATTTTATTTTTAATGCTTCATTAATAATAAAAAGTTTTGTTCTTTTATTTTTCTTTAGTTGACATTTTATATAATAATAGTGCTTATAAAAATAAATAAATAAATATTTTTTGTTATTGTTAGATTCTATTGTTTTCCATTAAAAAGACATACTATTTAATTGTTCGTATATTTTTGGTGTGAAAAATATATCGACAAAATTTGGAAAAGCCGTTTAGTCCCTTTACATGTGTGTCAAAGGACCCCGCATTGAAAAAATCATTTCGGTGTAATTTTCTTCAAACTTTGGATAGATAGTTCAAGGGCTTCCGAACAAAAAATGTCATATGAAAAAATTGATTTAATGCATAAATGATTTTTAATTTTTTCAAAGATTTTTAACTTCCTGTCACTGTAATTCTGTAGAGAATTCATTAAATCAATTTTTTCATATGACATTTTTTGTTTGGAAGCCCTTGAACTACTTATTCCCAAAGTTTGAAGAAAATTCCACCGAAATGATTTTTAATTTTTTCAAAGATTTTTAACTTCCAGTCACTGTAATTCTGCAGGGAGGGCATTAAATCAATTTTTTCATACCTTTCAATTTTATATCTTTAACCGTTCCGTTTTTATATTTTGATATAGAAAACCCAAAAAAGTTCTCCAAACCGTGGACGTATACGATTTTTGGATACTCTAGTGATCATCATGCAGAAAATGTACCTATTATCAAAATTTTAAAGAAGCTATCATAAGGTATTATAATACAAAGCACAATAAAGTCTAACGGCAAAGAAATTACAGATTTTTCGAAAAAAAAAAATCGGTATCTTACCAAATAAGAGAATTTTCAAAAATTTGAGAACTTTGTTTTTTACAAATATTGCAAGCAATTGTTTTTTTTTTTAATAGCATTTGTATATACTGGTGTAACAGGATAGTTTTGAAGATAATTGATATCCTATACAGGGTGTTTCAGCTAAAAGTCCCCGGGTCATTATCTCGTAAAATAATAAAGATACTTAAAATTTGTAAATCGCGGATAATTGACACCAAAAAAGGTCTTAACCCTTTCACTGCGGACGGCCCAAATGCCGTGGCTGGTACTGTGCGCAATTATTTTGCTGCTAGCGAGTATAGTCGTCTGGAGCAGTATGGTTCGAAGGAGTATTTTTTTTAATTTCTTTTTTTCAGTTAAAAATAAAATTTTGTCACAATAGAGCATGTAAATCACAAATCATAACGTATACAAACTAAAGGAATTATTTTGATATGGTACTATGGTAAAAAAAAAAAACAGCGCGATTGCAATCGGCCGGTTCCCACCCATAAACCTGAACACCGCGAGAAAATCCGGCTAGAGCAGTGAGATCCTATTTAATTTTGAACCGAGAGTTATCTTGTCTGGAGCAGTTAACCAGTTGGCGAGTATACTCGTCTTGAGCAGTGAAAGGGTTAAATAACTGCAATTAGAATTGTTTCTTCGCAGTGCACAGAGATGGCGCTGCGGTGAAAAATTATTTTTCGATGGCTGGAACCTTGAAACACGATTCATACGATTAATGAATAAATTGTGAATAGTTTTGACTACGTAAAAAATTTTGTAAATACCAGCCGTTTTGGAGCTACATGCATTTTTTCTCCATTTTTTTGGTCTCTGTAAATTTTGAAAACTTCTGTAACTTTTCTGTTTATCATTTTAGAACAGCAATTATTTCGAACTTTTGTCTTGTTATATTCCATACTTCTTATATTGTTACAAATTTTGCTCATAAATCACGTAATTTAGTATTTTTAAAGGTTTTTCTAGCATTTCATGGACCATTTAGAATAATTGAAAACCGTCATGGCACACTTAAATGGAAAACTAAAAATTATATTATAAAAAATATTGACGTTTGAAATGTCACTTATTTGATATCGTTGGATTCAGAAAATTATGCAGAATTCAAAAATGCAATTATATGCAGGGTGTTCCATTTAAAAATCAAAAGTTAGTGTCACTTCCGGCGAAACCGGAAGTGAAAAAAAAAATCACTTGTATGTCAAAAACTGCTCCTTATTATGTATATAAGATATCCCAAATTTCAATAAATCATCTTCAGAACTAATGGAGAAAGGGGGTGTACCATGATCCTGTTACAACTCTACAACTTTTATATGCTTTTTTAAATGTCCAATAATAACAGAAATAAACAGCAGGGGGTCAATATAACTAAAGTTCAATAAACAATTATTTAAACATAGTGGAGTGCAAATATAGTATCAAAATTTTTTTCGTTGTGAGAGACTTGGATAGAAAATCTGGATGTGGAAGTAGTGATTCCTTGGGCAGCGGTTTTTAAATCAAGATTTTTTTATTTCAAACGGTCTTCTAAATTTATTTTGCAACCACACCATATCGTGAAATAAGAAGTTATGCCCACGTAAATGTAATATATTGATTGCCATTTCTTCCTCGACATCTTTTTTTTTTTGCAGTTTTAAGTTTATCAGTTTCTTTTTAAACGCTGCACGAAAACCATCTCTTCCCAGAATCCTATTTTCTACATAATGTTACGAAATGCTAAACGATTCTTTTTAGTTCATGGCCAAGTGCAGAATACCATCAAATAAACTTAATCCGAGTGATTACCTATATCATATCCGGTTATGTTATAAGACACCTGCAGCAGCTACATAGGTATAAAAAGGGTATCTACATAAAAAAGACGATGAAGGTTAAACAACCTGTATATCAACTCAACATTTTGTCTTATTAATCGTTTTTTTATCTCCTCATCTTACCAATAATTCAGATGACGCAAGCAATTCAATACCACAGATAGATATAAAAAATCCAGCAGGCTATTAGACAAATCAGCAAATACCACTAAAGAAACTGATGAATTAATCAATTAATGTGAGTCACAGTGCCTCTGCTATTAAGTAACACGAATTCTGAGAATTTCCTACTGGCACCATACTGTCTCATTCATCATACGATTAAATAACCTGTTATTAGCCTCTATTAATCGTTTATTTCCTTGAAATCCTTAATCGTGTTGTGCATTAAAAAAATTGATTAACCGAGCTGATGACTGCCAAGTAGTGCACGTGTTGAATCTCGAAAATTATATTATAATTCCGAAAAGAATCGTAAGAACGAGGTCGATGTTGCAATCTCGCTTCGATTAGTTGTAGTTGCCAATTAGATCGGAGACGGTAACGGATAACTTTTATACAGGGTGTTTCGGAATCTCCGTGCCAAATTTGGGGAAAACGGTTTCTCCTAATTATATTTTTATTGGGTGGGGTTGGTACACGATTAAAAAATATCAGTTCTGAACGCTTGTAACTAAACGTTAGATAATGACCAGCCGAGGCAGGAAATAAGTCAGTATTTGGCAACGTTTTATCAAAAAACGACCGAAGAAACATTGGCTGTCGTGCAGTATGTAAAGAAATGCACTAAGTAGCCCAGACCACAGAGAAAATTTTATAGTGAAATCCCCAAAATCTTGTAAAATGGATAATTTTCTATTTAATGAGTTCGTGAAAGTATATAGAATAATATCCTGAAAAGTTTACATTCCGCTCAGATCCAGAACATAAAATAAAAAGTGGAAAAAAACATTTTTTTATCCATTTTTTCAAAATTTTGAAACTAAGTCAGGGTAGAAAAAAATAAAAAATACAGATGGATAGACCACGTGTTTTTGAACAAAAAATATCCCTAATAAATTTATCGCTAAAGCCACAGTATTCCTGGAAAAAAATAGTGAAGTAACTTTGTCACTCTGCGCGGCCAGCGCACGGTTAAATCAAAAGGAACAATTTTAGTTTCTTAAATGTATACAAGGGTACTATAAAACTATTTATAAAATGCCTTGAAAAATCTATTTTGCTGTAACAATATCCTTAATACCATCATAAAGCGACTTGTAGACTAAAAGGGCCCACCCTCATGAAGGTTGTTAAGGCCTATTTTAAATTCCATCATAAAACTCCTTAGTGAGGCATAGTGCTGCTCTTGAAAACCTTGTTCGGGGCGTTTTAAAACCTTTCTTAAAACCTATTTTAAAGCTGTCAGAAGTTTTTCTATTAGCTCCCTGCATTTCTAGAAAACACCTAGAAGGCTACCTTAAAACTGGTTTTTAAAATCATATTAGAACTGAGAAGCTATAAGAATGTCCACGAATGAATCCAAATAATTTTATTATTGCATTTATTTTTTCTAAACTGATTTAAGATTTAAGCAAACACACCATCAGACTTATTGAAGATAAAATGGAATTTAAAATGTATAAAGCGTAGAGCACTATAACCTCTCTAAGGCCAATTTAAAAGGTAATAAAAAAAAACCAACGGCAGTTTATCGTTAAAACTACATAAGAAAGGCCCAAAAAACAAGAGCCCCTCAGAAATAATAATGTTTTTAATATCCATACAAAATTTGCATAGACACACGTAATCAGCAAATTTAAAAAAGTGGGCTGCTTCTCGGTTCCCACGGTAATTTTAAGTCGTTTCTTGTAATTCTACCTTAATTTGCTAACGAAAAAGTGATAATTATTGATAATTATAATTGAGATTGACCTTAAGTATTTTTATATAACAAGAAAAATATGGCCGGCCAACTAAAAACCTAATTGTCATTTTACAGTCCTCTCCAGTGTTGCCAGGTCTTGTGAAATTTCACTAGATCTGGTGATTTTTTTTAAATCTAGTGATTTAGTGAAAACTTTTATGAAAATGCCCATTTTTAATGATTTTTGAATAATCCAATTTATTGCCCTCTTCTGGTGGGCAGACAAACATTAAATTCGAGTTGCGGTCCATTTAATACAGAACGGTCCACGTTAATCGCTACCACGGTCGGTAAACTCTACGGTTACCTCGATCAGCAGCTCTTAGACGAGAAAGACGCGCGGAGCGGGGAATCGAATGAAAGAGACAGACATATCTGATTTCCGTGCAAGACACAGACAAAGATGCCTGTAGTGTCTACGGCTGACGTAGGCTGTAGAGCTTAACAGAATAACTTTCATTCGATTCCCTGCTCCGCGCGTCTCTCTCGTCTAAAAGCTGCTAATTGGGGTAACAGTATAGTTTATTGACCGTGAATCGCTACAATCGAATAGCCTGGGTTCGTTACCCTCTAGCGTCACGTAGACAAACAGTACTTTCTAGTTACAAACCCTTTAATACAATACAGAGTACGAAGTCTGGCAACGAAATAATCAGATAGAGGACGCTCAAAGCTATGCTGTGCTCAGAGAGCTCAAGAAAATTACGTGTCCTACAGACACTGCAACTTTTGAAAATTAAAGATGAGAGCTTTAATTTCAAATCTAGTGAAATTTTAGTAAGATTTAGTAACTTTTTAAAGCGTCGTCTGATAACTTTTAAAATTTTGATCTGGCAACACTGGTCGTCTCATTAAACCATATATTCTAATAATGGTAATGGCCTAGAACATTTACTCTAAATGAAGCCCTTTTAGTCTTTTTGTATACTATCACAAATAATCCCTTCCTTACAAAAATGCAAATGCACTTGGCGAAGATCACATGGTCTCGATAAAAGCTGTAATAAAACGTTTGGGACGTTGACATTTCATACAAAAAACTTAAAACTTAACCTCAAAATAATTTGTATGTGTGTGTGTTTTGACAGTCCTTTTAAAATGGCCACTCTTTTTTATTTTCTTCCATCTTTCCAAAAAAGACTTAATTACACATCAGTAAGTCGTGAAATGCTTTTAATTAACATGCATCAACGACACTTCAGGCAGACATATTGTTTATTATTTTTATAATAAATGTTTTATTGAGGTTTTGGAATGTGTTTTATGGAATTAAAATTTGTCTTTTAGATTTATAGAGGCCTTTTTTTCTTCATAACGGTTTCATTACAACATTTATCAAGGATGTTTTAAGAGTCTAGTTTTGTAATGGCCTTTAATAAGTACTAATAGGCATTGAAAATGTCTAGTTTTAAAAAGGATTTAAAATGCATTTATTGCAAATATGTTAAAACCATAAAGAATAATTTAAAGCCTCTTTAAATCTAAATGGAATTTAAGACGTCCATAAAACTAATTAGCTTTATGTAGAGTTTTATGTTGGTTATGATAAACCCATTACAAATACATATTATCCTAGAAGCAAATTAGCTTTATAATTAGGTCTTACAGAATGCTTTAAAACTTACCATATAAGAGCAAGTATACTTGAAGCCTAAAAGGCCTTAACTACAACATCAATAAAGCACAAGACTATTTCCTAACCCTGACAAACCTTTCTTAAAACCTTCTCAAGTCCAAATGACTTTTAAATTGTTCCTTGGGAACGGATCTTTTCCGGTCTGTTCTCTGATAGTTTCTTAGCAACGGACTAAAATACTGGAATAGTGCATTTTTCGATCTGAAGTCATGCCGAAAATGTAGACATGCCGATCGATTTCAGAAAAAATTGTTTTATATTATAGGAAGTATAACGCCTAACCGTTAAAAAACACAACAAAATGTTATACTATGTGATTTTTAATTCGGTGGATGGATCCATCCACATTTCACAGTGAACCGCTCAACATTTTTAATATTCCATTCAGAATAAGACTTTTTAATATGCACGAGTAGAGTATATAACTTTGAGTACCTCCTACCTGTCTCAAAATAAGAGGTATTTTATGGTGTATATGCTTATGCGACCTTTTTTTTCGATTAGATAATTATACAAACATGTAATAAAACCATCGAGAGATCATATATATTTTTTAAAAAGTCAGAAAGTTGGCTTGAACATCGCTGAAAAAGAACAGTTGGCTTATTTCCATACTTCCACGATCATAATTTTGCATCGTCTGATAGTACAGACAAGCAGACTGCTATAAATCAGCGAGAGTCCAAAATCCTTTCCGAGAATAACTTCCGAACGATGATTTTTTTAACTATTGATAAAAATAGGCGCGTTGAAAAATCGTTTTAATTTGAGAAATGACGGATCGTCTAGGTTTGTACAATTTTGTATGCATTTAGCGACTATCGACGATCATCTTGGACGCGAAAAATAAGTAAATATTTTAAATTATTTCCAAATGTAAAAAATGGTCAGAGGTACAAGCGAGGAATTCTATCTCTGAAACCTGTCATAGTAAAATTTGTATTTTTTTCTGTTATATTTGCACCCTCTGATTCATAATGGAAAAAAGAATTAGGAGCGGGGGGAAGAAATCTTAAAAAAAATAAAATAAACCAAAATTAATAAGCAAGGAGAAGGAAATGGAAAATTTTTTCTCGAAAACGAAAATTGATTGGCAGGGGGGGGGGGGGGGGGCAAAATACATATATTTTTAATAAGCAGAGAGCGCAAAGAGCTCGCGACGCCTCTCATGCCCTAGCGCGCACTCCTTCACGAATTATCGTCCCTAAGCTATAGCCTAGTTAGTTTTTTTTATGGATAAATCGGCCTTAGAGAGGTTATAGTGCCACTCTACGCTTTATAAATTTCAAATTCCATTTTATCTTCAATAAGTCTGATGGAGTGTTTGCTTAAATCAGTTTAGAAAAAGTAAATGCAATAATAAAATTATTTGGATTCCTTCGTGGACATTCTTAAAGCTTCTCAGTTCTAATATGGACTTATGAGTTTTAAAAACCAGTTTTAAGGTAGCCTTCTAGGTGTTTTCTAGAAATGCAGGAAGCTAATAGAAAAGCTTCTGACAGCTTTAAAACAGGTTTTAAGAAAGGTTTTAAAACGGCCCGAACAAGGTTTTCAAGAACAGTACTATGCCTCACTGAGGCAAGTCGCTTTATGATGGTATTAAGGATATTGTTACAGCAAAATAGATTTTTCAAGGCATTTTATAAATAGTTTTATAGCACCTTTGTATATATTTAAGAAACTAAAATTGTTCCTTGGGAAGAACACTACATCTTTGGGGTCATTACTTTTCAAATTTTTAACGTATTTGCGTAAAAACTAGCCGTTTTAGATAAATTTGTGGTCTTTCACACAGTACTTTTCTATTGTCATCTTTTTTAAAGGAAAAGCCTAATTTTTTAATCACTTTATATAAACTGGTACGGCCAATATCAACTATTGATCTAGATTTTAGCTCTTCTAAAAGGATGGTAAGGAAATACGTTTATGATCAGACACCATATCGTAAATAACATTTTTTATTTCATATTTTACAGCATCGTGTAACTTTGTTTTGGACTTTTTACGATTCCATTTAACCGAAGCTTGAGGTTCCACATTTTTTTTGTCGTTTTTAGCTATTTTTCTTACAGTCTTTTCATCGATTTTTAAAGCCTCGCCCACTCGCCTTTGAACAGCTTTTATTGACAAAGGTCCACCATTTTCATTTTCCTTTTGAAAATATTCCAACAAATTCAAAATTAACTGCTGTGATTGCGGATTTAAAAATTCACCAGGATGCATATTTACTATTTTAACATAGAACAAGACTAAAATTGCCCTCTTAGGCACTAATTGAAATAAGTGCACTATACCTGATATACTTCCGAGAAAATTGACCCGTCTCTGGATCTGGAATCGACAGCCGCACAAAGATTAAAACTTACGTTACAGATTAGGTTACAAACAATATTTCAATAAAGATAGGGGGGGGGGGGAGCTCCGGACGATATTCCTTACACTATACAACCGAAATTTTATCAGCGAACAGACTATAAGAGAATTCCTATCATCAAGTATCACAAGCGCCGGGAATGCCGACAAAGGTCGGCAATAAAACAATTATTTTATATCTATTTCGCGTACTATACATATTTTTTCAATATTCGCAAATCATTGAAAATTAACAATCGGATGTGTCTAGTTGTTATCATATTTACATTTTCTCAGAACCCTTCGATTAAAATTAATTAATAATCGGACTAATTAACGTCACAAGTTAATCAGTAATTAAGTCGGATATTTTAATTAAATCGAATATGGAAGTTTTGTTCCATTTTTCTTTGGCAATCGCAAACTTAATCTCAAGTAAACAATTTTTTGTATTCGCTTACATTGCTCAATTTCCCGTCGTGTCATCTGAAGGCAAGAAATCAAGTTAAGTCTTCAACTCGTTTAATTTTTTTGGCGTTCAATTTAAGGAAAATTATTGTAGATGCTCCGCTTGCTAATGTGGAAATAATCATGTACTGATTGGAATAGACGACTGAAATGTGTGGGAGACAATCGCCGACATCTTTGCCTTGTGGGAATATTTTCAACGAGAGCGGCGTTGTTTAGAAGGTGTCTCAAAGATAAACTGGTTCCATAAAATTGGAAAAGAAAGCAACAGTATAGATTGTAATTATCGACAGTGTGGATTGTAGTTATTGAACTGCAAAACTCCAATGGAAGAATCATTAAAAGAACAGAAGAACAGCCCAACCAACAACTTTGTTTTATAATTTAAATGATACTATTATTTTGTTTTATTGTTATTTTATTAATGCTTCTAAAATGCTAATTGATTGTATTAGAGTTGTAGAAAACACTATCTGGTTGCCTGCAACTGCACTGTTTTAAAAATTTATCATCAAAACGTTTTTACAGCAAAATTATAAAATATCGTATAAAGCAGTTAAAAAATTATTTTAGAAACATTACCAATTCTTCGCAACGATTTTCGAATAATTTTATTATTGGACGTACTTTCACTTTCCAAAGCTTATTACTATCATCGTTACGTTCTTTGTTGAGCTCCACAATTTGATGCAGATAATTATGTGCAAACGTTGTTATAAGGCACACTTGCGTTCACAACTCGCGTGGTTTCTAAGGGGACGGTGTACCAAGTGTATTACCAGAAAAAGCATAACAAAATTAATCAGCTTTAGCAATCGAATGGAATGTGAGCTATACTTCAAAAATTCACTATTTTGCTTAACTTCATGTTTCTGGTGGTAAGGAAAAATATCAACCATATGGGTTATTTTCTTCTTTTTATATCAAATAATATATATGATTGAAGTAACGTTTTGAAAAAAATTCCTCCTTAATGTTTTTATTTAAAAAAATTGCTTTTCACTAACTTCTAGGTCCCGCCGGCACGGGAAGGAATATGTCTAGAAGTCTGAAATTTTGAGTCGGTAATTCTTATATGGAATGTAAACTTTCCGACCGAAAAAAATCAATTTTTTTTTCTCATCAAGTATAAATAAGGGACACCCTAATATGTATGCGACTTTTTGAATAAATTTAAGAAATCGTTTTATTTTATTGGTTTTATAACGCAATTAAATGAAGCTTCAATAAAACCATTTTATAGTGGCGGTATCAAGTTTTCTTAGAGCCTGCGTAAATGTTTATACCGTTATTTTGTAATGGTTGGAATAGGCTTTGCAAAATATCAACAGTGACTGAATCATTTCATAAGATGGTGCCAAGTTTACATTTATAGTTGTCGTAATAACGTTTTTAAAGTGTCTCTGAGAGTAATGTTGTTTTATAAAATTTGTGTCGGAAACGTTTCTGCAGCTTTTATAAAATACCAAATTGCTAGTTGGAAGATAAAGTCATTGGCACCGAAATGCAAAGTGGTACGATAGCCGGTCCTACCTTGAAAACATTTTTGTCTGGGCAAGAGATATATGGAGGGGCCATCGGCGTAAGGCGGGTCATCGAAAAGCCTGCCAACCAAGCAGCCAAAGCCGATAAAAACGACCGACAAAAGCAACCGCTACTATAGTCCGGTAAACTCTAAGGTGGCGTATGTATGAGTTGGTAACACGACGTACGATTTGATATGCGATGCGCATAAAGCTATGGCAGTGACAGAGATAAACTAGTTGCGTATGTCTTATTCTTTTAGTTTATATGATGAAGCGACCTTTGGACGCGCCAGCTTAGAGTTTACTGGACTATATCCTCGTTCCTCTGTTCTACTATATAAATTTTCTCAACTATATATCAAGCAAATGATGCTGTGTAGCTCCCACTTGGAAATGTGGAAGTATGGAAATCCAGACTGTTGTATACCCAACCGTTCTATTTACGGTCTCGCAAGTGGTCATAGTATCAGATGATGAAGACACAAGATATGTTATTTGTAGTAAATTTTATGTCCCGTCACCCGAAGACTGAAGTTTTGGAACTGATCGCGGAGAAGAAGAAGAGGCTTAAAGCCTTAGAAGAGAATTATTGGCGACTATGTTACGGAGTGTTTAGACTAAAACTCTCTGAGTTTTGCCTTGATTATGGGAGATTTATTATACTTGTGAAAATGGTTGTGTACAAATTTTTTATCTATAAAGTAGGCGTTTTTGCTCACATTTTGAAAGCGCAATGCTGACGTTTGCCTAGGAGCTGTGAGTAATGTCACTTTGCCGTTCGTCTCCCATGAGAACAAGCGGCAAAATACTTTTACGCTCACTCGAGTGCACCTGTCTTACACAAGTTTGGTCGGAACATTGTGTATTTGTGTTCTACGAATTTCTGGAGACTTCGTAATTTTTTATACGATGCTAATCGTATAATTATATTAATTTAGTGAGGGCAATCGCCCCAAAATGAATGGGAGTCAGGATTCATGATATTTGGGGGTAAATAATGAAATTCCTCCAATCGCCATGCGTAAACCTATAATTTTTGAGGGGGGTTACAAAAATGTAAACTCTGCTGCAATTTTTTTTTCATACTTAAAGGTCTGCCTCACTATGTACCAAAAAAAAAGTCTGTCTATTAGTTATACAGCCTGATTTACCATGACATGCGGAAAATAAAATGGAGTACTAGTCTTCAATGTGGAAAAGCCCCTGTAAAATTTTAGAGTGATCCGAGGTAATTTAGTAATTATAGTTGCATTAAAACTTGCAAAGATACGCTACTGTTACTTGTCTATGGTCAGTACAGAGCAATGAACTTACTTGGATATAACATATTCGAAGATGTTTACATTTTCTTAATTGGCATAAAAAGTTAAGCTGGCGCGTGCGGTCAAAGTGCCGCGTTTTTTGCTTTCGGTCGAATAATCTGGACACCGCCAGGTGCAAAGTGCCGTCAAAGTTTGGTGTTTTTGTGTTATCGACGGGTTTAAGTAAATATCTCTAATATCTACTTGTTGTTGCATAGGGTCAATATCTTTTCGACGTATTTTGCTATTTTGGTAATGTGACTTGATTAAAACCAAAAAGTCACTTTTACCCGCTCCAGCTTTGCTGTCAATCCCAAGTCTGATAAAGGAGGAGGGGCAGTGATATGGTTGTACCGCGTTACGTCAGTTTGGTTAATGTCATTTTTTTAATTTTTCATTTTTTTTTAACTCTTTGGTGCGAGCAACCTACTGATAAATTTTCCGCATGTCATGGTAGATCACTCTGTATATATTATAAATTGTATTATTATTATTTTATTTTTAGTGGCCATTTTTTTGACGGCGTTTCAATTTTTTTAAAAAATTTGTCTCGACCTTTAATTTACTTGGTTCTAAAATTCTGTTTTTTTTTTGAAAATTTTAGCCATTCTCTCACAAAACTATAACTATTTTGAAAAAATGATAGTTAAAAACTTTTTAAATAAATAATAATCCCTGAACAGAATGCATGTACGTGAAAACCAGTTTTTTTGGCAGTCAAGAATTGCCCATAACTATGCAAAAGTTCACCTATTCCGCGAAACAACTATTCGAATTTTAATATTTTAAACATTACATTTATAGATAGCCAGAACAGTGTTATAACATTTTTATGCTTTCGAGATATATTTATATAGTATTGCAAAACGCCTTGGAATATGACCTTTTTGTTTTATAATAAATTAATTTCGTCCGATCCAAATCGCCAGATAACAAATGTGTAAATTGACACAACATCGGCATTTCTTCGGTCATCCGTGGATAAATTATTTAACTAATCAATTGCAAGCGTTAAAAAGTCACTCACCATTTTTAATTAGCAAGACAGCGGCACTTTAAATAACTCTAATTATCGCTAACCCCGAAAGATAACTTATTTTTATTAACAGAAATAAAATAAATATTAGGATAGGTCCGATGGCGCTTATCGGAATTATTAAACACTCTGTATTTGCCGGTAGTCGAAATTGAAATGGCATTAGTAACTTTACCTGTACTCTTGCAATACTTGAAAAGGTATAAAGAGGGTGTGTATCGTCTCGGTAGGTACTGTACAGCATGGTGGTGGAGTACGTTTTATTATATTCGTCCCAAATACGAAAACCAAGACTATGATCATTTTGTTTGTCTTCGAGTTCTGAACAACTTTCAAAACGTCTGTCAGTCTGTATGTCTGGATGTGGTAGCGAATTTCCTTGGTTAGCTCACAGTGCAAACTTAATTCCATTGGTTTTTTACTTTGAGGACTACAGGAAGTCTTTAGTCCATAAAAACCTGATGTTTGTAAGCCACATAGAACTTATACTATAGAACTCTGGATTTTATCATAAGACACCACAAATTTGGAAAATAAATACATTAAAGCGCAACTGTACACTACTTTTGTTAGATCAGATTTTGATTATGCGTCAATAATATGGTGTCCATGTTTATAATCCCAATAAACAATTTTGGTTTCTTAAATATCTACAAGGGTGCTATAAAACTATTTATAAAATGCCTTGGAAAGTCCATTTTGCTGTAACAACATCCTTAACACCATCATAAAGCAGCTTCTAGACTAAGAGGGCCCTCTGTTATGAAGGTTGTTTTTTAAATTCTCTCATAAAACTCCTTAGAGTGATATAGTGCCATTCTTGAAAACCTTGTCTGGGCCTTTTTAAAACCTTTATCAAAACCTATTTTGAGGCCAGATGGACTTTTTTTTATGATCTTCCTGCATTTTTAGAAAACACTATTTTTTAAAACCCTTATAAGTCGATATCAGGAGTGAAAAGCTATAAATGTCCTTGAAGAAATCCAAATAATTTTAATATTACATTTATTATTTCTAAACTGATTTAACTGACTAGACCAATGCCAAGGTAAAATGAACTTGAAACTTATAAAAGTAGAGTGGTACATGGTACACAGTATATACCTTATCTCTTTATATAAGACCGATTTAAAAAGCCAAAAAGACATCAGTTATGACAAAAAATTTCAAACCAATGGCAGTTTATCGTTAAAACTACAAAGAAATAGTCCCAGAAAAGAAGCGCACCCCCGAAATTGTGATGGTTACTTAATATCTATAAAAAATTAGACAAAATTTGCATAAATAAAAAAAATTGGCTACTTGTCGCTTCTTAGCGTAATTTTCAGTCGGTTTTTGTCTATTTTAATTTTCCAATTGAAAATTGTTAATAACAGCCACACAAGAAAGAAAGAATTGTCAGATTGGCTCGTTTTTCCCCAAAAAACACCCCCAAAACAAAAAAAAGTGGTCTGACCAGCGGACCAGATCAGTATTGAACCCGCTGAAACCGAATACGAACTCATAATTGTCAGATTGGCTCATTTTTCGCCCCCCAACCCCAATAAAAGAGACACAGCGTTTTTTTAAGTGATAAAAAAAATCATTTTTTTTTTTTAATTTTGACACCTTGTATCTTGGTTACTATTAAGTTTTGGACTAAGGTAAGTTTGGTTGAATCGGGATATTTTCACATAGGAAATCTGCTATAATATTGATCTGTGTATTATTACTTATAGGACTCCCTGTATATATTTTTTCTTTGCATTCAAGTGATTAAATTAAATTGATTTCCTATTGTTTAATTAGATTTTACCTCTTTAATATTGTACCAAAAAAATTTGTACACATTTAGAAATTATTTTTTTCATCATGCAAAGGCATGAAATTAGTTTTTCAAGCATTTGCATCATTTAAAAAAAAATGAATCTGCCATTACACGGTGCCTTCTATTACTTAATTCATTATCAAAAGTACTGCCCCTTTCCTCATCGTGATGCTAAACATGCTTCCCAGAGTAATGCATCTTTTAGTCATTGCAAGAAACTTTTTTTTTTAATTAAAACAGGCTTTCATTTTGTTTCAATAAAAAACGCTCATGAACGTACATGAATTCACTGTTCCAAACAACACACGCAAAGATGCAGTGCTGTTTCACACAGATTTATGATTATTTCGGCAATTTCACTGATTCGTGGTCCCGACCCACTATTGTCGCTACCTCCTGCGGAGGTGACAGTTCCTGAAAGATAGGTTTAATGAATGAAAATCTTAGCTGCGTTGCGTCATTCTCGGTGTAATTTTACTCCTTCCAGGAAATCTCCTGACTGCCTTGGTAGTATATTACAGGGTGTAAAAACGGTCGATTCACCTTTCTAGCTAACCATACTTTGTGGCATAATTAAAGACCGCTTTATTTTTTATGAATGTAATTAGCTGCGCGTAGGTATGTATGCTTAAGGAGACTGGAAAAATGACAACTCATTTGGACTCATAAACGTTTTTTGTCTCTTCTGCGGATTTTAATGATATAAAGTGCCGTTGTACAAAAAATTAATTACACTTTCATTTGCGTCTTTTTGATTAATAGATAAGTTTTTTCGTTCCGATTGAATTAAATAAAAATATTTTGTTACTAATTGCAATGTGTAAAGATTATACTACACCAGTCAAATTGGGAAAATTAAAGGGAAAAAAACTGATAGTTTTGAAACTTGGCAAAGATGTTCATTAAGGCATACTGTTAAACATACTTAAAGACCTCATCGCTGTCTCTTGCGCTTGAGCCGCCATCTTGGAAAAATGCTGCTCCGATTCAGTTTTTTAAAACTGTAAATATCACTCGTAGAGAAAATAAAATTCATATTATTGTGTTAATCCTAGAATTACGAATAACTTTAAAATGTCCGTCTGTTTGTCAGTCTCTCCGATAACTTAAGAGGAAAAAAAGTCCTGTTTTATTAAAATTTGGAAGTTGTTAGGAAGGAAAAAACTTATTGGTTTTGAGAAAAATCGATGAGTAAATATTTTTCATGACCCCCCATGTCACAGCTCCCTTCTTATGAGATTTTTTTTAATTTGGGTGGAGATTGTCATGGTAAAATATTTAAAAATCCACCAGTGGCTGGCTTTCGTCGTTATGAAAGAAAATGAACCTGATTTAGTGACCATCAAACCGCTGGGTCTAAAAACTTCAAATTTTGCATAGAGGTTCCTCGAATGACGTAGGCAATCACTAAGAAGGAATTTTTCGAAATTCGACCTCTGAGAGTGTGAAAAAGGGGATTGGAACTTTAGGCTTTTTCGGAAACGGTTAGTTCTAGATGCATGAAATTTGGCAGAAATATTTTTTGTTGAAATCTATTAGATACGTGTATAACGAAATTTCCATTTTCACTTTTTGAAGGGGTGAAAACGTGGGTGGTAGATGGTTTAAAGCGCACCGTATTTTTGAAATCGCGTAAGACAGAAACGTGATTATTCGAACGATGGACTTTTCTGAGGAAATAAGACACGTATTCGACGATTTTCAAAAAGAGATCCCTGAACGGGTGAATGGGGAGGTGGTTTTTAAGCTTTTTGGAAACGGTTAGACCTAGAAGCATGAAATTTGGCAGAAATACTCCTTATTGGAACCTATTAGACACGAGTAAGCCGAAATTTCGATTTTCACTTTTTGAAGGGGTGAAAACGGTGGTCTAAAAAAATTTCTGCCTGTCAGTTTGACTGTAACTTTTTTGTGCGCACTATTACTCTGGAACCGTTTAAGACATTTACTTGAAATTTGGTACACGTATGTATTTTAAGGTGATCTAGAACTTGATTATATTTTTATCTTATTCCGTTGAAGGGTTGGGGGTAAATGGGGGTAAATAGATAAATCAAGCAGGTAAGAGTCCATAAATAGTATATACAAGAAAGGCTATAAGATCTCAAAAAAATTTTTGGCATTAGCCACCCCCATTACCATCCCCACACCATTATTAAAGGGGGTGAAAAAAAATTGTGATTTAGTGTGTGTACAAGAACCAAAAACCTCAAAATATTTTTTTTACTTCATCCACCTCCACTACCACCCCCAAACCACTACCGATGTGGGATATCGTTTTATGGGTTTTTGAGGTAGACGATTTCATATATTATATTATTAAATTTCGAGAAACAATTATTTCCACATACAAAATTTTTTGGTTGTGAGAGACTTGGATGGAAAATCTGGATGTGGAAGTAGCGATTCCTTGGGCAGCGGTTTTTTTTTGTCAAACGTTGAGATTTGTTCCTATTTGACTGGTTCATACACATTGGCGAGTATAACAAACTTCCTCATATTACGGTTGGGGACATATGGCTATCGAATAAAAATTCTATTTTGAATTTTTGTAAAATTTCACGTTTCCCCTGATCCCAAAAAAGTGTTTTTTAAAAACAATCATCGTATGTCTGCCAGTCTGTAAGTTTGTGGTCACAATTGGAGCTTAGACCATTGGATTGATCAGCAAAATCGGAGTGGATCCTAAAAACCGGTGAAAAGTGAAAAATATTGTTTTTTCTCCAAAATGATAAAAAAATAGTTCGTGAAAAAATTTGACAGGACTTAATATTTAACACAGTTGCCAATAAAGAAACCTGCTATGCTGTTAGTGAAAAATATCAGTGTGGTCACCTTAAAAAAATAATTAAGAGACGACAGAGGGAAATAATATCTGGAATGTAGTTGACACTCTTGCCAAAGAAGAACACCATATGCACTTTTAGAGAAAATGAATATACAGGGTGGTCACCCATTAGAAAAAACTATTAATAAATAAAAGATGTCTAATAGGAGGATGGCAAATTATCAGCTTATTAGAAGAAATTTAAAAACAATATACGTTGAAAGAGAAATATTCAAACCTTATAAAAGGGTAGGTATGTGTAGAGGTTGTTAGGCATATTTTTGTATTTTGCAAGTAGTCAGACTTGTTGGTCTTAAGGGAATTACCATCAAGACAGGACAGGACGTTGTGGTTTAATAATCGAATTTCACAATGTTTGAAGTACATCTACAAGATTATCAACCAAACCAAATATGGAGCAAGTTGCTCTAGAAAAATGGTCAAAATTTTTATATTTCAAAATAAAAAGATATAATATTAGAGAATATTATTTAGGTATTACACAAATCACAACTTACACACTTTTTTATCTATTATGAAACTACCTACTTTCAGTATATTGTTGCCCTAATCTGAGCACGCTAATATACTAGTTAGGCAAATACTTTAAAACATTCATTATTGGAGCACCAATCAAAACAACTACTCTTCTAACTAATACTGACGAAGTATTGAATTACATGATATGATTCCTGGCATTCTATAGAAAAAATATGTTGAAAATACTTAAATCATTTATTTAAATTCAGTAATTCACACTTTTTTATTTAATATGAAATTATATCTACCTTCTGTATATTGGTACCTTCATCTGGTCCCGGTAATATACCACTTAATTAAGTTTTTCTAAGAATTTTTTTTGGAATGTTCATTTATCATTATTACACTCAAAGAAAATGATAGGTAAATTCAACCAAAAAGAGCATATGAAATCGCGCCTATCCTAGTTTCATAGTTAAATCAATCAGTAAAGAATAGTCATACAACTTTATTTGTTTTCGTAAACAAATAGTAGTTTAATAATCATATCTTCTTGTAACAAATTAAATAGTACAATGACATTTTTTTATGTTCACTAACCATTTTCAATTTGGTCTACAATTAAATAGTACAACGACTTTGTTTTTTGTTCACCAACTAATTTTTAGGTTGATCTACACTTTATTGTATGATGAAGTTTTTTTTGGTTAGCCAAAATCTCAGTATTGAGACATCAGACCACCCAAACCAAAGATTAGAGATCGTTTATAAGATCCATCCAAATATATCGATGATTCCTGAGAGAATTTGAACACTGCAATCATGTTATTAATTTTCTATAAATTCATAAGAGTGCAAGATAATGCATGATGGATTATTGTTAGTGATTTGTATGTGGCGTCATCTGGGAATAATTTCTGTAATAGACTACGTGGTAAGCAAGCAAATTTTATGGTAATTCTTTTAGAACTTCTAGAAGACGACAATAATATTGGTTTGTCTACCAAGTACAATAGTACAGCGAACTAATACTGGGTTAGAATTACAATTCGATAATAGTTAAAAATAAAATATACTATTATCTAGTTTAATTTGACAGAATTCAACAAAATAATAGTCAGACGAACAAAATAATAGTCTTATTCATCTATTTTTTAAGTTAATGTTTGTTTTGTTGTACGACAACTTTTTATTAATTAAAATAACAATCACCTCTTGTTTAAAAATACCATCAATATAGTTTGGTTTAACAAAATTAACGATATTGTTAGTTAACCATTTTTTTTTGTAGAATACTCATACTATTTCTTTGAGTGTAAGAATGTTTTTTGGAATGTTCATTTATTATTATTACCATTATATGAATTGATTTTTTAAAAATAAGTAGAACTTTTTTTTTAAACGTATATTCCTTCACAAATTTTGTTCGCCAAGTATTGTTATTACTCTCTCTTGTAGCGAAAGGAACTACCTATAATAAATTAAGCCAAATATCGCGAAAAAATATTTGGATTTATAAGTATTTTATTGAAATATTTTAAAGCGAAAGCTATATATTTTCGCTATTTTTAATTTATAAATTATAAATTAATTTTAAACATAACACTTAAAAATCACCAACCAATAATATCCTAATTGAAATTATTTACGGGATACCAAAAAGACGTAGGTTAGAAAAAGGATTTATGATTTATCTATAAACCTGAAAGTATTTTTCCGAAAATGTAAACCAACTTTACGATGAGCAAATTTGATACACACATAGAATTTAATGCATTAAAAATAAAGGAAAAATCCAAAATCATCAAGTTTAACCTGGGGGTTATATGGATTGTTTGATATAAAAGTCTTGTCTGTCTTACGTCCTGTGTCACGCAGAAAAAACACACTACTGTAAAGATCAATACTTAATTATTTTTTTTAATATAGGTATTTGCTTGATTAGAAAAATATTATTTAGATATTAATCAAATGAAAATGATTCACACTTTTTTATTCAGTATGAAATTACTTAGTTTTTAGTATCAATAATAGTAATAATAGTGTCATTTATCCAAAAAAAAAAAATACCACAGGGATTTACGCCCTGTGCAGCACAGAAAATATTAACACACAAGTGTAAAAATCAATGTTTTTAAACAATTGTTTTTATTATATATATTTGCTATTCTTGATTAGAAAAAGTTATGGTTCACATTTTTTTATTTAACATCAAATTATGAATTTTTAGGGTTAGTAATAATAATTTTATTTATCCAAAAAAAGACCACAGATTTCAAAATTTTTTAAATTAAATGTAATAAAATTTTATCGAACTCACCATTGTATAAGTAAAAAAAGCCTACTAAAAGTAAGGTAAAGTCTTTTCTTGCCGAAATATATCACTGGCTAATCACTGTAGCTGCACTTCCGACAATTTCGCGCACTTTTTCAATCGAGCTAACTTGCGTAAAGTGTAAAGTAAGAACTCGCAAAGCTTAGTGAAAATCTCGACCGGATTACATCAGACATCTGTACTCGAGTATGATACCTCTATCAAGCGTGTAGCTGCCTATGTGCTATCCTACTCGTTTACTCTAGTATTTATACTATGCCTGTCGAACATGATTGTTATAGTAGGGTCTGAAATAATTTTTCGTTTTTGTCTGCTAAAATTGGGAAATCAAATTGGTCGTGTAGAATAGCACTAAATGAAACTTTTTTACTTGTTTCCGGGCCCAAAAGCATTAGGGTTGTTTTTTTTAACTTTGAAAATGACGAATTTAAAGAAAATGTTTTAATATTATAATATTAATATTTTTTCGGCTATTACAAAAAAATATAAGTATATAAATTCCGTTAAAACACATTTTACTGCTTTATTTAATATTTTATTCATTCTTGTCTGAATAAAAAAAAACCGCTGCCCAAGGAATCACTACTTCCACATCCAGATTTTCTATCCAAGTCTCTCACAACGAAAACAGTTTTGTATGTGAAAAGAATTGTTTATCTAATTTTAATAATGTGATATTTGAAATCGCCTACCCCAAAAATCCATAAAACGATATGCTACATCCAGGGTTGGAAAAAATCAGGATTTTTTAATTTTTAAAATTTTTTTTCAGTTTTACTCTTTGAATTTTTTGAAGACAGATATGATTTTTTCATACACTATTGTGATGAGTGGTGAGTTTCACAAAAAAACATCCCTGATATTGAGAAATATCTATACTGAAGCAATTTTTATGTGCTGTCTCTTCATCAGCTTCGGTGGAATGAGTATTTTCTACATTTGGGCACGTTCACTCTAATTTACGAAATAAATCAGCAGTGGAGAAGGCAGGACATGTGCCTATACAAATTTTATAATGAAAATAAATGTTAATTGTTTTTGTACCAAAATGTCTCTCATTTATCAAGAATATTGATTTATTGTTGTAATAAATATTTTTATTTTTAGAATTTTCTTTTGATTTAAATCATCGGTTACAATAAAAAAATAACTTGATGAAAATCATGGATTTAAATCAAACGTTTTAAATCGGGCGAACCTTGGCCATATCGATAGAAGGGGTGGGGGTGGTGGTAGAGGGATGGTAGTGCGGGTGGATGAAGTAAAAAAAAATTGAGGCCTTTGGTTCTTGTGTACACACTAAATCACAATTTTATTTTTTTTCCCCTCTTTAATAATGGGGTGGGGCTGGTAATGAGGGGGGCTAATGCCAAAAAGTTTTTTGTGACCTTAGCTTCTTTTGTATATACTAAATATCAATTTTATGAACTCTTACTTGCTTGATTTACCTATTTACCCCCCATTTACACCAGTTTTTTTAAGCATTTAAAATAAAATAATATACGCTGACTATTTTACATAGTTTTCTTACAATGCTGGGCGCTATGGTGTTTTTTTTCAAAATATCAGCCTTTTTTACATCCGGGTCTCAAGTCAGACGTGATCGAAGTAAGACTTTATAAGCGGCCCCTTAATAACTTAAGTTAACTTAAAATGTAAAAGATATAATTTTAAGTTGCCAAGTGGGTGGCAGGTGTTTGAAAAGTAATACATATCTCGGTATGTGCGATTAGCGGTCTTGGGAGAAATATTAGCTAGTGATTAATTTCGTACGTAATCTAGAACTCTATAATGTTTTTATTGTAATGTAATATACCAAATTAGAAAAGGGAAAGGAACAGAAGAGAAGTAATAGACTACAACCTTCACGTATCACAGATAAGTGTTGTGTTATTGTATTTTGTGTTAATAATAAGAGAATATTTTGCGGTATTACATGTTCTTTTGCGTTATAAATGTTATGAACATTAAAAACTAGTTCAGATAACTTTTTTAGAAACATATACCGAAAAGTGTTTATGTCCATTAAACCTTTGAAAAATCGACAAATTTATGACAGGGCAATAAATTATTAACGTATGGTCATAATACTCCTATGTAAAAATTATTTTTCATAATTATTAAAAATGTTCAAACGAATTTAATTTAAATTAAACCCGTAATAATCAATAACACATTACTCTTAAAGTAAGGCCATTATAGAAATTTTTTAGGCAAATTTTCATGTGGGGTTTTTCATAATTATTGAAAATATTTGAACGAATTGAATTTAAATTAAACCGGAAATGATCAATGGGGCATTGTTGGTATATCGCGCCAAGACTGAATTCTCACAGCACTTCAACGGAGATATGCGTGATACAGGTTTCTTTTAGGAAAATAGTATTTTGTAAAAAACACACTCTATAAAATTGCCTCAAAATGATGCAACCATGTATTTTGAATACTCTATATATTTGCAGTAAATAGTTAGCGAAATTTTTCTTTCCAAAACATAAAAACTAAATTTCACCTCGAACTGATAACTATGGCCGCTTCTTACATTTCTTTTCAGAAAATATAATATGGTTGCATGCAAGAATCCGAAAAAGGTCACTACAGAACCAGTTATAAATCTTTATAAGAGCACTTAGCTGTATAAGTGCTTTATAAGAAATATTTTTCGAAAAAGCTAACTAATAAATCAATTGTAAACTAACAAAAGAGTACTCTGGACGTTGGCTTTATTTACACAGCTTTTATACAACGTTGTATATAGAACCCATAGAACCCAATGATTATTTAATTGCTGTGTTAATGCTATATTACAGCGTTGACATTGCTACACTTGTCACAGAAAATTAAAAAAGTTAGGTTGTTGTTTTAATCTTAGTAATTTAACTGCCATATCGTCGCCAAGTTTTCTGTATGACATTCTCATCAGTTGTGACCGATGAATATGTTATTTGCCACGTCGCTTTGTCTTTTTTCCATACTTCTGTATATATTGTTGGGTAGCACTCAACAACAAACAGCACATAAAATACGCACGGAAATTCGGCCACACTATCTAAGCGATCTTAAAGGTTATGAGACGAAGCAAGTGAAAGAGTTCTATAAAAGTGGAAGATTGCAGCTACATAGCTCCCAAAGAGAATTTCAGTTAAATAACTGTTTTAAAAAATTCTCATTCTACACTACACTTAAAAAGCTTTTATAAGTAATCTATATATAGGGTTGATGTAGATGGCATTTAGCTTAAAAATTTTGCTGTAAAATTTTGCTTCAAAAGCCTTTAAAAATCGATGTCATATAGCCACTATGAAGAAATGGCTAAGGTGTAAAACAGTTTTATAAATGTTATACAAAGGTTTATACACCTGTTATAAATTTATGTGGTTTTTATCTGTATAAAATATCTCGAGTTGCTTTATAAGCAATATATTTCTAAATAAATCTTCAGTGTAACCAATTAGCTCTTATAAGTTGCCATAATGTCTTATTAATAAAGCATTTAAGCATAAATAAGCACTTGTGTTACTTGGGATGTTTGTAACAAATATAGTCGTGTGTGGTCTTGGTAGATTCGTTATTAAATTTTTCATAACGGTCTCGTTAACCATTTTGTTCATATTTTGATATATAAGTAGTTAAGAAAGAAAATTCAAAAAGAAATAAATTATAAAAAGTTACCAAAATTATTGTCTATATTTTTTATTTGTTTTGACAGTAATGCTACATACTGTATGTATTCATTTGTGACCTGTAAAATTAAAAAAAAATAAAAATAAGGAAGTGACAATTTTGCCTCATCTTAGAAAATGTAAAAATTTCCCAAAAAACTAAAATCCTGAAATTGCAACAAGGAAATAATTCGTATGATTGTATATTTTAATGTCAAAAAAGTTGCCCACTTTTAGCACGCCATCAAAACAAGACCATTTTTTTGGCGATATGCGACCCTACTATTAACACTCGCTCCCCCGACTTATCGGCCAGTAGTAAGCTCGTCAAATATTTGAGACAAGCCAGATTTGTCAATCAGTGTGTGAATTCGTTTTTCCTAAAAACTGTTGATTTATCATTTACCGGCGACTACTATATACGCAGCATTCCGGTTGCTGAGAAATGCTGTGTTGAAAGTTCTTAGAAAAAGATGTGTTGATATATGAGTATTTGAGCTTGGAAAAACGGTTTGATTGTGAATCTCACTCGTGTAAGATAGATATGATATAATTGTTAGAAGTTGCGATTTGGTATCTCATTCCCAAGCACTACTATCTTCGTGTAGGTGAAAGAAATCTCCGTTGAAGCTATAAGAAAGCCATGAGTCTTCAGTTCTAAGGGGACTTAAATAATGGGGGTTTGAGTCTTCAACTACACAGATTCTTCTTATCGAAGGGAAGTATTTAAGTGTGATGGGAAAAACTGTGCGCTTAACAGGTAACCGACGAATGTTGTCAGACGTTCCATACAGCAAAGAGACGCAAACTAAAATAATTTGTGGATCACAAGATGTAAATGTAATGTAAATATCATTTAATCGTGATAACAATGACTACGAGATTTCTTTGGATATTCATGTTTAAGAGTGTTAGTATAGTGAATGTCATTTGACCCACAAATAATTCCTACAAGGAATTTTTTGTTTGTATAATGTAGGGGTGATTGCCATAATCATTAACCAACGTTTTCCACAAAAAAATATCGTTCCCGCTACGACCGCCATGTTGAAAACCCGTGAAGTGAAGCAGTAAAAACAGTCAAATTCCCGGCCCGAAGACGAGGAAAGGAATTTCCTTCATTTTTTTGCAGTATACTTTGTAAAATACGTGCATCAAAATCTATGTTGTCGCATTACCTTCTTTTTATTTAAGGGTGGAAGCCACCCCTAAAAACTGAAACTTAACTCTTCTAATTTTACGAATAAATTAACATACTTATGTTTTTGAGGTCGCTAAATATGACTGTGAGGTCAAAACTTATGAGACGAAAATATTGAATACTGAAAAATTAATGTCTTCTAATTTTACCAATACAATCACGAAAATCCATATACTTATGTTTTTGAAGCCGCTGAACATGATTATGAGGCCAAAACATAGAAAAGACGAAAATATTAAGGGTTGAAACGACCCTCAAATACTAAAAAATTAATGATTCTTCTAATGTTACGAATAAATTCACGAAAATCCATATACTCATGTTTTTTAGGCCACTGAATATGATTATGAGGTCTAAATTTATTAAAAAAAAAAGAAAACAAAAGGCCCCCCCCCCTTTTTGTTTAAAAATGGCCACAAAAGAGTATAGTCGTATGTCCAATTTTATTAAAAATACAGATTGTTATAAATAAATCAAATTAATACAATTAAGTAAACTAATTAAATAACATTTTTAATCTGCACTCTAAACATGCCAAAGTGCAATGCAACCCGCTTTTTCTGCGTATTCTTCGAAAAATAGACGACTATTTCTCGTTTCTCTACCTACTATAGACATTTAAAATGCGCGTGCAAACTGAAAAGTTTCAACATTATTTGAAACTGTCATATCTCTGGAACAGTTTGTCGTAGGAAAGAAAATAAAAACCCAAATTCTTCGTTTTCTTATAAGCCTCATTTCATTCTTATATCATGTTTTTATCAATCTTATAGTTTTTGAGATATTTCAATTTTGAATACATAGTTTTCTTGCGTATGCGTTCAAGCGTCATTTTTAAACCTTTATATCTCTGGAACAGTTTGTCGTAGGGAAATTTAAAAAAACTATTCGTTTTTTATAAGCTTCATTTTTGTACTCTTACCATTTTTTATAAAAAAATATTTTCTGAGCAATTTCCAAAAACCCGATTTTTTTTTTAAAGTTATGCAAATTTTCATCATTGAAAATGGGTACAGAATGGAAAATAATTATTTTCAAAATTCTAAAAAATTTGAGCATGTTAATAATAATATGCGTTAACAATATTTAGAGGGAATAAGAAAAATAGAGCAATAAGACCAAAAAAAATAGCGCCTAAATTTTTAAATGCGCTTCTTTTTTGTTTGTAAATTTTCATTATAAAAGGTCGTAATACGTCTCAATCGAAAGAAAATTGTAATGTCTTTAATTTTTACAAGAATAAAAATTTTTCTCATAGTTGTAAATTTTGAGTAACCACCACCCCTAACCAAAAAGCAGGAAAAATGACAATATAGATTCTTATGTACATACTTTATGAAGCATGGTGAAGAAAAAAAAATTGGAAATTTATTACATCGTTTTCGGGCTGGGATTTAAAAGATTCACTTACTGTATTGTCATATAATATTTGAAATCGTCTACCCCAAAACCCATAAAACGATATCCCACATCGCTAATGGGGTGGGGGTGGCGATGCGGGGGTGGTAATGGGGATGGATGAAGTAAAAAAAAACATTTTGAAGCCTTTGATTCTTGTACGTACACTAAATCACAATGTTTTTTCATCCCCTTTTATAATGGGGTGGGGGTAGTAATAGGCTAATTCCAAAAATTTTGTTGAGACATTAACTTCTCTTGTATATATTAAATATCAATTTTATGGACTTTTACCTGCTTGATTTACCTATTTACCCCAACGGAATAAGATGAAAATATAATCTAGTTCCAGATCTCGTTAAAATACATACGTGTACCAAATTTCATCGTCAATATCTATCTCTAAACGGTTCCAGAGTAATCGTGCGCACAAAAAAAATTACAGGCAGACCAATAGACAGAATTTTTTTTTCTCAAACTTAAAATCTCAACGTTTCATGACATTCTAAGCTCATTTGAACAATAAAAGTCGTTACAATGGGTACTTCCACTGGATGTGGAAGTAAAAATGACGGTCAAAGTACGTTTTTCCCAATGATCTCCTTTCCTGTTAGTTCTATTCTAAAATTAATATAAATATTGTAGATAATGAAAAATGCTATAAATTTTATTAAAACTATTTTTCTCTATTGTTAATATTTTACGATTTACAGCCCTCAGAATAGTGAAATGCGTGTGCTTCCCTGCAGATTGTTGCAATTACCTCTGCCTCCGTTACTCCTTCGTAGTAATTAGTTATTATAAATATTAGATAATAAAATTTCCCAAATCTTTTGTCTAAACAATTTTCTTCCACGGTTAATTGTTTAAGAATTACAGCAACTCGAACTTTGAAAAATATTCTTGAATTTCGGAAAATTGTCAGATCCGTTGTTTGGATGTTATTATTATTAATGCTTATTTATTCACCTATAATCAATAAAATTGACTTACAGTAGTGTTATTTCATCAAAAGAGTGAATTTTATTCGAATATTTCGAGTTTTCACTGATCTGTCGATACAAAAATTGTTCTTATTGCTAATGCTTTACGATTTACACTGACCAAAAATTGGAAAATTTATGCTTCACTGCATATTATTGCAATTATTTCTGCCCCCATTGCTCCTACATAGTATTTAGCTATTATCAATATTGCAGATTATAAAATTTCCCAAACTGTTTGTTTAAACAATTTTCTTGCACTATCAATTGTTTACAAGTTAGAGCAGCTCGAAAGTTTCACCATTTTTTAAATTTCGAGCTGCAGTAATTTTAAAACAGTTCACCGTGGAAGAAAATTGTTTAAAGAAAAGTTTTGAGATATTTTATATTCTGCAATATTGATAAAACTAATTACTACTACTAAGAGCAACGAGGACCCGGAGCCGGTGACACTGAAAGCCCCCTCATAGTGGAATCGAAATTTTTTTATGTGAATTGATAGTTAAAAATTATACGAACAAAATAAGCTTGGTATGCGTAGATTTAAAAAGCCGAAAAAATGTTAAAAAAAATTAATTATTATAAAAATGCAATAATGTTTTACCGTCATCGCGGATATTGATTATTTGTAGTGTCTTCGATAGAAAATGTCGTACTCTTTCAGAAAAAAATTACGCAAACCACTTTATTTGGCCGGACGGGTGTGGCATACCTATTTGAAGTGTGTGAAGGGGGATGAAATTTCCCCCTTATAACTTGCAAACTTTTTTTTTTCTTTTAAGTTCATTTTGATGTGATCTTTAAAAATATCTTAGTATGCGGGCCCAAAAACTGCCGGAAGTATCCGGCATACCAACTTTATTGCATGATCTATTACAAAAAGTAGTACGTTAAACAAATTTGTTTTGGAGTAAAATTTTATATAGAATAAAATGTCTTGTTCCTTTCTTAGATTTATAATTATACGAGGATAAATATGATGAAAGGAATTATTATATATATAAAATTTTTACTTTAGATGATTCAAACAATAAAATAAAGTTGATATAATTAACAAGAGTATATGCCCAAGTATAGTATATTTATTAATAATCATCAGAGTCAATATCATCAATATTATAAAGTCTCATCCCCCGATTCTCCTTCATTTTCTTGGACACTAAGAATTTCTTTAACTTTTGAAGGTATTGCTGGGCCTTTATACCACAATGGTTCAAGTATATTGTTTTCATTTAATTGCCATCCACATAGCATTTTGCCACATTGTATTTATAAATATGGTGCGCAAAATTTTTTGCGATAAGGTTTTTCAGCATGGAGGAATATTACTGGAATTGAAATTTATCAGGTCTTTGTAAAATTCAATTTATTACACAATTTAGGACCATCTGTGCCCCAAGCATTTGACAAGATCGCAGAATTTATTCTAAAAAAAAAATACCCACCACCGCGTCAGAAATACATTTAATTTTTGACAGATATTTTTCTCCCTCAATAAAAGATTCAGAAAGATTAACTTGGAATATATAGATTAGCAATCAAAAATGATTTGATGAAATTTGATGAAATTAATTCGATATACAGTGTGTGCTCGGAAAGAGTTTGCTTATCTTGGGAAGTCATAAGAAATTGTCAAAGCTATCATAAACTATACATGGTGTTCTAAAAACTAAGGAATATGAAATCGACCCTAAGCAAAGTTATGTTTTTAAATTTTTTTGGAAAATTTTATTTGACAGTTTTTTCAAAACTGACGAATAATTGAACATATGTCTAAAAAATATAGATACTGGTCGAACTAAGAACCTCCTTCTTTTTTAAATTTTTTGAAGTCTTTTTTTGTGATTACTAACAGGCTGAATTTTCGTGAGTAACTTAGTTTTGACGAGACGCTCAACTTTCCTCTTTGCGAAAATTTTCGGTAGTGGTAGCTAATAAACTGCGCTTGGGTGTATATATGTCGATTGGGTGATTGTCCAAATTTTATTACTAACAGTTTTTTAGTTAAATCTTCAGATACAAAATCGATGGTTTGACCGAAGCGTCCCCACCTCCAACATGTCTAAATAACGAGATCACAAAAAATTATTGCCAACCAACTGATTTTTTTACTATTGCTTAATAAATGGTATATTTTTTCAGTCCTACGCCTACGCTCGGAAACTGTCAGTTCCATGGTAACACTTTTCTCATTACTGACTGTAGGATAAAGATAATACATGATAGGTCAGTGTATTCTCTGCCCAAATAAAATAATGTCCTACAAAAAAATTGGTATGTATCGCTAGTCCAACAATTATTTTAAATAACGAATTATTTTATAATTGCGGTTTTAGTAAATTAATATATTTTTAATACTTAAGCGGAATTCTGATATCTACCAAATTCTGCACATAAATTCAGATCATCAAAAAAACAACATTTCCCTTGTTTTTAAACCCTAATTTGCAAATTTACGTTCGTTGCAAATTTTTTAATTTTTCATGTACTTTTATATGTTTTATTAAATGTTCTTTATAATTCTAATGTAATATTATTTTAAATTGTTTGCATAATTCAAAAATAACATAGTTTATATGAAAAGTTTATGAAAAAAAATTTCAATTCCAGTAATATTCCTCCATGCTGGAAAACCTTGTCGCAAAAAATTTTGCGCACCATATTTATAAATACAATGTGGCAAAATGCTACCGAACCGACTTGTATTTTATATGAACCAACCGAATGTCTATGGCAATTAAATGAAAACAATAGACTTGAACCATTGTGGTATAAAGGCCCAGCAACACCTTCAAAAGTTGAAGAAATTCTTAGTGTCCAAGAAAATGAAGAAGAATCGGGGGATGAAAGACTTTATAATATTGATGATATTGACTTTGATGATTATTAATAAATATACTATACTTGGGCATAAACTTTTGTTAATTATATCAACTTTAGTTTATTGTTTGAATCATCTAAAGTAAAAATTTTCCTATAATTCCTTTCATCATATTTATCCTCGTATAATTATAAATCTAAGAAAGGAACAAGACATTTTATTCTATAAAAAATTTTACTCCAAAACAAATTTGTTTAACGTACTACTTTTTGTAATAGATGTGAATCGAGATCATGCAATAAAGTTGGTATGCCGGATACTTTCGGCAGTTTTTGGGCCCGCATACCAAGATATTTTTAAAGATCACATCAAAACGAACTTAAAAAAAAAAAAAGAAAAGGTTTGCACGTTATAAGGGGGAAATTTCATCCCCCTTCACACACTTCAAATAGGTATGCCACACCCGTTCGGCCAAATAAAGTGGTTTGCGTAATTTTTTTCTGAAAGAGTACGACATTTTCTATCGAAGACACTACAAATAATCAATATCCGCGATGACGGTAAAACATTATTGCATTTTTATATTAATTAATTTTTTTTAACATTTTTTCGGCTTTTTAAATCTACGCATACCAAGCTTATTTTGTTCGTATAATTTTTAACTATCAATTCACATAGAAAATTTTCGATTCCGCTATGAGGGGGCTTTCAGTGTCACCGGCTCCGGGTCTATTACAAAAATGTGTAGCGAAGCACAAAAATTCGCCATCCTGACGGCTGCAAATCGTTAAATATTAACAAGAGAGAAAAATAATTTAAATAGATTACATAAATTAGAAATGCCATAAATATGCATAGATGTCAATGAAAGACAATTCGAACATTTATTGTAATTTAGTTTTTCCTATTTTTGGCAAAATTATTTTATATTATAAGTGTTTTCCATGGCCTCTTCACAAATATATTAAATTTTTCGAAAATTAACCACTTCTAGAGATAAATATGCATGACATATGATAATATATCGTTGGAATTTAAGTTGTGATCGAATAATGAAATAATTCACAAGGTAACGAATTATTTTAAAAAAAACACAAGTTATGTCTATATCTCGAAAACTGAGGCATGCATAATCTTCTTATCAGCAACGGATTCTATTCGAAGAAATGACATGCGGAAAATTTAACAGTAAGTTGTCCCCACCGAAAGGAGTTAAAAAATTACCAAAAAAAATGACCTTATTTTTTCGTAGAAATGGGCCGCCAATGACTAACTAATCTGACGTAACGCGATACAATCATATCACTTTATCAGATTTGGGAATGACACTATTGACAGTAAAGCTGGAGAGGATAAAAGTGACTTTTTGGTTTTAATCAAATCACACCACACAAATAGCGAAATAAATCGAAATACATCGAAAAGACAATGACCCCAGGCCAGTCAACTCTGCAATAGCAAGAGATATTTACAATAATACGCCGGTGTCCTCATTGTTCGACCGAAGGCAAAAAACGCGGCTCTCTTTGATCTGTGCTTTGCCGCACTTGGCGGCTTCACTTTTTATGCCAATTAAGGAAACTCCAATACGTTCTTTCACAAGTAAGTTCGTCGACCTATTCCCGTCATACTCAACATCAGTAGTGTATCTTCGCAAATTTACTAATAATTTAATATACTAAATTACCTCTAAAATTTTGTAGGGGCTTTCCCCCATTTTATTTTCCGCATATCATGGTAGATCACGTTGTATAGTTTTAGAGAAAACCTCAAATCTCGTCTAATTTGGTCCACACTGTTCATCTTTCTTTTTCTAATTTCCCTGTTTTCTTTCTTGCACTCGTTAAACTCAGGATACATGTGTAAAACTTGATTTGCCGAATCTGTATGTAGATTGCGAGAATTGAAAGAGATTTTAAATTCCGTCAGTCTGTCTGTCTAGTGTCTGTCTGTTAGCGTTATCCATATTTAGAAAATTATTTGACGGAGAAAAATGGTATTTCATGAGTGATTGACTCTATTGCCAACGAAGAAATGGGATATACTTTAGTGAAAAATATACAGGGCGGACAAACTTTAAAAAATAATGAACGAAAGGATATGAGGGAGGACAGTAAGATTTGGCATGTAGTTAACACAACGGTCAAAGATGAAATCAGTTATATTTTTAGTGAAAAATATACGGAGTGGTCACTCTAAAAAATAAATAATTAGGAAACGATACTGGAAGATAATATTTGGAATGCAGTTGATACTATTACGAAGCAAAAAACCTGATATAATTTTAGTGAAAAATATACATGGTGGTCACTGTAAAATCATAATTAAGAAAGGACAGATGAAGGTAATATTTGAAATGTAATTGTCATTTCTGCCAGGAAGAAAACCTGTCATGCTATTAGTAAAAAAAAACCGCTGCCCAAGGAGTCACTACTTCCACATCCAGATTTTCTATCCAAGTCACTCACAACGAAAAAATTTTGTATGTGGAAATAATTGCTTATGGAACTTTAATAATATAATATTTGAAATCCTCTACCCCAAAAACCTATAAAACGATACCCCACATCGGTAGTGGGGTGGGGGTGGTGCTAGGGGTTGTAGTGGGGGTGGATGAAGTAAAAAATATTTTGAGGTTTCTGGTTCTTGTACACACACACTAAATTACAATTTTTTTTCATCCTCTTTAGTCATGGGGTGGGGGTGGTAATGGGGGTGGCTAATGCCAAAAATTTTTTTGAGACCTTAGCTTCTCTTTAATATACTAAATACCAATTTTCTGGACTCTTACCTGCTTAATTTACCTATTTACCCCAAATTTACCAATTTACCCCCAACCCTTCGATGGAACAAGATGAAAATATAATCTAGTTCCAGATCACGTTAAAATACATACGTGTACCAAATTTCAAGTCAATATCTTAAACGGTTCCAGAGTAAACGTGCGCACAAAAAAAAGTTACAGACCGACAGACAGACAGAAATTTTTTTTCGCTCAAACTTAAAATCTCGACGTTTCATGGCATTCTAAGCCTATTTGAACAATAAAAATTTTTAAAAATTTTTTTGTCGTTACTATACTTCCACTGGATGTGGAAGTAATTACAGGTTGGTCATTAGACTGAAATTAGCCATGCTTTATATAACTTTATGTCGCAAAATTCGACTTTTTCATCGTTTTCTCTAAACATTTTCTGATAACACTGGCATCATAATAAATGAAGTATGGAATTGTTCGCAATCAAATTTCAAAAAAGTGGTACATATGATAATACACTAAATGTAAACCTTTAGCAACAAAGGTATTTTCATTGATCTAATTTGAATGTGGAAATACTTATACAACGTGATCTACCATGATATGGGGAAAATAAAATGGTGTATTAGTCTTCAATATGGGAAAGCCCCTGCAAAATTTTAGAGTGTTCTGAGGTAATTATTATATTAAATTATTAGTAAATTTGTGAAGATACACTATTATTATCAACTAGGTCAGTATTAGGGCGACGAACTTATTGTGAAAGAATATATTGGAGTTGTTTACATTTCCTTAATTGGCATAAAAAGTGAAGCCGGCGAGTGCGGTCAAAGTGCTGCGTTTTTTGCTTTTGATCGAACAGTCAGGACACCGGCGTGTTATTGACGGATTTAACTAAATATCTCTTATATCTACTTGTTGTTTCAGAGTTCACCAGCATAGGGTCAATGTCTTTTTGATTTATTTCGATTTATTTAGCTATTTTTGTAGTGTGGTTTGATTAAAACCAAAAAGTCACTTCTACCCTCTCCAGCTTTGCTGTCAATAGTGTCAATCCCAAGTCTGATAAAAATAAGGTAATTTTTTTTAATTTTTCATTGTTTTTTAACTCCTTTCGGTGGACACAACCTACTGTTAAATTTTCCACATCATGGTAGATCACGTTGTATTTTAAAATTATAACTGCCTGGTCCGTACTTTTCCCTATATCGATCGATGCAGTTCCTGGTGAGACACCCTGTATAGTTATATTATACCTTGTACTTTTTTAGGGAATTTCGTAATAGTTAATATGCAGTCAGTTTATTATAAACACTCACTGTCCCTGTCAGTATATCCACTAGCACTCACATGCTTTTGTGAGGAAATATGCCTATTAAAAGTTTTAGATGTCCAAGAAAATGTTTTGTTGCAACTACTACAATAAAGATTTGTTCCATCAAATTGCAGTTCTGGAAAATCGCGAATCCACAAATATACTGCAGCCTGAGAAGCACGGGACATTTTTGTATGCCGTGGACTGTATAGTTTAATGCTAGGTTTGTACATACATACATATGGCTAGATTTGTACTTGTCTACCCTTTGTAGTAAAAAGGATTTTATCATTAATTTGATATACAGAAATATTTCCAAACCGACTCATATTGTCAAAACAGCAAATCTGAAACAAACGCAGTAGAAACAATGGAGATTCCCTATATTTTAAAATAATCTAGTGACGTTTCTATGGCAACTAGTAAATAAAACGAGTTGAAACCTTAGATATTATAATATATAGACTGGCTTAACACCTTTCAGGCGTTTCTGAGGTGCAATATGACGAGGAACGATAGAGAGATTTAATCTGCTAGCACTACTTTATTCCCGATGTCCCGCCTATTTATTACTATACACTCATGGTTCCGAGAGCGCCATCTAGCGCTACCGCTACTAGAGTTATATTCCATAATAATTGTTCATTGATTCATATTTACGTATTTAATCCTTATTTTTAACTTACGAAGTTTACAAATTATGTTGAGGTTTGCTTCGTTAGGCAGAGTGAATTTTAAATACAACAAATTAAAATATTGCACAGCTTTGATTCAACTAGTTACTTTTTGATAGATTACCGTATGTAAGTAGGTACCTAAGTACATTTTTAGTTTGTTTCCAGAGCGAATGTGTTTACTTGACATTTATAATAAATGATTTGCTTCACTTTGTAACTACGTTATTGAGCTATTGAAAGCTGTGCTTGACTTGTTCCTGTATTATGAGCTAAGTAGATAATATGCATTAGGCATAAAAAAGGCATAAAGTAACAATAATGCACCCAATATTGAACCTTGAGGCACACCTCTGTATTTAAATTATACAAATTTCCAATTTAGAAAAAGAAAATGTAGTTTTTCATTTCCTGCCGAGGAGTTTGGAATCATTACCTATTGACACGAGAATACCCCGAATTATGCAAACTGCCACATGAGTATTTTCAATTACTGATAATTATATAATGTGATGAAACCAAAAGGATTCTTTTTTTGGTCCGGCCTCCCGATCTTTTAATCCAACTAGATCGGTATACAATTATCATTTTCTTAAATGATAGTAAATGTTAATAGCCACTTTAATAATATACCTGCGTTCTTTAATATCACCTTAAAATTTTTTAAGTACATGATTGCGGCCCATATCAAAACAAGATAATTATTAATTTGAGGTTTGAATTCACTGAAATTAAGTCATAAATTTGGTCTCTTTGACATTTAATCATGCCTCCTGCATATAATTTATTTTAGAATGCAGCAGTGACGGGGCGCAGCAGCTCAACGGGGCCTGCTCCTCATCGCCGATAACAACATTACGATTTAGCGGCATAGTCCTTGAAAATTAGACATTTTAGAAGAAATAATTTATAAAGTAATAATATTTGAGATGCGTACTCTAGATAGGGTTAGAAATAAATACCAGAAAAGTCCCCCCCCCCCATTTAGGTGTTGAACGCCCCCTTCTTTTTGCAAAAAAACACCCCTAGCGGGGACTTAAACCTGGTTTTTCACTTTTATCTTGTGAACCATTCGTCGGAAGAGAAGAAAGTATAGGAAATAAAAAATGTATCGTTAAATTCTGCATAAAAAATGTCCTATTAACATTGTAGCTTATTAGAGCAGCGAAAAAGTCGTGTTTTTTTTTTATCAGCTTAGAACAAGATCAGACTCAGTGGGTATTACCGACAACATCATTTTACACATAAAAACACGAAATACGACATTTTTTAGTGGTCACAGATATTCTTATTTAAAAAAAGTGTAAAATTTAATTTTTTTTTAAATCATGTTGTTTTGTACATCTATTGCCATATCTCAAAAATGAATTGAGCTATCGATGTGAACTTTTTTTTGTTACAAAGCACACACTTAAGCGCTTCTTTCTATACATAGGATTGCTAATAAAAAAAATGTGGACATGCCAAACACGTAGATGACCCTGAAAGTTTAGAGAATACGCCATCAAATTTTCACTGTGAGGAACTTTTTTGTTTTTGAAAATTTCGTGTAACATGCTATGAAGAAAATAGACTAAAAAAGTTTTTAGAAAAAAAATATTTTCAATATTAGCAATAGTTTGCTAGTTACGAATTTTTTAGTATGGAGGAACTGTCGAAGCGTACGCGCGCGGCACTTAAGAATAATAATGATTATGTATTGTGTAACGGAACTTTTCATTATTATTTTTTTATGTTTAGGACTGTTTTATCACGTTTTAGGATCTGAAAGGATAACTTATTTTTTCCAGTGGAGCATTAAGGACTAAGGTTGAAGGCAAAAAGGAAATAAAAATCTTAAATAGAGTAAAGTAGTATTACTATGAGAAGATGCCAGCAAAAATTATGCGCAGAAACGAGTTTGTGCGCTCCATCATTCTAAACCAATGAGAAACAATTACGTGACATTCAATGTCAACACCAGTGGCGGCGGTGCCCTGTAGTAGAGCGGCGGCGACGGTAATAATAATAATAAAACAACTTTATTAGGCAAAGTTTAGTAGAACTTACTATTCTTACACTTCTCCTGAACAAAGGTTACTCGTAACAGTTGGCAAGTTTTAATCTACTCTATTTTCACAGTTCCTTGACCGCGAAACTTTTATTGCAATTACACATTCCTATACCCCAGATAAAGCTATGCCACTGGTAAAAATATTCGCGCATTTTGGCTCCGCCCTGGCATCTTCTCATAGTAATACTAGTCTATCTGAGATAAAAATGCATTGCATTGGGATCTCGGAAACGGTAAAAAATAATATTATAGTAAATGAAAAAAAGAAAAAAAAAAGAAAAAAAGTTGCGCAACTAGGGGGCTAATAAAATTCCATAAACAGAAGTAGGAAAAGTAATAATTTTGGAGTGTTTTGATAAAAAGTAAACTATCGAGTTTTCCTTTTTTTGCGTTACTATTGGAGCTAAATAGAAAAGACAGTTTCTTAAAACACTTTTTTGAACGTGGCAATCTTAATATTTGTATCCGACATTTCCTGTGTCAGAGTCCCTATCCGAAACTCCCATGCATTGCATTTTTACCCTAGATCCACACAATAATTGAGTAAACGTGTTATTTTCGCCTAAATTAGGTAACAAAAAAGAAAAAAATATCCTAAATTAAGTCTCTTAATTTCCGCAGCCCTAATTATAGAAACCCTGTTTCCATGGCTTGTGTACAAGTTTATCGTTCTCCTCTATTACTACGCCACATAAAATCCACTCCATTTTACAATGAAACTTAGATTGCTTTTTTATCTTAAATATTTTTTTAGCAGATAATCCACGCACAATTCGCACAATGGCCATACGTTCTACAATATAATACAAGTAGTAATAAGGGAAAGAATATCGTTACACATTTTACTTCCACATCCAGTGTAAGTATAGTATCGACAAAAATATTTTTGAAAATTTTTATTGTCCAAATAGGCTTAGAATGTCATGAAACGTCGAGATTTTAAGTTTGAGCAAAAAATAAATTCTGTCTGTCGGTCTGTCTGTAACTTTTTTTGTGCGTACAATTACTCCCGAATCATTTAAGATATTGACTTGAAATTTGGTACACATATGTATTTTAACTAGATTGTTGAAGGGTTGGGGTGGTAAATGGAGGTATATAGGCAAATCAAGCAAGTAAGAGTCCATGAAATTGGTATTTAGTATATATAAGAGAAGCTAAGGTTTCAAAATTTTTTTGGCATTAACCACCCCCATTAACAACTCCCTCAAGGGGGCGAAAAAAATAAAATTGTCATTTAGTGTGTGTACAAGAACCAAAGGCCTCAATTTTTTTTTTACTTTATCCACCACTACTACCACTCCCCTTTCACCACCCTCAGCCCCACTACCGATGTGGGATATCGTTTTATAGGTTTTTGGGGTAGACGATTTCAAATATGTTATTATTAAAGTTCAATAAACAATTATTTCCACATTCAAATTTTTTTCGTTGTGAGAGACTTGGATAGAAGATCTGGATGTGGAAGTAGTGATTCCTTGGGCAGCGGTTTTATAATTTGACCTTCGACGAATAACGTTGATCGTGCACCGCCCTGAGACTAGTTAGTTGAGTTGATTTAACTCATTCGATTAAAATCATGATTTTGATCAAGCGATTTTTATTTAAAAAAATCGTAATTTGTTTTCTTTGCAAGTTTAAATGTTATAAAGAAAAAATGCAAACTTTATTTACAAAAATAAAACTTTAAAAAGCCTTTACTTTAAAGGCTTAAAACATTAACCTAACAAACATATGAACATATAAAAGGAAAAATATACATTTTTCAAAACAATACAAAACAAGACATATTAAGTGTTATAATAAGGTTTAGTCCTTGGAGCAGATTTTTTTTTGTTGTTGGCCGTGTAATTTTTGAGATACGTAAAATCAGGCCATTTTTTAAAATGGCGTCTCCACTCGGCGAGTTACCGACCGTGCATTTAAACACAGTGAAGGTGACCCTCTTAAATAAATTCCACGTAAAAAAAATTGTTTATTTATTCAGAAGATGGAAGTGCTGATTTTACTGGGCTATGAATGTCACCCATTCGTATAAATTGAGATAAAGATTTTTGGCTGCACCACTGAAATTCAATACTTTGTAGCGGTTCACAACAATTTCAAAGCAGGTTCTCTACAATGTTGCACTGATTACCATGTTTTGCCTGATTTGAGTTATCATTCATATGTGTTTTTTTCTTGTTTGGTTACGTGGTGTTTGAGTCTCCTCGCAAGTCGGCTACTTTCCAATGACTTCAACGCTGTATTTCTATTGTAGTATAGGGGTTATTCTTGTCCTTTATCGTGTCTTGATTACTTTGTTTTGCAGTGTGTCCGACTCAGTTGGGCTTATTAGCATGCGAACTGAGAGGAGGCATTTATGTGCCAAGCAGATCTGTGACAATGCCTTCAAATTTGATATTACGTATAATATTTAATACAGAGTGAACTGCTTCGTCCAGAATTCTTTTTGAAAATGTTTTTCCGGTCATTTCGTAAATAAAGATAATGTCCGCTCTCTCTGCCATAGCGTAATTGTAGAAGAACATGACGTGACGTGATCTGTATGTATTTACCTACTAATATAATGGTCTCGGCACTTACAGATTTCTGGAGAAATCGCATAAAAAAATCCCTATCAGGCTCCCGTAAGGCGACCAGAACACTGAGTATCAGACTTGAGGAATCATGAGATTCCGATTAACTCAGTTGTTTAGGTCTTCCAAACGAAAACTCCAGGGATTAAGACTAGCAACAAGTCCTTACATCAATAAAATGCAATTAGTTCAAAGAATACCATTTATTTAATAAGTATGAAATAATACAGTGAGATTCAGCAAAATGATTATATTATTATATGTGAAAGAATCACGCCTCCCTAACTAAGGCAAACGACTTTTTAACCATACAAGTGAGAGCGTACGCTAACAATCGATTTGGTAGAAAAGAGTCAACCTTCCCAGAATTAAATATAAGCCTTTTTAAAAATTGATATGACTTTTGTAATATGATAATTACGGCTGACTGAAAATAACAAAAATGTTTCTCTAAAAAAATTTTGTTTCACTAGAGACTACCTAGCTTTAAAGTTCTCGTAACGTGAGAGTTCACGTACTAAAATGACATTCAAGAAGACTTACTTACTACAAAAGTTTGATAACGTTCGGTCAGTCCACGACTTACTTCTCCTTATGTAGGGGTTCAAATTAGGAAAAATTACAGCGTCTCACCTCCGAATGACTTTTGGGCAAAATAGACTTTTGAATCCTTTGTGCAAAAGGCGGTTTTCTCCTGGTTATTTCTAATGTCTTATTGAACTCATAACGGTCCTTTTGGACTAGTTTGTGGCTCTGAAGTCTCTCAGACTCTTGAAAATGTCCTTAAATGAAATTTTTGCCGAAGTCGAATTTTTATTTTGACTTCGACTATGGTCGATTCTGGGAGATTCTACAACATAATCCACGTTTGAAAAACCATTTTACGTTTTATTAACATGAGTGTATTAGAACGATAGACCAAAACTGCCTACTAGTACATACTGTACAGCTGTCCAATCTCAATATAAATTCAAGCTGCACTAATACTTAAATAAATCGACAGCGTTTGTGTTTGTTTGTTTATTTACTTTGATCACATGCAAATCATATTCATAAAATGTTGACGAATTGCGGTTTTTTACCAAAATACAACTTAACTATACCTTTTATTTTGATATTTTAAAATAATTGTAGACAAAATCACGTGTGTCAATCGAGCGCAAAGTGTTATTGTCGCTTTCGAGTGTTTGACATGCGACACATGCGAGAATGAGTCAACCAATGCATAAGATGTTCCTATCTTAACTGAAAACAGGGTAAGATTTTGTATTTATCTGAAAGGTCATTAAGTTTCTACCGAAAACACGATTTTTAAATCTCTAGTACTATTTTGTTCATTCTAATACGCAAAAATTTGAAGTACGGCTCTGTAGTACTCTTGTCAGCATATAATAGCCCCGACTTTGATATTTTTACGGCCGGTTTTTATGTGCCCTATACATTAGGGCAACTATACATACGGCAGAATGAAGGAGCGATAGTGGTAGCCTTTGTCGATCGCTTTTATTGATTTTGGAGAGGAGTCTCTCACTCCGGAAAAAATGTACAGTGATTTCCTATTTCGGTGTATTTCTAAGGTATTTCCCGAATTTATAACGTATTTCCAAGATATTTCCAATATTTCCAAAATATTTCCAGTATTTCCAAAGTATTTCCAGTATTTCCATAGCATTTCTGGTATTTCTGTTTTTTGGTGAATCATATTGATTTAAAATTTTGCTTATTATTACTGAAAAATTAACTCCATATGATTTTTTTTTTTTCAAATGTAGATTTAAACAGGTTCATAAGCCTGCTAAAAATCGAGCTATGAACATACCAAACTCCGCAAAATCTTTCGAGCGAATTTCGACTGATTTAAATTTTAACACCACTTGATATCATTGGTTTAAATTTGTTTTATTATATTTTATAGCTGCGTTTGCTTATTTAACAGTTTTCCAATTAATCGACTTAGGCGTACAATTTTTTTGGTAATATTTGCTGGCAACGATAGTGTTGTTTGACTTTGACATTGCGCTATTAACTGACCGCCCACAATAGACGTCTACCAGTACTCTAGCAGAGGCAAACAGTGACACGCCTCTATTGCTTGCTTCGCTCTCGCTTGCTCTTATTGCCGTACCAAATCAAACACTTTCCGATATTGTATAAGTCTTTTGTTAACAGTTTTACCTTGTAGTCATTTTTTTCAATTTTAGTTCTCTCCTTATATGCCAAGTATGATCAATACCAAGGGTCGTTCAAAAATTACGTAACACACTCGGAGGGGGGGTACGTAAAAGCGTGACAACTTGTGACATTGGGGTAGGGGGGGGGGTTGCGTAAAGTGTTACGTAATGTAATGTTATTCTTTTCTCCATAAAAATTCTGATCTAAAGAAAACAGCTATTTTTGTATAAACTGTACAAGGTTTGTCCTTACTCACAAAACAAACCAAGTTTACACGGGACTGACCTTTAAAAAAAAACTTATTTTGATGGGGGGGATGAAATTTGTGACGTTTCAAATTTCAAACGTGACAATATGTGGTAAGGGGGAGGGAGGAAGTCAAATTTGATCAAAATTTGCGTTACGTAATTGTTGAACGGCCCCCCAGTGGCATAGTATTTTTCGATATCAATATTAATTTTAGGTTATGGACCTCATCTAAAACCTGATCCAAATCCAAGGAATCCGAATCGGGGGTTCAAATGTCAAAATTTTCAGTTTCTGTTTCGCTATTAACTTCCATGCATTTCGTCATATGATAATGTTTCCGATGATGTTTCACTTAATTGACTTTAACATTTTCGTTTTACTGACTTTAAATTTTTTGATTTTGCCATTTGTTTATTTAACTTTTTACAATTTTTTTCCGCCCTTGTAATTTTCTTATTAATATTGGTTTTATCGGTGTAAGATGTCATTGCTCTAACCCGCAGTATTCTGTCACTAGATAAATGACTTATTCATAGATAACCAACCGAGTGAAGATTTTTTTCACTGTTAATGCTTTTCCGTTTACTGTCATTTTAAGGCACGATCTATTCTTACATTTTTTACGAGCTGTTGACGAATAATCCTGTAAGTGAAGGTCCTTGCGTTTTTTAAACATTAAATACCTAATCAATAACTTGGAAACGAATTGTTTTTCGAAAAAAAGCAATTTCTCATTTTCTTTTTAAATTCATTTTTTCATCATTCTATATCATTGATATTTTTAAATTTCGTGGGCCAAGAGTTATTATTGAAAAAATCCACTGCCTGTGTATAAAGTAACAAAAATGTTTGAGGTCTTTGGTTCTTGTACACCCACTAAATCATAATTTTATTTTGTTCACTCCCTTTATTAATGGGCTTGAGAATGGTGTGGGGGTGGGTAATGCTAAAAAGTTTTGTGAGACCTTAGCTTCTGTTATGTATACCAAATATCAATTTTATGAAGTGTTACTTGCTTGATTTACCTATTTACACCCATTAACCCCAATTTACTCCCCAACTTTCCAACGGAATAAGATTAAAATATAATCTAGTTCCAGATCTTGTTAAAACGTGTACCAAATTTCAAGTCAATATCTTAAACTTTTCCAGAGTAATCGTGCGCAAAAAAAGTTACAGACCGACAGACAGAAATGTAAAATCTCGACGTTTCTTGACACTCTAAGCCTATTTGAACAATTAAAATGTTCCTATTTTTTTTTGCCTTATATTTCCACTGTATGTAGAAGTAATTATCGAAAGTTTTGAATCAGCAGCCTTATAAAATATTTTGGCATTAGGGATTATAGAATTGAAAGTATCGATGATATAGAGTGGCAAAAAAGAATGAATTTAAAGAAAAAATAAAGAATGACTTTTTTTCGAAAAACAATTAGTTTCTAAGTTATTGATTATTTAAAGTTTAAAAAATGCAATTTTCAGGGTCCGAGGTTCGAAAACTATGAATCAAAATATTGTCAAATTTTGGATATGGGGGTTTTAGAGCATTCTGTTCAATAAATAATATTGCATTAGTTTTTCAATAAAAAAATGCCTAATTCATATTAAGCATTTTTTCTTAATAAAAATGCACGCCAATGACTGAAATAAGTTTTGTTTTACTTAAAAACTACATCATCGGGACATAATAAAGGCCTTTGATACCAATTCAAGTTTGATTGAAATCGGGTGACTAATAACTGAGAAATTTATGGGGCCATTAAAAGTGAAGCATGCTGTATGTATATCTCGGTCAATTTTTATCCAAATTAGCCTACATTGGACGTAAATGAAAAATTAATTAATAAGCTTTAAATAACTTATTTAGATATTTTTCCAATAAAATCATTAATTTGGTAGGTATTTGCAAAAAAAATGTTTAACCATTGTCACTCATAATTTGGGAGCGTTTTCTGAAATATTTTCGTTCGAACTCTTTGGACGTTAAATGAGTACCTCATCTGTAGCTCATTCCAGCAATAATATCTTACTATACCCGAACTATTTCCACACTCAAAGAAATAGTATGGGTAAATTCAACAAAAAATAAATGGTTAATTAACAATATCGTTAATTTTGTTAAACCAAACTAAACAAGAGGTGATCGTTATTTTAATTAATAAAAAGTTGTCGTACAACCAAACAAACATTAACTTAAAAAATAGATGAATAAGACTATTATTTTTTTCGTCTGACTATTATTTTGTTGAATTTTGTCAAATTAAACTAGATAATAGTATATTTTATTTTTAACTATTATCGAATTGTAATTCTAACCCAGTATTAGTTCGCTGTATTATTGTACTTGGTAGACAAACCAATATTATTGTCGTCTTCTAGAAGTTCTAAAAGAATTACCGTAAAATTTGCTTGCTTACCACGTAGTCTATTACAGAAATTATTCCCAGATGACGCCACATACAAATCACTGACAATAATCAATCATGCATTATCTTATACTTTTATGAATTTATAGAAAATTATTAACATGATTTGTTCAGAGATCATCGATATATTTGGATGGATCTTATAAACGATCTCTAATCTTTGGTTTGGGTGGTCTGATGTCTCAATACTGAGATTTTGGCTAACCAAAAAAAACTTCATCATACAATAAAGTGTAGATCAACCTAAAAATTAGCTGGTGAACAAAAAACAAAGTCGTTGTACTATTTAATTGTAGACCAAATTGAAAATGGTTAGTGAACATAAAAAAAATGTTATTGTACTATTTAATTTGTTACAAGAAGATATGATCATTAAACTACTATTTGTTTACAAAAACAAATAAAGTTGTATGACTATTCTTTTCTGATTGATTTAACTATGAAACTAGATAGGCGCGATTTCATATGCTCTTTTTGGTTGAATTTACCTATCATTTTCTTTGAGTGCATTCGTAAGTCTAATTTCACTGGACTGTAAGTAATAATCATATTTCAGCGAAGTGGTGAAATTTGCTCAAAATAGATATTTTAGTTAGGTAGTATTTTAGTAAATATTTAGGCATCAAATTATATACTGTACACAATTATTATATATAACCTGTGTATTTTTCATACTCGAGCATATATCCCCATGGAAAGGTATGATGTAATTCTTTATATACTTCTGATATTTCCAAATATTTCCATGGTATTTCCAAGTATTTCTATGGTATTTCTAGATATTTCCTAATTTTTATTAGTATTTCTCAAATATTTCTGCTATTTCCAAAGTATTTCTTAGTAAATGTACAGTGATTTCCGGAGTGAGACCTCTCGGATTTTGGCTCGGATTTTGGCTACTTAGTCGACAATCTTTTCGAGAACCCGCCTTACCCCATTGGCCCTTCCACAACATATCTTGCTATTACTAGATCTACCGAGCTTATCGGTATGATTGGAAATTCATCTCTTATGGGGCATTGGTCGAACAATGTTTGTTTAGACAAGCCATCACACGCGGAGTCATTTAACTTTGATCGAAGTAAATCTTGGTATGTTTGATAGAGCTGTGTATCTGAAACCTGAGCACAGTGCCATCTAAAAAGCTTATTACGCATTTTTTATCGAAATCCATGATTCTAAATTTTTCTATTATATTTAATAACGCAGAAGTATTGCGCTAACAAGGATCAATTATTATTACTTATGTTCGTATAAGGCATAAATCAACCAATAAATAGAATTACTTAAATAAATAATTTGCTTGAGCAAACATTTTTTTAAAATATTTGCCAAAAATAAAAAGCTATTTTTATATTTCACAGTTAGTGCTACAAATTTTTAATAACTTTACGTCCCAATTATACCTCCTATGTAAATTACGCTTTGACGTATTTTTTTATACGATATTTTAATACAGTATTTATTTATTATATTGCATATATCTGGTTTCCCATGTCTGAAAATTGAATAACAATTGAAATCATTATCAGCCATTAAATAAATAGTAGTACTAGCTCGCAACGCATACACACGACGATTTCTTTCTTTGTTAATTTAATGCGTAATATCTCGCCAAAAGAGGTCTTCCTATTTTTATATCGTTTATAGATCATCGCAGAAATTAAGGTAGATTAGATTAGAAAGATTGATATTGTTACGTGTTTTTGTAGAAGAGCACACTACCAGGCGTCAAATTGACGCGACATCAGTTTATTTTTACAAGGGCGCCAGTCGCGTTCTGCCCCCTTCTTCCACTACCAGGCGGGTTCGAGATAAGATATGCTTCTATAGACGAGTAATGGGTCAAGACTGCACTACCTCAGATCATTAATGACGCTCTCTCAGGACGTGATTTCAATTATTGGTTGACAATAAGGGCTTTTTACGTCTTCGAATTATTACGATTTTTCATAAAAAAAATCTCTATCGAAGATTTCTCTCCGACGGGATTGGTATTTGACGTAATTTGTATGTTTTTACCTACTAATAATGGTCTCTGCACTTAAAGATTTCTGGAGAAATCCCTATCAAGCTCACGTAAGGTGTCCAGAACACTGAGTATCAGATTGAAAGAAAGATTGAAATTCGGCTGACTGAAAATAACATAAAAATGTACTAAAAAAAAAAATTTAGTTTCACTAGAGACTACCTAGCTTTAAAGTTCTCGTAACGTGAGATTTCACGTACTAAAACGACATTCAAAAGGACTTACTTCCTACATAAGTTTGATAACGTTCGGTCAGTCCACGACTTACTTGACCTTATGTAGGTGTTCAATATAGAAAAAATGACAGCGACTCGCCTCCGAACGACTTTTGGGCAAAATGGATTTTTGAGTCGTTTGTGCACAAGGCGGTTTTATCTATAACTTTATTATTCGGAAAGCTCTGCAGTTGGCTTTCCTACCATCGCTTTGTATTGACCACCCAACGCACTCGACCAAATTACGAGTCGCTGGGTGAATCCAAACTCGTTTTATGCGAGAAACCGACCTTGTGCATTTTCATTGATTTTTTGCCAATTTGTCGATTTTGCCTTTTCGATACATTGCCTTGTTGAAATTTTATTGTCAGTCTTTAGGACAGGGTATATAATGACTGTACCTCCATGGTCAATGTCTTCGGCGAAGGAATTAAAGTTGAAAATATTTTGAATATTTTCAAAGTACTTTTTTGGCGTACTTGTGATTCATTTTTCCATGACCACCATATACTTTTACTCTTATATCCTGTACCAAAATATATTTTCCTATGTAAAAATTCGGTGTTTCTTCGAATTTTTTACCGTGTTGTGCCTAATGTCTTATCGAACTCATAACGGTCCTTTTGGACTAGCCGGTGGCTGTGAAATCTCTCAGACTCTTGAAAATGTCCTTAAATGAAATTTGTGCCTGTCTAATTTTTGTTTTGGTTTCGACTTAGGTCGATTCTGGAAGGTTCTACAACATTTACACTCCTCTATTTTCGACTATGTAAACACCCTGTATCGTGGATCCGGAAATTATAACACCAGGGTAACACTAACACTCATTTATTACCTTACGTACTAATTACAACCATTAATTACTTCACTAATATACTACATAAATACTATAATTCACTACTTTAGTAACTTTAGTCACTTGATCATTTTACTATCTTTCTGATCTTACTGAACTTGCTGTCATAACTCAACTGTCCACTTTGAGCTTCTCCTCCACTTTATATAGTCCTAGGTAGTTCGCTTCTGGATCATTCTACTATTCTCCAGCAAATGTCAAGAGCTCTCTAGACATTTCCAGATGTCTGGATTTTGACACCGCGTGCCATCTATGGGACAATAGCCGAAACAACTGACTAATTTAGTTTCCTATTACATATACATGAGAACTTAGAGGCCACTCAGATGTCTGGGGGGTAGAACATGTCACAATATTTAGCCACAACAACTTTTCCTGTCGAACAAGATAACACATCATACATTTTTAATGGTACTAAGTAGTCATAATCATTCTTCACGATGGATGCCATTTGGGCTCTTGTCAAGTGGAGCCGGTATACGCGTCCTTGGTATGCATTCGTGTACACCAACACCAGTTGCCTCTTGAGTCTTAGATCGGCCTGGATACCATTCCAGCGCCTCAGAAACTCAAACGATGCCTTTTATTGTATTCTCAGTCATTTCAGTTAGAAAACGCGACTATATGGAATAGTAGACCTGATCCCTCAGAGCTACAGCCTTTGTGTGCCCCAGCCCCTTGCCCGTTGCATTTCACATTCCATTCTTAACAGTCTATTTGCTGCTTTCCTGGCTTCTAGTTCCAGTTTCTCTTCAATATGCAAGGGTTTGAGTCCAAGCATTACGTCGTTAGGGTGGTACTGATTGCTCGTCTCATTCCTAGACAGGCCAATCTTTGAACTTGCCATAGAAGATCCCTAGACGTATTCGCCAATTGAGATCGAAGACGTGTTTGCACATTCAGAGATGTACAGGCATTCCTCATTTGAATTTCCACATGGTCCTTCCACGACAGTTTGTAGTTACTCCCAGATACCTCACGGTACGAGTAAAACACGATGTACCCATATGAGAACAAAGCTGAAAATCGCTTATTTTTCTCCATTTTGTGAACAGCATTAACTCTATGTTACCGTGTCTGTTACACCAAAGTTGTTTGAATCAATAATAAAAAGATAACTGCAGCAGTTAAATTAACAAAACCATACGTTGACATTTAATCTCGGAGGGGATTTAACATTATTACGAAGAATTTAAGATTGGATGTTTTATAAGGATCTATATTAGGACCAGTTCTTTTCATACTTTAGATAAGTGATTGATAGTAACTTTTGTGAAATATTAGTGATATCCAAACGATATATGTCTATTAAGCCGACAGTGTCCAGTTATAAGATCCACCATTATCCTAATGGTCTTTCTATTTTGGCTTAGTTATAAGAGTCTGTACAGCAAAAAAAAAACAGGTAAATAATTTCTACAGGGAACTTTTGTTTATATAATCAGAGGCCGCTATTATTAATTAATGTTTTCCACAAAAATATCGTTGCCGGCTACGGCTATTTTGAAAAATGACATCAAAATAGGTTTTTTTCAATTATCTCCTTGCCTGTTAGTCCTACCCTAAAATTAGGTATTGCCAATATTGTAGAAAATAAAAAAGGCTACAACTTTCGTTTAAACTATTTTTCTCCATTGTTAATATTTTACGATTTTTATACCCCAAAAACTCATAAAATGATATCCTACATCGGTAGTGGGGTGGGGGTGGTGATAGGGGGTGGTAGTGGGGGTGGATGAAGTAAAAGATATTTTGAGGTTTTTTGTTCTTGTACACGCACTAAATCACAATTTTTTTTTCATCCCCTTTAATAATGGGGTGGAGGTGATAATGGAGGTGGCTAGAGTAGAGGGAAACTGAGCCGACAGAAATTTTTTTTGTCCAAAATCGGCTTCAGCGCGTCAAAATACTTCAGAAAAGTTAGATTAGAACCTTAGGACAGGACCTTGACCTTTTTTTTTCTAGACCTGTGTTATTATAGAACCAGTTTACATTAGCACACATGCTTAAATTTTTTGAACTTGAAAATCATATTTCCTTTGAACAAACTGCACGCTAACCCAACCCCCAAAGATAAGCACCCTCTCCTCCCAGAACATAAACCTTTAGGCTGCCACCAGATGTAAAATAGTTTTAAAAGGACTTTTTATTTGCTTTATTAATAAAATGCCAATGGACCGAAAACCGGCCTCCTCCTTTGGAACAGCTCTTTTTTGTTGTAAATATATAGTTGATTTTAATCAAAACAAAAAATGTCGAACCTGCCTATTCTGTAACTGACGAGGCCCCGTAACGTTACTTAAAATGCTCAAATTGTTCTTTTAATATAAATTGCACGTAAAGCATTGTGTGCAACAAATAACTCATTTTCAACAGGACTGAGGCCGCGTGGGCGTTTGGGAAAGAAATTTCGCATAAGTTTCTAACAAAACGATCTCGACCCGACCACAGCTGGTTCAGGACAAATAAATGAAATTAAATTTGTTTTACACAGAGTTAATTGTATTACTAGTATTTTTATTTATGTGTGCGATAAATGCTGTAGTAATAATTTTTATAAACTTTGACACTCCAGTCAAAACGGCTCTGTATCCAATCGGAATTGCATATGTTATAAAAAGATACTGACAATTTGCCCATAAATTAAACAGATAACACGTTTATCTGTAATTATTTATGATTTCGTAATAATAATTTATTAATACTTGCTTCTTCTTTATGTTACAACCAAGTAAGTTGTATATGATTTTATTAATATACATGTAATCTAGCGAGGTCCCTATTAGTGGAGTCAATTTTTTCACTTCGGAAAAATTCCGGGAAGCGGTAACTTTTGAGAATACATCTCTGAACATGTCAGGAACAAGATACAAAAAGTTACCAACAATAGTCCTTGAGCGTAATTTGTTATTAAACAAATTAGTTGTAAAATACCAGTTTTTGTCAAATATATCTTAAAATAATTTTTTCTTTCAAAAACTAATTACGCCATTCGGAAGTACGGGAAATTTCACATCAAAAATGTATATGAAGTTTTTTTGTACAATCAAAACTAGGTCCGGGAATATGTTTTTTTGGCGCGCTCTAGCGGTGGAATGGTTAGTCTTACAAAAAAAAGGTAATATATGAAAAGTGCAGGAAATTTTGTCTACTTTAATTTTGTATAGAGTGGACTTGTCGAAAAAACGCTTCCTTTCTGAGATTTAGGCCATAAACTGAAAATAGTGCCAAAATTTGGGCAAAAAGTGCCAAGAAAACAAAGTTCCGGGCCAAATTTTTGCCTGCAAACTTCAAATTCATGTTGAGTGACCCAAAAAACATAGAGGGTGAGAAAATCAAAACTATAGCAAAACTTTCCTCTGAATCCCCATTTTTTTCCTAATATAAAACACACCACAGATAGTAGACCTAGCTTAAAGTAATTGAAGCCAAGATACAAGAGAAGTTTTTGAAAAATTTCTTCATCTTTCGGCAGGCGTACGGCGTAAATTATCCGATTGACTTTTGAAATAACCTTTTTCAGTCATGTTTAAAACAATCTAAATCCTTTTAAATATGGTACACTGGTACACTTAAATACACACTATAATTCAATATCACAGACCGAATACAACTAAATAATTTTAGAAAATAACCGCAACTGACAAGTGACGTCCAATATGAGTGTGTTCTCAGACATGCCCCTACACCCGGATATTAGTCGGTGATTTAAAATACTTTCCAGTTAGAAATTATGATAACAGATTTGAGAGTTGCTAATGTTTAGTAACACTATATTAATATTATATATAAATTAATTTAAAATATACGACACATGCAAGGGGCGCCTGTTCAGTTTGACCCGTTTTACCGCGTATGTAAAAGAAAGAACGTAATTTATTGATATTAAATTTGTACGCGTTTCTTATTACGGAGGTGACAAGTTTACATGCATCACTCCGCAAAATTTATCAAAACATTAATTATTTTTTGTCTCGTAACTTGAACTGTTGAATCTCGAATTCCCAGTGCTCTGTACAAGTGTACGGCAATGCCCACGCAAATCCCTGATTAATTTTATCTTCCGCTCCGCTCGGTTGATTGAAGTTTTTCCAATTCTCTTATTTATTTGGACAGAAATAATTGTTCATTAACTTCAAAATGTTAATAGACCTCACTGGTTTCAGCAGATATGCCAGTTAGTTGTTAAGTGGCCATAAACGTCTGAGAATATCGTTCGGATGGACACACTTATTATACGAATTGTATCCGAGACACGTCTTTGTTCCAGCAAAGTTGTACATCAAAATTATGATAATAGATTCCAATTTTCTGTCTGTCTGTCTGTCTGTCGGTCTGTAAATTTTTTTTTGTGCGCACGTGTACTCTGGAACCGTTTAAGATATTGACTTGAAATTTGGTACACATATGTACTTTAACGAGATCTAGAACTAGATTATATCTTCATCTTGTTCCGTCGAAGGGTTGGGGGGTAAATTGGGGTAAATTTCGGGTAAATGGGTAAATCAAGCAAGTAAGAGTCCATGAAATGGGTATTTAGTATACAAAAGAGAAGCTAAGGTCTAAAAAAAATTTTTGGCATTAGCCACCCCCACCCCCTTATTAAATAGGATGAAAAAAAAATGTGATTTAGTGTGTGTACAAGAACCAAAAGCTTCAAAATATTTTTTTACTTCATCCACCCCCACTACCAACCCTCTACCACCACCCCCACCCCCACTACCGATGTAGCATATCGTTTTATATGTTTTTGGGGTAGACGATTTCAAATATTATGTTGTTGAAGTTACATTGAATAGTATGGATGCGCAGTGGCTTTCCTCCTATTTGGATACTCAGTGACTTTTTTCGAGTATTATAGTAGATTACCTCAAGTAGTATGGATGCGCAGTGGGTTACTTTAAGTAGTATGGATGCGCAGTGGCTTTCCTCGAGTACAATGGATGCGCAGTAGGTTATCACGAGTAGTGTGGATGCGCAGTGGCTTTTCTCGACTGCCATAGATGCGCAGTAGGTTACCTCAAGTGATATGGATGCGCAGTGGGTTTCCTCGAGTAAAATGGATGCGAGTGGGTTACTTCAAGAAGTATGAATGCGCAGGGGCTTTACTCGAGTAAATTGGATGCACAGTGGGTTACCTTGAATAGTATGGATGCGTAGTAGGTTTCCTCGAAGAAAATGCTTGTAGTAGAGGCTTTACTTCTATCGTGTAGTTTACGGCACACAACGATTTTTTATATCTTTGTTTTGCCATTTTCTGCGTATTAGTTCGACATTCAGTGGAAGTATATTAAGGCAAAAAAAATTTTTGGAAATTTTCATTGTTTAAATAGGCTTATAATATCAAGAAACGTCAATATTTTAAGTCTGAGCAAAATAAATTTGTCTGTTGCGTCGGTGCATATGTTAGTCTTGTATCGTTTTGGTGCTCACGATTACTCTGGAACCGTTTAAGATATTCACTTAAAATATGGCACACGTATGTTTTTTAACGAGATCTGGAACTAGATTATATTTTCATCTTATTCCGTTGCAGAGTTGAAGGGTAAATTGAGGTAAATGGGGGTAAATAGGTAAATCAAGCAAGTAAGAGTCCATGAAATTGGTATTTAGTAAATATAAGAGGAGCTAAGGCCTCAAAAAAATGGCATTAGCCATCCCTATTACCGACCCCACCCTATTATTAAAGGTGGTGAAAAAATAGTGTGATTTAGTGTGTGTACAAGAGTCAAAGTCATCAAGAAATTTTTTCACTTCATTCACCCCCACCCTCTATTACAGATGTGGCATATAATTTTATTGGGTTTTGGGGTACATGATTTCAAATATTATACCATTAAAGTTCCATAAACAATTATTTCCACATAGTGGAGTGCAAATATAGTATTTTGTTGTAAGAGACTTGGATGTGGAAGTAGTGATTCCTTGGGCAGCGGTTTTTTTACTATAATTCCCATGTAATTTAATACTACACCTGATCGACTTATATACGTAGGTTTATTCACCTTATAAAAAATCTAATGATATAGGTACGTATATCTGGATGTGATTTGTTGATTTATCTTATCTTCATATCGATTTCAAACCGTATCTTTATTACGAATAATTGCAACAGTTATTTGAAGTCAGTTTAATCTTAAAAGATAAACTTTGACGAGTTAGACCCGCCCAAGCAATAAAAATTATAGTTGTATTTCACGTACGAATTGCACGGGATATAAATGTACACGGTGCGGCAAAACTGAACGATATGAAATAACTTTCTTGTTTGGAATGACATGCTCTCCATTTTATATACACATTTTTCGAGTTTTTCGCAGGTTTTGTTTCTCACTTGTGAGAATGGAAATGCCATCGGCAGGCACCATATTACGTGAACAGGTAATTGGCCAAGTCATTTGTGTAAAGAATAAATAATAGTGGCCCTAGGATACTACCTTGCGGAACACCAATGCCAACCCGCAATTATTGAGATCTAGTACCAAAAAAAATGTACAAATTGTTTTTTGATTCCTGATCGTATTATTAGTGGTAAAATTGCCATTTCCCTAAAATATCTACGGGATATTCTTTTATATATTCCTAATTGTTATTTTATCGAAGTTTGGAAACCCTTTCTGAAAAATATAAGCTACTCCTAAATTCTTTATCACAAACTATTAATACAGGAAAAGATTTAAAAAAATGACCGTAACTCGAAGAAAATTTGTGCAGACTTTAAACTTTAATTATAAGTTTAAAATGGGCTAAAGTTCACGAAACAAAAAAGTTTAGGGGTTTTAGGATCCGCGAGAACCTAGTGAGTAAAAAGAGGTATTTTTAATAAGAAAAATCGATTTTTCTCTATTTTCTCGGGAAATATGCCTGTTACAAAACGTAATTCATATAAAAGTTGTTATCTTTAATTTGGTGTTTTTAAATTAATTTTATAGCAATAATTAACCGAAATGCGGCCATTTTACTTCCACGTCCAGTGTAGTAACGACAAAAAATTTTTTAAAAATTTTTATTGTCCAAATAGGCTTAAAATGTCATGAAACGTCGAGATTTTAAGTTTGAGCGAAAAAAAAATTTCTGTCTGTCGGTCTGTCTGTCTGTAACTTTTTTTTGTGCGCACGTTTACTCTGGAACCATTTAAGATATTGACTTGAAATTTGGTACACATATGTACGTTAACGAGATCTAGAACTGGATTATATTTTCATCTTGTTCCGTCGAAGGGTTGGGGTGTAAATTGGGGTAAATCTGGGGTAAATGGGTAAATCAAGCAGTGAAGAGTCCACGAAATTGGTATTTAGTATATACAAGGGAAGCTAAGGTCTCAAAAAAAATTTTGGCATTAGCCACCCCCATCACCACCCCCACCCCCTTATTAAAGGGGATGAAGAAAAATGTGATTTAGTGTATGTACAGGAACCAGAAACCTCAAAATATTTTTTTACTTTATCCACCCCCCCCCCCCCCTACCACCCCCTATCACCACCCCCACCGCACTACCGATGTGGGGTATCGTTTTATGGGTTTTTGGGGTAGAAGATTTCAAATATTATATTATTAAAGTTCCATAAACAATTATTTTCACATACAAAGTTTTTTCGTTGTGAGTGACTTGGATAGAGAATCTGGATGTGGAAGTAGTGATTCCTTGGGCAGCGGTTTTTCGATGGAGGAATGGCGGATGGAATTTTTTTCTAAAACAAGTGTTTTAAAGTGATAAAATAAATTGAGCATCTACAAGATGCTACATAACGAAAAACAGTATTTTTGAAAGAAAAATTAATTACTGAGCAATTACAATAACAAAAAGCCGGCATTTTATTAACAAAAGTGTGACAACGCACATTGAATCAGCCATAACTTCTTTACTTTTGTGATGTAGAAACAAACGGAAAATCATTTTAAAGATTGATTAATTACCTTTGATTTTGTTTCTTAGATATATGATGGAAGTGTCACAGTTTCTAAGATATTCAACATTTTATACTAAACACTTCATCCTAAAAACGGTCGGATCCCATCTATAAAATTAAATATCTCCGAAACGATCAACCCTTCACCAATATATAAACAAAATAAGTTTATTCTCAGTTTATAAGCTTCATTTTTGATGTCCACCATATTTTCTCTTAAACTAATATTTATTGAGATACTTATTTGCAGAGAAACAAGAATGTTACGATTTTTCTAAAATCCCTTTACAGTTTAAAATGCATTTTGTTTTCTAAAGTAAGTACTGTAAGCCGATGATTTAAGCGTCTAGGTTACACTATACAGGGTGATTCTTGTAAGGCGACCATTAGAATCTTTCCTACTTGCAGATGAGATAGCCGTTTGAAATATGGTACCTTACCATAGTCGACCATTGCGAGTCCGAAAATAATAATTCCAAAATGGCGGCACTTCCGGAAATACCGGATACCAACTTGCTTATTTTAAATGGAACACCCTATATATTTTCGACTTTTCGAAATGACCATAAAATTCTGAGTCAAAACATGTAGCACACCCTATATCTAAACCGAGCAGTTTCGGAGATATTTGACATTGTATAAGAAATTTGGCAGGTGGAAGGTTTGCAAGAACCGTTATAACTTTCTTCGTGTAGGAGATACTTATTTGCTCTTTGGTACGTAGGAAGAACACAAGATGAGCTACTCTCTAGAAAAAAAAAATAGATTCCAAAATAGTATACCAAGTGTTTTATTTTTCACGTTACATTTTGTCAAATTCAAACCTAAGAAACTTTTTTATTTCAAATGGAACACCCTGTATTTTTTTACATCAAATTATGTTAAATTAAATTCCCTTTTTTCTAGTATAAGCATTGTAGGGGTTAAAGTTACAACTTTTCGAAATATTTGCAATTTTCTTAAATGTCCAAGAATTTTTAGTAAAAATTGCCATCAACTTACCCATGATTAGAAACAATCATTAATGTCAGTCATTCTCTTTTGTTAAAAAATGCCAGCACGTTTAAATTACACCCACGAAGACTTTTAGATTTGTTTATTATTTATGGAGAATGTGATAAGTAATAATACCAAGAACATGTAACACATTTGCTATTCGATACCCATTTTATTGTTTCAATTGTTTCATAGGCTTCTACGTTTTTTTGGATAAATTATAATCTTCAACAAAAACTTGCGGATAATTCATAAAGTACGTGTTAGATATAGGACATGCTGATATAAGTCCACCTCAAATTTAATTCTACATCGATTGCCATAATAAAATTTGGCACGTGCCATTTAACAGAGCCAAATATTCTAAAATTATCCAATATGCGTTTTACAATGTATGGTGGATGGTTTCTGTTCTTGTGGGTATCGAGTAGCAAATGTGTTACATGTTCTTGGTATTACTTTATCACATTGTCCATAAATAATAAACAAATCTAAAAGTCTTCGTGGGTGTAATTTAAACGTGCTGGCATTTTTTAACAAAAGAGAATGACTGACATTAATGATTGTTTCTAATCATGGGTAAGTTGATGGCAAAAATCTATCAATTTATATAAGAAGTTATTGAAATTTAATTCTCTCTCAGCTCCAATATTTTTGTTTTTAGGTGCCATCCCTTGAAAAGGGGTGACATCCACCCCCTATAAGTTAGCAAGCCCTCGCATAATATAGAAACTTGTTTCTTTATACATTTTCTATTAGGCTGCCAAAAATGAACGAGATCTAATTCATATGACATTATTCCGGAGTTAATTTCGATTAATTATTGCTATAGAATTAAATTTAAAAACACCAAATTGAAGATAATTTGTCAGAAACAAGTTTCATTTGAACTATTTTTTTGTAAATGCCATATTTCCCGGGAAAATAGAGAAAAATCGATTTTTTAATTAAAAATACCCCTTTTCACCCCCTATAGGTTTTCGCGGATCCGTAAAACTCCTAAACTTTTTTGTTTAGTGAACCTTGATTTATTTTGAACCTATAGCCAAAGTATAAGGTCTGAACAAATTTTCTTCAAAGTAAAGTTTTCCTGTACTATATCCCGAATAAAAATGTAATGTAATAGTAAAAGAACAAAACTTCTCTATTAGTAATAGTTCTTAATCTATGTAAGACATACAGTAGATAATTTACACATCACATTACGTCTACATAATGCCCCTAAGAATTTTGTAGACTTGGTCCAGGGCCATTTTAAGTAAATGGCTTTTGTTGTGATTTGACAATTTTGGTACAAAATAATTAAAAAATGTTTTACTTTCTTTTAGTAGCGATTGTGTATTCTGAACTTTGTAATAAATGTAATAATTTTGTTCGAAGTAAATTCTATTAAAAAGCATTTAAAAGCAAATTGTCATTTGCAAACATAATTAAATAGACATCGATTAACAATATTATGTGAATCATGTGAATCAGGATTGGCCCCAGAACTGAACCCCAGGGAACTCCGTCGGTTGCATTCGCATTTGAGAGATTTTAATTTAAATTTATTTATTGGATATTTTTATTTATTTTTAGATGAACAGGCCTTTCTAAAAATTGAAACGAAAGGATTCCATGTTTGTGGCAAGCAGTCTTAGTTTATGTATCGTAACATGTAGCCTTTCTAACTTCCCATTGAATAAAGTTAATTTAAAATTTAACATAGTCCGGCGTTTAACATAGAAATGGCTGCCAGCGAGTTCACGACACGAGAAAATGACAAATTCTTCCTTAATTTTCCCTGACGAAATGACCTGGATGGCTCTTATCTCTTGATTTTAAAATTACACTCGGAAAACTTGAGCAATTATAGCATAAATATTACGATTTCCGGAAAGATATATCACCAAGTTAACCTCAATGAAAGCACGTGGCGTGGCCTCGTAGCTACTATGGGCGATATCCGTGTTTCCAAAGGACTTTTCTCCCTTAAAGTTTGAAATATATTTTTTAGTAAAAAATTTTAAAATCATTGACTAAATGTTACATTTCTATAAAAGACAAATTGCTATTGTCCTTTTATCAGTTTAGATAGACAGATAGATAGAGTTTATTCCAATAGACGAAATTACAATAGTATAGGAAAAGTGAAAGGAGGTTCCTCTGATTGAATAGATGCATTTCAGATACATAGTTTCCAGTAAAATTAAATATTTGCAACAAATTTAAAATAAATGGGTACAACAAATTTATGATATAAAATTTAAAACAAGATATAAGACCCTGTATATGAGCCTAAGTAAAAAGTGATTTCAGTCAAATGCCATAAAACTTCACACCGTTTGTTGTCATCTCCGTTCATCATCATGGGCTTTTAGTCCAATTAATAAGCCGGAAAATGTGGAAAAGTGGTGGAACAGCACCGATTTGAAAAATTCCTTTTTTCACGTGTTCCCACCAGGAGCACTCATCAGCATCGACCTCTGCATTAACTCCGAAGATGAGAAAGTGCCCCAAAAAGTAGCTGTCTTAAAGAAATTTGTAAATTAATATTTCGCCTCAGAAATGGGCTCTAGGGGGTTTTCTGGCTCGCTGATCACGAATCCGAGAAATTCCATATTCCAGTATGGAATTCGTGCCATTTTTTTTTAATGAAAATTCCACTATTTCGGGCGGAAATTTAAATATGAATATTGTGCTGCAGAAGTATGCTGTAGGAGTTTTTTGGCTCGCTGATCACGATTCCGAGGTCCAAATTAAAAAATTCCATATTCCAGTATGGAATTCGTGCCATTTTTTTAAATGAAAATTCCACTTTTTCGGGCGGAAATTTAAATATGAATATTGTGCTGCGGAAGTGTGCTATAGGGGGTTTTTTGGGTCGCTGATCACGTTTCCGAGGTCCAAATTTAGAAATTCCATATTTCAGTATGGAATTCGTGCCATTTCTTGATGAAAATTCCACTTTTTCGGGCGGAAATTTAAATATGAATATTGTAAGGAGTCGGGATTTTCCCGAGAAAACGCAAAATCGTGCTAAAGTTATGAAACCTATTCCTCTCCCCGTTTTCGAGGGTGCTGAACACGAATAACAGGGTGAAAAAAGTTTTTAATGATGCGCATCCCCTGAAACGGTCAAGAACCACCTCTTTTTGCTTATTTCTCATATGACAGCTTGGCACCGACTATTTTTACAGGGATTCTTTGCTCGAAAACGAAGGGAGAAATAGGTTTCATAACTTTAAATTTAATTATATATTATATATACACATACACACACATATAAACACATAAGTATGTGCACAGATATACAGGGTGAGTCATGAGGAACTGTACATACTTCTACCGTAAGTAGAGGCACCTAAGACGAATACCAAGTGACCATTAAAAAGTGTTTGTTCCGTTTCTTTACTATCATACAGAGTGATTTATGAATTTTGTTCAAAAATTGTTTCAGTCATAACATTTTAACGGTTAATCCGATTTGCCTCATTTTTTACAACAATGTACACTGTTGCCTAACAACCATCATACATATCCAAAATTTAAAAAATCCAGGGAGGGTTTCAAAAAAATTTGTTGGATTGCTTCGTATACGATAGTTCACCCTGTATATGATTTATCTAAAATTGATATGAAATTGGTATAGGACACAAATAGGTAGTAAAACCTGAGCATTTGAAATTTTTGTCACACTCAATAACTTTTTTATTAACGATCAATTTTCAAGTCAAATGAAAAGTTTGGCAAAATGGAATATTTTAATGTATACTAATATTTATTAATACAAAAATTTAGCTAAAGAAAAAATAATATCTACATAATTCGTGCCTACATAATAACAAGCACTAAAGGACGTAGATCCGTATGTTGTATTTATTTTAAATTCAATGCTTGCATTGAACAGGATGGTTTTTAAAGATATTTCGAAAAATTTACAATTTTCGTTAAAATTGATCTTAAACTGAACATTTAGGTTGGACACTTTAAATGGGGGAAAGTTAGGTAACACAAATTTGGCTACTTATTTCTGTCCTTTTTGGAAGCAATTTGACTAATTGGAGAAATTACATACAGAGGCAACTTTTTAGATGAACCACATCAGGTACATTTTTAAGACCTGGCCTGGAAATTGATTAAAATGATGGTACTTATTAAACCTAGGCACGAGTTATGTAGATATATTTTTTTTAGCTAAATTTTTGTATTAATAAAAATAAATACTCAGGTTTTACCACCTATTTGTATCCTATACAAATTTCATATCAAGTTTTAGATAAATCATATACAGGGTGAACTATCGTATACGAAGCAATCCAACAAATTTTGTTGAAACCGTCCCTGGATTTTTAAAATTTTGGATATGTATGATGGTTGTTAGGCAACAGTCATTGTTGTAAAAATTGAGGCAAATCGGATTAACCGTTAAAATGTTATGACCAAAACAATTTTTGGACAAAATTCATAAGTCACTCTGTATGATAGTAAAGAAAGGGAACAAACACTTTTTAATGGTCACTTGGTATTCGTCTTAGGTGCTTCTACTTAGGGTAGAAGTATGTACAGTTCCTCATGACTCACCCTGTAGACAAACACATATACATATAAAAAAGCATAAACAAATCTAATCAACAGTACTTCTGATGAGATATTTGGAATTAACCGCGAATTCGTGTTCAGTGACTCAAACTATATCGCAGAGCACATTTTCGAGGAAAAACGTTAATATTTAAATTTTTTCTGAAAAAATTTAATTTTCCATGGCACATATTCCATACTGGAATATGGAATTTCTCAATTTGGACCTCGGAATCGTGATCAGCGACCCAAAAAACCCCCTAGAACACACTTCTGCAGCACAATATTAATATTTAAATTTCCGCCCGAAAAAGTGGAAATTTCATCAAAAATGGCACGAATTCTATACTGGAATATGGAATTTCCCAATTGGGGCCTCGGATTCGTGACCAGCGACCCAAAAAACCCCCTAGAGAACACAACCGCAGCACAATATTCATATTTAAATTTCCGTCCGAAAAAGTGGAATTTTCATCAAAAAAATGGCACGAATTCCATACTGGAATATGAAATTCCTCAATTTGGACCTCGAATTCGTGATCAGCGACCCAAGAAACACCCTAGAGCCCATTTCCATTTCCATTTCCATTTCCGAGGCGAAATATTAGTTTTATAATTTTTTTTAAGACAGCTACTTTTTGCTGATGGATGTTCCTGGGGGTCTAGGGAACACGTGAAAGAAGGAATTTTTCAAATCGGTGCTGTTCCACAACTTTTCTACATTTTACACTTTTTTCCGGCTTATTAATTGGACTATTTATAGTTTTCACATATTGAATATGTTTTAAAATTATCATTTTTGTTTTATTTATAACTTTATGTATATCTGTATCCTTTAAAAGTTAGGTAATTAATCTGCTAATTCAGCCAAAAGAAAGTGAGAAGAAAAAATCATCATAGCATACCCCAGCATACTCCGATTCTGAATTGAATAGATCGTATGTTTTAAGTTCGAAGGTTCTTTGTTTAAAAAAAGTCATTGATTGGAAGAAAAACATTATATACAGCAAGTAATTTTCCAATCAGTATATTTTCAGCACTTCCTATGATGAATGAGAGCGCTGATTTTTAATTGATATAGGCAGTGGGTATTGAATCCAGAACGACGAAAAAACGTAAAAAAAATCTTTTCGTAAACGTTTAAATTCATTGATGAACAGAATTTCATTCAGAGCTGTCGAATCTAAAATTTGTGGTCAAAGCCCTCGCTGGAATATTTCCTTTGAAGTTCATTTCTTAACAGCTGCTTTTATCGTGTTTTCTTAATTGACGTAAAGGAGGCTTACTGTAGTGCGTCTGTAAAAATTTATCAATTACATTCAATTTTTCGTAGTAATTCTTGTTTGTTTAGATAAGATGGTACCTGCCTATATACACACTGGTTCGGCGCTAGTTTTTGATTGATAATTTTACTCCAGATTACACAGTGTTATGTGATATGTGTACTTTGAACTTTAGCGATGACTAATTTTTATCTAGGGTTTTTAAATAATCGGAAAAATTTACCGAAGAGGTCGAAATTTTTAGTCGAAGAGCTGAATTCTACGGAAGCGTAGAATGCTCGAAAACTATTCCCAAGTTATTTTTTTTCGATCTCGAGATTAATCCTGACGTATTAATATATAAGTCGGGAATATTTCCGAGTTAATAAATTATATCGGGATTAATCCTGGCTTTTCCATATAGTACGAGATTATTCCTGACTTATCACAAACATCTCGGAAATAATCCTGACTTGTTAGTACAGGGTGGACCAAATTAGATGAATTCAAAGTTTTCTCTAAAACCATGGACAAAAACCAATATAGGTGTCCTGAGCTCGATTTTCGAGAAACAAACTATGGCGCAAACGCCGATCGTCTATGTTTTTCGACTACCGAGCTACAGAGCGTTTTTGGAAAATTGGCATTTTTTGATTACCTTTATATCTCAATTGCCAAGTGTCGAATCGAAAGTCGAGTAACACATTCTCGAGGCACTTTTTTGAATAGAATCCGTTGCTGACAAGAAAAAAATTATGCATGCCTTTATTTTCGAGATATAGACATTTTTTTAAATAAAACATCTTGTAAATTATTTCATTATTCGATTACAACTTAAATTACTATCCAACGATATATCATATGTCATATTTATCGTATGTAATATCACTAGTGCTTAAAATTTTATCGAAAATTTTTTCGAAAGCGTGTTGCCTGGTAATATAGAGTGCAAATTGGCAGTTTATTATCTGATTAAATCCCGACCGCTTTAGCGGGAGGGATTTAATCTTTGATAATAAACTGCCAATTTGCACGAGTTATATTAACTAGGGGCAACTTAGCTTAAGAAAAAATTTTTAGATAAAATTTAAAGCACGAGTGGTATTTGAGGAGAATATTTCACGAATAAATAATTCATTAAGTACATCTTCAATATTATGTTTTCTCATTAATTGCCTTCAGACGTTTTCTTGTCACTTTTTAGAGTTTACTGACCTTTATTTTCAATTTCCTCATTAATTTGATATACAGAAATATTTCCAAACCGACTCATATTGTCAAAACTGCAAATCTGAAACAAACGCAGTAGAAACAATGGAGTTTCCCTATATTTTAAAATAATCTAGTGACGTTTCTATGGCAACTAGTAAATAAAACGAGTTGAAACCTTAGATATTATAAAATATAGACTGGCTTAACACCTTTCAGGCGTTTTTGAGGTGCAATATGACGAGAACGATAGAGAGAGCACTACATCTTTAATCTGCGAGCACCACTTTATTCCCGATGTCCCGCCTATTTATTACTATACACTCATGGTTCCGAGATTGACATAGAGAGCGCCATCTAGCGCTACCGCTACTAGAGTTATATTCCATAATAATTGTTCATTGATTCATATTTACGTATTTAATCCTTATTTTTAACTTACGAAGTTTACAAATTATGTTGAGGTTTGCTTCGTTAGGCAGAGTGAATTTTAAATACAACAAATTAAAATATTGCACAGCTTTGATTCAACTAGTTACTTTTTAATAGATTACCGTATGTAAGTAGGTACCTAGGTACATTTTTAGTTTGTTTACAGAGCGAATGTGTTTACTTGACATTTATAATAAATGATTTGCTTAACTTTGTAACTACGTTATTGAGCTATTGAAAGCTGTGCTTGACTTGTTTCTGTATTATGAGCTAGGTATATTAAGTACAATCTTTGTATATTATTGTTACCTGATTGAAAAGTAGGCAAATTGAAATAGTTACAGATAGGCAAGGGTTATAGCCTATATATTTCAGACAGGCTTCTCTTTGGAACTGACGATTGTTTACTATATATGTGGTGTGTTTATGTTTGCTAGTACATAATACAATATTACAATTTACAAGGTAAGTTAACAATTAGTAATAAGCTAGAGAAGATATTTATAGATAAAATTTAAAAGCGTGAGTTGCCCTATTTGCCGAAAATATTTCACGAAACAAAACGTCAAAAAATTATCGCAGTATTTGCCGCTGCAGCGACATAAAAAATTAGAGCGATAAATTTTGCATGTTGGTACTGTCAAAAGCCGATCTAGCTTGTATTACCACTAGTAATGACATTTGATTGGTGCAATGTTGTGAAAAAACGGGCTCTCATTGGCTATAGCGTTAGTGAGTGAAATAATCTCTAGAAAAAGTGGATAATTTTCGAAAAATCTAATATATTTTTGAGGAGGCCATGGAAAACTATTGACAACAACAACACTTCTTGAAATATAAAACAGTTTTGCCAAAAATAGGAAAACTAAACTACAACAAATGTTCGAATTGTCTTCCATTGACATCTATGCATATTTATCGCATTTCTAAATATTTATTGAGAAGGCCATGGTAAAAAAAAAAAGAAAATCGAAATAATCGTAAATGTCAAAAACTAATTTGTGAGTTAATTGTGAGTGAGCATTGTTAAAAATGGTTCAATTTAGTAATGGTAAAAAATATGATATGATCAAATGTTGTATAGAATGCGAAGATGGTTCATATTTAGCTTCCGAGCTTTATTTTAATATGTAAGTTACAGACAGCAAAACTTTGTGCCAAAAGTGTCGCCTAAACAATATTTTTAGATATCCAGAAAAGAGACAGCCAGACATAAAAATATTCAAAAGGCTACAACAAAGTTTAAAAGAGTTTGGATCATGTGTAAAACCTCGAGAAAAAATATATCATAAAGCAGGTAGAGAAACTGTAGAAAATATTGTTTTAGAAACTGTAAATCTTAATATATCGTCTCGCGAAATACAAGAAAATTAAGGAATCCCAAAAACAACTGCGTTGCGTTGTTAAAAAAAAATAAATTCAAACCCTACAAAATTAGGATTAGTCACCATCTATACCCAAACGACTTTCAAAGGCGTCTCGATTTTTGCCAGGGGTTTTTGAGTCAGTGCATAAAGTGCCAGGATCTGAAGGAAGAATTATATGGACAGACGAGGCCCATATAAGCAGTGCCGGAATTCTTAATCGCCATTGGGCTCATGATAATCCGCACGTGACCGCTACAGTTAATCGTCGAGGATGATTTGGATTTGGTGTATGGTATGGTTTTATTGGATGCCTCATTTTTTTCACGATAATTTGAGTACCGAAAATTTTATTAACATTCTACGACAAGAAATAGAGCCCTTTGTAGACAATATGCCCTCTAAGACAATTTCAAAGATTAATTTATCAACACGAGGGCGCCCCAGGTCATACGTCAAATGAAACACGAAATTATTTATAAATGCTCAATTTGAGGAGGATTGGATAGGTATCTACAGTGTGTCTCATTTAAAATGAAGACACCCGGATATTTTCGTCATTTTTTGAAATCCAGATTTGAGCTTTGGCACAATTGTAGTCCTATATGAGACGTACATTTCGAGACTACCAACTTAAATTTAAGTAACAAACTGAGACAAGGGCAGACCCCCAAATGGGGCCCATTCCCGATATTTTGCTTCACGTAGAAGATATCGAAAAAAGTTATTAGAAAAAGTTGTTCAGAATCTAATTTTGAGTCCCAATGCCAAATTTTATTACGAAATTCGCATTTTTAGTTTTTTCAGTAAAATTTGATTCAAATCGGAAACAAAATGAAAAAGTTACAAGGATATCTTCATTTTAAGTGAGTCACACTGTATATTTAAGGAAATGTATAGATTTCGACAAAATATTACGTTAGTAAATACGTCGGGTGTCGGGTAAAATAAAGATTGTTTTGTGACTGTGATTTTTTAGCAGACCACGGTAAACCGCTTTGATAGAAATATTCAAGGTACATAATTGATTTTTTTTATTAATCATCGATTTTCGCTGGCGAGTATCTCGTAAACTATAACACATAGGAAGGAAATGCATATAAACATTCTTGTTGAAAATTTAATTACGTTTAATTCTGTTTAGATTACCTTTTTCCATACGACTATTCGTTTCCAAGTTATAAGCGAAGAATCGAAAAAAGGAACCTTCCCCCCCCTCCCCCCCCCTGAAGCGGCGGGGCTAGGGGCGGGGACTTTTAGTATTTTTACCTCCTAACTACCCCCAACACATCCCTGAAGAGGAAAATTCTCCCCTCCTAAATGTTCTCTACAATCCCCTTCTGGGCATTCATTGATTGGACTAAGAGGAATATTACGTTAGTAAATATTCTGCTCTCTAAAAGCATACCTACTAATAAGTAAGCTTCATCAGACACAAGGATGAGATGATTTTCGATGTTGATATCTTCATTTCTAAGCCGTAAAAATCTTCCATAAAAAATGTAATCACTCAGCTGCAATAAACTTTATCTTGTGAAGTATTCTTCTCGCACTCTTTTAGAAAAGTTGAAAGCTTGTGCGTATTGATTGAGTGGCCAAAATTGCTTGTTGTACAAAGTTTCATTTTTGTATAGAACTTTTACCAAGACATTACTAATTGTTGACATTCATATAAAATTCTCGGCATTTATATATTTCTTTTCCCTCGCATGCAACAAAGCTTTAATCCGGAGGCTCTTAAAGATGTAATTAATAAGGATGAAAAAGACAGTGTCCCTGATCTAGAGCCTTGAGGAACTCCAGACGTTGTTATTTAAAAAGTGACGACTGTATTTTAAAGATCAATAATTAGTATATTAATAAGACGTAGACTTCCTATAATTCAACATATCAGTATTGGCAGACATGGTTAAACGCTCTTTTCAATAAATTACATTGTGAAGTATGCGATTATGTCGAGAAGCAATGATGAATGAAGTTATTTTCGCCGTTTAACACAAATAGCTACTATGTTTGCAAAGTTAGTATACAATATTTTTTACCCAGTTTGTAAATAAATGGTTTTATCTTCGTGTTATAGGTTACATAGTATTTATAAATAATAATCGATTAGGCGAAATATAAATATTATAGAATACAATTGTTTTCTTAAAATCTGCTTTATATCAAAAGGGTAATGTTTCTTATTTACGTAGCAGTAATGGATATCGATCGATATGAATGTATTTTTCTCGGAACGATTTACCCAAATTGTTACAAGGAGGTTCTTGCGACAAGTTCCAATTTCCGACAATTTTTTTTTTCTTAAATTAAACATAAACAACCGCATATTCTTTTGATAACGATGGAAAATCGTAGTAACTAAAAAAATGTTTAAATTTTGTTATTGTTGATGGATATCGGTCTACAAAAAAAAACTGTGTCAGTTCCTGCGAAAATTTTGGCTGATCTTTATACACGTCGTAATAGCCCGGGAGGTAGCGTTGCATTTACGCAATTGTCATATTTCTGGTAAGATGCAGATGCAAAATGATTGATGAGTACAGTTTTGATGATAAAGAAGATCATTTCAAAAAGGTCTGTGGCTATAACTCCAGATAGGCTTTTGTCCACTGTCTCTCTTTTTATTCACACCATCTTAGCAGCAGTTTTGTGATATGTGCATTACTCTAGTTGGCCGCCCTTTGCTGTCTGGTTCGTCTGACAGCATCATGCCATCTGTCGTGGTTGTCGGTTAGGGGCACGGCCTCATCGAAACTCTCTCCCATCAGCTCAAAAACGGTTGGTTCTCCGTAAAAAAATTGTCATATGAACTCGAAATCTTATTTAATTATATGTAATTTTTTTTTTTTGCATTAAAGTAGTACATACAGGGCGATTCAGGTATGTGGTCATTAAGTTCTAGTGGTGATTCTATATAAAAAAATATAAAAAAAGTTGGAAATAAAAGCGCTGCGGGCCTGTGGAGGGGGCACCCAAAATTAACATTTTATTTAATATCTCAGGAACCCTTTAGCTACAGTGACTAGTTTTTGCACGTGATTCGATATCAATAAAGGTCATTATCTGATGTTATGCACCAAGGATAAATTCAATCGGGAGTGCACAAAATTGGAAATGATGGACTTACTTCTCCCCCCAATTTTTTTAATGTGAATTTTCTATGATTGTCTCATCAGAATATGATTCCTTGGCTATAAATACACAAAAAAGGTTATCTTGTTGTAACGCCGTGCGACCAACCGGTTTCGAGATATTTAAACCTAAAAATACGCATGCATTGCCTAGGATTCAAAAATAGGTATAACAATTTTTCGCTCTTCTGCATAATTTAACAAGAATAAAAACCGTAGGCTGTCAATTTTCTAGAATAACAAATCTGTATTACGTGACACAAAGAAGCACCAATAGAGTTGGCTGTCAACGTGTCAATAAAAAAGAACAAACTAGTGAAATTGTATTTATTATTCTCTTGAATAAACCAAGGAAAATTAACAAATTATTACTAAATTAAAGGACTCACCAGATTTTAAAGATTAACAAATTGAATTAAATATTCAAAATGGGCGCCATTCATTTCCACACAAGCTGCTAGACGACGATTCATTGAAACAAAGACCCGTTGAAAAATTCCTGATATTCCTGATAGTTTCGAACACCATTGCTTTACGTTCACGTAACTCTTCAAGATTTGTCACAGGAGTTGAGTAGACAAGGCTTTTCAAATAACCCCAGACTAAATAGTCAAGAAGAATTAGGTCGGGAGATCGGGAGGGCCAAGCCGCATTTAAATAACTTCGAACAACTATTCTAAAATGGGGAGGTGCACCATCGTGCAGGAACCACATTGTCCTTCTAGTCTCATACAGCATATCCTCCAAGAGATCTAGATTGTTTCTTAAAAAATCTAGATAATTTAACCCATCCAATCTATTAGACAAAACAAATGGTTCTAATCTGTTGCCAAGTATACCTGCCCAAACGTTGATGGAAAATTTTTCTTGGTGCCTGGACTCTAAGAAAGCATGAGAATTTTCTTCTACCATATGTGATTGTTGTGAAGTTGAAATACCATCCCGCGTAAACCCCGCTTCGTCCGTAAACAAATTTTTTTTAATAAATTCATCATTTCTTTCACATTCTTGTACAAGCCATAGGCAGCAGGCCTCCCTTCTTGGTAGCTCTTCTGGTTTGAGATGCATGTGGTAGGGATACAGTAATAGTTCATGTGACATCCTTCAAACAGACTATGCTGACACACCTTCCTGTAACGCTAGCCTTCTCGTACTATTTGGAGATTCGCATTTACTGCATTTAATATTGCTTCTTCTGTTTCTGGGGTCCTAACACAACGATCTGGGCCAGAATTTTCCTTGTCTGAATAGAACTTACCCCTTTCTCGTAACGAATGATCTGCTCTTACAAAAAATATCTTTCGCAAGGTAATCTTCTATTTGGGAAAGCTTCTTCGTACAATTTTTTAGCTTCAGCAGCTCGACCGCAGAATAAATGACCTTCTGTCCATGGCACTTGCGAAAATGTGAAAAAAAAATGAGGAATTCATTGAAAAAATTCTGTTTACGCAAGAAGACTGGACTTTCCTTTAGGTTCAGTTTCTAGAAACCGGTTGGTCGTACGGCGTTACAACAACATAACCTTTTTTGTGTATTTATAGCCAAGGAATCATATTCCGATGAGACAATCACAGAAAATTCACATTAGAAAATTTGGGGGGAGAAGTAAGTTCCCCTTTCCAATTTTGTGCACCTCTGAATTTACCCTTGGGGGATAACATCAAATAATAACCTTTATTCGAATTACGTGCAAAAACTAGTCACTGTAGCTCAAAGGATTCCTGAAATATTAAATAAAATGTTAATTTTGGGTGCCCCCTTCAGGGGCCCACAGCGCCTTTAGGAGGGATTTCCGCGCGCACAAAAAAATTACTCGACGTTTCATGATATTCTAAGCCTATTTGAACAATAATTTTTTTTAAATTTTTTGTCGTTACTATACTTCCACTAGATGTGGAAGTAAAAAGAGTAATAATTACTGTCAGTTTTCTAACTATAAATTAATGAAATCAGCGATAGCTTAGGTTAATCTGATTAAAATCAGGAAGTATATGTCTATAAATCATTTAAAAAATCAGTATTATCATTATGTACAGATTGTTCGACATTTTTAACGTGGAATGAGTAATTTGTGATATTTCCGTTACATTGAACTGTAGCCACGTGATCGTATGATTAACATTTCAACCTGTCGGAACTTGTTCATGTTGCATAGCATGTGTGTTATTTAATAAATATGTGTATTATTTAATAAACTTGCCAATAAATCAAGGATAGGCTTGTAAAATTTAATAAACGTGTGATTCTTGTTTTCTTCTAATTATATTATTTATCGGCTGTGTATTAGCCATTTTTCATTAATTTATAATTCTTTAAATATTTTTTTGTATATCGTACTGATGAGAGCCAAGGAGGTTGAAAAATTAAAAAAATATTTTGAGGTTTCTGGTTCTTGTACACGCACTAAATCATTTTTTTTTCATCCCCTTTAATAATGGAGTGGGGGTGGTAATGGGGGTGGCTAATGCCAACATTTTTTTGAGACCTTAGCTTCTCTTGTCTATACTAAATATCAATTTTATGAACTCTTACCTGCTTGACTTACCTATTTACTCAAAATTTACCCCAATTTACCCCCCAACCCTTCGACGGAACAAGATGAAAATATAATCTAGTTCTAGATCTAGTTAAAGTACATATGTGTACCAAATTTCAATATCTCAAACGGTTTCAGAGTAAACGTGCGCACAAAAAAAGTTACAGACCGACCGACAGACAGAAATTTTTTTTCACTCAAACTTAAAATCTCGACGTTTCATGAAATTCTAAGCCTATTTGAACAATAAAAATTTTTAAGAATTTTTTTGTCGTTACTATACTTCCACTGGATGTGGAAGTAATAACAACTAAAACACGAAATCAGTCTTTTAATATTCTTAATGTCCTACAAGTCTATTATTTTACAATAACCACCCTATTTTGAGATACATTAAATGAAAAATAACGCCCTAGGGCGTTATGAATATCTATAACGCCCTAGGGCATTATAAAATTATAATAAAACCCAAAACAAGCAAATTATGATAGCGTTATTGACAAACAAAATGCGTTGCTATGCAACGGCGGCGTTTGCAAACAATTTTGATTTTTATTCTCTTTTAAATCAAATCGTTCTGAACATAATATGTCAAATTAATAAATCGTAAATGTCAAAAAAATAAAATTCGAATTAAATAACAGACTTGCAGGACATTAAACGTTGAAGGCACCACGGGTGTTATAGGATAATGACGCCCTCGGTCGACGTACACTCTCTCGGGCCAGAGGCCCTCGGGATTGTACACTGCCGACCTCGGTACGTTATTATCCTTATAACACCCTTGGTACCTTAATAACTATATTAAACTTGGATTAATTTAAGAATAAGCATTTGTAGCATAGGAACAGAAAAGTCATTGCAAAACAATAAAATGTATCTATAGAAAAGCGACTAAAAACGAAAAAAAAAATAATAATAATAAACGAAAAAGTCACGTTTTAGAGCCTTAGGCAAAAAGCCGGACAGGCCGGACATGTTAATTTTTAGCCGGAAGAAACCGTAAAAAGCCAAACATGTCCGGCTAAACCCGGACGCCTGGCAACCCTAATCCCAAGCCTTCTATACTCCATACATGGGAAAGTAAAAACACTATAAGAGTGTGAGAGTTTAAAGCTTAATTTTCTATTTTGACTGAAGTGGGTTAAACTTATAATGATCAAAAACATTGGTCCTGTTTTCGAAATGAGAAGTGAAATTTTCTCGATGTAGAGATATACTTAGGGCCGGTTTTTCAATGCGAGGTTAAGCACTTTATCATACACATACACCTAAACTAACTAGAAGTTCAGAATGTGAAGTTGCAATGTTAAAATGTTTAATAGAAGCACAATCTAAACTTCTAGTTAGTTTATCTGTATGATAAAGTGCTTAACCTCGCATTAAAAAAACCGACCCTTAGTAGTATAGTAGTATAATATTAATATACATTTGACAGAGCAAATTTTTTATATAACGATAGTGATGTTTAGTAACCATATTATAGTTATTAAAAGTAAACGTCAAAGTCTTAGTTCATTATTTCAAATGTACTTAGTAATTGCCAAGATATGTAAATGATGAATTATCGAAGATGATTGTATTGTAAGTTATACGTTCGGAAAATGCTTGCATATCTAATAATGATTTATAGAACCTTTTAACCATATAGCACTCATACTCGAGAAAAAAAATCCTCGGAGTCCACATTTTAAAACTTATTTTTTTTAATGCCTATTGCAATTTTCAAGTTTTAATTAAAAAATTACCAATATTGTATCTGATATCAAAAATGTTACCTACATTTTCTTTGACTTATCGCGGTAAACATTTTTGCACGACTTCAAAAAATTAAAAGAAGATGCTCTATCGACTCCTTTGTTCTCTCATGGCTCTGGAGTGGCTTATAGTGGAGGACCGGCACAGCTTTATTTGGGAACTGGTCAGTAAAGCACTGATTTTAATGTTCTTTCTTTTTAATGTTGGAAATTCAAAACACTAAAAGAGTTGGGGGGTAAATTGGGATAAATGGGAGTAAACAGTTAAATCAAGCAAGTAAGAGTCCCTAAAATTGGTATTTAGTATATACAGTGTGATCCACTTAAGATCACTGTATACAAGTTAATTGATGCTTGTTTAACTTCAAACTTCGGTGGTAAGAAAAGATCGATAAGGTGATTCTTTGACCAGAAAACATTCGCCTCCTACAAATGCAAAGCCACCTGCGGTACCAAAATATGTGGAAGAAATAAAAAAATCATATTAGGTATTTTTTTATCGGAAAATTTTGTTAATGAAATTTGTTGAGAATTATTAAAAAACTGCAAATTGCTTGGCAGCTCGAGTTTAATTTCAAACAAAATTGTCATAGTAGAATTTTCTAAACATTAAAATGATATTTTCGAACTTGGCCATTATTTTAATCAAAATTTTTTTTGATTAAATTTTGGACTCATTAACAAAATTTTCCTATAAAAAGGCCTAATATGATTTTTTGATTTCTTCCGCATATTTTGGTACCGCAGGTGGCTTTGCATTTGTAGAAGGTTAATATTTTTCTGGTCAAAGAATCACCTTATCGATCTTTTCTTACCACCGAAGTTTAAAGTTAATCAAGCATCAATTAGCGGGTATACAGGGGTGTTGCGATCTTAAGTGGGTCACACTGTATAAGAGAAGTTAAAATTTTTTGGTATTAGCCACCCCCATTACCACCCCAACCCATTATTAAAGGAGGTGAAAAAAATAAAATTGTGATTTAGTGTGTGTGTACAAGAACCAAAGGCCTCAAAAATATTTTTTTTCACTTCATCCACCCCCACTACCATCACCACAACCCCACACCCCACTACCGATGTGGCATATCGTTTTATAGATTTTTGGGGTAGGCGATTGGCGATTTAAAATATTATGTTACTAAAATTCCATAAACAATTATTTCCACCTAGTGGAGTATAAATATATGTAGTATCAACATTTTTTTCGATGTGAGAGACTTGTATAAAATCTGGATGTGGAAGATCTGGAGATTTCAAATATATTATTAAATTTCCATAAACAATTATTTCCACATACAAGATTTTAGAATGTCATAAAATGTCGAGATTTTAAATTTCAGCAAAAAGAAATTCTGTCTGTCTGTGACTTCTGTATCCGATCATTTACAGCTCCACTATTAACCAAAGTTAAATTAATCCGGAGAAAAAAATAATGAAAACGAGATTTTAATGCACCCCTTTAGAAGTGTGTAGTTCCTAGAGATAGATGCTTCCAAAAAGTTTATAGTACAGTACCTAGAGGTAAAAAATATGCAAAACTTCGAAATAATGTCGTATTGAACGGATTTCGTTCATTTTTGGCAGTATAATAGTAAATGCTTCACAGAAAAGTTTCTATATTGTGTGGGGACTTGCTAATTTATAGAAGGTGGACGCCACCCCCTCTCAGGGGGTGGCGTAATATGTATATTTATTGGAGCTGAAGTAGAATCAAATTTTAAGAAGAACACTATGCAATTTTTCAAATAAACTGATAGTTTTACTTCCACATCTAGTGGAAGTATAGTAACGACAAAAAAATTTTAAAAAATTGTTATTGTTCAAATAGGCTTAAAATGTCATAAAACGTCGAGATTTTAAGTGTTGAGCGAAAAAAATTTCTGTCTGTCTGTCGGTCTGTTTGCAACTTTTTTTGTGCGCACGATTACTCTGGAACCATTTAAGATATTGGCTTGAAATTTGGTACACGTATGTATTTTAACGAGATCTGGAACTAGAATATATTTTGATCTTATTTCGTTGAAAGGTTGGGGGTAAATTGTAGTAAATGGGGGCAAATAGGTAAATCAAGCAAGTAAGAACCCATAAAATTAGTATTTAGTATATATAAGAGAAAATAGGTGTCAAAAATTTTTTTGGCATTAGCCACCTCCATTACCACCCTCACCGCATTATTAAAGAGGTAAAAAAAATCAAATTGTCGGCATATCGTTTTATGAATTTTTGGGGTAGACGATTTCAAATATTATATTATGAAAGTTCCATAAACACTTATTTTCACATACAAATTTTTTTCATTGTGAGAGACTTGGATAGAAAATTTAGATGTGGAAGTAGTGATTCCTTGGGTAGCGATTTTTTGATCATTTTTGTCCGTTTTTTTGGCGATAATGTTGTTTGAATAATGAAATATCAATATTTGTCAATTGGGAATGAAAACACATTATTAACTTCAAAATGCTGCCCGAAAGGATTATTTATCTTTAATACATCGTTTTAATAGCCACTCGAACAATTAAGAATTTTTATGAAAATGGAATACACTTATTGTTAATTTATTAGCTGTAAATTATTGTTTTTAAATCACAATGTTTTTCTTAAATATACCATAGTACCTTCACGTTCAAATTATTTCAATTTTTTGTCGCAATTGAAGACCTAAGTGGATATAGGTTATGTCACACTTTTAAAGTTTTGAGTAAATTAAATAAAACGGTTTTGAGTTGGAACTTATTTATTTTGTCTTCGATTCAAATGAATAATACCTCATAAAACAGATAATTTTGGGTTATGTTCTTTTGTTTACACTAATATTAAAGAACAATATCAAGCTGTTATGAAACTAGATTTTTCTGTCAAAAACTGTGTACATCCACTAAAATTACTGGTTGTATGTATGACATGGCGCCTTTATAATTAAAAAGTTTCTATAAAATATTACAAATTTAGAATTCACCGTTTATTGGGTGTTAAATCTATATCAGGGGTGTTCAAAAATTGCATAAGTAATTTTTTTTCAAAATGTGACATAACCACTTAGCTCTTCAATTATAACATAAAAATTTTGCAAGAAAAACTTACACTTATTTAGTTTTTTCAAATTTACATAAAGACAGTGTATCGTACGACAAAATTTCATAGAACTTAAATTGTAGATTATGAAATTTCCTATAGAGTCGTGTATTTCAAATTATTTTTTTTTTGTATTTCCAATATCATTATCGAAGCGCGAAAATCGTGTAGATTTTTTTTTACAAAAAACAATGTTGAAATTTCTCGCGTTCCATGCGTAATCGTAGATGCACTGGATAGCTATAAATTATCTTCAGATTATTTCATAGTATTTTTAATGGTAATGTTTTTATAGTAGTTTTTCATGCAATTCTAAATTTCTGAAAAAGAAAATTCAAATTTCAAATCAACCATGCGATTGAAAAACGGTTTTCCCAATGATTTTTAGGTGTAACAAGCAGTTTTCCAGCTCTAAGTTTTAACTGTGCGAGATGGCCGGAAAATTCAATAAACAATTTTCAAATAGAATAAAATAATGAGCAATTTGGCATAATAACAAATTGTCATTATTGTTTTATTATGCTCATCGCCAATATGAAAACGAAGAATATAATTGCATTTGATTGGCACGTTTCTAAAACTGTAAATACCGACCACAGACAAAAAAATTTCATATCATTGTGTTAGTGAACGACTTCTGAACAACTGTCAAAATGTCCGTCCGTCACGTTTCTTGTAAGCACCATAACTCAAGAAAGGAAAATCCGATTGTACTGAAATTTGGACAGTAAGTTAGTGTTAGTGTTACCTAGAGGAAGGACCATATTGTAAATAAAAAAGTTATTAGCAATTTCAAATTAAAAAAATTGTTTTTTTTTTCTTAAGTTTTTATGGTTTGTAATAAATAGAAATCTTGCGAAATGTTATTTCCTATCATTATTTTTAGTAATATCCAAAGAAGAGTGAAAAAAATATTGTTATAAGATTGCAAGGACTACTAGTTTCTATATGGTGATAGAGATTATTAATTTACAAGACAAAAACAGGATTACTTTTAAGAAATTGCGAAGAGTATCCTATAGAATGTGCAACAAAAAATTTTTTTTGGGGGATAATTTTTTTTTAATTAAATTCCCTACACATATGTCAAGGCAAATTTTCAGAAGAAATAACTTGCATGTTACATAATCATATTTATTGTGTTAATTTTATCTTTTTGACAGCTGTCAAATTATGTATTTGGCTGTTTTATTTTACTACTATATAGTTGATGTACTATGTGTAGACAAAAAAATTAATTTTTATATGAATATACCGATATTGGTTCATTATTTAAATTTTTAATATTTTTTTTTACAGTTCATTGACAGTTTATTATGTCATTAATAAAATTTGCCTCGACAGATGTGTAGGTAAAAAAAAAGTTATCCTGATCCGATGGTAAGGTCTCTAGAGATTTTTGAACAATAAAATCCGGAATTTCCCCACAGTGCAGTGCAGCGGGCAGGCGTTTGCTTACTACATCTGCTAATTGCACCGACTGTCGTAATTGATGAAAAAGTTGATATTGATGAAAATAAAGTTATAAAATAGATCATATGTACAAAAAAATCAAATATTTTAAGACTTACATGATTTTTATTTTTTATGAATTTTATTTTGAAAATTTTCAATATCACTATTTTTTTTGCCATTTTACTTCCACACCCAAAAAAATTTTGAAAATTTTTATTGTTCAGATAAGCTTAGAATGATGATGAAACGTCGAGATTTTAAGTTTGAGAGAGAAAAAATTTCTATCTGTCGGTCTGTCTGTCTAACTTTTTTTGGGCACGATTACTCTGAAACCGTTTAAGAAATTGACTTGAAATTTGGTACACGTATGAACTTTAAGGAGATCTGAAACGAGATTATATTTTCATCTTATTCCGTTGAAGGGTTGGAGGGTAAGTGAGAGTAAATAGATAAATCAAGCGTCCATAAAATTGGTATTTAGTATATACAAGAGAAGCTATAAGGTCTCAAAAAAGTTTTTGGCATTAGCCACCACATTATTAAAGGGCATGTAAAAAAATGCGATTTAGTGTGTGTACAAGAACCAAAAACCTCAAAATATTTTTTTACTTCATCCACCCCACTACCACCCCCCATCCCACTACCGATGTGGGATATCGTCTTATTTGTTTTTAGGGTAGACGATTTCAAACATTATATTATTAAAGTTCCATAAACAATTGTTTCCACATACAAAATTTTTTCATTGCGAGAGACTTGGAAAATCTGGATGTGAAAGTAGTGATTCCTTGGGCAGCGGTTTTTCTAATAAACATTATAATTTTAGAACCACTTTAATTTGGTGCATTTTAAAAAAATCGGGTTCGTTGCATTTTAATTTTCTTTTCGATTTTGTGGAATTTTCCAAATTTTCCTGTAGTTTTCTTAGCAATAGCGGCAATTTTTGAATTGTAGAGGTTTTAGTATTTAATAATATTAGGAACCTATAAAAAAAATTTCCGCTAAATCCGTACTTTACCGACCTGTTCCCAAATAACACGCTTTTTTTCTGTAATGGTCCTCCACTAAACGATTTCTGAGGAATCTCTTGCACCTGTCCTTACACAAGTTTAGTCGGAATATTGCCGATGTATTTTTATGAACTAATGTTGTTAATATAATGGAAGTTTATGTAAGAGTAAAATTAATTACCTAATTTATTTATACGAAAAATGCGAACTTTATAATAATTAATAAAACTGAAATAAAGTGACAGCAATTGTGTTTTGTTCGTCTGTTTATTTTGATCACATATGCAAGGCACACTCATAAAATGTTGATGAATCGCTGTTTCCAGCCAAAATTCAACTTATTTATTCCTTTTATTTTGATAATGTCCCTCTCAACTCACACTATCCAGCGGCAATGTGGCACTTTGCGCTCTTAATACACAAATAGCTATTTTATATCAAATGTAGAAAAACGTGGTATCAGAAGCAGAGCACAATGATCTATGTAGAATTTTAATTTTAATTAACATGAGTCTCAGGATCAGTTTTTTAATTGTCTCCAGATGACGCCTACATTGGTTGACGAAAGCGCGAGTAGTATTCAGGTGTTTTGCTGTTTGTGGAAAATATTCCACAGGCATTTAAAATTTATTTGAAATGTACTATGAATACAGAGAGAAACTTCAAATGATAATTGACAGTCCTTAACGTTACTCATTAAATGTTACTAAAAAATAATTTATACCGAATAAAATAACAATAGTAAAAACACTTCAATTTAAAAACCGTTCGCCTATCCAATGTGAAAGCTGAAAGCCGCCTGTGGAGTTTACCGAACTAAAAGCTCACTATTCACGAAAAAACTTAAATAGTATTTCAATAAACCACACTAAACAAAATTTTAAAACAATTTATCAAGCGAAGCGGACCATCACTTTGAAAAAGTTGAACAATATAAAAAATGCAGTATTGCAAAAATATAAACAAGCACAGAGTGTGAATTAAAATGAATCGTCGCGCCACTTTTGAAAATCAGGATCGCTTTGTTGAATTAGCGGACGAGAGATTAGCAAGATAAGTAACAAAAATTGAGTAAGGTACTCACCATTTTGCCGCGGGGAATTTTCAACACAGAATGATAAGAGCCACCCTCTAATCATTTATATATCTGAGACTTGACTTGAGACAGTACATGTTCCAGAGCCGGCCTGACATCGCGAAAGATTCATATTTGCACACTACGATAGGGTCGATTTGTAAAAAATTATTGCGAGCTTCATAATCTATTAATTATCAACAATTTTAATTGAAAAGAACTAACTTTTATTTATTTTGAAACTTATATTAGCTATATAAAGTATAGTTCAGTCGTTTTAGGATGACAAACTGGACAATAAAATGTGAGTAAGACAAGAAATATCTCCTTATTCATTTTAACTTATAAACACATCCAAGGAACAATTTAAAAAATTTGGACTTCATGAGGTTTGTACTGTAGGAAATACTCTCTTTTGCTTTATTAATATTGTAACTAAAATTGTGAAGGGGGGATGTAGGGGTGATATTTCAATCAAAAACTACCTTTTGATACCTTTGAGGTGTGTGGCGGGTAGCATTTATGACGTCATCAAGATGGCGGCCAATGAAATTTGAAAAAATGACATTATCTCAGTTATTTATTGTCGATTTTCTTTTGCGAGGGCTCATGTTAAAGGTAATTAAAATTTCTATAAAATAAAATATTAATACTTATTTAACTACTTTTATTATTATTTTATTGACAGTTTACTTCTAAATTTGAATAAAACAATATAGACTAGTAGATGGTGACAGAAAATCAAAACTGATAGCCTACCGTCTACAAGTAATTTAGTCAGTATTATGTATACAATAAGGCTCAATTTTTGGTACTTTCAAGGTTTACCCGCATGCACGGGATGTAGGAAACGATTTCCGGTTTGCATAAAAAAACAATGTTTTCAACTGATACACTACCGTCTGCAAAGTTCATAATTCGGAATTAAAGGAATAAAAATATGTCGGAAGCACTTTTGCAGACAGTTCTGTCATGCACCAAACCTTATATAGGGTACTCCAAAATGTATCAAATTTTAGTAAAAAAAAAAAAAAATGATAATTTACCGTCTGCAAACAATACAAAATGAGGATTCTGGTTCATGAAGACGAGTAGGGGAAAGGTGCAGACGTTTACGATATGCGTATCACCATATTGTGCGCATGTCAACTTGTTATTTTTTTTTATAACTTTGAACAATAGTTTACCGTTTAATTATAGTTTTATTAGAAAATTTAGGTTGCAAAACTATTGTAAACAATGTTTTCAGACGAACCTAATATACACGGTTGTCCATTGAATTCTATAAACTTGTAAGAAAATGGGGGTAACTTTTACCTATTATTAACTGTCTGCAACTTGCTACAAAGAAAGGTTATTGATTCGATTAAGCAATTATTTAAAACCACAGATATGTACCAAAAACAACTATCTATACCGTCTGCAATTTGGTACAAAGAAAGGTTATTGGGTTAAATACGCAATTATTCAATTTGCAGATAATGCCCTCAAGCACGAGAGCCACAATAGAGTCAAAACTCGGCGAATTCCGTTTGATATCTCTTCGTGTGCGATATGCACCAAAAACAACTCTTTACCTTCTGCAACACAAAATTGTGTAAGCTAACTTATGCAAGTATATTTTTTTTCGGATGGGCAGACAACATGCAGATGCACACGGACCAGAATTAATGCTGGTATTCGATAAAGTTGATCGATAATTCGCGTCGTAGTTAAATTCAATTGAAAAAATATTTTATTAAAGTTGTAACAAAAATTTTATACATATTATCATAATAATAATTATTGTTTATAAAAAATTTTGATCGCCGTCTGTTTCTTCTTCAACATCATCATTCTCAACCACTGACTCCTGGCACGTTTTCCGATAATCCTCAGTGAAATGATACATATCTTCCTCGCTGTCACTGATATGTTCTAAAAACAAGTTTTCTTCATCTGAATCATTATCAGCATTGTTGTCGGTGAGCATTATTTGTTCGTTATCCTCCTCGACCACACTGTTACTGGTAATTGCGACTGTAATTTTAAAAATTAATCAGCATTTGAAATTCATTGGAATTAACAAGAAAACTACGGTATTTTCATACCGTTGTCGTTATCAGCTACAAAAATGTCTTTGACGGTTTGTGGCATTTCAAACAGTCCTCCGATTTGCACCAGCCATACTCCTCAACTTTTAAGCTTGATGCTTAGGCAAAGATGCGTTGCTCAATATTTTTGACACTTTATTGTGACTCTTGTGCATGTGCGCATTGTCTGCAAACTAAATAATTGCATATTTGAATCAATAATCTTTCTTTTTACCAAGTTGCAGACAGTAAATAATTGGTAAAAGTTACCCCTATTTTTTTACACAAATACGTTAAGCGGCAAGTGCTTTGTACACATTTAATCTATCTGCAAATAATTCTTTATCGAAGCTCTATTTTTAAATCATGTTTTCTTTTTAGCTGCAGACGGTAAACAATTGTTCAAAGTTGTAAAAAAAAATAACAAGTTGACATGCGCACGATATGGTGACGTGCATATCGTAAACGTCTGAACCTTTCCCCTACTCGTCTTCATGAACCAGAATCATCATTTTGTACTGTTTGCAGACGGTAAATTATCTTTTTTTTTACTAAAATTTAATACATTTTGAGTACCCTGTATAAGGTTTGGTGCATAAAAAGATAACAGCTCTCTGTGCGGCCTCCGATCTGGACGCCGGTACTCGATCGGCGAAGTTAAGCAACGCCGGTCGCGTCCGGCACTTGGATTGGTGATCCAAGTTCTCGTTGGAGATCTCAGTCCATATGCTGAGCTGTAAAAGCCTGACTGGACTGAGGCGGCTCGGCGAGAGAAAGACAGAGGCTGATAACCGTACCTGGGGGGTCCTTATCAACAGACTCGAAGTCTAGGAAGATCATGTTTGGATAAGGAGCTCTAAGGCCCAAAAAGGGAGTACTACAATAGACCTTATAGGTCGCAGTGTTATTATTTGATAAAAAATGATTTTCCACTCCTCGGAAGGGTTTAATTAACCCCCTAGACCTGCTGTCTGGACTCAACTTACTCTATAACCATCTTCCACGTTATTTCAAGTATAACCCGTTGATAAATGACTCTCCAGACCCGTATAGAAAACATAAAGAGATCCATAAGAGGTTTTCGGCGGTCAAAAACTTCTCCCACCACTTGCATCGAGTTCAACACCCTAGAAAACGGACGGAGGAAGGTAATTTCGTCTTTGCAAGAAATATTTACATTATTTCTGCCTTTATTACATAGACTAGCGGTTCATTACTACATCTTACTACAACGGTCACTGGCGGCCATTACAACCCTACCATTTAAATCAGTATCAAACTTCAAGAAGTGTGGTGCAAAAATTCTCTGACGTCAACTGTGGGATCAAACAAAATCTAGTTTGAAAATCTGAAGATTATGCAAGGATGACATCCGCAGTCAGCCTACGAAAGAACTAGTTTTCAAAGTCCACTACGAGGAGGTTACAATGCCTTTCACTAGTGAAGGTGCCTGTTTATTGTCAGTCCCCTTGCCTTTCACGAGTCGGGGTGTTTATTTATCGTGAGTCTCCTTCAGTGGCGGCTGGTGAAATTTCAATATTTTTTTTCTCGTCTGTGGCGCATGGGACCCATACGAAACTTGGGAAATAACATCTAGAGAAGCACTTCTCTAATGACCCCTAAAAAATTTTGAAAAAGCAGTTTGCGAAAAAATTTTTGAAAATTCGCTAGCCTCCCCTGGGTCTAGGGACCCCCGTTTACTTTTATTTTTTTTTGTCATATGCATTTGACTTTTCATAAAAATGCATCGACAGATTTTGGAGTTTGTGAAAATATTTTCATTACTAACTGAGATACAACGAATTGAAATATTGTAATTTGTTAAATTGTAAATTACAAAATTTCAGTTCATTGTATTTCAGTTAGTAATGAAAATATTTTCACAAACTCTAAAATCTGTCGATGCATTTTTATGAAAAGTCAAATGCATATGACAAAAAAAAATAAAAGTAAACAGGGGTCCCTAGACCCAGGGGAGGCTAGCAAATTTTCAAAAATTTTTTCGCAAACTGCTTTTTCAAAATTTTTTAGGGGTCATTAGAGAAGTGCTTCTCTAGATGTTATTTCCCAAATTTCGTATGGGTCCCATGCGCCACAGACGAGAAAAAAAATATTGAAATTTCACCAGCCGCCGCTGGTCTCCTTGCCTCTAACTAGTCGGGGCGCTTGTTTATTGTAAGTTCCCTTGCCTCTCATTAGTCGAGGTGCTTGGTTATTATGAGTCCCCTTGCCTCTCACAATTCGGGTTGACTTTTTTGCGTGAGTCCTCCTGCCTCTCACGAATCAGGTTACTCTATATTGATGAGACTTTTCTTAGTCTTCATTTTTCGAGAACATCCCATAGAAAAAATTTTTCAAAAAAGTTGCAGGGGGCTGCGGCGGTCAAAAACTTCTCGCACCATTTGCATCGTGTTCAGCACCCTCGAAAACGAGGGGGAGAAGGTAATCTCGTCTTTGCACGAAATATTTACAAAAAAGTCGTGCTTCATTACACAGATTACGCGCCGCCCGCAGTCTGCCAATGATTATCAATTTTGAGTATGTTGTAGCCTTCCGATCGCTTTGAAAATTGGATATATTTTAAAGGGGCATATAAGCTTTTATTTGGAAGAATGGTGGGTGTGCCTCTAGAACATCCCCTAAGAAAAAATAATTTTTTATTTTGAAAAAATTTTTTCACCACTTTTTTTCGACAAATGGACTCAATAATTTTTTCCCACATTTGCACCATCAAAAGCCATAACATATATTTTTTTCATGAAAATCGGTTTATTCGTTCTCGAGAAAAATTTTTTTTCCCATTTTTCTTTTTACCCCCATAACTCCCGTAAAAATGATTTTCCAAAAATAATATTTTGGGAAATTTCATCTAACACTACTATCTACTTGTGCTAAAAATTTCGACCCGATTGGTGCGGGGGCACCTAACACATGCTTATCCTGCTAAATAATTGATGAGCGGGGGAGGAGAAACTTAAAAAAAATGGCAAAATCTCTAGCGGGCCCCTCGGAAGCCCGGGCCCTTAAACTCAGTACCCAATAGACCCCCCATACGGGGGGTCTGTGCTTACCCAGCTATGCCCTTTGTGATAGATGGTGATTTAAAGATACTCTGATAACGTAGCGAGTCTGACGTTAACTTTTAAAAAATCAAAACGACGAATATTTTTCTTTTACTGTGTAAAAGCTAAATAAAGAGGTCACTAAAAAGCGTAAAAATTGAACAGCCTTCAAATAAGGTAACAGCCTAAGTTAATTGAACCTTATTACCTAATATCGATATTGAAGTCGATGTAAAAATGTACAAATAACGAACTCAAACGTAATTTTAACCGATTTCAATATCGATATTAGGTATTTCATTATGTTCATCCACCTTTTTTGAAGGCGGATCAATTTTTTTTCAAAAATATTTTGCTCATTGCTCTTCAAAAGAACGTTTCCTGGTTATTATTCTAATTTAACTGCAACGAGGACTACGAAAACAGCCACAGTTTTCAAACTGACATCAAGAAAACTCAGGTAATACTGAAAAATAGCTGATTCGCACGCCAATGGAATATTCAAGCAAGTCTGTTCTCAGTGTTCTCATTAGTAAGAAATATTTGAATTGTACATTTTTTTTACACAACAAATTGTGTGAATCATCAAACGAATATGCTGGTAACTTTTCAGAAACATCTTTTACATATATGTATTTCCAGTAATTGGGGTTATAAATAAATTACAACAGTCGATCATATCTGTGAAGGCTAACGTTTTTCAACAGGTTGACAGAATAATAAAATTTTGTTGTAAAAAAACCACCTTCAAAAAAATTTACTAAATATTCCGAAATGATATGAAGACTTAAAAATACGTTTAGTTTCGTTATTTGTTCAATTTTACACCGATCTCAATACAGATATTAGGTAATAAGGTCTAATTAATCTAGTGAGTTAGTAATTTTTAGTGACCCTTTGATTTAACTTCTACATAGCGAAAGAAAATGTTACGACTCCCAAATAAATCGTCATTTCAGGAAAAATTGTAGAATACTCTGGTGTACAGTTGATTTAAAAAAAAAACTGGTACACTTTCTTTTAGCTATGTAAATCATTCGTTCTTTGATTGATATTAATAATCTTACAAATGTCACTTTGACGTTAATCAGTGGCGTCATTATTAAAAATGGATCGACATCTAACAGATCAAAAATTTCGAATTGTTTCTAAAATTGAAGATAGTTGGTCCACAAGAAGACTTGCTGCTGAATACAATGTGAGTAAAACCACGATAATGAGTGTTAAAAAACAATGGGAAACCAACCAAACGGTATCCCGTAAAGTTGGTTCCGGTAGGCCCAGAAAGAGCAATAATCCAGAAGATCAAAGTCTTATAAATTACCTAAGAGAAAACCCTTTTCAGACTGCAGTAAATGCAATTTCAGAGACAAATTTCCCTGCTTCTGTGTCTACTGCTTGCAGAAGAATAAAACTACAAAGCGACTTGAAGAGTTGTTCAGCGGCTAAAAAATACAAACTTTCAGAAGAAAAGAAGCAGGGTTGGATTATTTTTGCACTCGACGATATAATCAATGATGAAAACTTCTGGGGACAAGTTGCCTTTTCAGACGAAAAGGTTTTTAAATCCTGTAACGGTGGACATGTTCGCGTATATAGGCCTCCTTCCACCAGATACGACGAAAAATATACTTTCGATCCACAAATATCAGGAAGGTTTTCAGTCAATGTCTGGGCTTGGATGAGCCTAAATGGGTTAGGTGTGTGTTGGAACAGTGGTGGTCATCTCAATTCCATTAAATATATTGAAATATTAGACAATATTATGTTGCCGTCAGTAATAAAGGTGTTTCCGGAAAATAATTTTATTTTCCAACAAGACAACTGCTCCATACATACGGCCCATCGTGTCAGGCAATGGTTTCTTAATAAAAACATAGAGTTGTTACCGTGGCCATCTAAAAGTCCGGATTTAAATCCAATTGAAAATGTTTGGGGACTAATGGTGAAACATATATGAAAATTAAATAACCATCCAAATAATGCCCAAGAATTGGAAGTGATTGAAGACACTTGGGAGAACTTGTCGCGAGAAGTTGACCTTGCAAGATATCTGATTTTGTCCATGCCTGCAAGACTTCAGGCAGTTTTAGACGTTAATGGAGCAATGACAAAATATTAGTTAATTCTGTATTACGTAGTTGAAGTTCATTTATTTTATTTTTTTTATTGTATTTTTATATTCAGTTTGCATTGTTTACATTTTTTTTTAATCTCAAGTGGTATTTTTGTGTTCTTATTTTAAAAATAGAATTATCATTATTCAGTTAGTATTTTAATTACAACCATTAGTAGAATTATCCGTAACAAATATTATTTTTTTAAACAATAATATGGCAGGCTTGAAAATGTTTTGAAAAAGTTATTTTCTAATTATTTTTTAAAATTCCATTTGAATAAAATAAAAAAGAAAGGTTTAATAAGTTTAAAAACACTAACAAAACCGGTCTCCTCCAAAAAACCCAGGTCCAGGGTAAATCACCTCTTCTCCACCCCTCTCTCGACCTGCCTGGCCAGCCCTATTTACAGACATATGCACACAACTAAACTATTAAGATTTTCGATTACAAGAGTTGTACCATTTTTTTTTAAATCAACCGTACATGATTAATTGAAAATAAATATAGATTCCTAGTTAGCGACTTGAAAAATTCCATGACACCGATTTGGAAAATTTGACCGCCATGTAACAGTCGCCATTTTGTTTTTTTTGCATTCTCACCGAAATATATAACACAATTCTATAACATTTTTAAATGACGGCAGTTGAAAGTGGCGGTGATGATTATCGTATAGGTGCGCATTAGTCCTAACCCAAGGAACAATTTTAGTTTCTTAAATGTATACAAGGGTGCTATAAAACTATTTATAAAATGCCTTGAAAAATCTATTTTGCTGTAACAATATCCTTAATACCATCATAAAGCGACTTGTAGACTAAAAGGGCCCACCCTTATGAAGGTTGTTAAGGCCTTTTTAAATTCCATCATAAAATTCCTTAGTGAGGCATAGTGCTGCTCTTGAAAATCTTGTTCGGGCCGTTTTAAAACCTTTCTTAAAACCTATTTTAAAGCTGTCAGAAGTTTTTCTATTAGCTTCCTGCATTTCTAGAAAACACCTAGAAGGCTACCTTAAAACTGGTTTTTAAAACTCTTATAAGTCCATATTAGAACTGAGAAGCTATAAGAATGTCCACGAATGAATCCAAATAATTTTATTATTGCATTTATTTTTTCTAAACTGATTTAAGCAAACACACCATCAGACTTATTGAAGATAAAATGGAATTTGAAATGTATAAAGCGTAGAGCACTATAACCTCTCTAAGGTCGATTTAAAAGGTAATAAAAAGCCATCAGGTATGACAAAAAAATTTAAACCAACGGCAGTTTATCGTTAAAACTACATAAGAAAGGCCCAAAAAACAAGAGCCCCTCAGAAATAATAATGATTTTAATATCTATACAAAATTTGCATAGACACAATGTAATCAGCAAATTTAAAAAAGTGGGCTGCTTCTCGGTTCCCACGGTAATTTTCAGTCGTTTCATGTAATTCTACCTTAATTTGCTAACGAAAAAGTGATAATTATTGATAATTATAATTGTGAGATTGACCTTGAATATTTTTATATAACAAGAAAAACATGGCCGGCCAACTAAAAACCTAATTGTCATTTTACAGTCCTCTCTAGTGTTGCCAGGTCTAGTGAAATTTCACTAGATCTGGTGATTTTTTTAAATCTAGTGATTTAGTGAAAACTTTTATGAAAATGCCCATTTTTAATGATTTTTGAATCGTCCAATTTATTGCCCTCTACTGGTAGGTAGACAAACATTAAATTCGAGTTGCGATTCATTTAATACAAAACTGTTCATGTTAATCGCTACCAGGGTCAGTAAACTCTACGGTTACCTCGATCAGTAGCTCTTAGACGAGAGAGACGCGCGGAGCGGGGAATCGAATGAAAGAGACAGACATATCTGATTTCCGTGGAAAAGACACATACAAAGATGCCTGTAGTGTCTACAGCTGACGTAGACTGTAGTAGACCTTAACAGAATATCTTTCATTCGATTCCCCGCTCCGCGCGTATCTCTCGTCAAAAAGCTGCTAATTGAGGTAACCGTATAGTTTATTGACCATGAATCTCTACAATCGAATAGCCTGGGCTCGTTGCCCTCTAGCGTCTCGTAGACAAACAGTACTTTCTAGTTACAAACCGTTTAATACAATACAGAGTACGAAGTCTGGCAACGAAATAATCAGATAGAGGATGCTCAAAGCTATGCTGTGCTCAGAGAGCTCAGAAAATTACGTGTCCTACAGACACGGCAACTTTTGAAAATTAAAGATGAGAGCTTTAATTTCAAATCTAGTGAAATTTTAGTAAGATTTAGTAACTTTTTAAAGCGTCGTCTGATAACTTTTAAAATTTTGATCTGGCAACACTGGTCCTCTCATTAAACTGTATATTCTAATAATGGTAATGACCTAGAACATTTACTCTAAATGAAGCTCTTTTAGTCTTTTTGTATACTATCACAAATAATCCCTTCCTTACAAAAATGCAAATGCACTTGGCGAAGATCACATGGACTTGATAAAAGCTGTAATAAAACGTTTGGGACGTTGACATTTGATACAAAAACTTAAAACTTAACCTCAAAATAATTTGTATGTGTGTGTGTTTTAACAATCCTTTTAAAATGGCCACTCTTTATTTTCTTCCACCTTTCCAAAAAAGACTTAATTACACGTCAGTAAGTCGTGAAATGCTTTTAATTAACACACACACATGCATCAACGACACTTCAGGCAGACATATTGTTAATTATTTTTATAATAAATGTTTTATTGAGGTTTTGGAAAGTGTTTTGTGGAATTAAAATTTGCCTTTTAGATTTATAGAGGCCTTTTTTTCTTCATAACGGTTTCATCACAACATTTATCAAGGATTTTTTAAGAGTCTAGTTTTGTAATGGCCTTTAATAAGTACTAATAGGCATTGAAAATGTCTAGTTTTAAAAAGGATTTAAAATGCATTTATTGCAAATATGTTAAAACCATAAAGAATAATTTAAAGCCTCTTTAAATCTAAATGGAATTTAAGACGTTCATAAAACTAATTAGCTTTATGGAGAGTTTTATGTAGGTTATGATAAATCCATTACAAATACATATTATCCTAGAAGCAAATTAGCTTTATAATTAGGTCTCACAGAATGCTTTAAAACTTACTATTAAGAGCAAGTATACTTGAAGCCTAAAAGGCCTTAACTACAACATCAATAAAGCACATGACTATTTCCTAACCCTGACAAACCTTTCTTAAAACCTCCTCAAGTCCAAATGACTTTTAAATTGTTCCTTGGGAAGCTGGGTGCACTTTTGTAGGAAAGTTTATGTCCAAGGTGGACCAAATTAGATGGGATTTGGGGTTTTCTCTAAAACTATGGCAGATAGGCCAAAAACCAATATAGGTGTCCTGAGCTCGATTTTCGAGAAACAAACAATGGCGCAAACCGCGATCCTCTATCTTTTTCAACTACCGAGCTACAGAGCGTTTTTGGAAAATTGGCATGTTTGGATGACTTCCAATTACCAGGTGTCGAATTGAAAATCGAGTAACACATTCTTAAGGCACTTTTTTGAGTAGAATCCGTTGCTAATAAGAAGAAATTTATGCATGCCTCAGTTTTCGAGATACAGACATAACTTGTGTTTTTTTTTAATGGAACACCCTGTAAATTCCATTATTCGATCAGAACTTAGATTAGCTATCCAACGATATATCATATTGTCATATTTATCTCTAGAAAAAGTGGTTAACAACACTTCTTATAATACAAAATAGTTTTGCCAAAAATAGGAAACTAAACTACAATAAATGTTCGAATTGTCTTCCATTGACATCTATGCTTATTTATCGCATTTCTAATATTTATTGAGAAGGCCATGGTAAAAAAAAAGAAAATCGAAATAATCGTAAATGTCAAAAACAAATTTGTGAGTTAATTGAGAGTGAGCATTGTTAAAAATGGTTCAATTTAGTAATGGTGAAAAATATGATATGATTAAGTGTTTTATAGAATGCGGAGAATATTCAAATTTAGCTTCCGAGCTTTATTTTAATAGATAAGTTATAGTGCCGCCTAAATAATATTTTTAGATATCCAGAAAAGAGACAGCCAGACATAAAAATATTCAAAAGGCAACAACAAAATTTAAAAGAGTTTGGATCATTTGTATAACCTCGAGCAAAAATATATAATAGGTTTGTTCCAACCACAGCACCGAACCAGTTTGGGAATCGTCCAGTACTTGCGCAAAGTGAATTTAGAGCTCTAAATTCACTTTGCGCAAGTACTGGACGATTCCCAAACTGGTTCGGTGCTGTGGTTGGAACAAACCTAATAAAGCAGGTTGAGAAGCTGTAGAAAATATTGTTTTAGAAACTGTAAGAGAAAATCCTAATATATCGTCTCGCGAAATACAGGAAAATTTAGAAATCCCAAAAACAACTGCGTTGCGTTGCTTAAAAATAAATAAATTCAAACTACAAAATTAGAATTAGTCACCATCTATACCCAAACGACTTTCAACGGCGTCTCGATTTTTGCCAGTAGTTTTTGAGTCAGTGCAATGAAGTGCCAGGATTTGAAGGAACAATTATATGGATAGAAGAGGCCCATATAAGCAGTGCCGGAATTTTTTATCGGCATAATAACCACCATTGGGGTCATGACAATCCGCACGTAACCGCTACAGTTAATCGTCAAGGACGATTTGGATTTGGTGTATGGTGGGGTTTTATAGGATACCAAATAATAGGTCCTAATTTTTTTCGCGGTAATTTGAATACCGAAAATTTTATTAACATTCTACGATAAGAAATAGAGCCCTTTGTAGACAATATACCAGTAAGACAAGTTCAAAGATTAATTTATCAACACGATGGCGCCCCAGGTCACACGTCAAATGAAACACGAAATTATTTAAATGCTCAATTTGGGGAGGATTGGATAGGTACTATACAGGGTGTTTGGTACATCGATAGAATGTTTTCATTGGGTCATAGTTGGAGTCGTTTGGAACCTATATGGCCATATTTACCCTTATGCAAAGTCTCACCGTTTTTGAGATATCGCATTTTTAGATATCTTTGCGAAATAGTTGAGTTATTGCTAATACATGTTATTTTTTATGATACTAAATACTTTTAGCTTTCTCAAATATTTTTTTTAGATTTTCTCAATATGCACTTTGTCGAAACAGCACAAAAGAAAATGCCGAAGTATTGGTACAAAAATTATGTAGGTCAATTTATGAGTTGAAATACATTGGTTCGATTTTTTTTTTCTATTTTAAGCAAAATTTTCTCAAAAGCGCCACTACTTCTAGAAATTCAAATAGTTTTAAAAAGTTCTCTATCGCATACTCTTTCCAATGATATACCACGTTATGACAATTATAGTTCATTAAGCTGAAAAGGAAAGAATATTAAACAAAATCATAGTAAATTCTTTCAGCCGCAAATCGGTGATTTTATTTACTAATATTTAAATTCAGTTTTCTGTGTGTGATATACTGAAATAAAATCAAACGTATTTACACGTACATAAACAAGAAATGAAATACACAAAGGGTAGATATCAGGCGACCAAACACAAAAAATTGTTCTTCTTGGTTACCAGTGACACATTTGAACGTTTGTATTAAATGCCGTTTTATTTAATTGCTCATAGCATTGTCACCTTTCCTGCAATGGCATCTTTTTCTAATGCCGAATATGCCGATATTTTCTTTATGTAAGGAATAGCCGACGGAAATGCAGCAGCAGCTAAAGATTTTTATCGGGAATGATTTCCAACAATAAGAATTCCCAACGTTCAGGTGTTTTGTAACATATATCGACGAATACGTAAAACAGGTAACCTTCATCATAGGGAACGGGTGCATATTGTGCAATATGCTGAAGTAGATGAGCAGATTTTGGAGACTTTCGAAGCAGATTCTACTAGCAGTATTCGAAAAGTAGCTCTTCGACTGAATTTGTCATTTGGAAAGAGTTGTCCACAACTCTTAGGAGTGAAGGAAAACATCCATTCTACTACACGCATGTTCAGAGACTCGAAGAAGGTGGCCCAATACGGAAAACGGCTTTTTGCCGTTTTGGGTTGAACGCTGATCTGGAAGATGAACGTTTTCTTAAAAGTATTTTGTGGACAGGCGAGTTCTCTCGAGAAAGAATAAAAAAAAATTTCACAATCTTCATTTCTGGGCTGATGCTGACGAAATACCGCACATGAAAAAACAAACGTCTTTTCAATACAAGTTCATTGTGAATGTATGGGCAGCGGTAATTGGCAGAGCTTTCATTGGTCCGTACTGTCTTCCAGACAATTTAAATGGAGACAGTTATTTAGAGTTTTTGCAGAATAATTTACCATACCTCTAAATATAAGAGACATTCCCTAATCCTTGGATTGGGAGAAATGGGCCAATATTGTGGCCAGTGAGGTTTCCAGACTTAACGCCCCTTGATTTTCACGTCTGGGTCGAATGAAATAACTAGTTTATGAGATTGAAATAACCGACTATGACTGCCTTGTACGGAGAATTAATGAAGCAGGTGCCAGAGTAAGGGAAGAAATGAGGTTAGGCGTCACCACTACCCAAATACGAAAGAGGGCATGTAAATGCATTAGAAGTGGAGGTTCTTATTTTGAAATGAATTATTTATTAGTTTTAGTTACATTTGCTTTAGTTAGAACTGGAAATAAAAATAATAAAATAGTCAATACTTATTTAATTTTTTTCCTTATTAAAAATGTAATGTCTACAAATATGTTTCTTTTTTAGTTTAATTAACTATAATTCTGTTATAACGTGGTATACCATTGGAAAGAGTATGCAATAGATAGGTTTTTAAGACTGTTTGAATCTCTTGAAGTGGTGCCGCTTTTGAGAAAATTTTGCTTAAAATAGAAAAAAAAATTAAACCAATATATTTCAACACATACATTGTACTACATAATTTTTATACCAATACTTCGGCATTTCTTTTTGTGTTGTTTCGACAAAGTGGATATTAAGAATATCAAAAAAATATATTTAAGAAAGCTGAAAGTATTTAGTATCATAAAAAATAACATGTATCTGTAACAACTCAACTATTTCGCAAAAATATCTAAAAATGCCGATATCCCAAAAACGGTGAGACTTTGTATAAGGGTAAATATGGTCATATAGGTTCCAAACGACTCCAGCTATGACCCAGTGAAAACTTTCTATCGATGTACCAAACACCCTGTATATCACTCAGGACTAGTTTATCAATTTCTAGTTAGCTAAGTTAACTAAATTGATAACTAACAATTAATTTAGCTAACTGGATATTAATAAACAACAAAGTAGTTTAGATATTGCTTAATTATTGCCACATCCAGTGGAAGTATAGTAACGACAAAAAAATTTTTATTGTTCAGATAGGCTTAGAATGTCACGAAACGTCGAGATTTTAAGTTTGAGCGAAATAAAAATTTCCGGCTGTCGTTCTGTCGGTCTGTAACTTTTTTTGTGCGCACGTTTACTCTGGAACCGTTTGAGATATTGACTTGAAATTTGGTACACATATGTACTTTAACGAGATCTAGAACTAGATTATATTTTCATCTTGTTCCGTCGAAGGGTTGGGGGGTAAACTGGGGTAAATTGGGGGTAAATACTTAAATCAAGCAGGTAAGAGTCCATAAAATTGGTATTTAGTATATACAAGAGAAGCTAAGGTCTCAAAAAAAATTTTGGCATTAGCCACCCCCATTACCACCCCCACCCCATTATTAAAGGGGATGGAAAAAAAATTGTGATTTAGTGTGTGTACAAGAACCAAAAACCTCAAAATATTTAGAATTGGAAAATAAAACATTAGCTGCGTTTCGGGCAATAACTCCTGTTATGATTGAAAATGCAACAAATGCTGTAATGAGAACGTGTTAAAATGCATAAATATCAATGGAAAACAATTCGAACATTTATTGTAGTTTAGTTTTTCCTATTTTTAGCAAAATTATTTTATATTATAAGAAGTGTTGTTGTTGTTTAATAGTTTTCCATGGCCTCCTCAAGAATATATTAAATTTTTCAAAAATTAACCATTTTTTTAGAGATAAATATGACATACGATATATCGTTAGGTAGCTAATTTAAGTTGTGATCGAATAATGAAATAATTTACAGGGTGTTCCATTAAAAAAAAACTCGAAAAAAACAGTTATATCAATATCTCGAAAACTGAGGCATGCATAATTTTCTTATCAGCAACGGATTTTACTCAAAAAAGTGCCTTAAGAATGTGTTACTCGATTTTCGATTCGACACTTGGTAATTCCAAAAATGCCAATTTTCCAAATCGCTCTGTAGCTCAGTAGTCGAAAAAGATAGTTTTATATAAAACACAGTGCAAGAAACTTTTTACCTCTATTTATCTGTCCGGTGAATTGTTTGGGTACTTCCCGATGAGATAGGAACTTGGAATTTGGCATGGAGGTAGGGCGTAGACTTTTTCACCTCCAGAAAATTACAAAAATTGCAAAATTCAAAATGGCGGCTCTAATATGGCTACTTAATAAATAGATATATAGTATACTTAGAAAAAAATACCTACATTAAAATGAAAATGCTGCCAAAATGGTAAGAGCTGTGAAAAAAACTATAGAGACAAAATTATGGAGAATTAAATTTGACATAAAAATGTAAATTTCAGCATATGTGTATCTTTTATTGTTTTGGAAATATATTCATTTAAATTCGATGAATCTGCACGATGTCATATTTGACACTCTTCCTTTGCACATTCTATAAAAGATAGACATATGCTCTCACTGAATTTTTTGTAGAGAATTAATTCTCTGCAACTTTACTTTTACATTTTTTTTTTCATATCTCTTATCATTTTGGCGGCGTTCTCATTTTAATGTGTGCAACATATTTATGTATTTTTTTGCAATATTTGCATGATTTTCAAGTTTAAGTCGGTCATTTTCAGTTTTGCAATTATGTCAACATCGTAATAACATCAGTGGTCTCGAAAACCCTTGTATAATTTTTTTTCGTAATTTTATCGTTTTAAATTGTTTGAGTTATATCAGTTGTAAAATGTTTTGTGATAAAATAATATTTTCCTTCAAACGTCAGAAAAACACGACATTTCTTAACTCATTTCATGACATGTAAGTTGGACTTTATGGACGGGTCACAGTGGGAAAAATGTGCCCTTCTCTCTACAAAAATCTGCCGACAGTAGAGATTTCAATCAAATTAAATTTAAAAAAATGGAAGACATTGTACTTTAGAGTAGTGCTGCGACAAATTGACTTTAGGTTAACCTAACCTAAAAATCGCAGATATTACTTCCACATCCAGTGGACGTATAGAAACTACAAAAAAATTTAAAAAAAAAATTTGTTGTTCAAATAGGCTTAGAATGTCTTGAAACGTCGAAATTTTAAGTTTTAGCAAAAAAATGTCTGTCTTGTCTGTCGGTCTGTCTGTAACTTTTTTTGCGCACGATTACTCTGGAACCGTTGAAGATATTGACTTAAAATTTGGTACACGTATGTATTTTATTTAGTATATATAATAGAAACTAATGTCTCAAAAAAAATTTTTGGCATTAGCCACCCCCATTACTACCCCCATCCCATTATAAAAGGGAGTGATTCAGTATGTGTTCAAGAACCAAAGGTCTCAATTTTTTTTAATCCATCCATCCCCACTAACTGTGACTATGACGTCACAGTACACGACTCGCTGTTATTTTAAATGTAATTACTTCTTCAAACGATTAAAACGTTAAACAAGCCCAACTACAAAAATATTTTACGCTGTGTCCTGAATGAACTAAACTTCCGGTGCCCATGTCCGCTCGCTGTTGACGGAATCATGTACTGTGACGTCATCGAGCCTCAGCCCAGCGCTAACTTTATAGAGATAATTAGAAAAAAATTACAGATGTTTTTTAGATTTTTATGACTATTTATTACAAGAAAATAAGAAAAATTGAAACTTCCTCATTATAATGCTTGCATATTATGTGATATGTTTTGGAAGTTATTAAAGTGAGTGAGTTTTTCAAGATTAACTATCCATTTTTATTAAATCCTTATATACAGTCCATATCTAGGTATCTTTCGCAAGGTCTCGTGCGTTTGTACAACCTCAATCATAAAGTAAGTAATACCCATAGGTATCATACTACATTTAAACAGATTTTTCATTTCTGGTTCCCATGCAGACGTGGGCAAATTCAAAGATGATTTATTGACCGGCCGTGAATTGATATAAACAATGTCGCACATTACCTGCACGATGTTTAGGTCACGAACTTGCACATACAGCAAAGTGAGCACATTTTTTAGAAATTAACTTGCGTGTCCTCGGTCTCCTTATCGGAATACAGCATACAATTTTGTTCGTTACATAAGTAAGAATTATGATTAGAAATAACTTCTCGCTATCGTTCTTTCAAACATCAATATCTAGCTTCGTCACTCTCAGTAGATTTAGACTCAGATTTGAACAGAGAAGTTGGCTGATTGGCCTTGACCACAGCCTTGAGAAGGGCTCCTTAGCAGAGATGGCACAGTACTCATTTAAACTACATCAAGTATCAAGTACCAAATAGTTAGTTGGGGTACTTATTGTATCAAGTATCAATATTACGTTTCAAAAAGCAGAATACTTCAAATATCAAGTACTTCGAGGTAGTACTTGCAATTTTAGGTGTAAGTACTACTTGTACTACTTCAATTATTAGTCATTTAATTCTAACAAGTACATTTAAATACTTCAAGAATGTTCTTGTTGTATCAAGTATCAAGTACTGTTTAAAAGTAAAACACTTACAAGTACATTTAACTACTTCAAGTACTTTAAATTTTTTATTTTTATCTAAACCAATCTTTATGTGCAAATATTTCTGTACATTGACATATTTTTTATATTTAGGGTATATTTAAATAATGATACAGTTTTTTAATTAGTTTTATTTATTTACTAAATGACAAAATTTTGCTCCTAAAAAACATAACCTTCCATTTCATTAATGTATTCTAAAATTACTAAAAGTAAAAATTTTCAAATAATTTTTCATATTTGACAAAATTTCTTGAATATTATAGTATAGGAGATAAGGGGGCCTGGTATATAAGATGTTGGCATTGCTGTTATGTTTTAGTAAGTATTTTATCTTATGTGAGTCAGACCTCCCCCTGTCCGTTTTGGCGCCAGCCGCCCCAAAAAATATTCAGATGTGGAACAGAGTAGAACACTTTGGGGCTTGAAGTTGCCTATCAACATTCGATATAAGCCAGCATTTTTTCGTGCAATTGGCAGCACTGGCGACATCAATTATGGCCAAAATTGGAACGTAGTAATAGTATAACACTTTCTGACCAGCGAAAAATGTTCGTTGTTAATGCTCTTTGCTGGAAAACCATATGCCAACATTTTCTGCTTGCCCATTTCCCAGATTTTTGGCCAAAAATTGGACTTTGAAATGTTTTCGGCAAATGGGACAACTCGTGCTTTTAAATTTTATCTATAAATATCTTCTCTAGCTTATTGCTAATTGTTAACGAAATTACTTCCACATCCAGTGGAAGTATAGTAACGACAAAAAAATTTTTGAAAATTTTTATTGTTGAAATAGGCTTAGGATGTCATGAAACGTCGAGATTTTAAATTTGAGCAAAAAAAAATTTCTGTCTGTCGATCTGTAACTTTTTTGTGCGCGCGTTTACTCTGGAACCGTTTAAGATATTGACTTGAAATTTGGTACACGTATGTACTTTAACGGGATCTGGAACTAGATTATATTTTCTTCTCATTCCGTCGAAAGGTTGGGGGGTAAAATGAGGTAAATGGGGGTAAATAGGTAAATCAACCAGGTAAAAGTCCATAAAATTGGTATTTAATGTATACCAGAGAAACTAAGGTTTCAAAAAAATTTTTGGCATTAGCCACCCCCATTACCACCCCTACCCCATTATTAAAGGAGATGAGAAAAAAATGTGATTTAGTGTATGTACAAAAATCAAAAGCCTCAAAATATTTTTTACTTCATCCACCAACACTACCACCTCTCTATCACCACCCCCACCCCACTACCGTATGGGATATCGTTTTATGGGTTTTTGGGTAGACGGTTTCAAATATTATATTATTAAAGTTCTATAAACGATTATTTCCACATACAAAATTTTTTCGTTATCAGAGACTTGATAGAAAATCTGGATGTGGAAGTGGTGATTCCTTGGGCGGCGGTTTTTTAAATTGTAGTATTGTATTATCTACGTAGTAATTCAATAATATAAAAATAACCTAAGAACACCACATAAGTTGACAACTCCCAATTTCAAAGCCAAGGCTGTGTGGAACCTATACATACATATAGGGTCGGGACAAGTTATACACAGCATTCAACAGTGGCGGGACTTCATTGGAAGGGGCCTGTGTTCCAGGAATATTTATGGGGCCCAATAGGTGCAAAAATCTATTAAAAAAAGTAAGTAAAGGAATGCGAATAAAAAGTAATTATCTTAAAACAGTTATATATTCTATATTCCACTAAGCATATCAGAGAGTTATCAAAACCAGGAACTTTTCAAGTATAACTTGCAAATTGTAGGTATATTGGATAGGTACCTATTACAAAAGTAAAGGAACGTTTACCATAACAAGTCTGAAATACAATATCTCGGCTGATGTTGGTGGGCCCCCTGAGATGGGGGCCCGTGTTCTTCGAACACTCTGAACACCATTTAGTTCCGCCACTGGCTTTCAATGGCTTATAATAGCTAACGTAATTACAAAATAATTTTCACAACTAAAATTAAATACAAAGGCCTACGAAGCGGACAAATCAATTATTTCATGTTAAATACGCAAATTTGCTTACGTATGGTAATCCATCACAATGTAGGTAACAAAACATTATTCGGAAAATCAAAACTCTGCACTAGCACTATACATTATAATTCCTTGTACTTAAAGTTATTCCTGCTTAAACAAGCAAACCTTAACTCAAGTATTAAACTTCTTAAATTAAAAATAAAGATTAAATGCATAAATATATATTAATAAACACTTTAATATAATAATTCTTGAAAAATTCACTGCATACACAGTTATGTTAAGCTAGCGTTACTAGATGGCGATGTCATTTCATCTGATGTAGGCAACCTTAAAACGTAAAAGCGAGAGATTGGTGAAATGTAATATTGTCTGGCTTTGTTCGTAGTGTGATTGGTCGAAGCGTGCCCGAGAACTCTTTACAGTGAAGACCAGTCTATGAGTTACAATACCTATTGTTTAACGTATATTGCTTTTCTTGATTCCCATTGTTGTCATTACGTCATTTATAACTACTTTCTTTTTTATTAGATGAGTCGCTTCGGAAATGCATTTTTATGTGACGAAATCGAGAATGAAGTTCTAAAAAGTGACAAGAAAACGTCTGAAGGCAATTAATTACAAAACATAATATTGAAGATGTACTTAATGAATTATTTATTCGTGAAATATTCTCCCCAAATACTACTTGTACTTTTAAATTTTATCTATAAATTTTTGCTCAAGCTAAGTTGCCAAAAGTTAATATATTTTGTGTAAATTGGCAGTTTATTATTAAAGATTTATACAATTTATACTCTTTATATTACCATTCTTATTAAAATTCTAAGCACTAGTGATATTACATACGATAATTGACTATTTCGTTTCTAATACAATCCTTGCTACTTACTATTATCGCTTTATGAAGGAAATGTCAAGAGATCTTTTTGTAGAGAATTATTTGGTTTACTTACTGATAAAAACGTTTTAAAATGTATCTCTGCATGTAGAAAAAATGTTTAATTTATTCCATAAGTCGATAAATTCTCACTTCTATTTGTAGCAGAAATTAATAATTCTTTCTCTCTATTCATGGAAAAATATTACATCCTGTCATTCCCAAGCTCTCAAATGCATTCACCTGCCGTCTATTCATAACTAACGCATCAATTCGTTCACATTTAAAAATGCCTGTATGCTCCTTACTTCTAGTGCTAATTGACCATTTAGTTTGTCCTACATATTGTAAATTACAATCTTTGCTACTTACTATCATCTCTTTATGGAGGAAATGTCAAGAAATTCTTTTGTGGAGAATTATTTGGTTTACTTATTGATGAAATCCTTTTAAAATGTATCTCTGAGTCTGCACGCAGAAACAATGTTTCGACGTCGATACGTCGATAAATTAATTCTCACTTCTATTTTTAGCAGAAATTTGTAAAATCGTTTACAGACTCATAAAGAAATAGCGCAAACAAATTTTAATACCGTGCCGTATTGAATAGTCCTTTGAAACGGTTGATATTATTATATCTTACTAGAAATAAGTTCTTAGTACCGTTTTTTTCAAAATATCCCTATCTAGCTCTGCCACTATTAGTAACGCCATTTTACCCGTTACCAGCATATATTTAGTTTTAATGGTGCCAATTATTGCCTCATTTCTTCTGCTTCCCCTTTAAACGATACGTATTCCTCTTTATACTGCTTATAATTTTTTGTAATTGTTCATCTAAAAATATTACATTTTGTCATTTCCAAGCTCTCAAACTCATTCAGCTGTCTTCTATTCATAATTACATTTAAGCCGATATGCTCCTTAATTCTAGTGATAATTGACCATTTGGTTTGTCCTACATTTAGTCTTTGCTACTTTCTATTATCGTATTTTTTTGAGGAAATATCAAGAGATCTTTTTGGTAGATGATTATTTGATCTACATTTTGAATCTTTTTAAAATGTATTTTTGCATCTAGAAAGAATGCTTCATTTATTTCTTACAACAAAAATTTGTAAAATTCTTTACCAAGTTATAAAGAATAGCGGCAAAAAAATTTGGTTTAGGTATAATGTCTTACTATATAGGTAATAACACACATATCGGTCTAATAACTAGTTGATTTGCACGTGGATACAGAAATAAATTGTATATTAGAGATCATTACTCCCGAATAAAGGCAGCTGGAATAGAATTAATTCATGTAGTAATTTCCCCAACTCAGGGCGGTTTCATTATTGTTATTGGTGTGTTTTTTTTTAGTATTTAATAACCCAATTCAATTATCATAGGAGAGTAGGAGGCAGTGGAATCACGAAAGAGACGTAATTGAACTCATCAAGAGAAGTCAAGGAATTTAAGCATTGTAGGTTAACCTATAAAACATTTAGTAAAATAAGATCGAAAATTCGATCATTGCGATTTTGGTTTTATTATAAGTGTAGTAATTTTACTTCCACGTCCAGTGGAAGCATAGTAACGACAAAAAAAATTTTTAAAAATTTTTATTGTGCAAATAGGCTTAAAATGTCATGAAACGTCGAGATTTTAAGTTTGAGCGAAAAAAAAATTTCTGTCTGTCTGTCGGTCTGTCTGTAACTTTTTTTTGTGCGCACGTTTACTCTGGAACCGTTTAAGATATTGACTTGAAATTTGGTACACATATGTACTTTAACGAGATCTAGAACTAGATTATATTTTCATCTTGTTACGTCGAAGGGTTGGGGGGTAAATTGGGGTAAATTTGGGGTAAATGGGTAAATCAAGCAGGTAAGAGTCCATGAAATTGGTATTTAGTATATACAAGAGAAGCTGAGGTCTCAAAAAAGTTTTTGGCATTAACCACCCCCATTACCACCCTAATTAAAGGGGATGAAAAAAAATGTGATTTAGTGCATGTACAGGAACCAGAAACCTCAAAATATTTTTTTACTTGATCCACCCCTTCACTACCAACCCCTATCACCACCCCCACCCCACTACCGATGTGGTGTATCGTTTTATGGGTTTTTGGGGTAGAGGATTTCAAATATTATATTATTAAAGTTCCATAAACAATTATTTCCACATACAAAGTTTTTTCGTTGTGAGTGACTTGGATAGAGAATCTGGATATGGAAGTAGTGATTCCTTGGGCAGCGGTTTTTAGTAGGCGATTGCACTAAAATTTGGGAGGGAGGTGTTAAAAATATCTCAACAAACTGATATTTGTGGGATGTATCCACAATAGGGTGGTCCTGATTTATAGAAGTGAAAAAAAAAATGATTCTATTTGATGACTAAATAAACCGTATAAAATTTTATTACGATTTAATGAAAGGTGAGAGGGTACTGAATAGGGATTGTAATCTCGTTTTCACTCCTGCGCAACTTCGAAAACTAATTTATTATTAAGAGAACTAAAAATGTATGGGTATTCGTGTTCCAGCTTTAGATTGAGTTTAGTCCTATTTATTGGAGAGAACACAGACTGTTAAAATTAATCAAGAGGGGGTAGAATGTTTTTCATATATAGTGTTAATGTGTTAACAGAGGTACCACAAGGTAGTGTATTAGGCCCATTGTTGTTCATAATATTCTTTAACGACCTAGTAGCAAGTATAAATAATTGCTTTTTACCTCTTTTTGCAGATGACACCATCATCTAATTTAGATCAATTAAGTAAAAATGCTACTATGTGACAATGGTCTTACAAATGGCCTTATACTAAATCAACAAAAAACTACTTTTAATGTTTTCTCCAATTGCTGCAGAGTTGGATTTTAGTCTTCTGATTAGAGGTAGTCATAACCCCACCAAAATAATGTTAAATTCTTAGGCATACAGATGGATAGTAGTATGCATGGGAAAACGATATCGATAATTTAACAAACAAATTAGCTAGTCTAAACTGTGCACTACTCCAAATGCGAGTCTTTGTTGACACTGACACCATGAAAACATTTTATTACGGTTGTGTTTACTCGGTCTTGCAGTATTGCATATTATGCTGGAGAAACAGCTCAGCAATAAAAAATGTGTTCATTTTGCAGTGTGTATGTTTTGTGAGAACAAAATATTAACAAAATTTTAAAATGTGGTGATATTATTCGCTCTGTAATAGGGTGGCCCATCTCTATAGGGGGTGAATTTTTTTTGCGTATTTTTTAAGTCTCACCTCACGAAAATATACTATTATACTAGGAGTAATTTATGCCAAAGTTTCAGATAATTCGGTGAACGGTAACCCGTGCCGCATTCAGGTAGAAATTTGTAGGTAAGATTTTATTACGGTAATACACTTAAATTTTACTTAAAATACAAATATCTACCGGTATCTACCTTTTCTCATAATGTTTTATTGGTGTAATTATTTCCTAGAAATTATTTGTTTTGGAAGTTTGGAAATATAATGCACCTACGGTAGGTCAGTTTGCAATTGTGTTTTACAGTGGTGACATTATAAGTTCTAGCATACGTTCCTTTTTGAAAAAACATTTAACGATGGCTGATGTTAGATCCTTACGAAAGGATACTTTCATTTACTTAGTTGGACACTATTCGTCACAAATCATTGGCAATAAATTGCCGTCTAATAGACAAGTATTACAAGTGCTCTTTTATAACATTCGTGAAGTGAAGCTAAGTGTACATGAAAGTGCTAAATTAACAATAAAAGAGGTGTCAGTTTTTTGGGATAAAGCTCGCATTCCGACACGTCAGGATTTTCATTGTGTTAAACAACTAGATAAACTTTATGCAGAGTGGAGGAACTTACAAAAATCGGATAAAAGGGCCAGTGCGGGAGGTAAAGAAAAAAATTTCGTTGAAAAATTGGACGGTCTCTTTGACATTTCTCATGCAAATGCATTGGAGTTGATGAAAATAGATGAAGATAAGCAGTTTTTAATTAACCAAAGAAAAAAGGGACGTCCTGGATTTATGCATGGTATTGATTACCAACTTGCTTCTCATGAAAAATCAGCTGAGGAGAAATTACAGAAATTATCCGAACAAATGCAACGAAGTCAACAAGAAAAAGCTAGATTAGAGGAAACAGTCACCTGTCCATCATCAAGTAGTAATTCAGCCGACTCCAACGAAAATGAAGATGAAATAATCGAAGCCCAAGAAGAGTTGTTACAAGACCAGCCTGGCCCGTCACAGCCAAAAAAGGGGAGATTGTATGGAACATGTAACATCATCACACCAAAAATAGCCGCTGCCTTTGATGCTTGCAAAATAAGCGACAGGTATGGAGTCCATATTTTGACGGCAGTAGCAGAAGCACTAGGACATGACACCACATCTTTGTCCATCAGCAGAACCACACTTCAGCGCTCTAGACAACGCATCCGCGAAGAAAGAGCTGAAATATTAAAAACTGCCTTCGGTAATTCTGAATTGCCGGCCCCAGTCATCCATTGGGATGGAAAACTTTTACCTTCTCTCACTGGAATGGGAAATATCGATAGACTTGCTATCTTAGTTACTAGTGGAGATATTGAACAACTACTTGGAGTACCAGCTTTGCCCAATTCAACTGGAAGAGAACAGACTGAAGCAGTTTATGATGTGCTTTGTGAATGGAATTTGGACGAAAAGGTAATAGCTTTGTGTTGCAATACAACAGCATCAAATATGGGTTATATAAATGGGGCAGCCACACTATTGCAACAAAAATTAGAAAGAGATATTCTATATTTTCCTTGTAGACATCATATTTTTGAAGTGGTTTTGAGAAGTGTGTTTGACACAAAAATGCCTTCCTCATCTGGTCCAAATGTGCCACTATTTAAATGTTTTAGGGAATTTTGGCCTAAAATAGATCAAAATAAACTAAAAACTGGATTTCAGGTATCAAAAATTAAACACATTTTACAACCAGTTAAAGCCGAAATTGTAAAGTTTCTAAATGCAGCTTTAACTTTGCAACAGCCTCGTGATGATTATAAAGAATTTTTAATGCTTTCTAAACTTTTTGTTGAAGAAGAGCCCACTCACACGACATTCTATCAACCAGGGGCATTTCATCATGCACGTTGGATGGCCAAAACCATTTACTGTCTAAAAATATTTTTTTTCCAAGATCAGTTCCAACTAACTAAAAAAGAAAAATAGGTATTGAAGATATATGTCTCTTTATTGTAAAGGTTTATGTAAAGGCCTGGTTTACAGCGTCATTTGCTAGTAAAGCACCGCTTCACGACTTAGACTTTTGTAAAGAACTCATTAATTATCAAAATATTGACAAAGAAATATCTCAAGCCGCAAGTAGGAAAATAGTGAACCATTTGTGGTACCTTAATTCAGTAAATGTTGGCTTATCTTTCTTTGATGACGATATTTCAGTTACCACTAAAAGAGAAATGGTTAAAGCTTTGAATAGGAAAGCACCAAATCAAGAGGGTATTAAACGACTTATGATTAGTAACATTACTGACGTTGAAAACAAGGACATTCAGGACTTCATATGCGAGAACACTAAATAGTTTTTTCAAAAATTAGGTTTGTCTATGGAATTTTTGGAAAATGATGCAACAACATGGAGGGAAAATGAAAGTTATACCCGATGTTTCAATATTGTAAACAAAATTAAAGTTGTAAATGATGCCATGCCGCTGAGAGAGGAATCAAACTTATTACTGACTATAATGACATTTTAACAAAAAATGAAGACCAAAAACAGTTTTTACTCGAAGTTGTAAATGATTATAAATCACAGTTTCCAAATGTAAAAAAAGAAACCCTGTCGCATGCTTTGGCCTAGTGCAAAAAATATTGTTTTTATTACTATATGTCTTGTAGATTTAGGATAATATTTGGTACTATGTATGAAAAAAACGTTTCATAATAAAATACACAAAGATAAAACGAGAGTTTTATTTCAAAAACTTCTAGTCTAGTTTTCTTAGACTACGAATTTACAGTAGTATGACACATGTCATGGTCACAACAGATAATATCTTTGATATTTGTATGACTTGATTAGTCATTCTAAAGATAAATGTTGCTGATTAAAAAAAAAAAACAATGCATCAACCAAAGAATGTAAATAATTCCATTTACTTTTATTATTGCATAATAATGCATTCTGCGGCACCCCTTGCCTTCAATTTGCCTCAATAATATTTTGAGGGGACTGTTTTTTCTTCAAATGGAACCATTTGCAGAAATAAAAAATTTCGATTTCGAAAAAGATGGGCCACCCTACTCTGCAAATAATAACTTTGTACCCTCTTATAGATTAGAGCACAAAAAAAGGTCCCTTTATTAGTGGAATTAAATTATATAACCATCTCCCACGAGCTATAAAAGACGCTAGCAATTTTACATTATTCAAAAGACTTGTTAAAAGACATTTAGTTGAGCACTGTTTTTATTCTTACGAGGAATACTACCTGTCTTAAGATCCTTTTACCCTGTAGTTGTAAATGTTTTGATTATTTACCATATAACATATTTGTATTTTACTTTTAGCTATAATAGGTACCTATATGTATATGTGTATTTTGTGTATGTACATGTTTTATTAAGACGTTGATTATTTTTAAAAAACTTTATATTTTATTGTTGACAATTCCAATACTGTAATAGTCTTATGGAAATAAATACATTATTATTATTATTATTATTATTAAAACCTTAGTAACATTTTACTCTAAATTATAATAAAGGGTAGTTTATATAAAACATGACAGCTTACACGTCTCAAGCGATCACCCGGTATGACGGATATGGTCCGATTTCAATAAGAAGGATTCTACCATGCTATTTTACATGTTCTAAATTAAAGAATAGTATTGTAATGTGTTACAACCCTAGAATGATGTATTTGCACCTACTCGAAAAAGAACCTACCAGAAGATTCCAAAGTGACATCCGGAATTATCTAGAGAATGGTGGCGTCATCACAGAAAAATCGAGATCTGTCATTTTTAAGTATAAAAGACCGACCGCATTCTCGGCGAGTAGTTCAGAAGTTCAGAAAGTATAGAAAGTGAGGTTAAGACTTCAAAGATAAACAAAGTGATAAACATTGTGATTTTTAGTCAGTAAAGTGTATTTAAATTAACAATAGTATTGTGAAGTATCCAGTAAATATTTTATAAAGTGTGTTAGTGGACAATCTCTTGTTATAATTTTTGGAACCCACGGATTTTGCAAGGGGTAGTTTCCTAAGGGTGGAAACACGTTACAAATTGGTGTCAGAAAGCGGAATTTTATGACAAGAGGAGCTCTGAAGTTGTGCTGGAGTGTTCGAGAAGTATTCTCGAGGTTTAGTGCTAACACGGAGGACTCATTTACTGGACATTTGTTCGAGGGTTATTTTCGAACAGGAAAATAGTGTTAAGTGCATTTTTGAGACATTGTAGAACATTTTATTAGGACATTAGTGTGATAATTAAATCCTTTGAACTGAGAAGTGATAGAGACTCATTTAGTGCGTGAAAATTTCTAGAACTTTTCTATTTGGACATTAGTGGAGATTATTAAATTCTCTGAACTGGATAGTGACAAAAGACTCTGGATAAGACTTTTTCGTGCTATTTCGAGATTTGTCTAGAAAGTTCCATTACCGATATTGACGTGACAGTTAAATTTATTTTATTTTAATTTCATCGTATGCCCGTAACAACAAGAAGTATGGCATCCGATAAACAAATACAGGACTTATTTGAACAATTCCAAAAAATGATGGCACAGCAGCGCCAGGAGGAGGAAAAACGGCGTCAAGAAGACAAAGAAGAACAGGAGAGAAAACGTCAAGAAGAAAAGGAAGAGCAAGAAAAGCGACGTCGGAAAGAAAAAGAGGATGAAGAAAGAAGACGCCAGGAAGACAAAGTAGAACAGGAGAAAAGACGTCAAGAGGAAGAAAGAAGACGTCAAGAAGAAAGGGACGAATTAAAGAAAATTATGGAAGATCAAGAAATAAGACGTCAGAAAGAAAAAGAGGATGAAGAAACAAGACGTCGGAAAGAAAAAGAGGATGAAGAAACAAGACGTCGGAAAGAAAAAGAGGATGAAGAAACAAGACGTCGGAAAGAAAAAGAGGATGAAGAAACAAGACGTCAGAAAGAAAAAGAGGATGAAGAAAGAAGACGTCAAGAACAAGAAAGACAACGTCAAGAGGAAAAAGACGAACTCAGAAAAATAATGGAAGACTTGGAAGAAAGACGCCAGGAGGAATTAAGGAAAACCCTGAGCGATCAAATAAAAATACAACAGGACGCAATCATTTCTGTCAAGGAAGAAGTTAAAGAAGAGATAAACAAGGTCGAAGAAAAAGTAGATAAGGTTGAAGGAAAAGTAGATAAGGTAGAAGAAAAAGTAACTGAGTTTGAAGTAGAAATAGACCGGCTTAAACGACAGTTGAGAGATAGAGGAAGCCAGCAGGTGGTATCATCAGGTCAGCGACTAAAACCTCCTTCTTTTGACGGCCAAAGTTCCTGGACGACGTACAAGAGGCAGTTTGAGGCAGCAGCATGTGCGAACAACTGGGATAACGAGGAAAAGGCCGTGGCATTAGTTCTGGCGTTAAGGGGCCAGGCCTCAGAATTACTTCAGACTATCCCAGTGGAGAAACAAAGGGACTTTAAAGTCTTGGAAGCTGCATTAGACTTGAGGTATGGCGATCAACACCTTGCTCAATTATACCAGACTCAGCTGAAATCCTGGATGCAAAAAGCTGGGGAAAGTTTACAAGAATTTGAAGCTGCGATAGAGAGACTGGCACACCTGGCGTATCCAAGTGCACCTAAAGAATTCCAGGAACAATTAGCCGTGGGGGGCTTTTTAGATGGTATAAGGGACGAAGAGGTCAGGCGAGTTCTGAGGCTGACAAGACACCAAAGTAGTAGCGAAGCTTTGGTGCGTGCACTTGAAGTAGAAGCCGCCTACAGAGATACTCCAAGGTCGAGAGTGCGAGCTGTGACTCTCGAAGAATCGCAACCAGAAATGAACCAGAACCCTATATTGACTCAGATGCAGAAAATGTTTACCAAACTATTGGATAAATTAGATGACCTTGGAAAGCAGGAAAAACAGAAAAACAAAGGAAAGCCGAGTGGTGGTATTAAATGTTACAACTGCGGCAAGGTAGGACACATGAAGCGAGACTGTCGACAGCAGAATTCGGAGAGTCGAGTAAATGCTGTGAATCTTGAAGAGGAGCAGGAAAACAGTACCAGGGGGGTTGTTCTGGCTAGGAAATGCAGTGCCCCCAGAGAAATTAAGATTTCCCAGCTTCGAAGAATCGCAAGCAGACTGTTGTTGCATGGATATGTGAACGGAAGAAAATGTTTGTTTACCATCGACACAGGTACTACGTCATCAATAGTACGTCCAGGATTTATATCGGGCATAAAGATTACCAAGAGGCAAAATGAAGAAGTGATCGTCCGGACAGCTACGGGGGACAGGGCTACGGTTCATGGAGAAGTAGACCTGGGTTTGCAGATTGGGCATTTGAGTTTCGACCACAGGGTCATCGTGGCTGACATTACGGATGACTTCATTTTGGGACTGGACATTATGGAACAGTATGGATTTATTGTTGACGTAGGAAAGCGAATGTTAAGGATTGGGAACGAACAATTTATTTTGTCAAAAGTGAACGACCAATGTGAGAAAACCAGGCTGTTGACAACGCAGGCAGTCAAAACTCCTGCATTATCCGGAAAACCAGACAAGGAAGATTGCAAGCGCTACCCTCAGGTGGGAAAATGCCGAACATGGTTGAAGTCAACATTGTCAAGGTCGATCTTCCAGACAGTTGGACAAAGAAAACTCTGAGGAAAGAGCAATTGCGCGATGTAGAAATCGGACCCATGTTGAGAGCAAAAGAAGAGGGAACGCGTCCAGCATGGGAGGATGTTTCCAACAAAGAAGTGGGGCTGAAGGCTTTATGGTCACAATGGGATTCACTTATGGTCGTAGATGGGCTTTTGAGGAGAGCATGGGAAAGCCCAGATGGGAAGCAGGTTGCCATGCGTCTAGTGATTCCCAGGTGTCGTGTACCAGAAGTACTCCAGGAAGCACATAATGAAACATCCAGCAGACACTTCGGCATAAACAAGACATTGAGTAGAGCACGGGAACAGTTCTATTGGGTTAATAGTCGCCAGGATGTGGAGGCCTGGTGTCGCAAGTGTAAAAATTGTGCTGCCCGTGGAGAACCATTTTCGATGAGCAACTACAGAAATGGAAGCCGAGAACAGCCGAAGAATGATCGAGAGCAGATGAACAGAACTAGTAACCGCTTGAAGGCTCGTTATGATCAGAATGCCAGTACAGGGGATTCAAGGTGGGGGATCTGGTTTGGCTGTACAACCCACAGCGGAAGGAATGGAGATCCCCGAAACTTCAACCTCCTTGGGATGGACCGTATACTGTTATTACCCGAATTAATGATGTCGTTTATCGGATTCAACGAAACAAAAAGTCCAAGATGAAGATCGTACACTTGGATAGACTGGCGAAGTATGTGAAAGAGGCTGAATTGCCTGACCGGGTCGTTCAGGCTGAAGGAGGGGGCAGTGTAATGTGTTACAACCCTAGAATGATGTATTTGCACCTACTCGAAAAAGAACCTACCAGAAGATTCCAAAGTGACATCCGGAATTATCTAGAGAATGGTGGCGTCATCACAGAAAAATCGAGATCTGTCATTTTTAAGTATAAAAGACCGACCGCATTCTCGGCGAGTAGTTCAGAAGTTCAGAAAGTATAGAAAGTGAGGTTAAGACTTCAAAGATAAACAAAGTGATAAACATTGTGATTTTTAGTCAGTAAAGTGTATTTAAATTAACAATAGTATTGTGAAGTATCCAGTAAATATTTTATAAAGTGTGTTAGTGGACAATCTCTTGTTATAATTTTTGGAACCCACGGATTTTGCAAGGGGTAGTTTCCTAAGGGTGGAAACACGTTACAGTATATTATGTTACTGAGAGTAGAAGGCGAAAGGCGAAATTAACACAGGTATAATATATTCTATTTATTTTGATCTTTCCGCGCATTTGTAGCGACTAAATATTATATTGTGCTCTAATAAAAAAAGTAACGGGTCGTTTCAAGAGAGGACTGGTAAAATCTGTGTTTAATCGGCAGTTATCTGTCCCCTCTTTCTGCACTTTAGTTAATAGCTTCTAGAGTAACTGATAAGAACCTGTTGCCGAAAATCTTATCTTATCCGGGACCGTATTAAAACTTCACTGTCTTTTATTGTCAGGATTTACATATAAGGATATCGATGCGTCTGCCAGAGGCGTAGAGATTATTTTGTTGGGTTTGAAATTGAAATTCTATTTTGGAAAAATTCTATTTGGAAAAATTGACAGGCCTGCATACGGGGTCTATACTTAAAATCCCAAATATTCATTCTAATGTGTTATGTACAACTAAGCTCTTAAAAGGATAGGATTTTGCAGAGTGAGAGGGAAATATGCGTTTATTTTTGGTTTATTATAAATATTGAAAAAATCATAAATGGTATAATCTTTAAAATAGTTTCAGATACTTGCCCATTGCTTTAAGGAATACAATCATATACAGGTTTTATCATAAATTTTGTGTATAGTTAAATCCATACTCTAATAATGAAATTAGGATCTATTTTTATTGACTACGATATTCAAGTACAACAGAAATTTACAATAAAATATGTATAGTTGTATTCGTTAGAACAATAGCAATTATTTAAAACAGTTTTAAACTATGTTATACTATACTATTATACTATGTTTGGTTTTTTAAATGTTTATAATCAGGGGCGTAGCGAGCCAACTTTTTTGGGGGGTTATTTTTCAAAGGGCATAGCAGGATAAGCATGTGTTAGGTGCCCCCGCACCAATCGGGTCGAAATTTTTAGCACAAGTTGATAGTAGTGTTAGATGAAATTTCCCAAAATATTAGTTTTGGAAAACCATTTTTACGGGAGTTATGGGGGTAAAAAGAAAAATGGAAAAAAAAAATTTTTCTCGAGAACGGATAAACCGATTTCCATGAAAAAAATATATGTTATGGCTATTGATGGTGCAAATGTGGGAAAAAATTATTGAGTCCATTTGCCGAAAAAAAGTGGTGAAAAATTTTTTTCAAAATAAAAAAAAAAAAATTTAGGAGATGTTCTAGAGGCACACCCACCATTTTCCTTCCAAATAAATGCTTATATGCCCCTTTAAAACATATCCAATTTTCATAGCGATCGGAAGGGTACAACATACTCAAAATTGATAATCATTGGCAGACTGCGGGCGGCGCATAGTCTATGTAATGAAGCATTATAAGACGACTTTTTTGTAAATATTTCGTGCAAAGACGAGATTACCTTCTCCCCCTCTTTTTCGAGGATGCTGAACACGATGCAAGTGGTGGGATAAGTTTTTAACCGCCGCAACTCCCTGCAACTTTTTTGAAAAATTTTTTCAAAATAATTTTTTTTTATGGGATGTTCTCGAAGAATGAAGACTAAGAGAAGTCTCATCAATATAGAGTAACCTGATTCGTGAGAGGCAAGAGGACTCACGCAAAAAAGTCAGCCCGAATTGTGAGAGGCAAGGGGACTCACAATAACCAAGCACCTCGACCAATGAGAGGCAAGGGAACTTAAAATAAACAAGCGCCTCGACTAGTTAGAGGCAAGGAGACTCACGATAAATAAACACCCCGACTCGTGAGAGGCAAGGGGACTCACAATAAACAGGCACCTTCACTAGTGAAAGGCACTGTAACCTCCTCGTAGTGGACTTTGAAAACTAGTTCTTTCGTAAGCTGACTGCAGATGTCATCATTGCAAAATCTTCAGATTTTCAAACTAGATTTTGTTTGACCCCACAGTTGACGTCAGAGAATTTATTTTTGCGCCACACTTCTTGAAGTTTGATACTGATTTAAATGCTGCCAGTGACCGTGGTAGTAAGGTGTAGTAATGAACCGCTAGTCTATGTAATAAAGGCAGAAATAGTGTAAATATTTCTTGCAAAGACGAGAATACCTTCCTCCGTCCGTTTTCGAGGGTGTTGAACACGATAAAGTGAAGGGCGAAGTTTTTGACCGCCGCAACCTCCTAAAACGGCCACCCCTCTTATGAATCCCTTTGTGTTTTCTATACGAGTCTGGGGAGTGATTTATCAACGGGTTTTTCTGAAATAACATGTAAGATGGTTATAGAGTAAGTTGAGTCCAGACAGCAGGCCAGGGGGTTAATTAAACCCTTCCGAGGAGTGGAAAATCATTTTTTATCAAATAATTCGGGTTCAAACGCGTTTCCCCCGTTTTTGGGATCGCTGATCATGGGAAAAATATTCAATTTTAGCTCCAACCTCTCTTCATCTCTTAAACAGTGAGTGAGGGGTGATTTCTGCTTGTTTGAGGGGGTTGGAGCTAAAAATGAATATTTTTCCCGTGACCAGCGACCCCGAAAATGGGTATACGCATTTGAACCGAATCATTTGAAAAAACCCTCGGGAGGGTTTAATCAACCTCCTAGGCCTGCTGTCTTGACTCCACTTACAACCCCCTTCCATATTATTTCAAGTATAACCCGTCGATAAATCACTCCCCAAACCCATTTATATATGAAAACATAAAGGGATCCATAAGAGGGATGGCCATTTCAGGAGGTTGCGGCGGTCAAAAACTTCTCTCACCACCTGCATCATGTTCAGCACCCTCGAAAACGAGGGGGGGAAGGTAATCTCGTCTTGCATGAAATATTTACAAAGAAGTCGTCTTATAATGCATTACATAGACTACGCGCCGCCCGTAGTCTGCCAATGATTATCAATTTTGAGTATGTTGTACCCTTCCGATCGCTTTGAAAATTGGATATGTTTTAAAGGGGCATATCAGCATTTATTTGGAAGAAAATAGTGGGTGTGTCTCTAGAACATCCCCTAAAAAAAATTATTTTTTATTATGAAAAAATTTTTTCACCACTTATTTTCGACAAATGGACTCAATAATTTTTTCCCACATTTGCACCATCAGAAGCAATAACATATATTTTTTTCATGAAAATCGGTTTATCCGTTCTCGAGAAAAATTTTTTTTTCCATTTTTCTTTTTACCCCCATAACTCCCGTAAAAATGGTTTTCCAAAAATAATATTTTGGGAAATTTCATTTAACACTACTATCAACTTGTGCTAAAAATTTCGACCGGATTGGTGGGGGGGCACCTAACACATGCTTATCCTGCTATGCCCTTTGCCAACTTCATAAAGTTAAGAAGCCAACTCTGTAAATTTCTAAAAAAAATTGTTTTCAATAAAAATTGCCAACTTACGTCTCGAATTTCTAACTTCTACCTAACTTTTGCCAAGTTTCGCCGAAATAAAAATTGCTGAGCGGGGGGAGAGAATCTAACAAATTTTTTTCGATAAAAGATGCCCGCTTACGTCTCGAATATCAAACTTTTGCTCAATTTTTGCCCAACTTTTGCCAAGTCCGACAAAGTTGGGGGTACCCCCCATACCCCCCCTCCCCTTCGCTACGCCCCTGTTTATAATAAATCGAAAATAAACGCATATTGCCCTCTCATTCTGCAAAATTCTATCCTTAAGGGCGATATTCCTAACTAAAAGCCTGCCATTTTTAAATACCTACTATTGCATTATAAGTTCATTTTTTTTACTCTCTTCAAAGTTTCCCCTAGAGGACTGCCGGCCCCTAATTTTCTGGCATGAAAAATTCATGTTCTTGGAGGTCCAAGTAATCTATCTATGCATTAAAAAAAATTTGAAGAAAATTGAATCATCTTCAAAAAAGATCGCTAAATATTTTGAAATAAAATTTCACCGACGCGCGTCACCCAATTAATTGAACCTTGGCAAAATATAAGCAGGAAAACTAGTTTTATCGAGACATCTCAGAATCCTATTTTGTAGGAAATATAATGAGCAAATCTTATCAAAACGTAAATGTTCGGAGAATCGGGTGTTATCAGCAGTGGATGATTTGTCTAGTTTTAGTAATTCTTTGTAAAATGCGCTGGAGAGAAGCTGTAACCGATTATAACTTAATTTCCTCAAGTAATTCTAGATAATATCTATTATTATGCAATTAAATGTGTAAGATGTTTGTAAACTTCTAAAGCGATTTACACTTCAAAAGGACATACCTATTAAACAGCTTAATTTAAAATAAATATTTATATATCTAAGTGTTACATAACACTTGTGTCAAAATAAAGATTAAATTCTCAAAAATTGTTCATTGTTTCATCTTAAAAGCTAAAAACCTGGTAAAGAAGGACTGTACTCAATAAATGCTTGCCATTAAACAGTGACGGAGTTTTCATGAAACGTTTTATTTTAAACGTCGCATAGGCCGTGAAAATATTCAGAAGTATGAGCAATTGATAAAAGTAACTTGTATTACTTCCACATGCATTGGAAGTATAGTAACGACAAAACATTTTTTTACAATTTTTTTTGATCAAATAGACTTAGAATGTCCTAACACGTCGAGATTTTAAGTTTAAGCGAAAAAAAAATTCTGTCCGTCTGTCGGTCTGTCTGTGCGCACGTTTACTCTGGAACCGTTTAAGATATTGACTTGAAATTTGGTACACATATGTACTTTAACGAGATCTAGAACTAGATTATATTTTCGTCTTGTTCCGTAGAGAGGGTTGGGGGGGTAAATTGGGGTAAATAGGTAAATCAAGCAGGTAAGGGTCCATAAAATTGGTATTTAGTATATACAAGAGAAGCTAAGGTCTCAAAAAAATGTTTCGCATTAGCCACCCCCATTACCACCTCCACACCATTATTAAAGGAGATGAAAAAAAATGTGAATTAGTGTGTGTACAGAACCAGAAACCTCAAAAATATTTTTTTACTTCATCCACCCCCACTACCACCCCCTATCACCACCCCACTACCGATGTGGGATATCGTTTTATGGGTTTTGGGGGTAGAGATTTCAAATGTTATATTATTAAAGTTCCATAAACAATTATTTCCACTTACAAAATTTTTTCGTTGTGAGTGACTTGGATAGAAAATCTGGATGTGGAAGTAGTGATTCCTTGGGCAGCGGTTTTTTTCCTATAGATGACAGCAAAGAGTTTGATACTTCAGATTGTTGTGTAAAAAATAAATTAAAAAAACTTTTAAAAACAATGGTTTTATTTTAAAACTAAATCGACTAAAAAGTAGAAAATAATTTTTAACTTTGTAAATAGAAAGCCATTGGCTATAGAGCGTTTTTTGAAAATTGGCATTTTTTTCTATATCTTAATTACCAAGTGTCGAATCGAAAATCGAGTACTTAACAAATTCTTAAGGCACTTTTTTGAGTAGAATCCGTTGCTGATAAGAAGAAAATTATGCATGCCTCAGTTTTCGAGATATAGCATAACTTGTGTTTTTTTAAATGGAAGGCCGTATAAATTATTTCATTATTCGATTACTACTTAAATTAGCTATCCAACGATATGTCACATGTCAAATTTATCTCTAGAAAAAATGGTTAATTTTCGAAAAATTTAAAATTTTTGTAAGGAGGCCATGGAAAACTATTAACAGCAACAACACTTCTTATATTATAAAATAATTTTGCCAAAAATAGGAAAAACTAAACTACAATAAATGTTCGAGTTGTCTGCCATTGACATCTAAGCATATTGATCGCATTTCTAATATTCATTGAGAAGACCATGGTAAAAAAAAAAGTTCAATTTAGTAATGGTGAAAAATATGATATGATTAAGTGTTTTATAGAATGCGGAGAAGATTCAAATTTAGCTTCCAAGCTTTATTTTAATAGGTAAGTTATAGGCAACAAAACTGTGTCGCTCTAAACAATATTTTTAGATGTCCAGAAAAGAGGCAGCCAGACATAAAAACATAGGCTGTAACAAAATTTAAAAGAGTTTGGATTATTTGTAAAACCTCTAGCAAAAATATATAATAAAGCAGGTAAAGAACCTGTAGAAAATATTGTTTTAGAAATTGTAAGAGAAAATCCTAACACAGTATCGGCAAGTTCTGAATTGAATTAGGTATTGATAGTTTCAACGAGTTAACCGACCGCCCACAATAAAGGCGTCTACCAGTACCCTAGCAGAGCAAAGTGTGACACGCCCCTTAATTTATATCATTGCTTGCTTCGCTCTCGTTTGCTCTTATTGCCGTACCTAATCAAACACTTGCCGATACTGTATATCTTTTCTCGAAATACGGGAAAATCTAGGAATTCCAAAAACAACTGCGTTGCGTTACTTAAAAAGAAAATAAATTCAAACCCTATAAAATTAGGATTAGTCACCATCTATACCTAAACGACTTTCAAAGGCGTCTCGATATTTGCCAGTGGTCTTTGCGTCAGTGCAATGAAATGTCAGGATTGGAAGGAACAATTATATGAAACACGAAATTATTTAAAGGCTCAATTTGGGAGGATTGGATAGGTATCTAATATATCACTCAGGACTAGTTTATCAGTGTCTAGTTAGCTAAGTTAACTAAATTGATAACTAACAATTAATTTAGCTAACTGAACATTAATAAACAACAAAGTAGTTTAGATATTGTTTAATTTTTAGGAAATAAGGGTCCTATTTTTTTGCCAGCTAGATCTGCCGATATAACCCCTGCCGACTTTTGGCTTTGGGATTATTTAAAAAATATATATACAGTATCGGAAAGTGTTGGTTTTGGGATGGTAATTTTTGGAAGCGGTTAAGCGTAGGTGGTTATTAAATAATAACAAGTAATTATATTTACTCTTTTTATTAAACACAACCTTTTGCTAGCAGGGAGATTTTACAAGTGCAAGTCTTTACACTTTTTATTCTCAAATAAAATAGGTCCACGTTTGTTTATTTTGGTTTCAGATTACTTATGGGTATAAATTAGAAATTAATGAATAGTACTTTTGATGGCCTACGCTCGGCTTCAAAATTATACAAAGTCATATTTCAACATTATTTATAATGTGGACCCCCTAACTGTTTCAGCACAATTTATGTGTTAGTTTATGTTTATAATAAAGAGCAATACATTTTTTGAAGAAGAATTGGAAAACGAAACATTAGCTGAGTTTCGTACAATAACTCCTGTCATGATTGAAAATGCAACAAATGCTTTAAGTAGAGAAAGTGTCAAAAATGCATAGATATCAATGGAAGACAATTCGAACATTTATTGTAGTTTAGTTTTTCTCATTTTTGGCAAAACTATTTTATATTATAAGAAGTGTTGTTGTTAATAGTTTTTCATGGCCTCCTCACAAATATATTAAATTTGGCATGCATAATTTTCTTCTTATGAGCAACGGATTCTGCTCAAAAAAGTGCCTTAAGAATGTATTAGTCGATTTTCGATTCGTCACTTGGTAATTGAGATCTAGAATATACCGGTCATCCAAAAATGCCAATTTTCCAAAAACGCTCTGTAGCTCGGTAGCCGAGAAAGATAGACGATCGCGGTTTGCGCTATTATTTGTTTCTCGAAAATCGAGCTAAGGACACCTATATTGGTTTTTGTCTATTTTCATAGTTTTAGAGAAAACCTCAAATCCCATCTAATTTGGTCCACCCTCTACTGCGATGTCAGGTCTGGTTATTATTTATATAATGCTAAATTATACCATGCGTGTAGCGGCTCGCTAGGCATAGGTAGTAAGAATTACAACATCGCGTGTGCCAGCTGGCTGAAATGAAATAACTGAGAGCTGGGATACTCCGCTAACGGAGGAGTTTACAGCGCTGTGTTGTCATATCTCTCGCGCTACGTGAATGTACATGCCTAATGGACAATTACACGCACGGTATAACAGCTTATCTTGTGACTATTCCGTATGTGACTTTCGTTTCTGTAACTTTTCTCTTCCGACTGTCTATTTACATAAAAACGTTTTACATTTTTTCTATCTCCAGTCGTAGAGTCAGGGCCGGGCCCAAGGGGGGGAGCCTCCCCCCCAAAGTTTGGGCAGTTGGTTCCAAACGCGGTTGGCGTTGGCAAAATCTAACTAATCATCACATACAAATATATAATTTGAAGTTTACACTGACTCCCACAATCGCGAAATTAACACAATAATTATTATTAAGCGATTGGCAACCCTGTAAATATTTTATTTTATCAGTAGTCTGTTTTCCATTGAGGCTAGGGAAGCAAAGCTTGCCTTACACGACACGGAATCCCTATTTTTAATATCAATTTATTATACATAAATGCATTTACTAGAAATACTAGAACTAGCAATGATTTTTAAATAGAATCTATATGTTTCTACTACCGATCTAATATAATATTATCAGGTATATACCTATTAGTTTTGTTTGGTAGTGTTTTGATATTGTGATATTAGACAACAAAGTCTAACTTGGTATTTACTTTTTCCTGTTTCCACCTATTGTAATGATTTTTTATTGTATTGACGACTTTGGTCAATCATTTCGACGTGTGTCCCACACCATGTTACTGTATGGTCTTTTAGACAATAAAGTTATTATTATTATTATTCTTTTTCTTTATTTAGGCTATTTTTTTTAATTTTTAATATGATCAAAGGCCTATTTTTGTTTAATAGTTCTTATTTTTTAATTTTATTAAACCAAGGATTTTTTAAATTTCTTTTAAGTAGTAAGTATTAGGTTTAGGTACATGATGATCCAACAAAGATGGAACAAGGCCATTTTTCAAACGATACAAATGTTATGTCGAAAACCAAAAAAGCCATTGGATATATTTTTTCCGCAGAAACCAAAAATTATCATAAACGAAAACAAATAAATTGAAAACAAAAAATTTATGACACAAAAATACAGGGTTCGAGCTCATATGGAAAACCTGAAAGCGTGGAAAATTCAAGGAATTTTAAAAATCCCAAGAGAATCATGAAAATCTCAGTGAATTTTAAATATTTCGCAAAAATCATGGAATTTTGAGTCACAATATGAAAAACAATAAACTACTTACGAGTTCTTATTGTTATTATAAATTATTTTTAAATTGCAACCTTCCATTCATTCGCTGACGATTTTATGAAACAAATTATTTTTATTATAAAATTGAAAAAACCGCTGCCCAAGGAATCACTACTTCCACATCCAGATTTTCTTCCAGGTCTCTCGTAATGAAAAAATTTTGTATGTGGAAATAATTGTTTATAGAACTTTAATAATGTAATATTTATTATTTAAAACCCATAAAACGATATCCCACACGGTAGTGGGGTGGGGGTGGTGATAGGGGGTGGATGAATTAAAAAAATATTTTGAGGCTTTTAGTTCTTGTACACACTAAATCACATTTTTTTTTTCATCCCCTTTAATAATGGGGGTGGCTAATGCCAAAAATGTTTTTGAAACCTTAGCTTCTCTTGTATACACTAAATACCAATTTTATGGACTCTTACCTGCTTGATTTACCTATTTACCCCCCATTTACCCAATTTTACCCCCCAACCCTTCGACGGAATAAGATGAAAATATAATCTAGTTCCAGATCTCGTTAAAGTACATCCGTGTACCAAATGTCAAGTCTTAAACGGTTCCACAGTAAATGTGCGCACAAAAAAATTTACAGACCGACAGACAGACAGAATTTTTTTTTTTTGCTCAAATTTAAAATCTCGACGTTTCATGACATTCTAAGCCCATTTGAACAATAAAAATTTTCAAAAATTTTTTGTCGTTACTATACTTACACTTGGATAAAGTAAAAATCACCTTTAACATATTAATAATTATTATTATTTGTCATTGAAAAACATTTTTTTTTTCATGGAAAACCTGTAAAATTCAGAGATTTTTCTCAGCTATGTGAAGTCTGAACCATGAAATAGCATATTTTATATTCGTTTCTTTATTATAACTTTTGGATTCGGCGGAAAAAATACATCAAATGGTAATTTCAGTTTTTGTTATAAACGTTTCTATCGCCGGAAAAATAGCCTTGTTCCATCTTTGGTTAGGGCAACCTGTACATTGTACATAGTGAATTTCAATTCGATTTAAATTTTTTAGTTTTAGTAGCTTTTCCCATAAAAGGTTTTATTTTATTGAAATTATGCAATGTAAAGGTATATGAGTTGGTTTTTTTTTTCATCTTCTTCCCCCCCAAAGTAGTAGGCTTCGGTACTGCTCTGCGTAGAGTCCCATTAAACTATTTTAACACCCTGTATAGTAATATAATTTATTTCACAAAATGATGAAATTATTACTTTGCCCCAACGATATTTCCTTTTGTACTTTATCTTTAACAGGTCTTAACAAAATTTAAATATCTATTAAGAATAAAAGAACAGCCCGACGCGGACCACACATAAACATTTCTCTAGAAATATAGTACCGAAAAAGTTCAAATATCAAATGGTAATTAGAGCGGCATGTACACATTTTTCAATTAAGGAAATTGAGAATATGACGCACATAAATACGTGTGCTTCCCATTTCAAGACGATCAGACTTATCGTATGATATCATTTAAATAGGGAGGAATTTAAAATCAACGTAATTAGCCACTGAGTCATGAAATACTACTGAAAATTTTCCGAAATATTTATGTCATCCGATTCAATTAAGGTCGTTAACATATATTTTGTAATAAGTCTTGCGTAATAGGTATACAGGATGAGCTAATAAGGACACATTGATCCTATATTTACAGTAGATACAATTTGCTCAAGCAGAAGTTTTAGGATATCATTTGCGATAAGATCTTTGAATTTTAGTTAGTCGTTAGTTTATTTTTTCATGTGACATAAAAATAAAATATTTCGTATATAATTCATCCGGCTCGAAGGGCCAAAATGTAATGTTTATTTTTTTCTAGATTGTATTAATAATAAGGAATTAAATAATTGAAACATATGAATTGAAACAAAAATCGTTGAAGTGCACATCCTGCAACTTACTTTACCAATTGGGCAGTGTTCCTGACACACAAAATTACTTGAATTTGAACCGTTAATCCGTCAACAAAATGTCAAAAATATTATTTTCCTCAGCCGTTATTTTTTATTGTTATTTTTTAATGTGACTACTCTGTATTTTTTTTATGCATATTCTTTTAATAATATTGAGCACACACACAATTTATTGAAATAATTGAGGCAGTATACTTTGTATATAAATATCGTGAATTAAAAGTGTGTGGAAAGTTTCAAGAATGTACTAATTTTTTCCTTTTTCACTCAACGTCAAATTATAATATACTATTGATTATTTAATTTGTTATTTTACTTAATTTTCGATTTTTTTTCTGCTTGAATCAGAATCTGAATTTTTCCTCTTCTTTGCCTTAACCTGATTAGCTTTTAAATTCCAGAAATTCATGCGAATTACAGTTCTCAGCTTACAAAAATCTTTTAAAACCTTGAAAGTAATTTCACTTTCTTTTTTAAATGTTTTACTAGTTAAAAATATACTTATAATACACACAAACTAAAATGGTATATTTCCGTTTTTGGGGAAGGTACAGCCTCTCTACCGCAGTAGAGATTTCTCTCTGCAAGCAGGCAAGGCGTGGAAGTTTATGACAAAAATTGATAAAATTATGTCAGATCTATTAAAAGCAAGTCATGGAAATGGAATATCTGGTTCAAGGAAACATACATTTTTGTTTTTCTATACGGCGGTTATTGATCCTTGATTCACAAAAAAATCTGATAAAAATGATCTAAACAAAATATTAATGTATTATAAAAGTTAACTCCCACTATAACAAAACATCTCGGAAAATTAGGTACACATATAATTTAAAAAAACGTATTTCTTCCATATCCAGTGGAAGTATATATAGTAACGACAAATTTTTTTTTTAAAATTTGTATTGTTCAAATAGGCTTAGAATGTCACGAAACGTCTAGATTTTAAGTTCGAGCGAAAAAAAATTTCGGTCTGCCTGTAACTTTTTTTATGCGCACATTTACTCAGGAACCGTTTAAGATATTGACTTGAAATTTGGTACACATATGTACTTTAACGAGATCTGGAACTAGATTACATTTTTATCTTGTTCCGTCGAAGGGTTGGGGGGTAAATTGGGGTAAATAGGTAAATCAAGCAGATAAGAGTCCATAAAATTGGTATTTAGTATATACAAGAGAAGCTAAGGTCTTAAAAAAATTTTTGGCATTAGCGACCCCCATTGCCACTCCCACCCCAATTATTAAAGGGGATAAAAAAAATTGTGATTTAGTGTGTGTACAAGAACCAGAAACCTCAAAATTTTTTTTACTTCATCCACCCCCCTATCACCACCCCCACCCAACTACCGATGTGGGGTATCGTTTTATAGGGTAGAGGATTCCAAATATTATATTATTAAAGTTCCATGAACAATTATTTCTGCATTTTTTCGTTGTGAGTGACTTTGATAGAAAATCTGGATGTGGAAGCAGTGATTCCTTGGGCAGCGGTTTTTTACCTAGTAATTCATTTTGCAAATCTCGTTCATAGTCGGTCTCCCTAAAATGAACCGAACAAATCCTACTTGTACCTGCCTTAAATTTATCCTGCCTTCTGCACCTGTTGATCGATTCACCTCTTATGGTTTTGGACACCAAATCTTTAGGTTTTGGAAAAATGTGTAAAATAATATTTTGATTATAGTAGATTTATTTGTACAGTACGTGTTATTATAGTCACACACTGTATACCTTGTTCCCCGGCATTTTTCTTCACTTCTTTCTGAACAATAACAATACATGAATTATTAAGCTTCTTTTACTTCCACGTTTTTTCGCTGTGAGAGACTTGGGTAGTAAATCTGGATGTGTGATTCCTTGTTGCCTTCTATAATATATACAACATCACCATAAAACACTAATAATAATAATAATTGTCTTTTAAATCCTACAATGGCCCAAAATAGTGCAAGCAATAGTATGTCCTTGTTTCTGCACGCAATGTCACTAATCAAGAATGTTTTTATAACTTAAAGAAACGTATAAAACACACACGAAGATGTACATATGAGATTTACAAAGAAAATCCAGTAAATAAGTAGACAAAATTTAATAATCACACCAGCAAACGCAGAGAGACAATGCTGTCAGAAACGTAAACAACAGATTTAGGTCTCGGCGTGACGTCACAGCTTTGCCGGCAAGTGACGAACGTTGCAGCATAGGGAACTGGCTATCCTCCCTCTGTTTAGGGTTCTTGAGTCTAACCAATCCTATTACATGTGTTACTAAATATTTACTTAACCTAACACTTTTATAAACTGCCGATCGTTTAATTCAAATAGATTATATTTCTTGGAATACATTCATCTACATTGATCTGCATCTTTTTGAAATGCTAAATTTTCAATTGCAGAAAGCATTTTTGTTTCATTCAAGCAAGCCATTTTGATAAAACTTTGTTTTACTGGCATTAATTCGCATGCGAGAATATGTGTAGTCTTTATCAACTCGTTGAATACTACTGAAAATTTTAGAAAGCGACATTTGCAATTAATATTTTTTAGATCGTGTAAATTTCGGTAGACATTTTTCCAAAGTAGTATGCGACTTCTGCTAAAAGAGATTTGAAACCTTGTGTTGTCATTATATTAGTAGAGAAGATACGTATGTCTCTGATATTAGTAAATAACTTTAATTGTAATCAGATATTTTTTGTTATTTTAGATGATTACAATAAGTCGTTTATTATTATTATGATTATACCGTACAGGTCAACGAACAAAGCATAGCGAACTACGATTTCAATTGATCAATATAAATTTTTATCAGTCTAAAAAGGGCTTGACGTTAATAAAATGGTATCTGTTTTAAAACAACATATACGTTTGATATGAATTCGCAAAATGTAAGCAGGAAAGCTACACAGAGAGAAATGTTATCCCAATTGCAAAAAATTACACTTCAAATTGTTCTTTAACAACTGTAATTAAAAATCGAATATCTCGTGAAGAGAATCAGCTAGGATTTTCCGGTTTGAATTTTTTTATCCTACAGAAAAGCTGAAAATATTCTGTGAAACCCGTTGTTGGATCCATTTTGGTCAAACTTTCTGCAGCTTGAAGACCACTGTGTGTAATAACCAACCATGATTTTCACCTGATTTTATTCAGAAATTTACAGCTATTTTAGTAACAAACTCGTTGCACTTTTGATTTGAAATACTAACCATAAAATCCACGCACGTTCCCAAAACAAAACCATAAAACCCACATCTAAATCTCACACCCTCTCACCCCCCGCTGACATCCTAAATAAAAGGTTCAATACAATAAATGCATGTACTACTACATGTTACCGATGAGTTATACAGAGCTGCGGATAATCAGAAAAATTCCTGTCTAGTTCTATTAGATTACAGTAAAGCCTTCGATACCTTAGACCATTCAGTTTTATGTACTAAGTTGAAATACTTTGGCCTCGGTGAAGTTGTTGTACAATTTTTTTCTAACTACCTGGGTAACAGAAGTCAAAGAGTGGTGTGCGGTCTGATAAAATTGATGTCAAAAAGGGCGTTCCTCAGGGTAGTGTATTAGGTCCACTACTTTTCTCGATTTACTCCGCTGATTTTTCTAAATTTTTGAAGCACTGTAGCTCACATCAATACGTTGATAATTTTCAGATATTTTTTAACTTTTCGTTAAATGACGCTGCTATTGCTTCAAATAAAATTAACGAGGACTTAGCCACCATTTGTCATATATCAAAAGCCTATGGTCTGATTCTAAATGAATCTAAAACACAACTCTTAGTATTTGGTAGGCACAGAGACACACTTCTGAATAACCCAAATTTTATCATTAATTTAAATGGAGTCACTATAACACCGTCTAACCATTGTAAGAACTTGGGAATATATCTTGATGATAATCTAAGATTTCAAAGTCATGTGAGCCACATCATCCGAAAATCCTACAGTAGACCTAAAGTATTATATATGCACAGAGATAAACTTACAACCGACGTTAAATTGAAGCTATGTGATTCATTAATTCTTGGTTACCTTTCGTATTGCGATGTGGTGTACTGGCCAGCGCTGTTAAGTAAAGATAAAGTAAGCCTTCAAAGACTACAAAACAGCTGCATTAGATATAGTTATAATCTGAGAAAATATGATCATATTTCTGATAAACTTAATGACTCAAAATGGCTAAACCTGGATGAGCGGTTCAGAGTTCACATGGCTTGTCTTGTTCACAAGGTAGAAATGTCGAAAACTCCCAAATAACTACATGATAAATTAATAAACACAAGTGCCTTACATGACCGCCCAACTAGAAACAACTCTTTATATACTGTTCCTCGACACAATACCTCTCTTTTTGAAAGATCTTTTAGCTACAATGCTGCAAAAATATTTAATCGGCTACCTCCAACCCTCAAAGCTCTAACTAGTTTAGAATCAATTCGAAAGCAAGTCAAAGCCTGCAACTTAGATACTAGAAATAATTAATATTTTATCTACAGTTATTTTTTTCCTATATTTTTCTTAGTTCTATTTTTTTATTGTTATTTTTACACATGTAATTATAATAGCTTAACATTATGTACAGCTCGAAGTGGTTAAGTGGAAGAGCAGCTATGTTGAACTTCGCCACTTCTTTTAAGCCCAATTAATTGTAATTTTTTCTAAATCGAAATGAAGACACTATTATTATTATTATTATTATTATTAAATGTTGATTCTTTAACTAACTTATTAAGGTTTCCCTTAAAGGGAAGACCTTTCATATACATAGTATTAGTACTAGTAGCCCTACCGGAACAATATTCGGTATTCCCTTTCGCTAATGAGATTTCAAAAACGGCCGCCATTTTCAAAGATGGCTGAAAAAAAATTGTGATTTGGTGTGTGTACAAGAGCCAAAGGCCTCATAATATTTTTTTACTTCATCCATCCCCACTACCACCCCCACCCCACTACGGATGTGGGATATCGTCTTACGGGTGGTTTTCAAACGATTTCAAATATTGTATTATTAAAATTCCATGTTCCACAAAATTTTTTCGTTGTGAGAGACTTGGGTAACAAATCTGGATGTGGGGGTAGTGATTCCTTGGGCAGCGATTTTTTAGCTATAGAGGAGAATATTCTCTCTTTCTTTTTATGGTGTCGCTGTTTTTTACATTCAAAAGATCAGCGCAGAGAGTCTTTTGCGTTTTATTCCTCTTGAAACCACTTTTCTTTTTATAACGTCCAACAGAAATCAATCATCAGATTTATGTCTCACCTTCTTTGATATCTACTTTCATTTCCTTGATATCCTGATAGAATCACTCTCCCTATTCTTTGCTATAATACCCGAGATTTTTCGGAAAGTAATATACATGTAAATTTACGCAATTCAACCTTGAATTAATTAGACAGTCCAACTCTGCACAATTTTCAACTATTTCCGCTACTATTTTTTTGTATCTTCACTCTTATTATTTCCTATAAAATTCTCCACTACATTTTTGAAACTGATTAAGGCAGCTTTTTCGATCTTATCCTCCTTTTGGTCCATAAAAAATTGCCCCCTTCAATTTTGCATCTGAAATGTTTGGAAGTATTAGGTATGTATGCTGGAAACAATCACCATCTATTTATGCAAAGCCTTAACGTAAATACTTTACAAGGCCCAATTTTATATGAAAGATGGAAGAAGGTCTTTTGAAAGATCGACCAAAAACTTGTTTAATCCTTCAAAAGTTCTTCTCCCACCTCTTCATATAAAGTTGGACCTTGAAAAGCAATACGTTAAAGCTTTGAATAAAGATGGTGATTGCTTTAAGCACATTCAACAAATATTTCCTAACATTTCAGATACGACATTGAAGGAAAGAACTTTTAATGGACCAGAAATCAGAAAAATGTTGAGACGAAATTTTTGCCACAGAAATGAACAAAATTGGAAAAGCTGCGTGGGTCAGTTTCCTTTTCTAGGAAATAAGAGTCCAAAATACAAAAAAATAGTAGCGAAATTTTGAACAGTTGGGGCTGCCTAATGAATTTAAAGCTGCATTTCTTAGATTCACATGTAGACTACTTTCCAGAAAATCTTGGGGATTATAGCGCAGAACAGGGAGAACGAGTCCATCAGGATATCAAGGCAATGGAGAGTCGATATCAAGGAAGGTAGGGCCTGATTTCTGCTAGCCGTTGAAAAGGGAAGTACCTTTAAGAGGAGTAAAACGCAAAAGACTGTCTCTCCGCCGATCTTTTGAATGTAAAAGATAGCGATACCATGAAAAGAAAGAGTAAAGATTTTTCTCTATGGCTAAAGTTTTAAATAAATGTTCGAGATTCTGTCAATCTGTTTCATTAGAATTTATAACTACTCTCTTGGATTGTCCGGGAGAGCAGACCAATTGTAGACGTGATTTTAGAACCAGCTGCTCGAAGAACTCATCGCGAGTACAGGGAATTTTTCGAAGTGGTCAAATAAAAAAAAATTAGAATTTTTATAGTTTATCATAAACTTGATACCTACCACCATAAAGAATCTGCGATTGAAGGGAAATTAGCTCCCTCAATATGCAATATGCCAGTTTTTAGTAATTTTTAGCTATTTTTTGAGGTTATCTTGAATATATGAGCCGATCGGCCAATTTTTTTTTTGTGTGGCTGTGTAATTGTGTAACTATTATACAACTAATGTACAGATGTACGTTGATTCAATAAAATCATTCATCAGCTCAATTTTAATGAACAAATTCGTCATATTAATGTACATTTTAATTACTTATATTTATGGACATTTTTGGTTCAGTGTAGTTACATTTATTTTATTTTATTCTTTATACCGTTTCATCAACTAAGTTGTCAAAAAATTAAAAATATCTAAAACTATACCGGGTGCCACAGACTAGTGGCTCCCCCTATATTTCCTTTATTTTTTACCTCACCCATTTGAAATTTGGGATGCTTAAACTACCTGTAAAAATGGTTTTTAGACATAAAAACGGTGTGAGATCATTTCCGGTTTACCCGGAAATGACAGCAACTTTTGATTTTTAAATGGAACACCCTGTATATTTTTACATATTTGGATTCAAGACCATATTTTGAGTATACCATGAGATTTTTGAGTTGGATGTTCAGTTTTTTTCAGCATTTTAAGACGTTCGTCTAGAGTGCTTTGGAATACCAAAATTTGTTTTACGTCAGGTAAAGTCCAAGGGAAAAATATAATTTTTCGTTTAATTTCATTAATAACTATTCTTTACTGAAAATACGAAGGAGCGTATCTACACTCGAAGAAAATGATAGGTAAATTCAACCAAAAAGAGCATATGCAATCGCGCCTATCTAGTTTCATAGTTAAATCAATCAGAAAAGAATAGTCATACAACTGTATTTGTTTTCGTAAACAAATAGTAGTTTAATAATCATATCTTCTTGTAACAAATTAAATAGTACAATGACATTTTTTTTATGTTCACTAACCATTTTAAATTTGGTCTACAATTAAATAGTACAACGACTTTGTTTTTTGTTCACCAACTAATTTTTAGGTTGATCTACACTTTGTTGTATGATGAAGTTTTTTTTGGTTATCCAAAATCTCAGTATTGAGACATCAGACCACCCAAACCAAAGATTAGAGATCGTTTATAAGATCCATCCAAATATATCGATGATCCCTGAGAGAATTTGAACATTGCAATCATGTTATTAATTTTCTATAAATTCATAAGAGTATAAGATAATGCATGATTGATTATTGTCAGTGATTTGTATGTGGCGTCATCTGGGAATAATTTCTGTAATAGACTACGTGGTAAGCAAGCAAATTTTATGGTAACTCTTTTAGAACTTCTAGAAGACGACAATAATATTGGTTTGTCTACCAAGTACAATAATACAGCGAACTAAGACTGGGTTAGAATTACAATTCGATAATAGTTAAAAATAAAATATACTATTATCTAGTTTAATTTGACAGAATTCAACAAAATAATAGTCAGACGAACAAAATAATTTTCTTATTCATCTATTTTTTAAGTTAATGTTTGTTTTGTTGTACGACAACTTTTTATTAATTAAAATAACAATCACCTCTTGTTTAAAAATACCATCAATATAGTTTGGTTTAACAAAATTAACGATATTGTTAGTTAACCATTTTTTTTTTGTTGAATTTACCCATACTATTTCTTTGAGTGTATAATGTATATTTACTAGAGATATGCCTATTCGTCTTTCCAGTGACGTATTTACGAAGCCTCCAAAATTGAACAAATCACTTTTTTATCGAATACTTTTTTCTTTCAAATGGGAAAGTGGTGGCTCCTAGTGTTCAATAAATTATAGATTTTTTTCTGAATTCATTGATATCCATTTCAAATCTATGCTATTTGTTTTTCATTTTTATTAAATTTATTTAAAAATAAAAAATCACTTTCAAAAAATTTTTATTGATCCTTATACTTTGCACTAATACTTGTACCTATTAAGAAGCAAAAGAGAGAACCAAAAGACCATTATTCACAAAAAGGTAGTTATTCACATTTCATTATTAGACATGATTTTTGCAAAGGCAACTACGTTAAAGTTCAAGAAAAATTATATTGAAAGTGGATTTTTATTTTTAAATAAATTCAATAAAATAGAAAAACAAATAGCATAGATTTGAAATGGATATCAATGAATTCAGAAAAAAATCTATAATTTATTGAACATTATGGGCCACTACCTTCCCATTTGAAAAAAAAAGTTTTCGATAAAAAAGTGATTTGTTCAATTTTGGAGGCTTCGTAAATAGCTATTAATGAAATTAAACGAAAAATTATATTTTTCCCTTGGACTTTACCTACCGTAGAACAAATTTTGGTATTCCAAAGCACTCTAGACGAATGTCTTAAAATGCTTAAAAAAACAGAATATCGACTCAACACTTCCCGAGAATCTCATGGTATACTCAGAATATTGTCTTGAATCCAAATATGTAAAAATATACAGGGTGTTCCATTTAAAAATCGAACGTTGCGGTAATTTCCGGGTAAAGCGGAAATGGTCTCATGCCATTTTTTATGTCAAAAAATCTATTTTTACAGGTAGTTTATGCACCCCCAATATCAAATTGATAAGTTAAAAAATAAAGGAAATATAAAGGGGAGCCACTAGCCTGTGGCACCCGGTATATTTACAAAAAAACTTCAAAAAGTATCCTAAAGAATGTGCAACAAATATATAAAAATCGACTGAAATATATATCGCCTGAAGAGTATGTTTACTCTGGTAATATGATACAATTGCGCAAGTTGTGTAATCTTACGCAACACCGGCCCTGCCTAGGAAAGACTTAATTCCCTACATTTTACTTAATCCTTGTGTACAGCATCCCAAGAAATGAACAAAAATACGTGAAAGAACGCACGTAGTTATTTGTAGCAAAACCAAGATCCTAACGACTCATATTATAATGTAGAGTTATTATCAATAACAACCCAAAATTGAATAATAATTGCCCGCCCTGTTGTGAGCTTCATTAGTAACTGATTGTTTGCACTTGCGTTATTTTCGAAATTATTTAATTCATCGAGATTGCTGGATCTAGTAAATATAGTGTATATGTTGATGAAGCTTTATTGAAAATTATAATTAGTAAAATGACATATAATTATAACGAGGCTGCGAGACTGGTTTTGGTGTGAATTTTTAATTGGTATTGCACAACTAAAGAAGCAGAAGCATAAGCATCCTTCTTTGTTTATATTTAGCAGTAGTTGTTCAGAATGAAAAGTTCTAGCCTCGTGTCAAATTTCTGAGCCATCGGAAAAATTTGATTTTTATACAAGGAAGAATTTTTATGAAAAAAATGATACTATTATTTACACTGCGCTATGTGGAAATAATTGTTCATAGAACTTTAGTAATATAATGTTTTTGGAATCGTCTACCCCAAAAACCCATAAAACGATATGCCGCATGGGGTGGCTTATGTCAAAAAAAACATTGAGGCCCTTGGTTGTTGTACAGGGTGGACCACATTAGATGAGATTTGGGGGTTTCTCTAAAACTATGGCAGACAGACAAACACCAATATAGGTGTCCTGAGATCGATTTTCAAAAAGCAATCAATGGCGGAAACCGCGATCGTCTATCTTTTTCGACTACCGAGCTACAGAGCGTTTTTGGAAAATTGGCATTTTTGGATGACCTCTATATCTCAATTACCAAGTGTCGAATCGAAAATCGAGTAGTTCAAATAGTAAAATATTTCCGCAATATACACTTACCAAATGCTTGGTACTTAGTAGGGATTGCATTACCGGTTAACCTGTTATCAGGACAAAAAAGACATGATGATAATTACCGGTTATTTTAATTGTTTACCTGCTATTTCGGTAAATTATGAACTTACGATATGTCACGTATTCAACGTTTCTATTTATGTCACTGACTAGTATTCACTAAATACAGATTGACTGTCCCAACGCCGAGCACTTTCAATAATAAATAAATAATATTATAAAAAAAGTAAACTCCAAACACAAGCCCTAAGAAATACAAGAGAGACATTGACAATATCTTACGATAGAAAATTGAATATTTCACTACCGCAAATATCGGTGGAATACATTTAGAAGTATGTTATTACCAATTCTTCAGCTGGTGGTATTCTATGCACAACTAAGTAACGACTAACAGATATAGCTTTGAAAAACTTAAAAGGGTTAGTTTGTCAAAGCTATATCTGTTAGTACACGCTATTTTTAAAAAATATTGTATTTTTAGATTAGGTATTCATTAAATGCCCATTTGAGTTTATGTTTATAATTTTTGTTATTTAAGTGGATATTTTTGTTATTTACATAATTATTTATTTAAATTTATTTCATTTATATTTTTTCCTTTTGATAAAATGCCTGTTCCGCAAAAGCACAGTACATCTAGTAGTCGCACGTCACTTTAATATCTGTACTGTCAGCTATAATTTTTAAGTATTGAGAAACCTATACTGTACAATATGAGTCGTTTTGGGAAAATTATAATTATTTTTAATAACTTATTGTTGTTGTTCGTTCACATATTCTGTCGTTAATTTATCTTGACAAAAAACACTCGAGCTTTTCTTTTATGAATAAATTTCTTTTTAACTCAATATTTTGCCAATCAGTAATTTTGCTCGAAAAACTGACATTTGACAAAATCGCTCGACCTCCGGTCTCGCGATTTTTTCATGTCAGTTTTTCTTATAAAATCACTGATTGGCAAAATTATTCCGTTACAAAGAGAAATTTATTCGATAAAAAAAAGCTCTTGTGATTTCACTGTTGATAAAAAACCTTTTGTCTGTTCATTATATTAAATATACGTATATAAAAATGTTTTTTGTTAAATTTAGATAATTTTGTACATGGAAAAAGACAATTGCCATTTTCGCCACCCTAGTCATCCATTCTAAAATTTGCCGGTAAATACCGGTTAACCGGTTTTTTACATTTTTATTTACCAATTTACCGGTTATTAAAATTTCCGGTAAATTGCAATCCCTAAGTACTTAGTGGAGTGCCGCGCCGTAAGGCGTGAAAACTAAAAACCTTGGAACCCGGTTCCTATGAATCAAATTTAATGAAACTTTTTGCATTGTGTTGCTAAAACCTAGTACTAAAATGTTTATGGATAAGAATTGACCTTTTTTTTTATTTAAAAGTTTATCGAGATCTTCTACATAGTCGAGTCAATGAAGCCTAAGAATCGTCAAAACCTATTAATTCTCAGCAACAACTCCGATTTTGATCATTTTTTTTAAATGTGTGTTTTTTAATATAATTCAAAATCAGAAACATCCCAAATGGCGCAAATAATTATTTATATTGTTTAAACAATAATAACAATATTCACAAAAAAATATATTTTAAAAATTTTTTTCACGGTATTTATAAAACATTGAGTTGTTTTATTGAAAATTTAAGTTCAAAAATGTTTTTCACAGTCGGGGTTGATAATTATTTATATTGTTAAAACAATAATAACTTTTACAGAAAAAAATCTATTTTTTTGTTTTTTTTTTCCCGATATTCATGAAAAAGTTAATTTAGTCTAGTGTTTGAAGGTTTTTCGGTCAGAATTCTTTCGGATAAAACCTATTGACGTGAAATTCGGACAGTAATTAGGGAATGGCTAAAGGAACAAAAGTTATATATTGCCGATGTGTGCTTTTACCCTGGAGGTGGATACCACCCAGTGGCGGCTGGTGAAATTTCAATATTTTTTTTCTCGTCTGTGACGCATGGGACCCATACGAAACTTGGGAAATAACATCTAGAGAAGCACTTCTCTAATGACCCCTAAAAAATTTTGAAAAAGCAGTTTGCGAAAAAATTTTTGAAAATTCGCTAGCCTCCCCTGGGTCTAGGGACCCCTGTTTACTTTTATTTTTTTTTGTCATATGCATTTGACTTTTCATAAAAATGCATCGACAGATTTTGGAGTTTGTGAAAATATTTTCATTACTAACTGAGATACAACGAATTGAAATATTGTAATTTGTTAAATTGTAAATTACAAAATTTCAGTTCATTGTATTTCAGTTAGTAATGAAAATATTTTCACAAACTCTAAAATCTGTCGATGCATTTTTATGAAAAGTCAAATGCATATGACAAAAAAAAATAAAAGTAAACAGGGGTCCCTGGACCCAGGGGAGGCTAGCAAATTTTCAAAAATTTTTTCGCAAACTGCTTTTTCAAAATTTTTTAGGGGTCATTAGAGAAGTGCTTCTCTAGATGTTATTTCCCAAATTTCGTATGGGTCCCATGCGCCACAGACGAGAAAAAAAATATTGAAATTTCACCAGCCGCCGCTGAATTACCACCCCTTCTTGGGGGAGGAAATTATTATGTTCAAAGTAACTGCAGAAATCGATAGAATTCTAAGCAATAAATGTTATAAGCAATTTTTTCGATGAGTCAATACTTTTTTCATCTAAAAAATGCATGTTTTAGAACGACTTTTCACTAATAGCTCGAAAACTTTACGTTTTACCAAAAAAATTATGAGCAAGAATAAAGCCTATAAAAGAAAAAATCGATTGATTTTTTTTTATTTCTGTGGATGCAATACGAACCGAGTTTATGACTCGATGAATGTGACTTTTTGTTCGCTGAAAACTGAATTCGATCCTTTCAACGTCAAATAACGGAAAAACTGAACATTTTTGGAGGAAAACATATAAGACATTTTTAAAAGTACTTGAAAAGACCTTTAAAAAGAAGTTTGGTGAAAGTCGTTAGCATAAAAATTAACGGAGTTATGATGAAAATAAAATGGTTGTATCTTTTTTTTCGGAGAAGCAATGAAACCAATGGCTTCACCGCAAGAATTGAAATTGAAAGTAATCCATTTACAATTTACTTTATTTAAGAACTGACAATATGTTCTAGAAGTTTGACTGGTTTAGAATGCCTATATTTGAAAAAAGTTTGATTCAAATTTGAAATGATTTTTGAAATTTCTTAAAAAATATTCGTTTTTTCACAATAATTCAAAGATTAAAGAAGATACGTAAAAAATACAATATTACTGTACGGAGCTGCTAAAGAGATACAGTTGAAAAAATTGAGCCGTGTCGAAGATTTATCAGCGTTTCTCGAGCAGATGCGCTATGATTGGTTTTTCACTGATAACTTATTTCATTTTTAAGCTATTCAATCGCTCCAAAAATCATTTTACAGGGAACTTTAAGGGATACATGGCATGTAACGTTGAACTTCGTTGAACCTTTCGTTTTTGAGATTTTTGAGTTTAAAGGGCTCGGGGAAGGTGGTCCTCGCACTCAAATGCAAACTTATAACGGTGATATCTCAATTAATTGTCGTCCTAGAGATATAAAAAATAAATAAAATTTTCAGTAAAAGAATCCAAAATTTTTGTACTAACATTTTTACGTCTTCTCTAGTCTTTGAATTATTGTGAAAAAACGAAAATTTTTTAAGAAATTTCAAAAATCATTTCAAATTTGAATCAAACTTTTTTCAAATATAGGCATTCTAAATAGGTCAAACTTCTAGAACATATTGTTAGTACTTAAATAAAATAAATTGTAAATGGATTACGTTCAATTTCAATTCTTGGCGGTGAAGCCAGTGGTTTCATTGCTGATTTTTTCTCCGAAAAAAGGGACAACCATTTTATTTTCGTCATAACTCCATTAGTTTTTATGCTAACTACTTTTACCAAAGTTCTTTTTAAAAGTCTTTTCAAGTACTTTTAAAATGTCTTATATGTTTTCCTCCAAAAATTTTCCGTTTTTCCGTTATTTGAGGTTGAAAGGATCGAATTCAGTTTTCGGCGAACAAAAAGTCACCTTCATCGAGCCATACTGAACTTTCCGTTTTGAAAACTCAGAAAGTTTCCAGGAAGTTTTCCTTCTAACTTTCCATTGGGTATATTGATAGGCTATTTTATGGTGAAATCTGATTCGTGATGATGTAAGCTTCATTTTGATACCAAATAACTGCATACAATTATATTATTTACATGACTTTTACAGACTTTTATCAAATATGGAAAGTTTCCTCTGCACATCTCTAGTTACAAGACGCCCTCCTCCCTGTATTTCGCAAGCTAATGCGCTAATGCATTTTGTTTTAAAACCGAATTGAACATTTTTTTCTATTAACTAAGTACCTGATAATTTTTCAGTTTTATTATGTTATAATATATTTGACCTCATCAAATAAGTATGTGTCTCACGACCATAGCGTTATGTAATTTTAAAAACGGTCAGGTATTTTTGTTAAACCTTGTATAATAAATAAATTAATTCCGGGTTGTTAAACTTTGCTAATTTAAATCCCAAAACTATATGCAAACGTTCTTTGGTTCATTTCAAATTTAAATGCTTGAACGGAATATTGCACTTACCTCATATGAAAGTTACTTTATTTTATATTAACACATTCACGATTACAATTTTCCAGTCATGGTTGGAGCGAGGTTGCAGTACTGCAATTTTAAAAAAATTAAGTGTGTTGCAAAAAACATTTATGTACCTAATGTATACGCTGTCCATAAACTACGTAACGCTATTTTTTGTTACTTTCAACCCCTTCCGAACTCAAACGTATTTTGTAACCACCCGGTATCGTGAATATATCCGGAATATATCGTGAATATATCCGGAAATATTAACGTAAAATTTTCCGCTCGTTTCATTTCCGGAGTTAAAAGTAGGTGGTTCCATTTAAAAAAATCGACTTGATCTTCAGTTTACCTCGAAGGTCAAGGTCAAATCCAAGGTCACCCTCAGATAGCCAGGGAAATTTCCTACAACTTTTGTATTTAAAGTTTTTTTCTAGGATTCGTATTTTTCAAGTTATCCTGCTGTTCCCATACTTTTATGCTACCTTGTACTAGGTAATTTGTTCTGGAATATTCTACCATATTCCAGTAGATGTCACTAGTTCTCTAAATGTTTCTAGGTGCCTAGATTATGACACCGCGCGCCGTCTCTGGGGCGATAGCCGAACTAACTAACGAACTTAGTTTTATGTTACGTATACATGGAACTTAAAGGAAACTACCATAGATGCCTACAGAGTTATAAAGCTTGTCACAGTATTTTTAACCGACTTCAATATCGATACAAAGTAATAAGAGACCAAGTAATAATTGATTTGCCTTTAATTAATAATTTTTTCTATTCTAGGTGCGCAGTATTTCTTTTAACTCTAGCCATTATTTTTAGCAGTTGATCATTTAGAGATGGTGACTTGTTCAAGGGCCAGTGATTTGTTTGTCTTTTTGTATTAATTCTGTTCATTCCTTGTTTTGCGTTTCTTGCTTACTCCAGCTTCTTAGTCCAATGTTTCTATATATCTTCTAATGCGCGTATTGATGTTTTTATTTTTCTATTATTTTCAGATATCTGAAAGCTTGGTTTAGTAGTGGTCCTGCTATGTTTTTAAGTCTTTCGATTATGTTCCGCTTCCGATATTTGTGGCTCTCATATCTTTTTAGCTCTCTATATTTGTCATTTGTTTCCTTTCTTGTTGAACTCAAGGTGACTTCTCCATTATTAATAGTCCACAGTACAGCGCCCTTTTTTTTTTTTAATGATTAGTAACAGGCTGAATTCGTGAGTAGCTTCGTTTTGACGAGACGCCTAACTTTTCTCTCTGCGAAAATTCTCGGTAGCGGTAGCTAATAGCTGCGCTTGGGTGTATATATGTCGATTGGGTGATTGTTAAAATTTTATTAGTAACAGTTAGTTTTTTAGTTAGATCTTGAGATAATTTGATAAAAAACACGAAAAAACGTTTGTCCTACAAAATCGATGGTTTGACCGAAGCGTCCCCCACCCCCAACATGTCCAAATAACAAGGTCAAAAAAATGATTAGTAACCAGCTGCTTTTTTTACTATTGCTTAATAAATGTTTTTAAAATGAAATGGCCACGTTGTCCTACACATTGAATGGTATGTTTTTCCAGTCTTATGCTCGGAAATTGTCAGTTCCACGGTAACACTTTTCTTATTAGTAGCTGTAGGACAAAGATAGCACACGATAGGTTAGTGTATTCTCTGCCCAAATAAAATAGTGTCCTACAAAAGAATTGGTATGTATCGCTAGTCCGACAAAAATTAGTTTAATGTCCTACAAGTCTATTATTTTACAATAACCACCCTCTTTTGAGATACATTAAATGAAAAATAACGCCCTAGGGCGTTATGAATATCTATAACGCCCTAGGGCATTATAAAATTATAACACAACCCAAAACAAGCAAATTATGATAGCCTTATTGACAAACAAAATGCGTTGCTATGCAACGGCGGCGTTTACAAACAATTTTGATTTTTACTCTTTTTTAAATCAAATCGTTCTGAATATAATAAATGTCAAATTAATAAATCGTAAATGTCAAAAAAAAATTCGAATTAAATAACAGACTTGTAGGACATTAAACGTTGAAGGCACCACGGGTGTTACAGGATAATGACGCCCTCGGTCGACGTACATTACCTCGGGCCAGAGGCCCTCGGGCAGTACACTGCCGACCTCGGTGCGTTATTATCCTTATAACACCCTTGGTACCTTAATAACTATAAATAACGAATTATTTTATAATTGCGGTTTTGGTAAATTAATATACTTTTATTACTTAAGCGGAATTCTGATATCTACCAAATTTAGTACATACATTTAAATGATCAAAAAACAACATTTCTCTTGATTTTAAACCACAATTTGCAAATCATTGGGAATATTTGAATTTTTCATGCATTTTTATATATTTTATTAAATGTTCGACTACAAGAGGAAAATTTCTTTAGAAAATTGTTTAATGGCATCTCTTTTTCCTTAAAATTAGGTTTTTCACATAGTAAATTGCATAAAAAACACTTCATAGTCACCATTTATTTCGCACGAATTAGACAATCCGACAACCTGTCAAATTATTTTGGCAATATGTTGTTGTGGACAAACACGGGGTTTATTATAATTAACTCGCGAGAAAGTAGCCAAGGCAACCGAAGGACAAACTCTTTAACAAACGTTTAACGAATGAAAAATAATACCGTGCGTGTAATTTCCCGTTAGGCATGTACATCCACGTAGCGCGATAGATATGACAACATAGTTGCCGTAAATTCCTCCGTCGAGCGGAGCATTCCAGCCTGTTATTTCATTTTAGCCAGCTGGCACGCGCGATGTTGTAATTTTACTCCCGATGCCTAGCGTTCGGCTACACACACGGTATAAAACTTTACCTATGGAATGAAATTTCGAAATAAATGTTTTTAATTTTTTATCAATATATACCACTTTTTTTGTAGGACATTAGTAAAATCGTGTTCCACACTTTATTCCCAAGAGAAAAAAAAAACGAAAATTAGGTTGTTACTAATGAGAAAAGTGTTACCGTGGAACTGACAAATTCCGAGCGTAGGACTGGAAAAACATACCATTTAATTTGTAGGACAATGTGACCATTTCATTTCAAAAACATTTATTAAGCAATAGTAAATCAGCTGGTTACTAATCATGTTTTTGATCTCGTTATTTGGACATGTTGGGGGTGGGGACGCTTCCGTCAAACCATCGATTTTGTAGGACAAACGTTTTTTCGTGTTTTTTATCAAATTACCACAAGATCTAACTAAAAAACCAACTGTTACTAATAAAATTTTAACAACCACCCAATCGACATATATACACCCAAGCGCAGCTATTAGCTACCACTACCGAGAATGTTCGCAAAGACATCAAAACGAAGCTACTCACGAAAATTCAGCCTGTTACTAATCATTAAAAAAAAGGGCGCTTTACTGTGGACTATAACGTTTTCCTTGCCGCATTATTATTTTTTTGACATTGATGTTCTCTTTTTAGTTATTTGAGAAATGGGAATCTAATACAGACTGGCACACCGCTGCAACAGGATTTCCAAAGCTTCCCTTGTCATATCCAGGCTGTAGAACGGTGTGTCAAACTTGTAACCGAAGCACCTAAAAAGTAGTGATGCAACATTGCGATTAAGATTAACCGTAATCGCCGATTATTGCAAACGATTATTTACGATCTGTGGTTTTTAATTTCTACGCTGCGTTGTCTAATATGGATGATACGATTCGACGAAAAATATAACCTTTCTTTGCTTAAAATCCATGGCACATAAATATTTTGCATTGAAGGCTTCCAGTGTTCCATCAGAGTGCTTTCCACTGCTTGTCTCATACAAACAACTAGGAGAAATAGGAAATAGGTTGGGTCAAACAATCCTACAATTAATTTATTGATTTTTGTTTTATATGGTTACATGCTTGCCCAGGGTTGGCACAAAAACCCACCATTGGAAAAAACCGGTGGGTAAAATAGGTGTTTTTTTTTTGTAGGTTTTTGATTTTAGAAAACCCATCTGGGTTTTTGTTCGATTTTCGTTTTTTTTGCAGGAAAAAAAAGCAATTATTATAAAAAATTATATTTTTGCCTCACAAATACTTGAACAAAACAATAACAAAAATGTAACGTGTCAATATTGTAACGTGTTTCCACCCTTAGGAAACTACCCCTTGCAAATCCGTGGGTTCCAAAAATTATAACAAGAGATGTCCACTAACACACTTTATTAAATATTTACTGGATACTTCACAATACTATTATTAATTTAAATACACTTTACTGACTAAAATCACAATGTTTATCACTTTGTTTATCTTGGAAGTCTTAACCTCACTTTCTATACTTTCTGAACTTTCTGAACTACTCGCCGAGAATGCGGTCGGTCTTTTATACCTAAAAATGACAGATCTCGATTGTTCTGTGATGACGCCACCATTCTCTCGATAATTCCAGATGTCACTTTGGAATCTTCTGGTAGGTTCTTTTTCGAGTAGGTGCAAATACATCATTCTAGGGGTTGTAACACATTACACTGCCCCCTCCTTAAGCCTGAACGTCCCGGTCAGGCAGTTCAGCCTCTTTCACGTACTTCGCCAGTCTATCCAAGTGTACGATCTTCATCTTGGACTTTTTGTTTCGTTGAATCCGATAGACGACATCATTAATTCGGGTAATAACAGTATAAGGTCCATCCCAAGGAGGTTGAAGTTTCGGGGATCTCCATTCCTTCCGCTGTGGGTTGTACAGCCAAACCAGATCCCCCACCTTGAATCCCCCTGTACTGGCATTCTGATCATAACGAGCCTTCAAGCGGTTACTAGTTCTGTTCATCTGCTCTCGATCATTCTTCGGCTGTTCCATTTCTGTAGTTGCTCATCGAAAATGGTTCTCCACGGGCAGCACAATTTTTACACTTGCGACACCAGGCCTCCACATCCTGGCGACTATTAACCCAATAGAACTGTTCCCGTGCTCTACTCAATGTCTTGTTTATGCCGAAGTGTCTGCTGGACGTTTCATTGTGCGCTTTCTGGAGTACTTCTGGTACACGACACCTGGGAATCACTAGACGCATGGCAACCTGCTTCCCATCTGGGCTTTCCCATGCTCTCCTCAAAAGCCCATCTACGACCATAAGTGAATCCCATTGTGACCATAAAGCCTTCAGCCCCACTTCTTTGTCGGAAACATCCTTCCATGCTGGACGCGTTCCCTCTTCTTTTGCTCGCAACATGGGTCCGATTTCTACATCGCGCAATTGCTCTCGCCTCAGAATTTTCGTTGACCAACTGTCTGGAAGATCGACCTTGACAGTGTTCACTTCAACCATGTTCGGCAATTTCCTCACCTGAGGGTAGCGCTTACAATCTTCTTTATCTGGTTTTCTGGATAATGCAGGAGTCTTGACTGCCTGCGTTGTCAACAGCCTGGTTTTCTCGCATTGGTCGTTTACTTTTGACAAAATAAATTGTTCGTTCCCAATCCTTAACATTCGCTTTCCTACGTCAACAATAAATCCATACTGTTCCATAATGTCCAGTCCCAAAATGAAGTCATCCGTAATGTCAGCCACGATGACCCTGTGGTCGAACCTCAAATGCCCAATCTGCAAACCCAGGTCTACTTCTCCATGAACCGTAGCCCTGTCCCCCGTAGCTGTCCGGACGATCACTTCTTCATTTTGCCTCTTGGTAATCTTTATGCCCGATATAAATCCTGGCCGTACTATTGATGACGTAGTACCTGTGTCGATGGTAAACAAACATTTTCTTCCGTTCACATATCCATGCAACAACAGACTGCTTGCGATTCTTCGAAGCTGGGAAATCTTTATTTCTCTGGGGTCACTGCATTCCCTAGCCAGAACAACCCCCTTGGTACTGTTTTCCTGCTTCTCTTCAAGATTCACAGCATTTACTCGACTCTCCGAATTCTGCTGTCGACAGTCTCGCTTCATGTGTCCTACCTTGCCGCAGTTGTAACATTTAATACCTCCGCTCGGCTTTCCTCTATTTTGTTGTTTTTCTTGCTTCCCGAGGCCATCCAATTTGTTCAATAATTTGGTAAACATTTTCTGCATCTCCGTCAACATAAGGTTCTGGTTCATTTCTGGTTGCGATTCTTCGAGAGTCACAGCTCGCACTCTCGACCTTGGAGTATCCCTGTAAGCGGCTTCTACTTCGAGTGCACGCACCAAAGCTTCGCTACTACTTTGGTGTCTCGTCAGCCTCAGAACTCGCCTGACCTCTTCGTCCCTTATACCATCTAAAAAGGCCCCCACGGCTAATTGTTCCTGGAATTCTTTAGGTGCACTCGGATACGCCAGGTGTGCCAGTCTCTCTATCGCAGCTTCAAATTCTTATAAACTTTCCCCAGCTTTTTGCATCCGGGATTTCAGCTGAGCCTGGTATAATTGGGCAAGGTGTTGATCGCCGTACCTCAAGTCTAATGCAGCTTCCAAGACTTTGAAGTCCCTTTGTTTATCCACTGGGATAGTTTGAAGCAACTCTGACGCCTGGCCCCTTAACGCCAGAACTAATGCCATGGCCTTTTCCTCATTATCCCAGTTGTTCGCACACGCTGCTGCCTCAAACTGCCTCTTGTACGTTGTCCATGAGCTTTGGCCGTCAAAGGAGGGAGGTTTTAACCGGTGACCTGATGATACCACCTGCTGGCTTCCTCTATCTCTCAACTGTCGTTTAAGCCGGTCTATTTCTCCCTTGACTTCTTCTTCGAACTCACTCATCTTTTCTTCAAACTGATTTACTTTTCCTTTTACTTGACCGACTTCGGTCTTGACTTCACCTACTTTATCTTCGACCTTATCTACTTTTTCTTCTACCTTGTTTATCTCTTCTTTGACTTCACTTTTGACAGAAATGATTGCGTCCTGTTGTATTTTTATTTGATCGCTCAGGATTTTCCTTAATTCCTCCTGGCGTCTTTCTTCCAAGTCTTCCATTATTTTTCTGAGTTCGTCTTTTTCCTCTTGACGTTGTCTTTCTTCATCCTCTTTTTCTTTCTGACGTCTTGTTTCTTCACCCTCTTTTTCTTTCTGACGTCTTATTTCCTGATCTTCCATAATTTTCTTTAATTCGTCCCTTTCTTCTTGACGCCGTTTTTCTTCCTCCTGGCGTTTTCTTTCTTGCTCTTCTTTATCTTCCTGCCGTTGCTGAGCCATCATTTTTTGGAATTGTTCGAATAAGTCCTGTATTTGTTTATCGGATGCCATACTTCTTGTTGTTACGGGCATACGATGAAATTAAAATAAAATAAATTTAACTGTCACGTCAATATCGGTAATGGAACTTTTCAGACAAATCTCGAAATAGCACGAAAAAGTCTTATCCAGAGTCTTTTGTCACTATCCAGTTCAGAGAATTTAATAATCTCCACTAATGTTCAAATAGAAGTCCTAGTAATTTTTCACGCACTAAATAAGTCTTTTTCAGTGTCTCTATCACTTCTCAGTTCAAAGGATCACACTAATGTCCTAATAAAATGTTCTACAATGTCTCAAAAAAATGCACTTAACACTATTTTCCTGTCCGAAAATAACCCTCGAACAATGTCCAGTAAATTAGTCCACTGTGTTAGCACTAAACCTCGAGAATACTTCTCGAACACTCCAGCACAACTTCAGAGCTCCTCTTGTCATAAAATTCCGCTTTCTGACACCAATTTGTAACGTGTTTCCACCCTTAGGAAACTACCCCTTGCAAATCCGTGGGTTCCAAAAATTATAACAAGAGATGTCCACTAACACACTTTATTAAATATTTACTGGATACTTCACAATACTATTATTAATTTAAATACACTTTACTGACTAAAATCACAATGTTTATCACTTTGTTTATCTTGGAAGTCTTAACCTCACTTTCTATACTTTCTGAACTTTCTGAACTACTCGCCGAGAATGCGGTCGGTCTTTTATACCTAAAAATGACAGATCTCGATTGTTCTGTGATGACGCCACCATTCTCTCGATAATTTCAGATGTCACTTTGGAATCTTCTGGTAGGTTCTTTTTCGAGTAGGTGCAAATACATCATTCTAGGAGTTGTAACACATTACAATATATTAGTAAACAATAAAACAAGTAAATAATAAACTTGAGAAAAATAAAAACATGAAACAAATAACAAAAGCTTAAAAAAAATTCCTCAAACTGGAATGTAAAAGACAAAAGATAAATATCTTTTGAAAAGATATTTATGTTTTATTTAAATGTCTATAAATCTTAACTAGTTTTGACGCCTTTTCAGCTCCAAGCTTAATCCTTAGTTTGCTCCAAATATGGCCGAATGTAGCAAAAATAATTTCTACTGCGGCACTAGAAGCGGGACAACTATGCAATTTTGAAAAAAAAACGCACATATTTACTAGGTTTTCATAACTGAGAATGTGAGAATATTTCCAACACAGTCCAGATGTTGTCACACGCTATATTGTCAAAGCCGAATGAAAGGTGGGGAATTAGTCGGGAAATATGAATTTTATAAAAACCGAGCATAAACTATAATTACCCAGAAAAACCCACTAAGTACCTAGTGGGTCCTCTTTTTCTAAAGAAGGTGGGTTTTTGCACAATCTTGGCTTGAGTGGTAATAATTTCCAATTCAGTTTTATTTTATCTACCAAGATTTTTAAGTGGGGTATCTTCGTTTACATTATTTACCTTAATAGTGGATTAATTTGAGAACATTAATAGTAAACTGACTTTATATAACAAGTGGTTGCTTTTTGTAATTAATAATAAAATAGTATTAATAAAAACAATTGCTTTTTTTTGTTATACTATAAAATGTAACTAAGTTTTCTAGATAATTGTAATCGTATTCGTAATCGGCGGTTATCACTAATGATAATAGTAATCGGAATCGTAATCGTAAAAGTAAGAATCGTTGCATCACTACTAAAAAGTGTGTGGTGCTGACGGTAGAGATTACTTCATTAGGATTCTATCAAGATCTATTACGATAGAATTTTTCTCAAAAATCTGACTTTAAAGTGCACTCTTTTTGAATAACAAATTTAGAAATGATAAATATATTCACCGTTTGTTTACTGAAAATGAAAAGGTAAAATTAGCAGAAATAATGAAATATTGTCATTTCTACTAAAAATTGTGCTTTTTGCGTGAACAATTTTGAAAATGCAGTTTTTACATTGCATGCCCCCCCCCCCTGGCTGCGCCCATGGTTCTTGCGAACCATTGCACCTGTCAAATTTTTTATAAAATGTCAAATATCTCAGAAACTGCTCGGTTTAGATATGTGCTACATGTTTTATCTCAGAATTTTATGATCATTTCGAAAAGTCAAAAATATAGGTGTTTCATTTAAAATATGCAAGTTGGTATCGACTTCCGGTATTTCCGGAAGTACCGCCATTTTGAAATTATTATTTTCGGACTCACAATGGTTGGCTATGGTAGGGTTCCAAATCTCAAATGTCTATCTCATCTGCAAGTGGGAAATATTCTAATGGCCGCCTTAAAAGAATCACCCTGTATAGCGTTTCGATAATAGTGAGTTTAGTAATTATAAAAAACTGACGAAAAACAGCAAAATGTTGCTATTTTTCAAAACTTGAGTGCAATGCGTGATCGGAAGATATTTTTTATTTGAATTTTGTTTTTTTTTTCATTTTGCTTAGCTAGTCGATAGGCAACTTTTCCGGGGTATAGCGATAGACAAATTTAAAAAAAAAAAAGTGTTTTCTTCAAACGTCAGAAAAACATGACATTCCTTAACTCATTTCACGACATTAAAGTTTGACATTTTAGACGGCTATGCGTTACCATTAACAACGGAGGTAAAAGTACTTTTTCTTCAAGCGTATTAAAATGTTTCAATTATGTCACCAAAAACAGAAGTAGAAGTAGGACATTGTTTTACTAGTAACAAAATGTTAGTACCGAACGCCACCGTAGTGGACATTGTTTTACTAGTAACATAATGTTAGTTCCGAAAGCGCCACCGCAGTGGGTATTGTTTTACTAGTAACATAATGTTAATACCGAAAGCCACCGGTGGCGCGCTGTCCACTAGCCACTTGTCATATTGTGTCAACATGTAAGACTGTAGTTTGAATATTTGTACATTTATGATAAATAAATGAATTTTTGCATTTTAATACGCTTGAAGAAAAAATAGTATATATTACACGGAGTAGAACGCCTTTTTTGTGTTTCGCCCAGTTTGCGGCTTCGGCTTCGCCTCAGCCGCAAATCCTGGGCTCAACACAAAAAAAAGTGCGTTCTACTCCTAGTAATATAATATACTATTTTCTGGCACTGAGAGCAAAAAGTAATATCCATAGAAATGCGTATTTTATTTAATACGCCGGTCATGTTAACATAATTCATTTTTGGTGGTGAAATTCGAGATTTTTTATCGCTAATCGACGTTTGAAGAAAAATTAGCATGTTTTATTCGAAGTAAAAGTCACTTATTGTGACTCGTCTGTAAAGTATCACTTTTACTCCTAAAAACAATATACTATTTTTTGGCCCACCCTAGTAGGTAGTAGTAGTTTATTTGTACTCAGTATTCGAGTAGGTACTTTTGCTTGTATACTCAGAGCAGCTCTACTATATAAAATATAAAGGAATATTCAAAATTTCTTATAGCACCAGGACCACGTCTTTAGAGGATTTGCATCTATGAGCTTTTACTACTCTCCTCATTTTCAAATAGAGTACCTATATACTTTTCAAAATCATTTACTTTTAAAACTAATAACTCTTTTTTAACATGCTTTTATTAATTCAACCTGTAACTATGTATGTAAGTAATAATGTCTAAGGAACTGAATTTCACCCACTTCTAATTGTTGTATCATCATGAAACTTGGCAATTGTGTGTAGTTCTGATAACAATACAATATAGTATATGTACTCAATATTATAATATGTTCAAAATGGCCACCGCGCCAAGATGGTGGATTATCATCTTTACAACCCCTTGATATGGGTATCAAAAGAATGGGTTTGATAAGTAGAAACAAATATGTGATCAAAATTTAAAAATTCAACATGGCGGCGTCAACATGGCGGATAGGTTTTATCAATTATCGTCGGATTCGACTGAAAATCTGTATCTGTGGGTTGTCGAGGTTGCAGATTACAATTATCTGGTCTAAATTTAACAATTCAAAATGGTGGCGTCAAAATGGCGGATAAGTTTTGTAATTTATGGTTTGATTCGTATGAAAATCGATATCTGGGGATTTTCGAGGTCGCAGATTATAAATATTCAGTCGAATTCTTTACATGAATGTCCGAAGTGTCAAAATTCTCTCCTTAAATATTAGACTAAAGAGTAAAAAAATAAATTAATAGTTTAAAAAACTACTTTTATAAATACTGCGTTAAAAAGCAAAAAATAATCATCGAACCTGTTGCCTCTGTCTACCCCGTAAGGGCCTTAGTGTAAGCCGTGTCTTTTTAGTTTTTTAAACTATTAATTTATTTGTATCCTGTTCGTCGATGTACTTATAAATACAGTTTATCAAAATCAACACAGAGTTATTAATATATTAATATAAACAATTAGTGTTAAATAAACTAAAGAACTAACAAAACTTGGCCATACTATTTGTTAAGGCAAAATATTTATTTCATGATCATGATATTCAAATGTTGCGATTCCCATTTCCGCCTCTGTATTCCTAAAACACCACTAATTAAATCACTCATACCCACATTAAAGCAGCCGCTACTTTCGGCACACTGTTTACATTAATAATTTATTGTGTAATTTTTTTGTAATTTCATTTTCGTAAATAAACTATATTGTAACCCACATGTTAACATATTTAAATTGGCAACATTCTTGCCCGAATTACAAATACTCGTTCCAGTTATTGGCAAAAATTCTCTGTACTCTTTAACTGCATTGGCAATTGAGATTGAGGGTAAAAATATATGAAGTTGTTCGGTCTTGTGTCACGTAGTCACGGTAAACGTATGTCTTCTAGCACGTATTACAAGTATATTTTAGGAAAATAATGTGCAGTGTGCGTCAAATTTTAATTCATGCCTCCGGCATCTATTTATGTTAATGCTTAACACCTTAAGTAATTTATAAGCATTATTGCCACGAAGAAAATGACATTGGGATTTAAAAGGGTAACCAGGCCGTCCGGGAGGCACCGAGCCTCCCTCCCTAGAAGGACAAACGCAAGATTTGGTATTCAGAACTGTTTGCAAATTTTCATTTTTTTTTAATATTCAGCGTCAATTCTTAAAAAAGGCAGATTTTTTAATGTTTGTTTACACAAAATACTGTATTAATTAATATACCCAGAAAAAAGTGCTTAACCATATTAATTATAGTTGATAGCTTAGACCTTTACATGGTGGAAAATGTCACCACTGTTAAAGTCTGTTCGCTGATAGAATCCCGGTCGTATAGTGTAAGGAATATCTTCCATAGCTCTATCCTTCCTTGTCTTTATTGAAATATTGTTTGTGACCTAATCTGTAACGTAAGTTTTAATCTTTGTGGTCAAGTTATGACCGATGTGCGGCATTTCTATTGTTCGACAGCAAATCAATTTGCGTAACGCGTGTCGTCGTCGAATGCGGCTGGCAATTTCAGAGGCGGGTCGATTTTCTCGGAAGTCGGGTATAGCAGGTATAGTGCACTTATTTCAATTAGTGCCTAAGGGGATAATTTTAGTCTTGTTCTATTGTTAAAGTAGTAAACATGCATCCTGGTGAATTTTTAAATCCGTAATCACAGCAGTTGGTTTTGAATTTGTTGGAATATTTTCGAAAGGAAAATGAAAATGGTGGACCTTTATTGTCAATAAAAGCTGTTCAAAGGCGAGTGGTAAGGCTTTAAAAATCGATGAAGAAACTGTTAGAGAAATAACTAAAAACGACAAAGAAAATGTGGAACCTCAAGCTTCGGTTAAACTGAATTTTAGAAAGTCCAAAACAGATTACCTGATGCTGTAAAATATAAAATAAAAAATGTTATTTACGATATGGTGTCTGATCATAAACATATTTCCTGGGCTATCCTTTTAGAAAAGCTAAAATCTAAAACAATAGTTGATATTGACCGTACCAGTTTATATGAAATGATTAAAAAATTAGGCTTTTCCTTTAAAAAAGATGACAGTAGAAAAGTAATGTGTGAAAGACCACAATTTTTTCTAAAACGGCTAGAGTTTTTACGCAAATACGTAAAAAAATTATGAAAAGTAATGACCCCCCAAAGATGTAATGTTCTTAGACGAAACTTGGATCTTTAGCAGAGGAGGATTAAAACGTTCTTGGCAAGATGATTATAGTAAATCGAAGCGTCGTACAGCTACAGAAGGTAAAAGATTTATAGTTGTACATACAGGATCTATTCATGGCTTCGCTGAAGATGCGAGCTTAGTTTCCCCCACCAAGAATAAGTAGCAAATTACCATGACAACATGAACTCTGAAAATTTTGAAAAGTGGCTGACAGAGAGACTTTTGCCGGGGTTACACAATCCAAGCATTAATGTTTTAGATAATGCTAAGTACCACTCGGGTTGAATAAAAACAACCCGATCTTGAAGGAAAGAAAAAATACAAACCTGGTTAAAGACCAAAAACATAGATTTCAGTGATACCGCATTTAAATCGAATTGCTCCAAATCGCTGGAGCTAACAGAACAGAGCAAACACTATGTTGTCGACAATTTAATTAGAGAGCATGGACATAAAGTTCTGCGGCTTCCACCATATCACTATCAGTTCAACCCAATAGAACTTGTTTGGGGAATTTGTAAGGAGTATTACGGCAAACACATCGGGAAAGATGGTTTTAGTGAGGAAGCCGTTCTTGCCAAGTGTCGAGCTCAATTTGGTCCAAGTGTGTAAATCACACAATGATTTTAGAGACATGATCGAGAGGTTCTTACTGAGGACTCGAAGAAATAGACATTGACGAAGAAAACTAAATTTATTTATCTTATACTAGGTATTTGTATTTTACTGCCATATTTATTTTATATAGGGCATAATTAGTATTAAGTATAGTTTTTATTTTAAGATTACATATATTTATTAGATAAAATTCTATTAATGAATAAAAAAAATTTATCTGCAACTATTTAAGTGTATTTATTTTGTATATTTCGTCTATCATATTTTTTACTTGAAACCAAAACAATTCAATATTATTATTTATTTTTTTAACCACACGAAAGATACACATGGTACATATGGCATGTCAATATAAAAGCAAAATAAAACAATATAAACAATACAAAACAGTATGTTATATAAAGACAATTCACATATAAATAACAAATACATGTACAAAATTTGTTTTTCATTTTGTCATAAAAATATGTAATATGAAAGTCAAAATTATTCTAATAATAAATAAAAGGATTATCTTCGAGAAGATCTAACTAGGATATCCCGGACACAAACTCATCAATACTATAAAAGCCGCCTTCCAGTAAGATGGTTTTAACTTTTTTTTAAATAATATAGTGCTGCTGATTTCTCGCACTGTGTTTGGTAGTGCATTGTACAAATTGACACAATTATACCATGAGGAATGTTCGAACGTGGTAGTTTTATGAGCTGGAATGCTTAAGAGTTCCCCATGCCTAGTGTGATATGGGTGGGTATTTGCTATTTTAATAAACATATTCAAATTTTGTTTAGTATACATTATACATTTAAATATGTATACGGATGGTAGAGTTAAGATTTTTTTTCTTTAAAAACTGTTTACAACTTTCACTAGATTTTAAATTGAATATTAAACGAATTAGTCTTTTCTGTAGAATGAATACCCTACTCATTTCTCTGCCAACTCATAATATTTAATGAGATATGTGAGTAGGCCAAAGCATAATAAATATTCAGTAATCCATTTTCATCCAAAGTGTTTTTCATTTGCAGGATTCCAAAATATGCTTTGTTCAATTTTTTACATATAGTGTCAATATGATTATCCCATGATAACTTACAATCCAGTACAAGTACAGTACCAAGATATTTCGTTTCATCCTTCAGTTCGATATCCAAGATATTAAAATTTATAGGTAGTGATTTTCTTATATGAAAATTCATTACTACAGTTTTACCAGCATTTAATATTAATTTATTACTAACAGACCAAGCGCTTAAAATATTAATAATATTTTCAGCCTGTAACTGAATTTCATCCACACTAGTTGCCGTTGTTGAAATAGTGGTGTCATCAGCAAACATCGTAACATGTCCTTCATTTCTTACATAATCTGGAAGGTCATTTACAAATAACATAAATAATAAAGGCCCCAGGACCGAGCCCTGGGGAACTCCAAGTTTGACTTTATGAGTCCTTGAGTTTGTATGATTATAATTTACTATTAATGACCTTTCTTCCATATAAGATTTGACCCACCTCAAAGCAGTATTTCTAATTCCTAGATGATACAATTTTGATAATAGTATATCACAGTCAGTGGTATCAACAGCTTTGGATAAGTCAAAAAACATTGATACAACATACTCACCAGCATCTAAACAGGAATATACATAATTAAGAAAATGACAGGAAGCTGTTTCAATCGATCTACCTGATCTAAAACCGTGTTGCGATGGCGTCAATATATTATTTTCCTCTACAAAATTAATAAGATGGATATGAAAGGCTGTTTCTATTATTTTAGATAATGTGCTAAGTATAGATATCTGCCTGTAATTATCAATGTTTTCTGGACTGCCTTTTTTAAAAAGTGGAATAATACGTGCAATTTAAGAAAAAATACTATAAACTTTCAAGAGATGATTTATATATGCTTATAATTCAATTTCCTATAAATAAATCTAATTAAATACATCAAGTAAAATATAAACCAAAACGACGCCACTGTGCATTCGAAAACACCAACGAGCCTACGACATCTTAGTTCAGACGTTCGTCACACCGGGACTCTATCAGCGAACAGACTTTGTTACATGAGCAAATAATACAATACCTGCACCACAGATTTAATCTGTGTCTACACTGTGTTTTAAATTTCACAAATATATTATGTCAACATGACAATGGTTTCGCTAAACATTAGCTTCTTCAGATTGAGTACAAGACTATTTACAAATAAAACTACTGGACCTTACTACATGAAATTTTATGACCTGAGAAATAATTTATTCTAAAATCCAACCTGAATTATAATCAATTACTAAGAAATGCAATTAAATTAGTTGTCAAGAAGCGAAGTATTTAATTTATGTCTTTTAGATCATTAAGTAAAATATTGCATTTTTTGTATCTATAAGTTTCTAAACTTTCAAGCAACGTGAGCTTTTCTCCTTTCCTGAACGTATGAAGGATATCAAAACTATCATCGAATGAATATTAAATTATAGTCTTGAATAAACGGTTAGATTAGATTCATTATTATTTTTCAAAAAATATTTTTGTTTGTTCTTCAGTACGTTTTTTAAATTTTCTTCACGTTTGTCCAACGTATATCTTTGAACAAGTTCCACAGGTAAACTTATATAGGTACTCCCGATTTTTCAACTTTTTTATTTTTATTCTTATTGTTATTATTATGCATGTTTGTTTGAATCAAATAGGTATGATTATAACAACCGGACAAAATTTTTTAATAATCATGGTAAAATAAATTATACAGAAATCCGTTTCATAATACGCTGAACTCAAATACCGATAAAAAATGTCTGTACGTATGTGTAAACCGTTTCTTGTAAACATGATAACTTCTGTTAGCATACAATTTTTATTTAAAATTTGGAAAATATAAAATAGCATGGTAGAATACTCTAAATTTAAATAGAGCCATATATATCGTGCAAGGTGATCGCTAGAGGCATGCAAGCTGTCGTATTTTATCTAAACCATGTTTTATTATAATCGTATTACATAATTTATTTATACCAATCATGTTTGTTACCTTTTAATAGTTTTTAGTAATGGCAGCTATTCGATAAATTATAATATACTGCAAATAAAACACCATTTTTGGTTTAGCTAGTCAAATAAAATTTTAACATAACCATAATTAAACAGTTGCGAGAACTATAGAGGCAAATGTAATCAGTAATCTGAAGAATTTTACTTACGATTGAGCCTTAACTCCTCGAATTTCAGCGATGTTAAAGAAATCAATCATTATTTATCAATTATTGAATGTCTCAAAAATGTATACCTACTATAATGTAGTTAGACATTTTCAGACATAAACAATCTAATAATAGAAACACATTCGGGTGTAAAACTGACACTCGCGTGTACCCTATTAAGCCAAATTGCAAAGAGACGCTTTCTTACAGATTCAAGTAAATACAAGCAGACGCAATAATAATTATATGTGTACACAGTACAGTAAACATTACTTTGAAGACCTTACACTACAGCAAATAATGTTCTCTAGAAAACGATACATATAATCAGGCATTAACGCCGTTCCATTACCTCTCATTCCTTTTAGATCCTACAAAAACCAAATTAACACTTCAAGAAAAAAGTGGATCAATTACATGAAATGTATGAAAATACTGGATTAAGAGCTTAGTTATCACCATTTTCAACCGATTTCAAAAAAATGTGAAAAGGGAGAGCCCAGGCAGTAGACTAACGTCATTTTCTGGTCACTCATTTTGACCACTGAAATACGTAAAAATGACGTCATTGTCACAGCCTAGCGACGTCATTTTGTGAGGTTATTGACGTTATTTAACGACGTTTATCAGACCATATGTAAGCAATTTTTGATTGATTAAAACAAAGCTACATTTGAGAAATATAAAATAAACTTTGGTGCAAAATGACGTGAATCTTATGGGCTCTAGCAAGTCTCCATTTTCCGATGTATGATGATATGGACAATTAAAGTCTGTTCGCTGATAAAGTCCCGGTGTGACGTCATGAACGCCTGAACTAAGATGCCGTAGGCTCGTTGGTGTTGTCGAATGGACAGTGGCGTCGCTTTGTTTTATATTTTACTTGATGTATATTTAATTAGATTTATTTATAAGAAATTGAATTATAAGCAAATATAATACATCCATGATACAAAGAATACACAAGGTATGACATTGCGCATGTGGGCGGAGCCAAATCGACAGTTGCTTCGTCACGCGGTGATAATTTTCTACCCACTTCCTTCGTAAAAGTGAGTTTGCCGACGTCTGTGGAACTTGTTTTTTGGATTATTTTACTTATTTTAGTGTTTTTGCAATAACCTTCAGATATAAAAATGCGTTGTGCATTGGCATCATGTAAAAGTGACAATATAGTTAAAACGTATTTATGCGGAGATAAAGCTCATTTATAAAGAACGATACTTACTAAGAACACTAAGAATCCCTATTTATTCAAAATTCCAATGAGTTCAGACAAATCCATGATACAATTCGTTGTATCATGAGGAAAATCCTATGTAATTTAAAATCCCGCTATCACCGCGTGACATCTTGCGCCAACCGGACCGAATTTGGCGCACTATCTAGCATACCTTCTATTCTTTGTATCATGTAATACATCTATTGTAAATTTATAGTAATTTAGATTAAATAAATAAATTATAATATTGAATTGTTTTGGTTTCAAGTAAAAAATATCATAGAGCAAATAAACAAAATAAATACACTTAAATAGTTGCAGCTAAATCTTTTTTATTTGTTAATAGAATTTTGTCAAATAAATATATGTAATCATATACTTATAGTACAGTACCTAGAAGTAAAAAATATTTAAAACTTCGGAATAATGTCATATTGAACGGATTTCGTTCATTTTTGGCAGTATAATAGTAAATGCTTCATAGAAAAGTTTCTATATTGTGCGGGGGCTTGCTAATTAATGGGGGGTGGATGCCACCCCCTCTCAGGGGGTGGCACTTAAAAAATATATATTTATTGGAGCTAAAGTAGAATCAAATTTTAAGAAGAAAAGGTTCTATGCAATTTTTCACAAAAATTAATAGTTTCTAAGTTATAACGACTTCAAAATTGCGATTTTAGCTTAAAAAAAAGGTATTTCCAAACGGCTTTCGTCAAGTATCTCGAAAAGTATTACTTATTATTATTATTATTATCGAAAAAATGTTACAGACCAATTACAGAAAGTACAAACTGGGAATTAATTATATTTTTTGTTTATTGATGTAGAATTAATAATTTCGGAGATATTTAAGTTTACATTTGTCATCCAAGAGTTCATAAGATAATTGTTTAGAGTGAGAATTAAATATCTCAGAAACTGTGACAACCACGTCAAGGATGCTAATAGGTAGAATAATAGGTTATTAATTAAGCTTTCAACTGTTTTTTTATTTATTTCTTTAGCATAAAAAATAAAAAAGTTATGACCAAGGCAATGTGCACATTTTTTTAATAACAACGTCGTCATTTTGTTACTGTAATTAGCCAGTAATTAAAAAAAAGGAATTTCAAACACTGTTTCTCATTAATATATAGCATGATGTAGATGCTCAAATTTTTTGGTTTGCATACAGCACTTGCTTTAGAAAAAAAATACAGTTTAAACTATAAAGGTATTTTCGATTATTTCACTCATTAACGCTATAGCCAATGAGAGCCCGTTTTTTCAAAACATTGCACCAATCAAACGTCATTATTAGTGGTAATTCAAGCTAGATCGGCTTTTGACAGGACCAACATGCAAAATTTATCGCTCTAATTTTTTAGGTCGCTGCAGCGGCAAATATGCGAAAATTTTTTGAGGTTTTTTGTCGAGCTTTTAAGTTTTATCTATAAATATCTTCTCTAGCTTATTACTAAGTAATTGTTAACGTACTTACCTTGTAAATTGTAATATTGTATTATGTAGTAGCAAACAAAAACACACCTCAATTCCAAAGCGAATCTTGTCTGAAATATATAGGCTGTAACTTTTGCCTATCTGTAACTATGTCAATTTTCCTAGTGTTCAATCAGGTAACAATTACACACAAAGATTGTACTTAATATAGCTCATAATACAGGAACAAGTCAAGCACAGCTTTCAATAGCTCAATAACGTAGTTACAAAGGTAAGCAAATCATTTATTATAAATGTCAAGTACACATTCGCTCTGGAACAAACTAAAAATGTATAGTACTTACATATATGGTAATCTACCAAAAAGTAACTCGTTGAATCAAAGCTGTGCATCAAACATTATAATTTGTTGTATTTAAAATTCTCTTTGCTTAACAAAGCAAACCTCAACACAATTAATTCATAAACTTCGTAAGTTAAAAGTAAGGATTAAATACGTAAATATGAGTCGATGAACATTTATTTATTATGGAATATAACTTGTAGCGCTAGATGGCGCTCTCTATGCCAATCTCGGAACCATGGGTGTATATTTTATTTGGGCGAGACATTGGTACTAAAGTAGTGCTCTCTCTATCGTTCCTCGTCGTATTGCACCTCAGAAATGCCTGAAAGGTGTTAAGCCAGTCTATATATTATAATATCTAAGGTTTCAACTAGTTTTATTTACTAGTTGCCATGGAAACGTCACTAGATTATTTTAAAATATAGCGAATCTCCGTTGTTTCTACTGCGTTTGTTTCAGATTTGCTGTTTTGACAATATGAGTCGGTTTGGAAATATTTCTGTATATCAAATTAATGATGAAATTGAAAATAAAGGTCAGTAAACTCCAAAAAGTGACAAGAAAACGTCTGAAGGCAGTTAATGAGAAAACATAATATTGAAGATGTACTTAATGAATTATTTATTCGTGAAATATTCTCCACAAATACCACTCGTGCTTTAAATTTTGTCTAAAAATTTTTTCTCAAGCTAAGTCGCCCCTAGTTAATATAACTCGTGCAAATTGGCAGTTTATTATCAAAGATTAAATCCCTCCCGCTAAAGCGGTCGGGATTTAATCAGATAATAAACTGCCAATTTGCACTCTTTATATTACCAGGCAACACGCTTTCGAAAAAATTTTCGATAAAATTTTAAGCACTAGTGATATTACATACGATAAAACGTAATTTTTTTTTCCTTTTCCAAATATCTCAATAAATATTAGTTTTATTGAAAAATGGGTAGAGACCAAAAATAAAGCTCATGAACTGATAATGAATTTCGCTTGTTTATTTATTAACATAGATTTAATAGTTTCGGAGACACACAAGTTTACAAATGGCGTCCGAACGATTATAAGACGAAAAATGCAGTTTAAATGTTAAATATCTCAGAAACTGTGACACCCACGGCACGCATGCTAAGAAATGAAACTAAAAACAATTAATTGCGCTTTCAAATTATTTTTTACTCGTTCCTGTAGCATAAGAAATAAAGAAGTTATGAGGGCAAAATATGCGTATTTATATTTTTTATATAAAAAGGTCGCCATTTTGTTACTCTAATTAGCCAGTAATTTAAAAAAATTATCTCAAATGCAGTTTTTCGTTAAGACCTAGATGCTCAATTTTTTTTGCTCATTTAAAGCACTTGCTTTAGAAAAAAATGCATTTTAAACTTTAATGGTAATTTCGAAACACTTGGATACCAAATATAAACTTAAATATCTCCGAAATTATTAATCCTACATCAATAAACAAAAAATATAATTAATTCCCAGTTTGTACTTTCTGTAATTGGTCTGTAAAATTTTTTCGATAAAGTAATACTTTTCGAGATACTTGACGAAAGCCGTTTGGAAATACCTTTTTTTAAGCTAAAATCGCAATTTTGAAGTCGTTATTACTTAAAAACTATCAATTTATGTGAAAAATTGAATAGAACCTTTTCTTCTTAAAATTTGATTCTATTTCAGCTCCAATAAATATATATATTTTTTAAGAGCCACCCCCTGAGAAGGGGTGGCATCCACCTCCTACAAATTAGCAAGCCCCCGCACAATATAGAAACTTTTCTGTGAAGCATTTACTATTATACTGCCAAAAATGAATGAAATCCGTTCAATATGACATTATTCCGAAGTAACCTCCAATTACTGTACTATTAATACTAATTATATATAAAACAAATATGGAAGTAAAATACAAGTACCTAGTATAAGATAATAAATAAATTTACTTTTCTTCGTCAATGTCTAATTCTTCCGAGTCCTCATCGTCGCTTTCATGATTAACACTTATAATGAGTGGCATAACTTCTTAGTATGAACCTCTCGATCATATGTTAGTCTCTAAAATCAATTTATTTGTGTGATTTACACACTTAGACCAAATTGAGCTCGACACTTGAGATAAAGCCTTATTTCACATGGCAAGAACGGCTTCGTCACTAAAACCATATTTTCCGATGTTTGTCGTAATACTCCTTACAACTTCCCCAAACAAGTTCTATTGAGTTGAACTGACAGTGATATGGTGGAAGCCGCAGGACTTCATGTCCATGCTCTTTAATTAAATTGTCGACAACACAGAGTTGCTCTGTTCTGTTAGCTCCAGCTAAAATGAAATCTATGTTTTTGGTCTTTAACCGGGTTTGTATTTTTCCTTTCGTCCAAGATCGGGTTGGTTGTTTTCCTTCAACCCGAAAGTGGTACTTAGCGTTAACTAAAACAATAATGCTTGGATTTTCTCAAAAAAGTCTCTGTCACTTTTCAAAATTTTCATGTTGTCATGGTAATCTGCTGACTTATTCTTGGTGGAGAAAACTAAAATCGCATCTTCAGCAAAGCCATGAATAGATCCTGCATGTACAGCTATAAATCTTTTACCTTCTGTAGCTGTACGACGCCTTTTCGATTTACTTGAATCATCTTTAGCAGAGGAGGATTAAAACCTCCTCTGCTAAAGATCCAAGTTTCGTCTAAAAACACTACATCTTTGCGGGGACATTACTTTTCATGTTTTTTACGTATTTGCGTAAAAACTCTAGCCCTTTTAGATAAATTTGTGATCTTTCACACAGTACTTTTCTATTGTCATCTTTTCTACAGGAAAAGCCTAATTTTTTAATCACTTTATATAAGCTGGTACGGCCAATATCAACTATTGCTCTAGATTTTAGCTCTTCTAAAAGAATAGCCAAGCAAATATGTTTATGATCAGACACCATATCATACATAACATTTTTTTATTTCATATTTTACAGCATCGTGTAACTGTTTTGGACTTTTTACGATTCCGTTTAACCGAAGCTTGAGGTTCCACATTTTCTTTGTCGTTTTTTGCTATTTTTCTTACAGTCTTTTCATCAATTTTTAAAGCCTTACCCACCCGCCTTTGAACAGCTTTTACTGACAATAAAGGTCCACCATTTTCATTTTCCTTTTAAAAATATTCCAACAAATTCGAAATTAACTATTGTGATTGCGGATTTAAAAATTTAGCAGGATTCATGTTTAGTATTTTAACAATAGAACAAGACTAAAATTGCCCTCTTAGGCACTAATTGAAATAAGTGCACTATACCTGCTATACACGAGAAAATCGACCAGTTTCTAAAATCGCCAGCCGCATTCGACGACGACACGCGTTACGCAAATTAATTTGCTGTCGAACAATAGAAATGCCTCACGTCGCGTCGGTCATAACTTGACCACAAAGGTTAAAACTTACGTTACAGATTAGGTTACAAACAATTTTTCAATAAAGACAAGGAAGGATAGAGCTCTAGACGATATTCTATCAGCGAACAGACTTTAATGGGTTAGGCACCCCACTGGTTTTTACGCTATCTCGCACAAGCCACAGAATAATTCTGTGGCTTGGTTCTAACAGGGCCAAAGTCAATATTTAAACAATAGTAACATTGGCCTCTTAGAACCAAGCCACAGAATTGATCTTTAACCTGATCGTTACTTATAAAATCCACCCAAATCAATCGACGTTTCCTGAATTCCAATTTATATAATTTATATTCTGTAAATTCAATAAGTAGAGTGACTGATTATTGTCAGTGGTTTGTATGTGGCTCCATCTAGAAGTATTTTCTGTGACAAACTACGTGGTAATGCATATGCAAATGAAAAAATGACGTTACCATACGTCAACTCGACGTCTCAACGTGACGTCAAAATTTCGTCACAATATGACGTTTTTGGGACGTCACCTGACGTCGGCGACCAATGTTCCCAAGAAATAATGTCAATCGGCTGCCTGGGAGGTTCTCAATTCGTTTTTTTTAATGTCTGTTCGATCATTACTCTGGATCAACTTAAGCAATTTCTATGAAATCTTTCTGAAAGTCCAAGGTTTAGCGCGTCGGTGATCCCATAATAGTTTTATCAAGCTCGTTCTGGTACAAGGGGAGCAAAAAATAGACACAAATTCGCAAAGGCGATCGCGCTAGTGGTATAAATTCAAATTACGTTGGAATTGCATTAAAATTGGTATTTGGGTATTTTAGGAATAGCTGATACCGAATCTTTGACACAATCCGAGCCGAAATAACTCGCCTATAAAAAGGAATTCCCCGCTTCGTATGTTTTTGGCATAAATGTAATAAACGTATTTTTTTTTCCGAATTTCCAGTAAATTAAATCCTGCACTCTTAAATACAGTTGCAAGATTTAATCAACGAATTTAATGAAGCCAGTTTTAACTAGTTAAAAGACAGCAGATGTTGTGTATAGGCCTCAAGATACCATTAAGGGACTAACTTTGAACTAAAATTCAACCAGATTCCACTTGATCTTAAATAATTCTTTATTATTAAGTCAATTTTCTTTATTAGCGGCAACAAATTTAAATGCCATTGTTAAATTAGAAGATAATATTATTAGTACAGCGCTACAGGAAATTAATTCATGACCTATTAATTCTGTTAATCAAAGTAGAAGGTTTCTAATAATATTAAGGATCACACTTTAAAAAACCGCTGCCTAAGGAAAGGAAGATATGCTGATAATACCGATTTAAAAAATTTAGGAATTACAGAATACTCTCCTAAGATGCTACAAAAAAATATGATAATTTTAGCATCAGACTATTATAATTTTAAAAAATTAAAATGAACATTTTATTTTTTCAAGTACCAAGTACGCATTTGATCGCTTTAGAAAAATTATGCGTGGTAAAGAACCATCCCAAGATTGTACAGAAAAAAATTGGTAGTTGTGCCGAAACTTAATAGGGGTTAAAAATAATCCAGAAAAATTCCTGATTTTTTTTTTTCAATTTTTCGTTGTCAGATTCTGTTCCAATTTATTCCATGTTTATGTTATGGTAGTACGGGAGATGTGGAAGAGTTGGGACAATTTTCAAAAATTGATTTTTCAAATTTTTATTTTTGAATATTTTTATGTCTGGCTGTCTCTTATTTGGATATCTAAAAGACCTTTTCCTCTTTCAAGGTTTTGTCGTTTTATTGTTTGCATTAAGTTTTAAATTTATTAAAAATCTACCACAGTATTATGATAGTTATGAATATGAACAACCCTGAGGCTAAAATTCATTAAAATTGAAATATTTATATAATTTTGTTTTTTTGAGATTCGCCAAATATGCACAACTGAATGCCTTGCCTAGCCTATATGACGTCCCAGGTAGCAAAGACACGTGAAAATGACGTGAAAAAATGGTCAGGAGTGACGAGTTAGATGACGTAAATGAAACGTGAAAATGACTTCCTAATGTCTCAGACGAATGACGTCTTTTTCAGGTTATATTTGGTAATCCCCCACAGGTTTTTAGTAATAGGAACATATAAAACTACATACTAGTTAGTAATCTACTTGATAAAAATAAAATAATTAATGCATAAATAAGTTTTGTCCTAATGAATTTGTTTGTTAGCCATCCGTAATTTTATTTACATTAACATATCTAATATTGTTTACCATCACTCCAACTTTTTCTCACAAGGGTTACCTGCAAATTATAATGTTTATTAAGTTATTAAATTCATTTTTACTTACCTTTACCAATAGACCTTTTCATCATAAGCGCGCGCATGTGCTGCCTCTATGTTTGTTTGCGGGAACTATGAAATGTTCGGACACTTGGTTGTCAAAATGGCTGGACCGGTATCATTTTTCCACATTAATTTAGACGAAAGTGTGATTGACGGTGCAAAATTAGTACACAACATTGTGGAAGAACACACTTGTGCTCAATTAAGGCGCTAGCTCAAGTATCCTGGCCGTAAAATCACTGGAAGCAAGAATAAAGAACTGGTTGCAAGGTTAGAATTCAACTATCAACTTATCAATTTATATACAAGTGCATTAATAGAAAACAAATGTGTTTAGTCTACAATATGCTTAATAACATTCTTCGTGCAGTAATTGATAATGCAGCAAAAATATTTTGTGTTTTTTTACGAAAATGTAGGGCCAAAAATGCAATTGAAAATGAGGTTTTTTGTCGATTCTTCTGTGGATAAAGCTGACTCCTTTTTTTCTAATTTTTTCAAATAGGTAAACTATACGATATGGCACTACCTATTTTCAGAAAATTGGTAACAGATTCATCATTATTTGGTTAAAAAACGTAATGTTTATGTCAAATCCAATGTTGACATGCGAAAACTGTCCGAAGAAACATGGCAGAACTCGACGTTTTTTAAACAAATAATGATGAATCTGTTACCAATTTTGAAAATAGGTATAGTACCATATCGTATAGTTTACGTATTGGAAAAAATTGGAAAAAAGGGGCCAGCTTTATCCACAGAAGGATCGACAAAAAACCTCATTTTCAATTGCATTTTTGACCCTACATTTTCATAAAAAAAGAGAAAATATTTTTACTGCATTATCAATTACTGCACGAAGAATGTTATTAAGCATATTGTAGACTAAACACATTTGTTTTCTTTTAATGCACTTGTATATAAATTGATAAGTTGATAGTTGAATTCTAACCTTGCAACCAGTTCTTTATTCTTGCTTCCAGTCATTTTACGGCCAGGATACTTGAGCTAGCGCCTTAATTGAGCACAAATGTGTTCTTCCACAATGTTGTGTACCAATTTTGCACCGTAAATCACACTTTAGTCTAAATTAATGTGGAAAACTGATATCGGTCCAACCATTTTGACAACCAAGTGTCCGAACATTTCATAGTTCCCGCAAACAAACATAGTGGCAGCACATGCGCGCGCTTAGGATGAAAAGGTCTATTGCGGTCCGTAGGGTTCGAACCTACATGTGGCCCGTTGTCCGTATTACAGTACTGACGCTTCAACCAACTGAGCTAGCTTGGCAACCGCTATTTCAGATGCTAAAAGCAGTATTTATGGTGGTGAATGAAGTCTTTATTATGTGAAATTGAATTTCTTGCCTTATTTAAAATATATGAAAATCTTTCAGGTTCTCGCTTCGAGTTACTAGTATTTTTATTTATTTATAATTATTAAGAAGAACTTATTTAATTTTATTAAACTGTCACCAGTGTCACCTGAGAAGTACGAGTAGTTGTTGAACAATGTAATTATTACATTAATTAGTATTAGTGGCGGTTCGTTAAAAAAAATATATTTTCCCCAGATCTCGAAATTGAAGAGCAGAGAGGGAGAAATCCGAAAAAAAAATTTTCCTTATCTCAAATTTGATGAGCGGTGGAGGGGAAGTCAGGAGTCAACTATTTTAGGAATTAAAGTTTTAAGTTGAGGTACTTATACAAACCTGGGAAGCGTGTTGGAGAAAAAAACGGTAAAGGTGTAATATCGTCATCTACAACATAAATAGAATGTTTAATGGTCTAAAACAGACCTAAAATTGAAAAAAACAATAAGCAATTATTACCTTAAAAAAAAAAACAACTAAAATTTTGTTCGCAATAAAAAAAAACGGAATGAGCAGGGGCTGAACCGCCGACCTCATGACTTGGAAAACGACGCTTTAAGCACTCGGCCACCAACCTTTCTGAGGCTAGTTACCTAAAGACTTTATAGTTGGAACACGCAACGGATAGATTTTGCTTTTTAATGCATTTTAATCTAATTTTATTCTATCTAAAAGAATAGATAGAAATATAATTTAAACAAATAAACTACCGAATCTTTGCAAACTCTTTCGAATATAAATTATTTTGGATAATGTTAAACTCTTTCGAATATAAATTATTTTGGATAATGTTAAAAAACATTATATCCTCGAATAAAAACGCCAATACTTATACCTCACGACACGGTTTATTTTTTTTTTAAACTTTACACTCTGCTTACGATAACAAAAATGCCATTAGCGAGTTTTAAAGTTTGTAATCCGATAAAATATAAATAAATTTAACACCGAAAAAAGACGACAATATGACGTGATGTGTAGCACGTCATTTTAATGTCATTTATAAGACGTCATTCTGTCGTCGATGTTTAGTACCCTGACGTCTTTTTGACCAGAATCACCAGATTTTGACGTCACAATGCTCACTCACAATTAACTCACAAATTAGTTTTTGACATTTACGATTATTTCGATTTTCTTTTTTTTTACCATGGCCGTCTCAATAAATATTAGAAATGCGATAAATATGCATAGAATGTCACTGGAAGACAATTCGAACATTTATTGTAGTTTAGGTTCTCCTATCTTTGGCAAAATTATTTTATATAAGAAGTGTTGTTGTTAATAGTTTTCCATGGCCTCCTCACAAATATATTAAATTTTTCAAAAATTAACCACTTTTTCTAGAGATAAATATGACATTTGATATATCGTTGGATAGCTAATTTAAGTTGTGATCAAATAATGAAATAAGGGTGTTCCATTTAAAAAAACACTAGTTATGTCTATACAGTGGCGCAGCCAGAAAATTCATGGCTCCCCCCCTGGCTGCGCCCATGTGTCTATACCTCGAAAACTGAGGTATGCATAATTTTCTTCTTATCAGCAACGAATTCTACTCAAAAAAGTGCCTTAAGAATGTGTTACTCGATTTTCAGTTCGACACTTGGTAATTGAGATATAGAGGTCATCCAAAAATGCCAATTTTCTAAAAACGCTCTATAGCTCGGTAGTCGAAAAAGATAGACGATCGCGGTTTGCGTCATTATTTATTTCTCGAAAATCGAGCTCAGGACACCTATATTGGTTTTTGTCTATTTGCCATAGTTTTAGAGAAAACCCCAAATCCCATCTAATTTGGTCCACTCTATATAATTAACTACGTTCCCCTTCGACAAGAATGTTCCTGTAAAGAAATCCACTAATAGGACATCTTACGCAATTTTACGTATTTAACATTCGCAGAATTATCGTAAAATTGTGAATTCCACTAGTGTTATTAAAAGAAAAGATATGCAATGAAAAAATAACAGACAGTTAATGTACCGTTCATAGTTTTCTGTGAAAACCCTAGTTAACTAAAATACTGCAAAACGACATGTGAAACTAGCTGGTAGTAATCATTAATTTATTTTTTACGCTCGTGACGCTAATGGGCATTTTTTCGAAGAAATAATAATCAACAGTCTTTATTTTAATAGCAGGAGGCTCGCACTATCTAGAAAAGGAAAAAAAATCAATTTTAAATTAGCACGTTTGACGCAATTGACTAAATTGTGCAAGGTTTATTAATTGATTATTATAAATAAAAGAGAATATCTACAATTTATTGTTTAATATTTATGTACACATACACCATCTTATCAGAGTTTTTATATTCAGAGTACGATGCTCGGTATGTCAATTAAAGTTTTTTTCCTACATAAAGCTAAATATCGCAGCTTTAATATTTACAAACAAAACTTTCCAAATACGCGTATGTTTACGTATTCTTTTTGTGGTAGTACGTATTATAGAATTTTACGCGAAGTAAAGTAAACCGTTATGACACTAAACTTAACTTACGCACTGTAAAAGAAACATCTTCATAAATAAGTTGTCATCTGGTGTTTTGAACAAATCTACAATGGGCCTTTGCCACGTTTTTTTTATTGAATATTTGAGAAGTCCTCTTTAAAAAAAACTCACCCATATTTTTTCTTTTTTGCGAAATTTGCTTCTTTTCTACAGAAAAAATTATTATGTTATATGAATTTAAAATTGGCGGCATTATTTCTCCACTGATGACGCATTTGGCGGACGGACCAATCGGTATACTCTAGCACCTTTAGTAGAGGCTACATATGAGCAGATTGTACGTATAAGTGTTTGTCTCTATCTTACTTTACCGAATTGACAGACATGACAGGACATTCACAGTGTAACACTTATTCATCATTTTCATCTATTAATACTTCTACTGTGTAGGTACATTTAAATTATATTGAATAAACAAGACTATCTCAGTGGTCCCTTTAAGTTAAATGAAAGTTTAAGTGCTAATTAATAACATACTTGTTGCCTTCTCAAAACCTTTCTCCATTTTAATGTCTACACAGTACACACACACACACACTTTCAAATAATTAATAAGAAACGAAAGCTATAAAGTCAAAATACTAGATACGTATGATCATAACGTAAATAAAAGAACATAACCTATCTTTTAATTATTATTTACTTCGACCATATTTAATACTCATTTTATTTCCATCAATGTTGCCAAGTGTCAGTTATTTCTTGAGAGCCGACATATAAAGTGTGTTTCTTCTGTTAATTATTATCATTTTTATTATAGTAGGTGGTATGATGCAATGGAAATTCATTATTTTCAAAAGCGGAGATAAAAAGTAGACATTCTTTAGTGAAATAATTAAAGCATTTCCTCTAACGTTAAACATTCATATACATTAGGCAACATGAAAATAGTCTCATCGACAGGTTTCCAGACGAGATGTAAAATTCAGAAATATAACAGGTTCGGTTAATGTTGGTATGAAGCCGTAGATTGTTTAATTTTGATTGGAGGGTCCGCCCATGACATAATTTGATCGCGTTTACTTGTAAAAAAAATATGGAGTAAAGTAGACAATATTTTTATTTTTAAAATATCCATTTAAAATTAAAATATTATACGATATGACGTGTATATACAATATTTATTAGCTGTTAATAAATGATTCATGACATAATAAACATCAAGTTGAATTACGTGGGAAAGGCCCATTCTTTCCTCGTGAAAATTTTCAAAACTTTTGGCCGGTATTCTTGAATAAAAAGTAAATTCATCCAATATTCTTTTAATCACTAGTGATGAAAAATAAATTGAATATGTAGTATTATTATTACTGTCAGTCCCAAGCTAATTAGCCAAACAATCTTCTGAAAGCGAAAGAGAAATTGTAAGTTTTTTGTGCCAGCCTGCCTTTGCCATGTTTGGTAGTCAGATTCTCACATAAGTGACAGGCTGTTTACCAACATTTATTAGTAAATTTTAGAACTTTATACAATAATTGGTATTATTTGAACTCTCGCATTTTCTTTCTGGAATAAACGAAAAAGATATTAATCTTACTTACCGTAGATTGCTTAATAGTCCACTCAAATTAGCATAAAAGTAGGGAAAAATTTTGAACTGCAGTTTCTCTGCATAGAAAGCATTCAACTTTTAGAACAATGTTTTGCTAATGAGCAGAAAAAAAAGACATGTTTCTTGAGATATATCTCCGATTAAAGAACGTATATCTAGATACATAACAGGTTATCTTTTCACTATATACCTTGTTTGTTCCTAACATAGTCACATTATATGTCCATTAAAATGGATAGATGAACATCACATCCCATAGGCAACAGTGGCGTTGTGTGTGTAGAAAATGTGTAGAATGGTAAATATTTTCATTAAAATGAATTATTGCAATTCCTGCATTACCGGCTCTTTATATAACGTGATGTAGGCATACGATATTACAGTAAGATAAAACAGTAAGATAAATATGTATTGAAAGGATATTAAAATTTAATTGCTATTTACTTTATAACTGTAAACTGAACTTCATCATGTTACGACTATGGAACGATCGATTTTCTTCTTTTCTAAACTGCTTTCTGCAAACGGCAGAGCACTTCACTATTTATTTGCACAAAATATATTGTCACTAAACTGTGTAAATATGAATAGAGAATATTATTTAGATATTAAGCAAATCACAACTTAAAATAAAATTACTTTTTCACCAGTTTTTGGTCGGAGAACACGAAAAACATTTATTGACATTAATGACCGAACTGTCAACTGAGATTATGATAATCGAACTGAAGCCGATCGTGCACGAGCGGCAACGAATACGCCGATGGGCCAATCAGCAACTTATGGGAAGAAGTGCCTTAGATTGTAAGTCTTTCAGCGACAAATAAATCAATGCCAGTATGTATCTAGATATAAGTTCTTTAATCAGAGAGATATATGTATACTTAGGGCGGGCCGAAAAAAATGAAAATTTTAATTTGCAAATCATGTAAGTTATATGATATGTATCTAAAACTAATTCGGTTAAATTTTTAGCCAAATCGGTTAATATCTAGCCGGCCCCCCACGGCCTTGAAAATCAAGGAAAAGGCCAATTTTTCGATTTTTAACATTTTTCAAATTGTCTTTTGAAATTTGACTCTTTATTAATGTCTAAACGTGTGTGGCGAAAATTTTCCGAATAAAATATTTTTCAGTTCCAGGGAAATTAGAAATTTGTCACTAAAAAGTAGAATTTGACGAAAATAAGGTTTTTTGTACAACATATCTAATTTCCCTGGAATTGAAAAATATTTTATTGGGACGCACGTTTAGATATTAATAAAAAGTCAAAAAAATTTCAATGTCAATTTGAAGAATGTTAAAAATTGAAAAATTTTCCTTTTCCTTGATTTTCAAGGCCGTGGGGGGCCGGCTAGATATTAACCGATTTGGCTAAAAATTTTACCGAATTAGTTTTAGATACATAGCAACAAATTCAAATTTTAATTTTTTTCGGCCCGCCCTCCTAATGTATACTATATATATTAAGGTGGCACAGATTTTACGACTTTCGATTTTTTTTGTCTCACCCCTTAAAGTGGTTTTATATGATGAAAAAAATATCACTACAAAATTTTGTCAAAGGATAATGGGGAATGGTGCTCGCCAGAAAATGAAAATGAAACATGTTATAACATCAGCTTTTATTTCATATAAATCATATGCCAAGATTACAATATTTATACATATAAATATTACTTATGAAATTAGTATTTTACACGTAAGGCCCGGTACTTTCATCTACCGTTAATTTTATTCTCCAGATAATTTCCTTGGATACAATACAATTGTGTCAATAATTGTTTCCATGGGATCTATCTATAGAATAGCTTTAACTACCGGGCCCAAGTAAATTAATTTTACATAATAATAACTAATATTAAAATATATATTTTTTTTATGTCGGTAAAATGCTTACGATATTCACTAACAATCTGAATTATAAATTGGCACTGCTCTTCGTCTGTTAATCTGTTGTTACATTCGTCTATTAATTTAATACCTGTTTCAGCTCTATTGTTTACAACTGTTAACGTAACGTAACTTCAAAATAAGTTTTGTACTGCTGATTAGTCTCCCAGGTTTGAGGATCGTCATTAAAATTTTTTTTGTGTCCGAGGAAATACAATGACATATTTCCTTACTTTGAATTTCATCAATACTACTAAATTTGAATCGTTTATTGCCTTCTTCAAATAAGTCTTCTTTTGCTAAAGCTTTAACCGTGTCCTTTTTAGCATGAAATCATCATCAAAGAAAGATAGAGCAGAGGCTTCGGGAGTTAAATACCACAAATAGTTTTGAGTTTTTGAAATTACACTTTGAGATATAGCAGGATCAATGCTTTTATAGTTCATAAGCCTTTTTATAAATTGAAGATCATGATATAGAGCTTTATGTGGAGAAGGAGCTATCTATAAACCAGGCTTTAACGTATATTTTAACAATAAAAGTACATATTTCAATAACGCTTTTTGTTTCTTTTGCTGTTAATTTAAATTCATTTCTAAATAAAAATATCTTTAAGCAGTAGATTGCTTTTGCCATTCAGCGTGCGTGGTGGAACATTTATTTGATTATCTGTTTTGCCTAGAAATAACCGAGTCAGATTTAAAAATTCTTTATAGTCATCGCGAGGTTGTTTCGTCTTTAAAGCTTTCTCTACAAAATCAAGAATATCAAGACCATCATTTTGTAATATTTGATTAATATTTTCGTCCTCCATTGCAGATTTAAATTTGGTATGATCAATTTTAGGCCAAGCATGTTTAAAACATTTAAATAATGGAACATCAGGGCCACTAGAAGAAGGCATTTTCACATAACATGTTTTAAAATAATTTTAATAATGTGATGTCTACAAGGCAAATATAGGAAATTTATTTCCAACATTTGTTCTAGTAAAATACTTGCACCATTTAAGTGACTCAAGTTGTATCGCAACATAAAGCCTTCACTTTATCACGTAATAGTGCTTCATAAACTTTAGTTGCTTGCTCTCTTCCTGTCGAATTCTCTAAAACTGGTATTCCTAGCATTTGTTCTGTATCTCCACTTGTAATTATTATCGCGAGTCTGTCGTGGGTGTCAGTGCCAGTTAAATCCCTAAAAAAATTTTTCATCCCAGTGAATAACAGGAGAT